>CM065596.1:95415191-96015191 GCA_033119425.1 Bufotes viridis | reverse complement strand
GTGCGACATCTCGCTGAAGCGATCAACAACCACCAGAATCAAAGTTTTCCCTGAGGAATCAGGCAAATCTGTGATAAAGTCCATTGACAAATTAGTCCACGGTCGGGACAGGATAGACAAGGGAAGTGGAGATCCTGAAGGCCGAGTATGTGTCAACTTGGCACACGCACAAGTCTCACAAGCTGACACATAGCCCTCAATCCATTTACGCAACCCTGGCCACCAGAATCTCCGGGAAATTAGATCAACCGTGGATCTTCTCGCAGGATGTCCCTTAAGAACAGTACTGTGATGTACATATTGTGCTGTAGTTCCAAAGGAACAAACAACTTCCCTGGATGACAAGAATCGGGTGCATCTTCCTGAGCCTCCAACACCTATGCCTCAAGTTCAGGATAAAGGGCAGATACAACCACCCCATCAGCTAATATCGGGCCAGGATCCTCCGAATCACCCCCCAGGAATGCTACGCGACAAAGCATCCGCTTTGACGTTCTTAACCCCAGGGTGATAGACGACAACTAAATTAAATCTGTTAAAAAACAAAAACCATCTGGCCTGCCGTGGGCTCAGACGTTTAGCCGACTCCAGATAAGCGAGATTCTTGTGATCAATAATTACAGTAATGGGATGAATCGCTTCTTCCAACCAATGACACTGTTCGTCAAAAGCCAACTTAATGGCCAGCAACTCTCCATTAGATACATCATAATTTCTTTCAGCAGTAGAGTTTTTAGAGAAAAAAGCACATGGGTGCCATTTGGTTGGAAGGACCCTGCGACAAGACTGCTCCAACCCCTACCTCAGATGCGTCAACTTCCACAATAAATGACTGTGACACATCAGGTTCCACCAGTATAGGAGCAGAAGAAAAACATTACTTTACCGCTGAAAAGGCATTTAATGCCTCATCAGACCAGACTGAGAAATCCGCACCTTTCTTAGTCATATCTGTTAAAGGTTTAACAACAGTCGAGTAATTCAAGATAAATTTAAGGTAGTAGTTGGTGAACCCCAAAAATATCGCATGAGCTCTTTCAGATTACACCACCACAAACCTGCCCACCAGATGATGAAAGAAGTGATTGACGAAATGTTGAAAAACAGCAGGAGCATTGGTCAACCCAAAAGGCATAACTAAATTCTCAAAATGACCTTCAGGGCTATTAAATGCAGTCTTCCATTCGTCCCACTCCCTGATCCTTGTCAGATTATATGCCCCCCTCAAATCCAATTTAGAGAACACCTTGGCACCAACAATTTGATTGAACAAATCTGGGATCAAAGGAAGGGGATAGGGATCACAGACAGTAATGCGATAAATTCAGGTATGTAAGAACGATATGCGGCACTGCTTGGATTTTTAGTGCAATGTCTTCCTTTTATTTACCTGGCAACAAGATATGTACAAACACACAGTACAGCGTTTTGGACCGCGGGGTCCTTAGTCATAACAGTAGGCGAAGCGACCATGGTGTATATGTACACACTATACTGGTTAGGAAACGCCCCTCTCCAATCAGGTCAGGGAGGAACCAAACACAATTGTCACTGCCCACACCTGAACTCCTCACCTACTGGTCGTACTACAAGTACATAACCAACACAATGATTTAGACATAAAAAGTAGTTGTGTGTCATGAAATCAAATACAGTCACATTTTTATACCTGTCACACTGTTAACAATCAATATTAAAATCAAGTATTAAACAGTAATAAAACCAGTAGTACCAAAGAACATGGCTGAAGTATCGCATTGTATGAACTGTTGTCTAGACATACAGATACATGAGTTCCTTGCACAAGTTTAATCCACTGGGTACTCTAGT
Organism: Bufotes viridis; assembly: GCA_033119425.1. NCBI lineage: Eukaryota > Metazoa > Chordata > Amphibia > Anura > Bufonidae > Bufotes > Bufotes viridis. The sequence continues at coordinate 96,013,361 of CM065596.1, read as the reverse complement.
ATTAAGTTTTAAAATCCAGTATGTTTTGCAATAGGATTTGTTTTTTATGGTCAGCACCTCGTATCCATTTTTTTTTAACCCTTTCTATAGCACATACCTTGAAAGATTGTACCTTGCGGTTATGTACCGCAATAAAGTCTCGCTGCATTTGAAATATTGAGGGCTGTGGTACTAGTCACATAATTGAGATGTTCAACACTCTAGTTTTTAACTTACGAGATGTGCTACCTACATACATCAAGTCACAAATAGTGCATATAATGATATATACAACACCTTCACTGTTACAGTTAATGTAATTTTTTATTTTAAATACCTCAGTATGGTCTGCATTACTGAATTCTTTAATGGGGGTGGCATAACTGCAGGTTTTACATCTAACACTGCCGCACCATGTGAACCCTGTATAACACATCCAAGTTTTAACTGAATGTTTCTCTGAGGTATAAAGGGAGGGGGACAAGCGTGTAGTTAAGGCAGGGGCTCGTCTGGACACAATTCAGCAACCCTCTCTCAAAATATCATGAAGAACCTAATTTTCAAATAGGATGGGTCTACAGTTTTTTACAATAGAGCTGATTTTTATTAAAATGCCAACTGTAAGCAAGAACTAAAGTGGGAAGATTGCCATTATTATTATTATTTTTTCTTTTAGATAAATCAGTTTGTTTAGCATTTTTGTTTGATAAAGTCATGGCTTCTTCATTACAAACATGTATTTTTTTTTATGAAACGCAAATCATGTCTAGTTTTGCTAGATGCTATTTTATAGGCTGTATCTAACATCCACTGTGGGTAGTCTCGAGCTTTCAATCGTGAGCCTATGATCCTGCACTCTTGTTCAAACGCAATATTTGTACTGCAATTTCTACAGGAGCGTATATATTCCCCTACTGGCACACTTTTTATGGTATGTTTTGGGTGATGGCTATTAGCCCGTAAAATAGTGTTGCCAGCATTGGTTTTTCTGTATGTTTCCGTAGTAATACTCTGATGGTTTCCCGTTAGTTTAAGATCAAAAAAACAAATCACGTTCGCATCACTTTGGCAGGTAAAGCGGAGCATTTAGTTATGACAATAAGTCTGGCATGGCAGATAGACCTCCCCTCCAAATGAGGAGCAGGTCATCGATATATCTGCCATACCAGACTATATCCCTATAAAAGGGATTTTTTTTATTGTATATAAACCTCTCCTCCCAATATGCCATAACCAAGTTGGCGAGAGATGGGGAGAATTTAGCCCCCATGAAAACTCCCTTCATCTGCACAAAGAATTTCGAATCAAAGAAAAAATAATTGTGTGTCAGTAGATACTGCGTGACTTCCAAAACGTAATCAATAAATTCATGAGAATGACGACTATATTTATGAAGATGATATTCTATAGCTTAAGCGGCTACATCATGTGGGATAGAAGGGTATAGTGAAACAACGTCTGCTGCTATCCATGAATAAGTGTCATCCCACTTGGCATCATAGAGGTACCGCAAAACATCCACTGTGTCACGTAAATAGCCTGGTATTCTCTTAACCAAAGGCTGGAACACAGAATCCAGCCATTGGCCCAGGCGTTCATTTAGGGAGCCTATCCCCGAGATAATGGGGCGCAGTGGTGGGGGATCCAGACATTTGTGTATCTTAGGGAGTGCATGTATTGGGGTAATCGGATTTTCCACCGACAGAAAAGTGGACAGTTGTGGGTAAAAAAAAACAACAAATTTTTCCCTTTGTTAATTTGAGTTTCATACTTGATTTTAAAAGTATTAAGATGATTACTATCCAATCCTCTGTAGGTGGAGGTATCCGACAACTCCCTCATCATTTGTTCACAATAAATTTGTTTGTCTAGCACCACCACTGTGCCCCCCTTATCTGCCGCTCTAATAATTATCTGTAATGCGATAAAGCTCATGGCGGTCCAAATATGGCCTAAGAGTTCTGTCCTTTACCCTCAGTTCACACTTGCGCGTTTTACAGCGCGTTCGAACGCGCTGTAAACGCATAACCGATGCAAACCAATGCTTCCCTATGGGAATGGTTCACATTTTTGCGTTTTACAGCGCGTTCGAATGCGCTGAAAAACGCGCGACGCATAAACAAGTACTTGAGCTTTTTTTGGGGCGTTTGTCACACGTTTTGGCCCATAGACTTCAATGGGAACGCGCAACGCTTGTATTTTGCGTGTTTTTGACACTGAAAACGCGCGTCGAACGCGCGTTTATGAATTTGCAACATGCTGGAAATGCCAAACTTTATATAGACAGGAATATTTGGTCATTGGACAACACTGCAATCAGTCACACAAACGCGCGTAAAACGCGCGTTTACTATTGCCAAAAACGCGCGACAAAAACGCACGGAAGACGCGCGTCTCAGAAACGCTCAGGTCTGAACCCAGCGTTAGCCAAACTCTTGGTGATATATTCTCGCATGGCTACTCTTTCGGGACTTGAGCAACCTAGCTCCGGTAATAAGGTTGATGGGGCAATCATACTCTCGATGTGTAGTTAACTTCTGGTCTGCACTTTCAGAGAATACATCAGAAAAATCTGAAATAAAAGAAGGTACTAGTTTAGTGGCTACAACAGAAAGCGACATGCTAAGACAGTTGTCAATGCAAAAATCACTCCAATCAAGAATCTCTCGCTTGCCAATCGATGGTAGGGTTGTGTTTGGTTAACCACGGTAAACCTAGCACCAGTAGACCAGACAGACCCTCCAGCACAAAACATGAAATGGATTCTTGATGAGAATCTCCCACCTTTAGGCGAATGTCCTGCACCATTTGTGACAACCACTTTTGTGAGAGTGGGGCGGAATCAATTGCAAACTCCGAAATATTTTTGTTTAATGCACTTGTTGTCAAACCATGCATACGGACGAACTGGCCATCCACTAGGTTAACCCCTGCCTCACTGTCAATGAATACTTCAATTCCCACAGTTTTGGAGTCTAGCACCACCTTGGCAGGCAGGAGAAATCGTGTACTACCGGTAAATGACAAAAGTACATTCTCAGATTCCCCACTCACACTACCAGGAGTGAGAAGAGGACTAAAAACATTAGTTTTCTTTCTCTTTCACCTTAACATAAGGACATATGTTAACAAAATGCCCACCTTTACTACAGAAAAAGCAGTCTTTTCTTAACCCTAATGTTTTTATCACCAGGTCCAGGAGTGACTTCTCCCAACTGCATTGGCTCATTAGGCATGAGCTCAAGTGCCTCCCTACCCAAAGCTTTCCCATATGATAGTGCGTCCCGAGCGAGAGGAACCTTCGATCTCTCCCTCAGGAGTCTATAAATATGACTGAACTATTTGTGAAATGCCAAGACGTCCTTCAGGTTCTCGGATAACCCTTGACAGAATTGACTACGAAGGGCTGGGTCATTCCACTTGGTATCAGTTGCCCATCTCCTAAATTCAGAGCAATAGGACTCCGCAGAACGATCTCCCTGCCGTAAGCCACGCAAATTAGTCCCGGACAGGAAGACCCCATCTGGGTCATCGTAGATAGGCCCCAGAGCTCTGAAAAATTCATCTACCGGGGATTGTGATCCAGTCGGCAAAAAAAGCCCAAGACTGAGCATCACCTTTCAGTAGCTAAATAATAATCCCCACTCTTTGACTCTTGTGGCCAGAAGAATTAGGACGTAGTCTAAAATATAGTTTGCATGACTCCCTGAATCGAATAAATTGTCACTTCATCTGGAAAACCTATCCGGGAGCGCGACCTTAGGTTCAGGGCAGGCCTGGTTCCCACTGCTGGAAGCCGCCGCCTGTGGTCTCTGAAACTGTGAGACAGCCGTGCGGAGGTCAGCCACCTCCAAAGACAGTCCCTGCATATGATCGACCAGTGCAGAAACAGTATCCATCACTGCACAAACAAAATGACATTTTTGGCGGCTGATAATGTCACAAGTATAGTGGAGGGGAAAACACCAGAACACACACAGAAGGAAATAGACGGGAGTCTAGGACTCAAAGCTAAGAGGTGGGATGGTGACCACCTAGGAATCCCTAGACCTCACCCTGACTCCTGCCAATATGAGTAGACCCTGTAGGCGGGAATACTCATAAACTGGAACCTTAGCCTTGGAGACCCTGGAAAGCCCTAGGACTGGTGGCAGGGAATGAGACTACTGGTTCCTTCCCAGAAGAAGGAACCAGCATCTCCCTGAGGCCTAGAAAGCAACTAACACAAGCAAACAACAAAATGCACGTATCTTAAAGAAGAATGGAGGAGCAGGAGATCCAAAAGAAACAACACACCCGCTCTGCCAACTCCAGCAGGAAATATCAACCACATGGTAAGCAGGGAGAGTCATAACTAAATAGAGCCTCAGTAATGACCCACAAAAGGTGTGGTCATTACCAACCAAACACACTGCATGATGAAAACAGAGAGACTGTCAGATACCCTCACATGCTGCCAGTCTACGATCTTCTCACCTTTATAATGGGAAGTACCGTGACATGTAATTACATTTCCTTCATCCCATTCGCTTGAAAGGGAAGTAGCAGTTGTAGTTACACTCGGTCCCATTCAAATGCAATTACACTGCTTGATGCGTAAACAGTAAAGAAAATGCAGCCCTAATATGAGCCCTGTGATTTCTTCAAACAGCTGATCGGTGAGGTCGTCGGGATTCGGACCCTCACCAATCTTATATTGAAGACCTATCCTAGGTCATCAGTATCCGTAACTGGACAACACCTTTAAATATAAATTGATCAGGAGTGATTTTCAAGGGATATACCTATCCTAACTCACTACTATAGCCTTTTGTTTTACATTTGCTTTATTGATCTGTCCCTATATAACTTGCCTGTTTTTGAATTGTGTAAAACTTTTGTATGTTAATTGCGAGTTATCACACCATAGGCATGGAGATTCAGGTGAATGGTTATGCAGCTGTACCTAGCAAAAGACTGTTGCATAAGTAATTGTGTTTTGGCACCTCTACACTAACTGCAGTGAATCTAATATATAAAACTGAGTGTATGTATGTATGTCAGGTAAAGGAATCGCATTTACCATCGAGAAATTTGGCACACAGGTACATCAACTGTCTGTGAAGATTTTAGACCCGGCCTCGGCTCTCTCTAGCACGTACTGTTCCTGAGATATTCCCAAAAAATGCAAATATGGCACCATCACATGACCTACATTAGCCAATAGAAGCCTGTAGGTCTTTCTCCTCTTATCTCAACTGCCATACACACTTTCACATGACCCTTATCACCCAATAGAAGCTCGCAGGTCTCCACATACACACAGTTTTGCACCAGGTTTCCATAACAACCCAGCCATTTTTCTTCACTGCTGTAGGCCAGCTTTAAAGGGACAGGGCGCTGTGGATGACACTGTTAAGGGAGCAGAGTGCTGTGGAGGTCACAGTTAAGGGGACGGCCCGCTATGGAGGTCAGTGTTTAGGGGCAGATTGCTGTAGAGGCCACTGTTAAGGGGGCAGGGTGTTGTGGAAATCACTGTTAAGGAGATAGGGTGCTGTGAAGGACACTGTTAAAGGGGCGGGTGCTGTGGAGGTCTCTGTTAAGGGATCAGGGAACGATGGAGGTCCCAGTTAAGGGGACGATCCACTATGGAGGTCAGTGTTAAGGGGCAGGGTGCTGTAGAGGTCACTGTTAAGGGGGGTGGGTGGAGGTCACTGTTAGGGGGGCAGGTTATTGTGGAAGTCAATGTTAACGAGACTGGGTACTGTGGAGGTCACAAATAAATGGCCGTCCACTGTGGAGGTCACTGTTAAGGGGCCGGGGAACTGTGGAGGTCACTATTGAGGGGGCATGTTATTGTGGAAATCATTGTTAAGGAGACGGTGTACTGTGGAGGTTACTAATAAAGGGTCGGCTGCTGTGGAGGTCACTGTTAAAGGGGGTGGGCCCTGTGGAGGTCACTGTTAAGGGAGGAGGGGACTGTGGAGGCCACTATTAAAGGGGCAGCCGGGCTACTGTACGGTCACTGTTAAGGGAGCGGGGTACAGTGGAGGTCTCTGTAATATAGAGTCCAGCGATTGGTGGCACTACGGCCAACTATCGCATTCACTACCGGTCATATGGAGAAAATGGGTGTCACGGTACTCTCGCAATCAGGTGGTGCGCTGCTTGTAAGATCCGAATATAATTCCACAAATAGAGATAAATAAGCGGCACTCACCATACGATGCAACTTTTATTTAATGGTGCAGAGAGGGAAAGAGCAAACGGTGCAATCACAGGAACATGGTGACGGCCGTTTCGCGTATCACCGCTTCATCTGGCCATGACTGAGACTCCTTGGCGCAAATTACGTAATCTTTTATGCTCCAAATGCGCTAAGCTAGGCGCACAATGCTGGCATGGAATGTCGCACATCATTGCGAATACAGACCACGTCAGCAAATGGGGAGTGTCAGTTAAGGGAAATGTCAGTGAAACATAAAAAAAAAATGAAGAAACATTGAAGAGACATACATGTACTATTGAGTCATTACAAAAAGACACTCATATCAAGTTTTTCATTCAGTCCCAGAGGGCCGGTGGCATTTGAGCGCAAAATCCATCTGCCTTCTTTTCTTAATAATTCCCGTCCTCTATCACCACCTCTTGGTGGGTTCTTGACAACTTCTAAGCCCGCAAATCTCCAAACTGACCTGTCCCTATTATGTGCGGCTTGTATATTTTCTATCAGGCGCGGAACATCTTTGCCAGTGATAACTGAATGTATATGTTGCGAATACGTTCAAAGAGGCAGCGCACCGTCTTACCAATATAGAATCTACCACATTTGCATAGGATCAGGTAAACTACATATTTACTTCTGCATGTAATTAGTGTACTCACTTTGTGGGTAATACCTCCAAAAGATATGTGGGACCATTGTGGGTTAAACCTACAAAAGGAGCAGCTGCCACACCTCCTATTGCCTTTAGTTGACCAACCATCTAGCCAAGTATAACTTCTTGTTGTTTCTTTAAAATGGCTGCGGACCAATTTGTCCCGCAAGGTATGGCATCTCCTGAATGCAATAAAACATCTTTAATATCTTTCAGATTGGTATCATTCGCTACAATTTTCCAGTTGTCTCTGATAACCTTTTTGATTATGTCAGCCATTAGGCTGTACCTGAATGAAAATACGAAGGGGCAGGATGTCCCCTAGGTAGTTGTTTTGTGTGGGGGCTCGGCATGTGGATGGACTTTTCGGCCTATGGCGGTTGCCTTTTCCATGGCTGTGTTGAGTAGTTCACGGGGATAACCCCTTGAACTTAACCATGTTCTCAATTCCATATCTTGTTTATAGTAACTTTCCTCTGTTTTATTTATATGTGCCAACCGTCTGAATTGACCGTAGGGTACATCACTTTTCACAGCTGCCGGATGATAACTGGAAAAATGCAAAAGAGAATTGGTCACCGTGGGCTTTCTAAAACCCTCGGTCATCAATTCTCCATTGCTCACAGAGATGAGCACGTCCAGAAACTCCAGTTAGTCCCCTCCAAATTTGTAAGTGAAACGCTTATTCATATCGTTCTCACTATTTAAGTGGTCCACAAATTTCATACGATGAACACATCGTCTATGAAATGCAGGTATGTCTGTATATATTTAATATAAGGGTTGGACAAGGAATACACATACCTATCTTCGAACCGTGCCAGGTACAGATTGGCAAATGTACATGCGACCGGGATACCCGTCGCGGTGCCAACATTCTGTTTAAACCACGCATTCCCGAACATAAAGGCATTGTGTTTCAAAATTAACTACCACTGGAAGGAGTCCAATGCCAGAAGGAGATCAGATGTGTCCCTAAGGTGTGAGAGTGCCATTTATACCCGCGATCTTAATAGCCAATCAATGTACCTGGACAATTGTTCGGTCACTGACCCCACCCCCGAGACAATCGGCCTCCCGCGGTGGTGGGTCAGTGACTTGTGGATCTTCAGGAGAAAGTACCATGTTGGTCTAGTTGGATGCATGGGAAACAATTTTTCAGCTTTATTTTTGGATAGCATGTTAGCATCAACATACTTATGCAAGAAGCTTCTCAACAGCTTTTGTATTTTGAAAGTTGGATCAACCGACAATTTTTCATAGGTCAGAGTATCATTAAGCTGTCTGTGAGCCTCTACTATATAGTACTTTTTACTGAGTAGTACTATATTCCCCCCCTTGTCCGCCGGTTTCACAACAACATCTTCTTGTAACTGTAACCATTTAAGTGCCTGCTCCTCTCCTCGAGAGATATTTTTGTGCGCTAGGGGGTAAATCAAAGATTTAACTCCTTCGAGCACTTTTTGTTGGAAGATGTCGTTGCTATTACCGGCGGGCAAGGGGGGACAAAAAGTGGAGGGGAGTCCACCCGTGAATACTGGAATAAATGCCACCTCCGGGGAGGTATCAAGGTTTGCTTCAGCCAACCATTCCAGACAAGAAATCTCTGTCTGAATAAAGTTGGCATGGGTGCTGAAACCTAGAGGGCCGATGGCTGCAGGTTGTTCTCCCTCTTTTTGTTCAACAGAACGTGGGGTGGAGGAATCCTAAATTCTTCTGAGATTCAATTTTCGAATACCGAAATTAAATTCAAATTAAAAAGGTCGATTTCAAAATCTACCGGGTTAAAGCCCTCCACTAGACTGTAGTTAAGGCCCCGATTAAGGACCCTTTCACAGTCAGGTGGAAGCTCCACACCCGACTATCGTCGCCAAGAAACTGGTTTGCGTTTGTATCCCTGCTTCTGTGACCTGTTCCCTTTTGTTGTGTTTCCCGCTCCCCCTTCTAATTCTCCTTCTAAAGGGGACCCTTCATGAACTAAGCCTGTGGATTTAAGCGGGCCATGAATACTTTGGTCATCAGATAGACTGGAATCTGAGTCGGAAGTCCAGAAATCACTCCTTTTTCACCTTGGATTGCTTCCTGTTTCATAATCGAGTTTGTCCCTCAACAATGTATCTCTCTTTTTCTCCTTCGTTTCACTCTGTATCACAATTCGTTTCTTGTCAAGGCGTTTAAAGAAGCTGTTGGACTGACTCTCTGGCAAGCGATTTTGCAGCACATTTTTGCTTTTTCTAATTCCGTCTGTACCGTAGTATATTCCTTTTCATTTCTTTGCAGTATTGTCTCCAGAATTTTTATGGAGAAATCAAGGTGTAACTGCTGCCTTTCAGAGGCAAAGGATGTGTCATCTTGGTATTGTGCCATTTCTTTATAAATCCGGAGACCTCTGGGGACCCGGTTACTGAGAGAGCTTATAGTCCAATACAATCAGACTTCTTTTTCAGATAATTGCGTTACTCTCATTTCTAGTGCTTTTGTACTCAATATTTCAAAGACCTCTTTCTGATTGCACTGTAAAAAATACGATTCTGAACCCTCTCTGCCCTCCGTGATGCCCAGATGCACCTCCATTTGTTGTGTAATGTCCATTGCAGAAAGTGATTGTCCCGTGATGGGGCAGCTGCTGTGGAGATCACTGTTAAAGGGGAGGGAGCCGTGGATGTTACTGTTAAGGCGGCAGGCCGCTGTGGAGGTCACTGTTAATGGGGGTGGGCACTGTGGAGGTCACTGTTAAGAGAGGAGGGGACTGTGGATGCCACTATTAAAGGGGCAGCCGGGGTACTGTGAGGTCACTGTTAAGGGAGCGGGGTACTGTGGCAGTCACGGTTAAGGGGGCCGAGAATGGTGTACATCACAGGGGACTGTAACCTATGGTCGGTGTTAAGGGGCCGGTGCTGTAGAGGTCACTGTTAAAGGGACAGGCCCCTGTGGAGGTCACTGTCTAGGGGGTGGGTTGCTGTGAAGGTCAAAGTTAAGGGGTGGGCTACTGTGGAGGTCCCATTTTAAAGCGGGGAACTGTGTGGGGGCAGTGTTGAGGGGTTGGGGGGCTGTGAAGGCCACTGTTAAGGGGGCGGGGTACTGTAGATGTCACTGTTATAGGGGATAATGTTGATATCTTTTTACGACACACACAAACATTAAATGAAATAGATGAAATATACCCATGTAAAGGGTAAATGATAGACAAAGGAGGTATTTGGTTAGCACATTACTTGAGTAAACTATTTATGTTTGGGTGCTGTCTTTCGTGCTGTGAACATCATACTTGACAGCATCTGCATGACCAAAATAGGGACATTTAAGATTTTCCTGGGAACACTCCAACAGATAGGTGGGTTTTACACAAATACTACTCCTTTTGTCCTGGCACAGTCTGTACTATTGGCAGATATGGAACATTCAGAAGACATGTTGGGCCTCTTATCTAACCTGTTCTGACAAAATGCCTATAGTAGTAACCAGTTACAGTAGTTTGAAGGGGGTTTCCGATACATAGATATTGATGGCCTATCCTCATGAAGGGTCATGAATATCCGAGACCTGCATCCAGCTGTTTTGGTCAGGCACTAAAAACTATGCGGTATGTAGAAACAGAAGCACAAGGTTCTGACCACTGTGTAGTGGCAGTGTTGGGGGACTGCAGCTCAGTTCCTATTCAGGTGAGCAGAGCTTTCCATCTAAGTTTCCAACATCAATAGCCTATGAGTGACTGGTGCCAGACTCCCATCGATCTGATGTTGATAATTTATCAGTATCCAAGTCACAGAAAACCTGCATGCAGTACAGCATGTATGAATGTGTCTCCTTAAAGGCTATGTACACCTACTAGGGCAATTTTTGGGGCTTAAAATAATTTTTTCAATTGGTCTTTATTAAAAATATTCAGGAGCTTTGTCATAAGGGGTTAACTATTGTCTAGCTGTGAGAATCGTACTTTCACTTTGTGCCAATCTAATAACCCTAATCTTTAAATTAAAGAGGTTCTCCAGGCTTTTAATATTCATGGCCTATCCTCAGGATAGGTCATTAATATCAGATCAGCAGAGGTCCCATACCCGGCACCTCTGCCGATCAGCTGCATGAAGGGAAGGCGTGCACAGTGCGCCCGTGCCGTCTCACTTCTCTCGTCCTGCTCACCATAGACATAGTAGCAGTGAGCAGAAAGAGAGAAGGGAGAAAGAATGCTTGCACTGCGCACGCTGTCCCTTCATATAGGTGATCGGCTGGGTTGCCGGGTGTCAGACCCCCGCCGATCTAATATTGATGACTTACCGTCATCAAATATTAAAAGACCAGAAAACCCCTTTGATAATGGCTCAAAAACAATTATTTAAGCCTCATTCTTATCAGTAAGATAAGAATTGAGCTATGAGTCAGAGATGAGGAGGAGCCAGTGGAACACCGTAAAAACACGGAGCATGCTGCTAGTGAATCTTAAGGCTATTAAAAGCTTTGAGCACCTTTTTCTGTACAAAGTCTAACTGAAAAAAAAGATTTTTAGCTCAAAATAAGTACAATGAAATAATAAAAAAAATTGCCACCAAAGGTGTCCATAGCCTTTAAGTGGATGCAACGAAGAACAAACGGGTGTGAACACAGTCCAAGGATTAACACGAGAATCAAGCAGGCTCACTTGAGCAGTGTCTATATAGCAATGGAGGATAGCCAACTTGGCACAAGGACAAAATCCAGAAGCACATAAGCTGGATCTGCAGTTTAGATGACTTTGCATTAGCAATATGGGATAGCTGAGTTGACAAATGGAATAATAGATTCGATATATAATAATAGCCAAATGAAAAAGGCACCTTACATGCAGCACAGGATAACCAACTTGAAACAGAAAAAAATGCTTACACTGGAGAAGTTGAACTGAATGGGTCAGAAACCGATGTAGCAGACAGGCTGGCATCAGAAAGAAACTTGACCAGGAACCCACATAGTTAAGCTAGGCCAATCAAGCTGTCATCTGGAACACACTTTACCAGAAAAAACTCCATTAGGAACAAACTTGACCAGGAACCCACATGGTTTGGTGGCAGAAGACCAGTCAGGCTGCCTCCAGGAACATTCAAGACAGGCAACAGGCCAACACACATGAAAGAACAGTAATACTAAGGCAGTGAATAAGACTAACAGTAAGGCATATATAACAGGAGCCTATTAACATATTGAAAACAGCCTAGCAGCTAGTAGCCTTAGTTCTATTATATCTGTATACTCATAACTAGCGTTGAGAGAATCAAAGCCAAACTATATGACTTCGATCTGATATTCAGGAAAAATGCAATTTGCAGCGAAGCTGAATTTCCTCGTGCTTTGTGGTAACAAATCTATTTTTCTTGAAATGGCGGTAAAACCTCATCCATTTGCTCGCTCAGTGGTCATATTGGCCATCTTGATTGATACCGCACAAAATCTCACACAGGGTGACGTGTGATGTCACCATGCCAGCGAGCTGGCCGCGTGCAGTGACAGCAGTAACCCTGGCCAGCGTGATGACGCATTCACGTCACCGGACGTAACTTTCCATGGTGTCTTCAATCAAGATGGCCACAATAGCCTCTCCGTGAGCAAATTGATAGAGAGAGTGTTTTTTTTTTTTTTTCCAGATTAACCCCTGAAAGGCATTAAATATAGCATCAGATGCCGCGATCAGTGATGAACATGGAATCTGAGGGGTTTAATGAGGTGGGGCAGCACGGTCGCCGTTCCCCATCATTGCGCCTGCTACATACAAAGGAATGCGCTTCGTGACTAATTTAATTTCTTTGTGAAATTCAGCAAAGCAGCAGCATCAAATTTTTCATAACTTTGATTATCACTGCTCATAACACATTTTGGTGTAAAAGAATAACACGTGTTTTGATATTTTTCATTTGTTGAAATTTTCTTCAATATAAACATTTTAACCATTAATATCAGTTTAATCCTATGCCTTTTGATTGATAATAAAACTCAATGCTGTTACTATTTCATTTGTTCAGAAATCTACCCAACTCTGATACCCAATGTTGTATTTGAGTTTACCTTGCACTTCATACCCTTTAGTATTTTGTTTCCTAACGTACTTTGCTTTCTCTATAGTGTATAATTAACTTAAAGTTTTTTCCTTTTCCATAAGAACACTTATAATACAAAATACAAAACGTAGTCCAAATCATCAGAAAACACATCTTCACACTTTGTCCAAAAAAAACAATCTCTAAATTAGTCAAATTTTTCTCTAGTAGCAGGACATTTATTTTTCTTTTATGTCATGTGTATGGCCAGTTTAGAGAGAAATTTCTGTCATTTACACTGGGTTCACACTTGAGCGTACTTGATACGCGCGTTTTAGTCGCGCATATTACAGCGCGTTTGTGGAAATGGGAAACGCGCGTCGTACGCGCGTTCGTCTGATTGACCACTGTGGCGTCAATCACAATACGCGCGACAATACGCCCCAAAGAAGCTCCTGTACTAATTAGGGCGTTTTACAGTGCGTTCGTACGCGCTGTAAAACGCTCAGGTGAGAACCATGCCCATAGAGAAACATGGGTTTTCGCCTGTTGAGCGTTTTACAGTGCATAGGAATGCGCTGTAAAACGCTCAGGTGTGAACCCAGGGTTAATGTTGTGGCATTACTATAGCAGTATTATTTTTTGGGATCTAACCTGTGGGGCTTATGCTGATCCAGAAAATGTAAGCACAGAGGTCCCTTCAATTTTTATTTGTAGATCAACCTTCATTGAAGTGAACGTGCCTCTGGTGTACTTCCCTACACAGCTGCCTTATTCTGTGGTCCAGTGGGGGTTCCAGCAGTCACCATACTTCAACTAGATTGCATTTCATGATGGCTATGGTTTTTGTTTTTATATAGTTATATAGATTTCACGTCTGTTACTTTATAATAAATTCATATTTCACCTTTTGTTATAGAGGGATTTCCAGGTGGGATGCCAGGTATGGCGGGAGGATTTCCTGGTGGCATGGCTGGAATGCCAGGAGTGAGTGAAATCCTCTCTGACCCAGAAGTGTTGACTGCTATGCAGGTAGGTGCTATATTTAGAGTGGCATTCATGTAACAGGGCCAGGTGAGATGACTATGCAAGAATCTGACTTGGTCAATCAAGAAGGAAAGGAAGGGGCTGGCAATGAAAGCAAGAGGAGCATGAGTGCACAGAGTGGCTCAGGTCCACCCTCAGTGTACTTAACTGCGTATTTGGGTATGGATTAAAAGTACTTTTTCACCAGAATGAACCCAACTAAGTGTTGGGTCTTTAAAGATGGTCCCTGCTCAGTAGCTGAGCAGACACCATAGCCGCCAGGTTACTGCCATTCTACAGAGCAGATCCCCCACATTTTTCTGCCAAGTACTAAAATTTTTAAATTATCAATTCACAAACCCACTATGCTCTAAAAATGATATGACAACCTTATTCTGTGGATCAGTACAATTATGGTGATAAGAAATTGATGCAGTTTTTATTTGTTTTACTACTTTTAAAAAAATAAGTATTAATAATTTTCATTGCATCTCCATATTCTGAAACCCATAACTTATTTTTATATATCTCCATATTGGTACAATTATGGAGGACAAGAAGACCAGCAAATGGCATATTATGCATTTTTTTGTCCCATACAGCATTCACCACACAAGAAAAGTATTTTTATTGTTTAATAGTTCGGACATGGGGATGCCTATTATGTTTATTTTTTTTTTATTGTTTATTCTTATATATAAAATTGGGAAAAGTGGTGATTTGAATTTTTTATATTTGTTGTTTTTTTTTTTACTTTTTTTAATATAATTTTTTATTCCCTTTTGGGACTTGAAAATGTAATCTTCTGATTGCTTGGACCATATACTGCTATAGAATACTATTGCAGTCTATGGGATTTTTATCGGCTTTCTGCCAGGCCGTGTCCTGGGCACAGCTTTGCAGGCAGTTTAAAATGATAGTCCTGGGAGCCTTCAAAAGGTCTCAGGATATTATAGCAATGGATCGGAGGACAGAGGGAGCCGCGACATTGACTGCAGTATCTGATGATCTGGATGTGAGTTGGCTCCAATCCCGGTCATTGTGACCTGGTGTCTGCTGTATTATACTACCGGCACTTGGCACATATGGAGCAAGCTCAGTTTGTAAGCCAACTGTATACATACCTCTTATTGCAAATTACCTACAAGTCATTTTGGATTGTGTGCCACATCTGGGCCACATCTTTTATTGTGTTAAAACTAAAATAAATTTAAAAAGTATACATATTAATTATCGCTGCGTCCGTAAAAACCTGATCTATAAAAATATCACATGTCCTAACCCCTCAGGTAAATACAGTAAAAATAAAAACAGTGTCAAATATGCCATTTTTGTTACCTCACATCACAAAAAGTGTAATAGCAAGCGATCATAGGGTTATATGCACCCCAAAATAGTACCAATCAAACCGCCATATCATCCCGCAAAAAATGATACCCTATATAGGACAATCGCCCAAAAAAATAAAACAAAGTCTCTCAGACTATGGAGACATTAAAACATGATTTTTTTAGTTTAAAAAATATTATTGTGTACAACTTAAATTAATAAAAAGTATACATATTATATATTGCCTCGTCCATAACAACCTGCTCTATAAAAATAACACATGAAATAACCACTCAGGTGAACACAGCAAAAATAATATAAATACAGTGTCAAAAGCCATTTTTGTCACCTTACATCACAAAAAGTGTAATAGCAAGCGACCAAAATGTCATATGCACCCCAAGATAGTGCCAATCAAACAGATATCTCATCCCGCAAAAAATGAGTCTCCCCAAAAAAATGGGTTTCAAAAATACTTTATTATGTAAAACTAAAACCAAACCCCTCAAAAAGTAGTCAGATTTGGTATTGTCTCATCCGTATCAACCTTCTCTATAGAAATAGCACACGATCTAACCTGTCAGATCAACAATGTAAATAACAAAAAAAAAACGGTCCCAAAACGGCTATTTTTTGCAAAGTTTCCATTTTAATCAATTTTTCCAATTTTTTGCTTTGTTACTGGAAGAAAATGGATTGAAATGGAAAATTTGCCAAAAAAAAAATCGAAATTCTAAAATTTTATTTCCATTTGCCATTAACTCTTGTGGAACACCTAAAGGGTTAAGGACGTTTGTAAAATCAGTTTTGAATACCTTGAGGGGTGTAGTTTCTAGAATGGGGTCATTTTTGAGTGGTTTTTATTATGTAAGCCTCACAAAGTGACTTCAGACCTAAACTGGTCCTTAAAAAGTGGGCTTTGGAAAATTTCTGAAAAATTTCAAGATTTGCTTCTAAACTTCTAAGCCTTGTAACGTCCCCAAAAAATAAAATGGCATTCCCAAAATGATCCATACATGAAGTAGACATATGGGGAATCTAAATGAATAACTATTTTTGGAGGTATTACTATGTATTAGGCCTCTTTCACACTTGCGTTGTGAAGATCCGGCGTGCACTTCCTTCGCCGGAACGCACGCCGGATCTGGCACAACGCAAGTGAACTGAAAGCATTTGAAGACTGATCAGTCTTCAAAATGCTTTCAGTGTTACTATGGCAGCCAGGACGCTACTAGCGTCCTGGTTGCCATAGTAGCAGTGGGTAGCGGGGGAGCGGCATACTTACATTCCGTGCGGCTCCCGGGGCGCTCTGAATGGCGTCAGAGCGCCCGCGTGCATGGATCACGTGATCCATGCGATCACGTGATCTATGCACTGGGGCGCCCTGACGTCATCCTGGAGCGTCCCGGGAGCCGCACGGAATGTAAGTATGCCACTCCCCCGCTCCTCCTACTCTTTACTATGGCAACCAGGACTTTAGCGTCCTGGCTGCCATAGTAACCATTGACAAGAAGCTAAACGTCGGATCCGGCGATGCGCGGAAACGACGTTTAGCTAAAGGCCGGATCCGGACTAATGCCCTTCAATGGGCATTAATTCCGGATCCGGCGTTGCGGCATGTCTTCCGGATTTTTGGACGGGGACAAATCCGCAGCATGCTGCGCTTTTGTCAACGTCCAAAAAACGTGTACATACTGAACGGAAGACATCCTGATGCATCCTGAACGGATTTCTCTCCATTCAGGATGCATGGGGATAATCCTGATCAGTAGCTTTCCGTCCTAGAGACCCGAGGACGGATCTCTAGGACGGAAAGCTAAAACGCTGATGTGAAAGAGGCCTTAGTAGAGAAATTGAAACTTGGAAATTTGCTAATTTTTCATAATGGTTGGCAAATTTGGTATTTTTTATATAAATAAAAATGAACTTTTTTTGACGCAATTTTACCACTATCATGAAGTACAATGTGTTATGAAAAAACAGTCTCAGAATGGCCTGGATAAGTATAAGTGTTTTAAAGTTATCACCACATAAAGTGACACTAGTCAGATTTGCAAAAAAAGACCTGGTCCTTAAGGTGAAATATGGCCATTTCCTTAAGGGGTTAAATTCCCCCTCCCACTAATAACAAAGAGATGGTGATCCTATCCAAGTCTAAGGGCTCATGCACACGACAGTTGTTTTTGCGAATACTGGCCATGTGTGTTCCTCATTTTTCGGAGCGGTCTGGCCCTCTGTAGAACTGCCCTATCCTTAAACAGGACATGTTCTATTTGTTTGCGGGGCCACGGAATGAACATACAGATAACGGTTGGCACACTGTCTTTTGCGGCTCCATTGAAGTGAATGGATCCACATCTGACCCGGAAAAAAAGCAGATCTGATGCAGATAAAAAAAACATGATTGTGTGCATGAGGCCTAAATAGCAGAGCTAAAAACAGATCTGTAGTCAGTGGAATATTTCAGGATTTCATTTTCATCTAAGGATAGTCAAATAGAACGTTTTATATTAAAACCTGGTTTAAATGTTTTCAGATGATGCAAAGCTTTTCATTATGTGATCAATAAAAAAAAAAAAAATTTGATATATTTTTTTTTTCCCTCCAAACAGGATCCAGAGGTGATGGCTGCATTTCAAGATGTAGCCCAAAACCCAGCCAACATATCAAAATATCAGAGCAACCCAAAAGTGATGAATTTGATAAGCAAACTATCTAGTAAATTTGGAGGAAGTGCGTAGCTTACAGGAGATGTTTAAATATTGTGGTGAAGAATCATATAAAATGATCATGAACACTTTCATGTTCTGATGACTGTTGTCTTCTAATCTTTTCCTTCTTTTGAAATGGCATACATTGTACTACAGCCAACACCTGTTAAAATATATATTACTTTCTTAAATGGATTTATAAATTTCAGAGACAACAAATCCTGTCTGTTTTTTTCCTACATTAATTTTCCTTCAATAACTGGACATTTTTACAATAAAAAAAAGCCATTCCTCTTAGCAATATTTTGTAGGTCTACTGTTATAAACTAGTAGACAGCCAGTCCCAGGACTGTGACATGCATCCACTTAAGGGCAGAGTTCTTGTCCCAGGACAATGACTGCAATTCAGATATATATAAGTATCCATGCTCACCAAAATTACTTAGAAATAATAGTGCACTGGGATTGGATGATGTATCCTTCTCCACCCTTCCTCCTCCCCAGCACTTCAATGGATGAGCTGAATTCAACAGGAGCCGGTGGACACTGGGCCACTTATGAGAGACAAGCATTCTCTTCCCTCCTGCTTGGGCAGCAGGAACCACTTGGCACAGGAGCCGCTAAAGCATGGAACCCCTTGTGCTTGTTAGCAGCAGGGCTGTGGAGTCGGAGTCGAGGAGTCGGAGGCAATTTTGGGTACCTGGAGTCGGAGTCGGCAAAAAATGGACCGACTCTGACTCCTACTAGATTTAAATTGGAATAAAAAAAAATTGGAATAAAAAAAAAGCAAGTTTAAATGTCCCAATTCAGATAAAGTTATAATTACTTCTCTACTGTAAGAATAAAGGCCAATGCATGCAGTGCGTCACGTTACCGCTAAACAAAGACGTTAAGTGACCATGAAGAAGCACGCTTTTCATATGCTTTACTATGCAGTTAAAGGGACACTGACAGGCTGATTTACCGGCTAAAGATATATCTGCTGGTATTCATCAGAGGATTAGGAATACAACTAGACGACTGTTACCCCCAGTTGAGGTTTACTTGTGTTTAAAAACGTTTTAATCAATATGCAAATTCTCTACCTTTGTGCCCAAGGGGCAGGCGCACATGTAGAGTACTGGCAGCACTAGACAGGACTAGGTAGCGAGGAGGAAGAGAGAAAGCTGGCACAGCCTCAGCATAGCCAGACGAGGCTGCTGCCAGCACTCTACACGTGCACCTGCGCAGGAATTCAGCGTTCGGCTAGCCTGAAAAAAAAGGCCAGTGCAGTGAATATTAACGAGGGGAACAGCGCTGGGAAGCTGTACTTCGGGCGCGGCTGGGCACAAAGCCGCAGGAGACGCTGCCCCATTGGGCACAAAGATAGTGAATTTGCATACAGATTAAAATGTTTTTTAAACACAAGTACAGCTTAACTGGGGGTAACATTAGTATAGTTTTATTCCTAATTCTCTGATGAATACCAGTATATATATATCTTTAGCTGGAAAATCAGCCTGTCAGTGTCCCTTCAAGGAGCAGCAATACTTACACTTTCCATTGTCTTGTGGTCTGCTGTTACAGGGAACCCATGGTTATCCTCGCCTCTCACTGATAACTGATTAAGGACTGGAGACACTTGTATAAGTGAAGGGAATGGATAGTCAATAGTTCAAGACTGAAGCTGTAAACCATTGGAAAAACTGCTATCATTCAGCTAAGGCTATAAAACATGTAAACTCAGATTGTTAGCTTAAATTTTAAACATGACTATGGGATTCTACTAGGAAAATCATGTTTTAAAATAAATGCTCCTTCCCCTGCCCCTTCCTGGATCCTCCCACTGCTCTATCTTCAGCAGAAGATCAGCACACAAAGGAGAAGGCAGCAGCTTCTGCTCAACTACCTCTCTGTGCTAGAGGAGATTAGAAGAACTTGGTGGAACAGCTTCGTATTTGCATATTAAATACAGAGGAGTCGGAGTCGGAAGTTTCAAAATCTGAGTCGTCGGAGTCGGACAATTTATCTACCGACTCCACAGCCCTGGTTAGCAGCCACATCACATTTTACATTCCTGTACATGTACAGCATTTCAATGTGGGCAATGAACGCAGTAGGAACTATTGTGCACAGAAGCCAGTGAACACCCCCATCCCATCTTGGCTTGGTACGGTACACATCATGCTGTACATGCCTGTATAGGTCTTCGATGTGGAGACTGAATGCAGCAGGAGCAGCTAGCTACAGATTGATGAGGCAGGAGCAGCTGAACCAAAGGAGTATGTTAGTGTTGTGGGGGGGGACACTCCCCTACACGGCATAGCGGAGTGAGTTTGGATGAGACAACCTTAGTCATGCTGTACATTTGTCTACAGCGTTTCTATGTGGGAGCTGACTTAAAGTGTAGCAGGAGCTGCTCTCTGCTGCACTGGTGGGTGGCGTGGCATCGTTCTCCATCAAACACCATCCCCCAGCTGGTGAGTGTTTGCCACAGTGTTCTATCCTGTATAAACAAAGTGTCGAGTCCTCTTGTATTGGCCAACATATCTAAATGCATTAGCGTATTATTTGGTCATCCAGCAGGCAAATCTTTTCAGATAGCAGATTCCACGTTATATAATATCTAAAAAGTTAATGCTTCTGTTTGAAATTGACTCATCCCATCTCCCTAATCTGGCATGGTATACAACTATTCCACAAATCTGGATACACAGCCATAGCTGTGTCAAAGAAATCTTACTTTATTCCATTATTGTATCTTGGGATTTCAGTTTACTTATCCTATAGCAGGAACCAGTTGAGGCAGGGTCACAATGAATACTGGCTGCCACTCTGACATGTAAATAGTCATACAGTTGCTGAATATCCTCCAGTGGTATGTCATTCCAAGCTTTTAAATTGGACCTGTGGTTAAAGGGTTTCTGTCACCAGATTTGGGCATCATAAGCTGTCTGACATTAGCGATGTGCCAATGTCTGCCCGGCACTGTCAATCAAAAGAAGATGGGCGTGGCCGCAGGTGGGAACACGGAGCCTCTAGGAGCAGGGGCAACGCCCTCCCTGCTCCTAGAGGCTAATTTGCATATAATATAAAGACGTTTTTTAGCCTTAAAAAAAGTTCAGAGGGGCATATGATTAACATTGTTAGGATGGTCTGACATTGGCACATAGCTAATGTCAGACAGCTTATGATGCCCAAATCTGGTGACAGAAACCCTTTAAAAGGCTACTGCAGGGGTTTTATATTAATGACCTAGGATAGGTCATCAATATCTAATCTGCAGGAGTCTTACACCCTGCACTTCCGCTGATCATCTGTTTGAAATGGAGGCAGCGCTCCATGCAAGCGCTGCTTCCTGTTAATTACATGGCATGTCATCTAGAGTTGTTTCGATACCAAAATTTTGATTCGGTATCGATACCATAAAAAAGTATTGCGATACTCGATACCATTCGATACCACGCGGGAAAAAAAAATAAAGCAAAAAGCCTTTTGATTATTTAAACTTAAAACGTTTATTGAATTAAATAGAAAAACCTCACTTACCATTAATGTGAGGCACATGGTGTCCAGTCCAAAAGCTAGGGCTACACTGCAACTTTTTGTAGCGCGACTGATTGTAGCTGCAATCCAAATCAGTTAAATGCAATCTTATAGACTGCAGATGTCATTCAATAGTTAAAATCAATCAGTCGCACTACAAAAATTCTAAGTGTAGCCTTAGCCTAATACTCTTGCACTGCTCACATATACACAATGCAGTCACTGTCACATATACACAATATACACTATGCATTTACTGCCCCAAACCCCCAGTCACATATACACTATGTAGCCACTGTCACATATACATAATGTACACTATGTAGTCACTGCCCCATATACACTATATAGTCACTGCCTCCACTGTCATATACACACTACACACAATGCAGTGTCACCTCCCCCCCATACACACAATGCAGTGTCACCTCCCCCCCCCATACACACAATGCAGTGTCACCTCCCCCCCATACACAGTGCAGTGTCCCCCCCCCATACACAGTGCAGTGTCACCTCCCCCATACACAGTGCAGTGTCACCTCCCCCCATACACAGTGCAGTGTCACCCCCCCATACACACAGTGCAGTGTCACCTCCCCCATACACACAGTGCAGTGTCACCTCCCCCATACACACAGTGCAGTGTCACCTCCCCCATACACACAGTGCAGTGTCACCTCCCCCCATACACACAGTGCAGTGTCACCTCCCCCATACACACAGTGCAGTGTCACCTCCCCCATACACACAGTGCAGTGTCACCTCCCCCATACACACAGTGCAGTGTCACCTCCCCCATACACACAGTGCAGTGTCACCTCCCCCATACACACAGTGCAGTGTCACCTCCCCCATACACACAGTGCAGTGTCACCTCCCCCATACACACAGTGCAGTGTCACCTCCCCCATACACACAGTGCAGTGTCACCTCCCCCATACACAGTGCAGTGTCACCTCCCCATACACAGTGCAGTGTCACCTCCCCCATACACACAGTGCAGTGTCACCTCCCCCATACACACAGTGCAGTGTCACCTCCCCCATACACACAATGCAGTGTCACCTCCCCCATACACACAGTGCAGTGACACCTCCCCCATACACACAGTGCAGTGTCACCTCCCCCATACACACAGTGCAGTGTCACCTCCCCCATACACACTGTGCAGTGTCACCTCCCCCATACACACAGTGCAGTGTCCCCACCTTCCTCTTCCTGGGAAACCTAAGAGCCCAGGCAGAAGCACATGTCTTTACTCTGTCTCCGGTGTGCCATGAAAAAGCATTAACTTATGAAGAAACATTAAGCAGCTGATTTCAGGGGGCGTGTCGCTCTGCTCTCGGCTCAGATTGGCTCACATTCAGGGGGTGTGTTCTACGCTCGCGCTCGGCTCAGCTCAGTAGTAGAAGCAGGTCTGAAGCCCGCGCGGCACGGGGGGGGTTTAGGAGGCAGGGATGTATGAATAAACCTGTGAGCCCCCAATGTTGCACAGAAAACCGCAGGTCTGAATTTACCTGCGGTTTTCTGCACAGCATGAAGGGAGGTGCTCACAGGTTTATTCACTACACCCGTGCTAACCCAGCGCAGTGGCACTGGGGATCAGAGACTGTCACGAAGAAAACCGCAGGTCTGAATTGACCTGCGGTTTTCTGCTGCAACATGAGGGCTCGCAGGTTTATTCATACATCCCTGCCTCCTAAACCCCCGTGACTCCTCATAAGCCCCCGTGCCGCGCGGGCTTCAGACCTGCTTCTGCTACTGAGCTGAGCCGAGCGCGAGCGTAGAACACACCCCCTGAATGTGAGCCAATCTGAGCCGAGAGCAGAGCGACACGCCCCCTGAAATCAGCTGCTTAATGTTTCTTCATAAGTTAATGCTTTTTCATGGTACACCGGTGTTCTGTGAAAAGTTGGTACCTGTAAAAAGTTGGTACCCTCGTCACTTCCGGTCCTGACGTCAGGATGAAACGAAGGTGTGAGCAGAGAGCTCGGCTGCTCATTGGCTGGCGCGAAGGCGTGTTGGCGCCTGCGCACAAGCAACATGGGTACCATGATTTCACATGAAGCGGCTGTGAACGCGCAGAGGGAGGGAGGGAACCTTGGATTTACGGCCCACCGCGCATGCGCGAGAAATACTGCTGCTTTGGTTTACAGGACCTGAGGGAGGGGAGGGACGCTGGGAGGGAGGTTTGGCCGCAATGTAAACTTTTGGTTTATAGGACCTGAGGGACGCAGGGAGGGGGCGGGTTTTGGCCGCTCTGTAATTGGCCACTATCAGTTTACAGCACAATAGAGCGGAGCCGAGGAAGGAGGGACGCAGGGAGGGGGGCGGGTTTGGCCGCTCTGTAATTGGCCACTATCAGCTTACAGCACAATAGAGCGGAGCCGAGGGAGGGAGGGACGCAGGGAGGGGGCGGGGTTTGGCCGCTCTGTGATTGGTCATTCCCCTGGTACCATATTTTAACAGCTCACTTCATGACTAGGAGCTGAGGGAGGGAGGGAGGGACGCAGGGAGAGGGGCGGGGTTTGGCCGCTCTGTGATTGGTCATTCCCAGGTACCATATTTTACCAGCTCACTTCATGACTAGGAGCTGAGGGAGAGAGGAGGGACGCAGGGAGGGGGCGGGGTTTGGCCGCTCTGTGATTGGTCATTCCCCGGGTACCATATTTTAACAGCTCACTTCATGACTAGGAGCTGAGGGAGGGAGGGACGCAGGGAGAGGGGCGGGGTTTGGCCGCTCTGTGATTGGTCATTCCCGGGTACCATATTTTACCAGCTCACTTCATGACTAGGAGCTGAGGGAGAGAGGGAGGGACGCAGGGAGAGGGGCGGGGTTTGGCCGCTCTGTGATTGGTCATTCCTCGGGTACCATATTCCATATTTTAACAGCTCACTTCATGACTAGGAGCTGAGGGAAGGAGGGACGCAGGGAGGGGGCGGGGTTTGGCCGCTCTGTGATTGGTCATTCCTCGGGTACCATATTTTAACAGCTCACTTCATGCCTAGGAGCTGAGAGAGGGAAGGAGGGACGCAGGGAGAGGGGCGGGGTTTGGCCGCTCTGTGATTGGTCATTCCTCGGGTACCATATTTTAACAGCTCACTTCATGCCTAGGAGCTGGGAGAGGGAGGGAGGGACGCAGGAAGGGGGGCGGGGTTTGGCCGCTCTGTGATTGGTCATTCCCCGGGTACCATATTTTAACAGCTCACTTCATGCCTAGGAGCTGAGAGAGGGAGGGACGCAGGAGAGGGGCGGGGTTTGGCCGCTCTGTGATTGGTCATTCCTCGGGTACCATATTTTAACAGCTCACTTCATGACTAGGAGCTGAGGGAGGGGAGGGACGCAGGGAGGGGCGGGGTTTGGCCGCTCTGTGATTGGTCATTCCTCGGGTACTATATTTTAATAGCTCACTTCATGCCTAGGAGCTGAGAGAGGGAGGGACGCAGGGAGAGGGGCGGGGTTTGGCCGCTCTGTGATTGGTCATTCCCGGGTACCATATTTTAACAGCTCACTTCATGACTAGGAGCTGAGGGAGGGAGGGACGCAGGGAGGGGCGGGGTTTGGCCGCTCTGTGATTGGTCATTCCCGGGTACCATATTTTACCAGCTCACTTCATGACTAGGAGCTGAGGGAGAGAGGGAGGGACGCAGGGACGGGGGCGGGGTTTGGCCGCTCTGTGATTGGTCATTCCTCGGGTACTATATTTTAATAGCTCACTTCATGACTAGGAGCTGAGAGGGAAGGAGGGACGCAGGGAGGGGGGCGGGGTTTGGCCGCTCTGTGATTGGTCATTCTCGGGTACCATATTTTAACAGCTCACTTCATGCCTAGGAGCTGAGAGAGGGAAGGAGGGACGCAGGGAGAGGGGCGGGGTTTGGCCGCTCTGTGATTGGTCATTCCCCGGGTACCATATTTTAACAGCTCACTTCATGCCTAGGAGCTGAGAGGAGGGAGGGACGCAGGGAGGGGGCGGGGTTTGGCCGCTCTGTGATTGGTCATTCCTCGGGTACTATATTTTAATAGCTCACTTCATGCCTAGGAGCTGAGAGAGGGAGGGACGCAGGGAGAGGGGCGGGGTTTGGCCGCTCTGTGATTGGTCATTCCCGGGTACCATATTTTAACAGCTCACTTCATGACTAGGAGCTGAGGGAGGGAGGGACGCAGGGAGAGGGGCGGGGTTTGGCCGCTCTGTGATTGGTCATTCCCAGGTACCATATTTTAACAGCTCACTTCATGACTAGGAGCTGAGGGAGGGAGGGACGCAGGGAGGGGGCGGGGTTTGGCCGCTCTGTGATTGGTCATTCCTCGGGTACCATATTTTAACAGCTCACTTCATGACTAGGAGCTGAGGGAGAGGGAGGGACGCAGGAGGGGGCGGGGTTTGGCCGCTCTGTGATTGGTCATTCCCGGGTACCATATTTTAACAGCTCACTTCATGACTAGGAGCTGAGGGAGGGAGGGACGCAGGGAGAGGGCGGGGTTTGGCCGCTCTGTGATTGGTCATTCCCGGGTACCATATTTTACCAGCTCACTTCATGACTAGGAGCTGAGGGAGAGAGGAGGGACGCAGGGAGAGGGGCGGGGTTTGGCCGCTCTGTGATTGGTCATTCCCGGGTACCATATTCCATATTTTAACAGCTCACTTCATGACTAGGAGCTGAGGGAAGGAGGGACGCAGGGAGGGGGCGGGGTTTGGCCGCTCTGTGATTGGTCATTCCTCGGGTACCATATTTTAACAGCTCACTTCATGCCTAGGAGCTGAGAGAGGGAAGGAGGGACGCAGGGAGAGGGGCGGGGTTTGGCCGCTCTGTGATTGGTCATTCCTCGGGTACCATATTTTAACAGCTCACTTCATGCCTAGGAGCTGGGAGAGGGAGGAGGGACGCAGGAAGGGGCGGGGTTTGGCCGCTCTGTGATTGGTCATTCCCGGGTACCATATTTTAACAGCTCACTTCATGCCTAGGAGCTGAGAGAGGGAGGGACGCAGGGAGGGGGCGGGGTTTGGCCGCTCTGTGATTGGTCATTCCTCGGGTACCATATTTTAACAGCTCACTTCATGACTAGGAGCTGAGGGAGGGAGGGACGCAGGAGAGGGGCGGGGTTTGGCCGCTCTGTGATTGGTCATTCCTCGGGTACTATATTTTAATAGCTCACTTCATGCCTAGGAGCTGAGAGAGGGAGGGACGCAGGGAGAGGGGCGGGGTTTGGCCGCTCTGTGATTGGTCATTCCCGGGTACCATATTTTAACAGCTCACTTCATGACTAGGAGCTGAGGGAGGGAGGGACGCAGGGAGGGGCGGGGTTTGGCCGCTCTGTGATTGGTCATTCCCGGGTACCATATTTTACCAGCTCACTTCATGACTAGGAGCTGAGGGAGAGAGGAGGGACGCAGGGACGAGGGCGGGGTTTGGCCGCTCTGTGATTGGTCATTCCTCGGGTACTATATTTTAATAGCTCACTTCATGACTAGGAGCTGAGAGGGAAGGGAGGGACGCAGGGAGGGGGCGGGGTTTGGCCGCTCTGTGATTGGTCATTCCCGGGTACCATATTTTAACAGCTCACTTCATGCCTAGGAGCTGAGAGAGGGAAGGAGGGACGAGGAGAGGGGCGGGGTTTGGCCGCTCTGTGATTGGTCATTCCCGGGTACCATATTTTAACAGCTCACTTCATGCCTAGGAGCTGAGAGAGGGAGGGACGCAGGGGAGGGGCGGGGTTTGGCCGCTCTGTGATTGGTCATTCCTCGGGTACTATATTTTAATAGCTCACTTCATGCCTAGGAGCTGAGAGAGGGAGGGACGCAGGGGAGAGGGGCGGGGTTTGGCCGCTCTGTGATTGGTCATTCCCGGGTACCATATTTTAACAGCTCACTTCATGACTAGGAGCTGAGGGAGGAGGAGGGACGCAGGGAGAGGGGCGGGGTTTGGCCGCTCTGTGATTGGTCATTCCCGGGTACCATATTTTAACAGCTCACTTCATGACTAGGAGCTGAGGGAGGAGGAGGGACGCAGGGAGGGGGGCGGGGTTTGGCCGCTCTGTGATTGGTCATTCCTCGGGTACCATATTTTAACAGCTCACTTCATGCCTAGGAGCTGAGGAGAGGGAGGGACGCAGGGAGGAGGGCGGGGTTTGGCCGCTCTGTGATTGGTCATTCCTCGGGTACCATATTTTAACAGCTCACTTCATGCCTAGGAGCTGAGAGAGGGAGGAGGACGCAGGGAGAGGGGCGGGGTTTGGCCGCTCTGTGATTGGTCATTCCTCGGGTACCATATTTTAACAGCTCACTTCATGCCTAGGAGCTGAGAGAGGGAGGAGGACGCAGGGAGGGGCGGGGTTTGGCCGCTCTGTGATTGGTCATTCCTCAGGTACTATATTTTAACAGCTCACTTCATGCCTAGGAGCTGAGAGAGGAGGGAGGGACGCAGGGAGGAGGGCGGGGTTTGGCCGCTCTGTGATTGGTCATTCCCGGGTACCATATTTTAACAGCTCACTTCATGCCTAGGAGCTGAGGAGGAGGAGGACGCAGGGAGGGGCGGGGTTTGGCCGCTCTGTGATTGGTCATTCCTCAGGTACCATATTTTAACAGCTCACTTCATGACTAGGAGCTGAGAGAGGGAAGGAGGTACGCAGGAGAGGGGCGGGGTTTGGCCGCTCTGTGATTGGTCATTCCTCGGGTACTATATTTTAATAGCTCACTTCATGCCTAGGAGCTGAGAGAGGGAGGGACGCAGGGAGAGGGGCGGGGTTTGGCCGCTCTGTGATTGGTCATTCCTCGGGTACCATATTTTAACAGCTCACTTCATGACTAGGAGCTGAGAGAGGGAAGGAGGTACGCAGGGAGGGGGGCGGGGTTTGGCCGCTCTGTGATTGGTCATTCCTCGGGTACTATATTTTAATAGCTCACTTCATGCCTAGGAGCTGAGAGAGGGAGGGAGGGACGCAGGGAGAGGGGCGGGGTTTGGCCGCTCTGTGATTGGTCATTCCCCAGTACCATATTTTAACAGCTCACTTCATGACTAGGAGCTGAGGGAGGGAGGGAGGGACGCAGGGAGAGGCGCGGGGTTTGGCCGCTCTGTGATTGGTCATTCCTCGGGTACCATATTTTAACAGCTCACTTCATGACTAGGAGCTGAGGAGAAGGGAGGGACGCAGGGAGGGGCGGGGTTTGGCCGCTCTGTGATTAGTCATTCCTCGGGTACCATATTTTAACAGCTCACTTCATGCCTAGGAGCTGGGAGAGGGAGGGAGGGACGCAGGAAGGGGGGCGGGGTTTGGCCGCTCTGTGATTGGTCATTCCTCGGGTACCATATTTTAACAGCTCACTTCATGCCTAGGAGCTGAGAGAGGGAGGGAGGGACGCAGGGAGGAGGGCGGGGTTTGGCCGCTCTGTGATTGGTCATTCCCCGGGTACCATATTTTAACAGCTCACTTCATGACTAGGAGCTGAGAGAGGGAGGGACGCAGGGAGGGGGCGGGGTTTGGCCGCTCTGTGATTGGTCATTCCTCGGGTACCATATTTTAACAGCTCACTTCATGCCTAGGAGCTGAGGGAGGGAGGGAGGGACGCAGGAAGGGGGGCGGGGTTTGGCCGCTCTGTGATTGGTCATTCCCCGGGTACCATATTTTAACAGTGCACATCATGCCTAGGAGCTGATGTATAAACAGTAAACCTTGTTGAAATGATGTTTATTAATACATAAAAAATAAAAACATGTTACATTTGGTAAAAAGAATATGGAATACACCATACATAAAAATCTTTATTCCCTAAATAAAGAAGCTTTCTGTACCGTTTGTCAATTTTTTTTAAAAGAAAAAGATGTTTCTGTATTTAAAGTGCGTAAAGGCAAAACCCAAAAAGGGTTCATATGTTTAAGTTCATAAGTTAGCCACATGGGACTCTGTTCCCAGCATGGGTATATATATAAAAATACACCCCCAAAACACATTGCCCTACTTCTCCTGAGTACGGCGATACCACATGAGTGACACTTTTTTGCAGCCAAGTTGCGCAAAGGGGCCCTAAAACCAATGAGTACCTTTAGGATTTCACAGGGCATTTTTACACATTTTTCTTCTCACGCTTTAGGGCCCCTAAAATGCCAGGGCAGTATAAATACCCCACAAGTGACCCCATTGTGGAAAGAAGACACCCCAAGGTATTCCGTGAGGGGCATGGCGAGTTCATAGAAGATTTGTTTTTGGGCACAAGTTAGCGGAATTTGTTTTTTTGTATTGTTTTTTCTCACAAAGTCTCCCTTTCCGCTAACTTGTGACAAAATGTTCAATCTTTCATGGACTCAATATGCCCCTCAGCGAATACCTTGGGGTGTCTTCTTTCTAAAATGGGGTCACATGTGAGGTTTTTCTACTGCCCTGGCATTTGAGGGTCTCCGCAATCATTACACGTATGGCCAGCATTAGGAGTTTCTGCGATTCTCCGTATATTGAGCATACAGGTAATGAGATTTTTTTTCTGTTCAGCCTCTGGGCTGAAAAAAGAAAAAAAATGAACGGCACAGATTTCCTCATTCGCATTGATCGATGTGGATGAAAAAATCTCTGCCAAAAAATATGCAAAAATAAAAGAGGGGCCTGGCGATTGCCAGGACATAGGGGCTCCGCCCAAACATCCATACCCACTCAGCTCCTATGTCCTGGCAAACGTGATTTCTCCATTCACATCGATCAATCGATCATTGTGGAGGAGACATCTTTGCCAGATTTTTGATACAAAGTGTTTGCCAAAGCATATGAACTCCAACACCTCTCCTCAGCTCACATGCCTGGGCAAACGTACCTGTCCTGCAGAGGAGAAATCTCGTCCTGCAGCGCCGCATACACCGACTTCACGTGTCTTCTGACAGAAGCGCAATGCTTCTCTCAGAATTCACATCAGTGCTGCGGCGTTTTCATCGGTTGGTCCGTTGATCTACCTGGAAAATAAAGGGTGGTTAGGGGGAAAAAAAAAAAAAAAAAAGAAGAAAAAACAGGCAGCAGGCACATGACTTGAACATCAAACATAAAACCTGAACATAAAACCTTTTTTTATCAAACCTGATTTAAACTTTTAAAACCTGAACTAACTCAAGATTTTTTTTTCTTGCTACCTGTTTAATTTAATTTTTTTCTTTATTTTCCTAGCAGAAACCTCTCCTTTCCCATGGGACAATGTGTAAAGTGTAAATCACACAGAGATGGTGCGAAGTACACTATACACGTTATCCCAAGTGAAAGGAGAGGTTTCTACCGTTTCACTCTTCTGCAGCAGCACAGCAGCACCGTCCCTATGTGTTAGGGTCTCTCAAAACCTAGTATCCTGAGAGACCCTTGAGCCTGATTGTAAAAACTACCTGTGTCCTGCAATCCCTAGGTCCCTAAGTGTACCTAAATGTGGTACTTCCGGAAACACTCCCCTAGGCATAGGGCAGGGTGGGGTGGTCAGGACAGAAATAACGGGTGTCACGCCTTATTCCACTTCTGCTACAGACACGACATCTTTTTCGGGGTGGCGGTTGGGTTGAGGTACCAGCAACGACATTGGGGAAGTGCCGCTCGTGTAGACGGCTCACTACACTGGTGGATGGGGCCACGGAACCTCCTGGATACAGGAGTTCCGAAATGATCTCTTCCTGAAATTTGAGGAAGGATCCTGTTCTCCCAGCCTTACTGTAGAGAACGTAACTATTATAGGCAGCCAATTGAATCAGATATACAGACACCTTCTTATACCAGCGTCTGGGGCGTCGGGAAATTAAATACGGGGCCAACATCTGGTCATTGAAGTCCACCCCTCACATGTGGAGGTTGTAGTCGTGGACTGAGAGGGGCTTTTCAATGACACTGGTTGCCCGTTCAATTTGGACTGTCGTGTCTGCGTGAATGGAGGAGAGCATGTAAACGTCACGCTTGTCTCTCCATTTCACGGCGAGCAGTTCGTCGTTACACAATGCAGCCCTCTCCCCCTTTGCCAGACGGGTGGTAAGGAGCCGTTGGGGGAGGCCCCGGCGACTAGGTCGCACGGTGCCGCAGCAGCCAATCTGTTCTAGGAGCAAATGCTTGAAGAGGGGCACACTTGTGTAAAAGTTGTCCACATAAAGATGGTACCCCTTGCCGAATAAGGGTGACACCAAGTCCCAGACTATCTTTCCACTGCTCCCCAGGTAGTCAGGGCAACCGACCGGCTCCAGGGTCTGATCTTTACCCTCATAGATCCAATATTTGTACGTATAGCCTGTGGCCCTTTCACAGAGCTTATACAATTTGACCCCATACCGGGCGCGCTTGCTTGGGATGTACTGTTTGAAGCCAAGGCGCCCGGTAAAATGCATCAGGGACTCGTCTACGCAGATGTTTTGTGCGGGGGTATCCAAATCTGCAAATTTCATGTTGAAATGGTCTATGAGGGGCCGAATTTTGTGGAGCCGGTCAAAAGCTGGGTGGCCTCTGGGACGGGAGGTGGTGTCGCTAAAGTGCAGGAAACGCAGGATGGTCTCAAATCGTGTCCTGGACATGGCAGCAGAGAACATGGGCATGTGATGAATTGGGTTCGTGGACCAATATGACCGCAATTCATGCTTTTTGGTTAGGCCCATGTTAAGGAGAAGGCCCAGAAAAGTTTTAAATTCGGAAACTTGGACTGGTTTCCAACGGAAAGGCTGGGCATAAGAGCTTCCCGGGTTGGCGGTTATAAATTGAGTGGCATACCAGTTTGTTTCTGCCACGACTAGGTCAAAGAGCTCCGCAGTGAAGAACAGCTCAAAAAACCCCAGCGCCGATCCGATCTGAGCTGTTTCCACCCGAACTCCTGACTGGGCGGTGAAAGGGGGAACTACTGGTGCGGCTGAAGATGGGGGCTGCCAGCACCTCAGGGACTCTAGGGGCTCTACGGGCCTGTCTGCGCGGTGGCTGTGACGGGGGAATTACTGCACGTGCCACCGTACCAGCTTCAACTGCCCTTCTGGTGCTCGCCACTTCACCATGTTCTACGGCAGTGCTGGTAGTAGGTCCAGGACGGGCTGCGCTGCTGGTGTATGCCTCACCACGTAATCCGGCAGCGCCAGCCCCACTCTGCTCCCCTTGAAACGGATCCTGTGCAACCTGTGGTCTAGCGACACGGGGCCGGGTACGCCTGGTGGTATCAGGGACCTCAACCTCCTCGTCCGAACTTTGGGTCAGACTGCCACTGCTCTCTACAGGTTCGTATTCTGACCCGCTGGATTCATCAGATGAGGGTTCCCATTCCTCATCCGACTGGGTCAGAATCCTGTAGTCCTCTTCAGGAGAATACCCCTTATTTGACATTTGGAAAACTAAATTTAGGGGGTATTCCCTGAGACTACCCAAGAAAAAGAGCAAGCCTGACTTACAATTGAGAGGGTAGCGAAGTACAGAAGCCGCTGCGATTGATAAAAAAGATCAAAACTGATTTTTTTATCGCCGCAGCGCTTGTGAAGTGATTGTGCAGTGATAAAAAAAAAAATAAAAAATTTTGTCACTGCGGCGGGGCGGGCGTGGGTGAACGCAGGTGTGGGCGACCGATCAGGCCTGATCGGGCAAACACTGCGTTTTGGGTGGGGGGCGAACTAAGGTGACACTAATACTATTAGAAATCTGACTGTGATCAGTTCTGATCACTTACAGATACTATAAAAGTACAAATGCTGATTAGCGCTACGCTAATCAGCGAATCAGTGACTGCGGTGCGGTGGGCTGGGCGCTAACGGAAGCTAACTACCTACCAAAGGGGCCTAAACTAACCTAAACCTAACAGTCAATACTGGTGAAAAAAAAAAGTGACGGTTTACACTGATCACTTTTTTCCCTTTCACTAGTGATTGACAGGTGATTGAAAGGGGTGATCAAAGGGTTAATTGGGGGGATGGGGGGTGATCTGGGCCTGTGTGTCTGGTGATTGGTGTACTCACTGTTACACTGTGCTCTCTCCTGGGTCCAACCGACGAAAAGGACTCAGCAGAGAGCACAGAAGCCATTTAACACATTATATTCATAAATATAATGCATTATATGGCTTGTCATTTGTTTTTTTAAAAAGTCTTCAGCCTGCCAGCGCTGATCATTGGCTGGCAGGCTGATGACCAACTCCTTCTGAAACTTTTTACCGCTGCACACTGCGCATGCGCAGTGGCATCAGCACGTCATCTCACGAGATGACGCACCGATGCGTCGAGCCAGAGAAAGGAGACCGCCCGCCGAACGCATCCGTGCGTTAGGCGGTCCTGTAGCGGTTAAAGGGTTTCTGTCACCAGTTTTTGACATTATAAGCTGTCTGACATTGGCACATAGCTAATGTCAGACCAGCCTAATAATGTCATTTATATGCCCCTCTCAGTTTGCATTAATTGCGTTAAAATCGTCTTTATATGATATGTAAATTAGCCTCTAGGAGCATAGGAGCAGGGAGGGCGTTGCCCCTGCTCCCAGAGGCTCCGTGCTCCCACCTGTGGCCACGCCCCCTCTTTATGTGATTAACAGTGCTGGGCAGCGCAGCTCTCCTGCCCCTGGCACTGTCTGCCTTCCCAAAACCCGTGCCTGCGCCATCCACTCTGTATTCGGCGCAGGCGCGGTAAGCTGAGGACACTGGTGCCTGCTGTCCTCAGCTCACCGCGCCTGCTCAGAATACAGAGCGGACGGCGCAGGCGCGGGATTTGGGAAGCAAGACAGTGCCGAAGGCCCATTGTAGCGTAAGGGTGCACCGCCCGGGTGCAGTCTCAGTCCGCTCGGGTACAGGAAAAAAATGCGCCTGTACCCGTGGACCATACAGAGCTCGGCCACGCTACACCAGAGGGAGGGGTGCAAAATAGAATGACAAGAGGGGGAAAGAGAATGACAAGAAGGGGGAAAGAGAATGACAAGAAGGGGGAAAGAGAATGACAAGAAGGGGAAGAGAATGACAAGAAGGGGAAAGAGAATGACAAGGGGGAAGAGAATGACAAGGGGGGAAGCGAATGACAAGAGGGGGAAAGGGAATGACAAGAGGGGGAAGAGAATGACAAGAGGGGGAAGAGAATGACAAGAGGGGGAAGAGAATGACAAGAGGGGAAAGAGAATGACAAGAGGGGGAAAGAGAATGACAAGAGGGGGAAAGGGAATGACAAGAGGGGGAAAGCGAATGACAAGAGGGGGAAAGAGAATGACAAGAAGGGGGAAAGAGAATGACAAGAAGGGGAAAGAGAATGACAAGAAGGGGGAAAGAGAATGACAAGAGGGGAAAGAGAATGACAAGAGGGGGAAGAGAATGACAAGAGGGGGAAAGAGAATGACAAGAGGGGGGAAAGAGAATGACAAGAAGGGGAAAGAGAATGACAAGAAGGGGGAAAGAGAATGACAAGAAGGGGGAAAGAGAATGACAAGAAGGGGGAAAGAGAATGACAAGAGGGGAAAGAGAATGACAAGAGGGGGAAGAGAATGACAAGAAGGGGAAAGAGAATGACAAGAAGGGGGAAAGAGAATGACAAGAAGGGGGAAAGAGAATGACAAGAGGGGGAAGAGAATGACAAGAAGGGGGAAAGAGAATGACAAGAGGGGGGAAGAGAATGACAAGAAGGGGAAAGAGAATGACAAGAAGGGGGAAAGAGAATGACAAGGGGGAAGCGAATGACAAGAGGGGAAAGGGAATGACAAGAGGGGGAAAGAGAATGACAAGAGGGGGAAGAGAATGACAAGAGGGGGAGAGAATGACAAGAGGGGGAAAGGGAATGACAAGAGGGGAAAGGGAATGACAAGAGGGGGAAAGAGAATGACAAGAGGGGGAAAGGGAATGACAAGAGGGGAAGCGAATGACAAGAGGGGGAAAGGGAATGACAAGAAGGGGGAAAGAGAATGACAAGAAGGGGGAAAGAGAATGACAAGAAGGGGGAAAGAGAATGACAAGAGGGGAGAGAGAATGACAAGGGGGAAGCGAATGACAAGAGGGGGAAAGGGAATGACAAGAGGGGGGAAGAGAATGACAAGAGGGGGGAAGAGAATGACAAGAGGGGGGAAGAGAATGACAAGAGGGGGGAAGAGAATGACAAGAGGGGGAAAGGGAATGACAAGAGGGGGAAAGGGAATGACAAGAGGGGGGGAAGAGAATGACAAGAGGGGGGAAGAGAATGACAAGAGGGGGAAAGAGAATGACAAGAAGGGGGAAGAGAGAGAACTGGCGTTAGTTAAAGGGGTTCTGCAGTTTATTTAAACTGATGATCTATCCTCAGGATAGATCATCAGCATCTGATCGGCAGGGGTCCGACACCCGGGACCCTCGCCGATCAGCTGTTTGAGAAGGCAGCGGCGCTGGCAGTAGAGCCTAAGCCTTCTCGCAGTGACGTCACGCCTAGTATCACTGGTCTTGGCGGGGTTAAGCTCTGTTCACTTGAATGAAGCTTAGTCCCACCCAGGCTCCTACTGCCAGCGCCGCTGCCTTCTCAAACAGCTGATTGGCGGGGGTCCCGGGTGTCGGACACCTGCCGATCAGTATAAATAAACTGCAGAACCCCTTTAATATGGCAGATCATATGGGTGGGGCATTGTGATGTCACAATGGGTGGGAGGGGGCTGGGGGCGGCAAACTTTTCTTTTGCCTAGGGCGGCAAAAATCCTTCCACCGGCCCTGCTCCATGGTCTCTTCCAATAACACTCTCGTGGCAAGATCCTGCAAGCTGCTGTGCGGCAGATGCTCCACATGGCTGTTTCTTCCCTCCCTCGTGGACTACTTTTGGATGTTCCATGGTGTTGTGTCCCCCGAAGCATCCTACAAGAAACACCTTTCATAGGTAAGTATAAAAATACATTTTGAATAACAACACCAGGAATTAAGGCAGCTAACCAGTTTAATTACCTGTCTGAAACCTCTGAATTTTCGACCAAGTGTACAATCCACAGGCCATTGAAAAACCTAAAAACAAAAAAACGTTGCAGTGACCCATGTCCAGTACCAAAGTATTAGAACTTCAGAATAATAAAAAAAAAACATTTAAGAGAAGTTGCAAAGGGTTACTAGACGATCGGACTATTAAATAATAAATCTATACTCTAATATATATGTGAATATTTCCATGTACCCCTTCATCTCCGCCGCAGGACGCAGTGCTCGTCACCAATGACCCAAAGAGGAAAAAACAGAAAGCACATTGTTAGAGAATCCGGTGGCTACTTGTATTCACACGGAATCGATGACTGTAAAAGGAGCTTACAGGTTGTACTCGTCACCATTGACCCAAAACGGGACAAACTGAAGGGCCATCCAGATGTGACTCATGCCCCACCTACAAAATTTTCAAAACACAATGGATGTTATGGGGCTGCCAGTTAAATTGTTATGTAATAAGGTTATTTCCACATGTGTTTTTGCAGAGAATTAATACTAGAACTATTATATCTGTGAACATTGACTTTGAATAAAAATTTTCAGAACAAAGCTTTGAACCATGTTGTGATCTACCATACCTTTGTACTGTAGTAGGGCACAAGCTATTTCCATTCGTGCAGCACTTATATATTCCTGTGATGTCTTGACTTCAGAGATGGTTCGTGTACGGAGGAACTCCTGTGCAAACTGTAAAAATAAGAATGAACATTAGTAACCCCAGTTTAAATTTGTTAGCACTGGTTTTTTAATTGTGTTTGAAAACTTCTTACCATCAAAATTAAAACACCACAGCTACTGGAATCCTGCTGGTTGCTATGAAACATGAACCACGTATTCCAGTGTGCTGCTAGTTCCTCCGTCTTGTACATCCTCAGGAAAATACTATAAAAAATAAATAAATAAATAGTTAAGTAATAACACAAAATTAAAGAAGTTTTTAATAGTAGCTTGAGCAACGTTACAAGTGTTTAAAGAAAAAAACCTACTTCAAGTTCTGCTGCACTTTCGAAACATAGCTGTTTTCGTTTCCCATGGGATCCATCAATGCAAGGACCTTCTGGGACACGATGACAACCTAGAAAGGAAATTTAGAAATATACAAAGTTAGTTTAATGACATTTATATTTTTTAGAAATATAACAATGGTAGCAAAAGTAGACATACATTGTAATCAATTCACTTCACAACACAAGAATGTGTCAGTTTTATTTCATGCATTTAATAATTAGTGGGCCATTTAGAAAGATTAGTGCAATGTGGATGGAAACAGTGGATTATGCATCATTGTAATAGAATAAACGGTATACCTTTTTTTGCAAAACTGTGTCTACCAAAAATTAATATAGCAGTGTCATTGGGTTGTACTTAGATACATCAATATATCTGTCTTGAGTACATTGCCTAAAATAGTATAAGCGTACACCATAAAAACTATAAATACAATAAATACCAACAAAATCCAGTGCCCTCCTACGTTCACAGGACATATCCAAACGTCTTCAACAGGAAACTTTATCTGAAGAAAATGTAGAAACCCAAATAGCGAAATCAATGTATGTAATGAAAAGAAACTTAAAACGGAAATAATACATTATAAATATATAGTAGCCATGAATATATTTAGAGAAAGTCACTAACCTTGCCAAGCTTTTCAATGTCTCCGTAAAATAAGACTGATGATAGGACACCATCAAACTGTCGAACAGGTTCCTGATTCAATAAATTTAAAGTTATCATGCTAAATAACACCACAAGTAATATAACAATAGAACAATAAAATGAATGTAATTAACACTTGCCTGATGCTTCGAAATTAGATGATAAATATATGCATCAATCACCTGCAAGCAAAAATGTATTTAGTACATCTATAATCTTATTCGATATATATATAAACTTTATGGCATTACCAAAGTACTTTCTGACTAACCTCATCAACCAGCCATGTATTGCCATGCAGTGTCTGAAAAGATGAGACGTATAGCTTG
Source organism: Bufotes viridis (assembly GCA_033119425.1). Lineage (NCBI taxonomy): Eukaryota > Metazoa > Chordata > Amphibia > Anura > Bufonidae > Bufotes > Bufotes viridis. Next base: position 95,975,074 of record CM065596.1, on the reverse strand, counting down.
AATGGTCCCACAACTGCTTGGACGGTGCCGTCATCATCAGCTTCCCACAGCTTTCGAACTAAGGAAAAAAATAATATTATACACCATGTCGAAAGGAAATAATTTGGATCCATACCTAATACAGGTTGAGTATTCCTAATCATAAAAATGAATTTTAGTAATAATAAATAAATAGATCAAATAAGTACTCATAATTGAACCAACGAACTAAATTAAAAAGCATCACATTTGCTACATCAGCAAAATATAATTAAATTAGGTTATGCGTCATTTTAGAACATAGGAGCTACTCGACCTGTATAGGTTTATTTGTTTTAGGCTTCTTTCACACTAGCGCTTGTGAGATCCATTCAGACGGATCTCAGAAGCGCTGGCTGAGCGGAACCGTTCGCATCCAATGCATTCTGAATGGATGCGGATCCATTCAAAATGCATTAGAATGGGCTCCGCATCGCCTCCGTTCCGTTCTGGGGACGGACACCAGAATGCAGCTTGCAGGGTTTTGGTGTCCGTCCAGCGATGCGGAGCCAAACGGATCCGTACTGACTTACAATGTAAGTCAATGGGGATGGATCCGTTTGCATTGGCACACTATGGTGCATTTGCAAACGGATCCGTTCCCCATTGACTTTCAATCCGTTGTTTGTATTTTCAGTGCAGATCCGTCTGGATGGATCCGCACTGAACGCTAGTGTGAACGTAGCCTTAATCGCAAACATGTTTGGTTAATGTTAACAGTATTGGGATAAAAAATTGTGCCAAACCTTGGCAAATTCATTTATAACAGAACATATTATGCCAAAAGGGCAAAAGAGTAAAAGGCCACACCAACAGGGCATGTCCAAACCAATGACCAACAGGGTCAAAAAAAAACCAGTAACTGCTACCTCTGTCTTCTATGCTCTCCCTGACATTCAAAGATGGTGGCTTTAAATAAAAGTTCAAGATTTATGTTATGCACTTACAGGTAACATTAATTTATCATGCAATATATACATGATGGACAAAGAAATAGAACAAGTGCCAGGGACATTCTAGCGGAAGGTAGCAGGATCCTGGCAACTTGTTGTATTTCAATTAGCTACATGATATATTACAATTTTTATATACGGTATATGAAGAAGAACTCTAAAGCACATCCGTGATTCTGAATTTATTCACCTGGTAAATGCGATGTTTCAGTCCTCTCTGTGGGACTATTATCAAGCAGTGGTTACTGAAACGTCGCATTCACCAGGTGAATAAATTCATATTAATGGATGTGCTGCCTTTTTTTTTTTTTTATAATTTTAAGGTGGGTGGATCACCTCAACAGCAGCTTGCACTCCATACTTTAGTGAACTGTCAGTACAGCGGTGCTCCTTTAGAGACACCTTGATCTGTACAGACGAGTTCACAATTTGGCTATAACTCAAAAGTGCCTACCTTTCCCGTTCCGGCCCAACAAATGACAGAGGCCCTTTTTGGTACGGAGGACACGCAGGTGATGATTTCCTCAGGTATGTTGACATTATCTTCCTGCATGTGGACATCGCTTCTCCGACTTCTTCTGTACGGCTTGATGTGGTCAATGTTGATCTTACTCTTGAGGGTAACCCCATCCGAATTTTCAAGTTTCACCACCTTGCCGCACAGCTCCTTGATAAAATAAGGACCAGAGAAGTCAAGCTTTATCCGTCCCCCTTTCCTACCACTCTTTCTCATATTGTACAGAAGGACCTCGTCGCCGACACTGTACACCAAATCCTTGTATTTCTTGGTCACTTTCTTAGCATGCTTGATCCTCTGTTTCTCCTGTGACGTTTTGATGTTTTCCATGGTTACTTCCTTGTTATTCTCCATCAAGGTCTTCTTGGCGTCGAAAAAGGAACCATAACTATTCTCGTCTGGTAGTATGATGTTGGAAAGCTATGTTAAATAAAAAAAAAATAAAAAAATTAATAAATTAGGATATATAACCAACCGAAACAAAAAATTTGTTAATTAAACGCTGTATAATTATAATGATGGGCTGATAAATGAAATTAGGTTTTCATGTATTTTCAGACAGCTATTAAAGAGGACCTTTCATCAGGGTAAAAAATGTGTACTAAGTATGCTGACATGTAGAGCGGCGCCCAGGGATCTCCCTGCACTTACTATTATCCCTGGGCGCCGCTACGTTCGCCCGGTATAGGCTCCGGTATCTTCTGGGACTTGGTTATAGTAGGCGTATCCCAGGCTGTAGCGCTGGCCAATCGCAGCGCAGAGCTCATATCCTGGGAGAAAAAAAAACTCTCAGGATATGAGCTGTACGCTGCGATTGGCCAGCACTACAGCCTGGGATACACCTACTATAACCAAGTGTACTAGGCTCCGCCTAGTATAACCAAGTCCCAGAAGTTACCGGAGCCTATACCGGGCGAACAGAGCGGCGCCCAGAGATAATAGTAAATGGAGGGAGATCCCTGGGCACCGCTCTACATGTCAGCACTACTTAGTACACATTTTTTAGCCTGATGAAAGGTCCTCTTTAACAGCAAACAGTACATATAATGTTTAAGACTACCATGTTTATGAATAACCAAATATTAGGTATATGATTAAGTATATGTCAACACTATCATTACATACAGTGATGGCCTAAAAGTTGTCCAGATAATCATTAACGAACAAATGACTGTCTATGGTTATAAAAATGTAATGTGCCACTTATGTAGACTAAAGCAAGCGTAAGGATTACATATCTTTACATATAAAATAGTTTTTACTTATGCTATATCATAATATTTAGCTGTAGTTGACACATAAAAAAAACTCACCGGTAGTTCAACTGGAACCTCAGCCGGGAATACTGCCTCTCTCCCATAATCAAAAGAAATGGTGAATATTTGGTGGTGGTTTGGACCTTGGATCTTATTGAAAATAATGTGGCGTCCAAATACACATCCCAATTATTTTGCTGATTATTCACCAATTTTGTTAGAGCTCTACAATGAATAAAATAAGATAAAATTATTAACAAGGCAATTATAAGTAAAGCAGACTTGACAGGTTGCAGCAGACATCCATCAAAACATTTTCCATACAAAATCGGCCAGAGAAGATGCAGATGTGTGGCATGCTGCATTTTCCAACATACAGCTTGCCAATGCCTTCTTATTCAAAATAATACTTTTTTTCCTGTTTTTTTTCCTCTCTGGTAGGGATACCGTGCATGTCCAGGTACACCCGCGAATAGACAATAGAATTATTTAAAAATAAGGAGAAGGCCATAGGAAACCCAAATTTTTTGGGGTTGTATAACCTACTTTCAGGAAAAGGTTTGTATTACAAAAAATGTAATGTTTAGTTAACTGAACAAGTGTATAAAATTGATGCTACAACAAGAAAAAAAAAACATTAATCAAACTTGCCTTTTGATGTTGTGATTAGTTTTTTCGTCCAGGCCGTTGGTTTGTGGGTGGTATGCCGCTGTAACGCTTCTTTCGATTCCAAGGATAGAACACAAGTGGTCATTCAGCTTTAAAAAAAAAATATTTAAAATATATAAAATTCTCTTCCCTGGTCAGAAAGAATGCGCTTGGGACAACCATGTCGGTAGACCATGGAGCAAATATGGCGTCCCACCTCAGCAGCACTTTTTGTTTTCAGTGGAAAAGCCTCCACCCACTTTGAAAAATAATCGGTGGCCGTCAAGATGTATTGAAAGCCATCCACTGTCTTGGGTAAAGGACCTGTTAAGTCAATCCCAACTAGCTCCCAGACAGCGGAGACCTAAAATGAAGAAACAAATATATTTCAATTTCACAATGTTGTCATACCATGGATATGTTTTACTATAGTACAGGCATGCTCAACCTACGGCCCTCCAGCTGTTGCCAAACTACAACTACCATCATTGCCTGACAGCCTACAGCTATTATCCTACAGAAGGGCATCATGGGAGTTGTAGTTTTACAACAGCTGGAGGGCCGCAGGTTGAGCATCCCTGCTATAGTACATACTTACCTTTATACATTGTAACGGCTGTGGAGCACAAATCGGTTTTCCAGACTTCTGGCATTTATCACATTCATGGACCTAGAAGAAATTAGATATTAACCTGTGTACTGTTTTCATTTTTAATTGAAAAACCGAATGATAACTATTGTGTACCCATTTAGCAATATCAATGGCCATTCCATGCCAGAAGAATCTTGAGGAGATGGCCGATCGTGTTCGATTTATTCCTGCATGTCCTCCGATGGGCGATGAATGAAACTGGACAAAGATCCTCCAGGCTTCTTCATCGGTTTTTATAAATCTTCTATTTCTATAGAAGAGCTCTCCATCTTTGATGTACATGAAAAATTAGGAGGTAGATACATTAATCACAAACCTAAAAGTACAATGTAATGATAATGACTGTATTTCTAACACCCACCCTTTAAAGTGAATGGAGCACTGGACTGCCTGAGGTTCTGCCTCTGTTTCTTGGTATACCCAGAAGGGTATTCTCCGACACTTAAGAAGGTGAAGATTGTGTTGTACTTCTCCTCCATCATACCTTAAAAAAATGATAAAATTATTACAGTCCAACAGGACCACAGGGTTTGTCATGGGCATGGCGGTAATGATCAGCTATATCGGTATATTTAGTGGGCAACAACGATGTTGACAATAATAAATATTTTCCAGAACTATATGGCTTTTACTCACTGACAGGTAGTATGATCAGACCGGACACTGGTAGACACGTTAATCCAATGTGAATCCTGTACGGGGACAATAAGTAGCAAATTATAAAATATAATAATTGTGGAAACACAAATTGTTAGATTACTCACTGATTTAAATTCTGATAAGACAAGACAATAATGATGTCAAGGGACTAAATGAAATTAGACAGCCTTTGAGGAGACGATATAAGAACAATATTATGAAGTGTAATGAAATTCCAACACAGATATTGGTACTACTCACCACCAGGGTGTCGGAAAAGACGGAACACTGCTCTGGCAAGAGACTGAATGAAATGCAAAGCCTGTAAGTGGACAAAAAGGACATCTGGATATATTATGTTATGTATTATAGCATTATCTTGAAAATTTCAACTACATCATCCCTAAGGAGAGACTAAATACCAGCCCTCTCAGCCATCCAGGCAATTTTAGGGGGCACAGGAAAACAGCTTTGGTCATTGTCAACCACATACTAAGTTAAATAATGCAGCAAAGCTGGATAAACAGAGACAATGGGGTGCACATTGCAGCCCAGCAGGTGGTAGCTTAGTTGGTATATAGCGCGGAGCTCAGGTAGCTTTAAGTGTGTGTGTGTAAGGGGAGGGTTGTTGATGAGACTACTCTGGTCATATGATCAACACCCGCAGTCACACTACTGATGTAGATATACATGGATTCTGTGAAACAAGTCATGTCGACAGCCCTAGAAGTAGCTGCAGAGCTGCAGAAATGTAAACCGCACAGTGTGTGGGCAGCAGCTGCAGGAAGAGATCCAACAAATATTACAACAAACATGAGCGCTCAGGGGTGTGGAATTCCTATCGCCCGACGCCCGGGACATGCAGTTCCGGGCGCCGGGCAAGTACTTTAAACAGTTGTTTAGCCCTGTGCGGGCAAGTAGCAGGGACATGGGGTTAGACAGTAATAGGAGCGGTCATATGCGAGCTGACCGCTCCTATCTGTGTCAGCCTGCCCCTGCATCGTACATGTGACCCGTACATAGCACTTCCTGCAGCCGGCCCCCGCTCCTGTATTCAAGTCTCCGCCCACCTGCCAGCACGGAGCGCACAGCAAGTCAGCACACCGTCTCCAGAGACAAGATGGGAGAAGAAGAGTGAGACCCCACGGCCCCCTGCAGATGAGCGTTCCTCCCGGAGCCTGTCCACATCGCAGCTCCCGGCCTGACCTGCAAGCGCTGACTGGGGTTACATAGCATTATACTGATTTATGATGCTATGTAACCCTTACAGTTCTGCAATGTGTTATCCAATACATTCCAGAACTGTAAGGGTTACATAGCATCATAAATCAGTATAATGCTATGTGACCCCAGTCAATGGTTGCAGGTCAGGCCAGGAGCTGCGATGTGGACAGGCTCCGGGAGGAACGCTCATCTGCAGGGGTGTCAGAAATAAAGGTAGTGCTGTCTGTCTTCTGAGGCTCTGGCCCTGCCTGCAATCTGCACTGCAGGTGGCACTTTATAAACTATAACGTCTCCCTGTTGCCCCCATACAGTATAACGTCACCCTGTGGCCCCCACACAGTATAACGTCACCCTGTGGCCCCCGCACAGTATAACGTCACCCTGTGGCCCCCGCCCCCATACAGTATAACGTCACCCTGTGGCCCCTGCCCCCATACAGTATAATGTCACCCTGTGGCCCCCGCCCCCATACAGTATAACGTCATCTTGGGGCTGCCCCCGCACAGTATAACGTCACCCTGTGGCCCCCGCCCCATACAGTATAACGTCACCCTGTGGCCCCCGCCCCATACAGTATAACGTCACCCTGTGGCCCCCGCCCCCATACAGTATAACGTCTCCCTGTGGCCCCCACCCCATACAGTGTAACATCTCCTGTGGCCCCCACCCCCATACAGCATAACGTCTCCTTGTGGCCCTGCCCCCATACAGCATAACGTCTCCTTGTGGCCCCCGCCCCATACAGTATAACATCTCCTTTTGGCCCCCACCCCCATACAGTATAACGTCTCCTTTTGGCCCCACCCCCATACAGTATACCGTTAGTACAAGTTCAGGACAAGTAGATGGTCATGAGGGACAAGTAGATTGAGCCCCCACTTTAGTCCTTCGACAAGTAGTTTTTTTTTAAATTTCCACACCCCTGGTGCTGCAGAGTATTCCGGGAGAATGCAGGAGTCTGTAAATCAATGTATTTTTTTCCCTATAAGCCAAACTTTTTCCACTTAAAAATGGGGGAAAAAAATCAGTGCGTCTTATGTGGCCAATGCTGCAGTTTTACACTTATATGCCACCAACCGCATGCTGCGCAGCGCAGACAGTGGGCAAATCAGCGGCAAGGGAGGAGGGGCCGGAATCTAGCTCTGTAATGACAACGGGCCCTGTGCATTCAATATATACTGCTACACCGGGCACACTAACTGTAGTAATCCTAACTCTAGGCAACGTTTAACTATGTAGATTTATTAAATCTTCTATCAAGCCTATACTTACGGTACTACGAACTTCCCAAGAGGCTGGGCTAGCGCTGAAAACATAACTAACTACGTAATGCGCCTGCTCCGCCTTGTTTATTCATAAAGTGGGCAGAGCAGGCGTGTGACATAGTGAGTTGCGCTGCCAGTGCACGCCAGATGGCCCAGCCTCTGGCCTGCTGGGAAGTTAGTATGGTAAGCACAGGCTGGATATAAGATTACCTTAGTTAAGCATTTCCTACAGTTAGCGGGCCCGGTGTAGCAGAATACATTGACTGCACCGGGCCCGCTGTCATTACAGAACATCCACAGATCCCAATAACAGTGTCAGTCTCTCTCAGCTCCTAGGCTTGATATGCACTGTTAAAATATTTAGCTCATTAGCTCAAAATCATCCAAAAGGCACACCTATTTGTTACAAAGTTTTCTTATTCATTTCCATCTGAAAAACATAGGTGCATTTTAAAGGGCGGAAAATATGGTATGCTATAAGGGGGGTCAATGATGGGTTAGAGAAATGATGGAGCAGATATTGTTTTGTTAATAAAAAAATAAGTTATCCTTATATTTTGTCCTAGTAAACATTATAACTTGCTGCAGTAAGCACTGTCAGATATAATACCAGTCATATAAACTGTGGAAGAAGTTTTAAAATCTCCATATTCTTCCAGTATTTGTGAAATGTCCCTAACCAGACATATGATATCCTTACTGTATATCCTAGTAAACCTTATAACTTACTACAATAATCACTGTCAGAGATGATCAAAATCAGATCAATCCACGCTGCTGTGACTAGCTCCACCAACCAGTCTGAAAAAGATGACCGTTAGTCACACTTTTAAAAATCTACTTATCCATCCAATCATGTTACGAGCAGTGTGCACCAATCAGATTGTGGCAAAACCCCGCCCCCTCCCTCGGCTTCTAGGCTTGATGTGCACTGTTAAAATATGGTACCCGAGGAATGACCAATCACAGAGCGGCCAAACCCCGCCCCCTCCCTGCGTCCCTCCCTCTCTCAGCTCCTAGGCATGAAGTGAGCTGTTAAAATATGGTACCCGAGGAATGACCAATCACAGAGCGGCCAAACCCCGCCCCCTCCCTGCGTCCCTCCCTCTCTCAGCTCCTAGGCATGAAGTGAGCTGTTAAAATATGGTACCCGGGGAATGACCAATCACAGAGCGGCCAAACCCCGCCCCCCTCCCTGCGTCCCTCCCTCCCTCAGCTCCTAGTCATGAAGTGAGCTGTTAAAATATGGTACCCGTGGAATGACCAATCACAGAGCGGCCAAACCCCGCCCCCCTCCCTGCGTCCCTCCCTCCCTCAGCTCCTAGTCATGAAGTGAGCTGTTAAAATATGGTACCCGGGGAATGACCAATCACAGAGCGGCCAAACCCCGCCCCTCTCCCTGCGTCCCTCCCTCTCTCAGCTCCTAGGCATGAAGTGAGCTATTAAAATATAGTACCCGAGGAATGACCAATCACAGAGCGGCCAAACCCCGCCCCCCTCCCTGCGTCCCTCCCTCTCTCAGCTCCTAGGCATGAAGTGAGCTGTTAAAATATGGTACCCGGGGAATGACCAATCACAGAGCGGCCAAACCCCGCCCCTCTCCCTGCGTCCCTCCTTCCCTCTCTCAGCTCCTAGGCATGAAGTGAGCTGTTAAAATATGGTACCCGAGGAATGACCAATCACAGAGCGGCCAAACCCCGCCCCCCTCCCTGCGTCCCTCCTTCCCTCTCAGCTCCTAGTCATGAAGTGAGCTATTAAAATATAGTACCCGAGGAATGACCAATCACAGAGCGGCCAAACCCCGCCCCGTCCCTGCGTCCCTCCTCTCTCCCTCAGCTCCTAGTCATGAAGTGAGCTGGTAAAATATGGTACCTGAGGAATGACCAATCACAGAGCGGCCAAACCCCGCCCCTCCCTGCGTCCCTCCCTCCCTCAGCTCCTAGTCATGAAGTGAGCTGTTAAAATATGGTACCCGGGGAATGACCAATCACAGAGCGGCCAAACCCCGCCCCTCTCCCTGCGTCCCTCCCTCTCTCAGCTCCTAGGCATGAAGTGAGCTATTAAAATATAGTACCCGAGGAATGACCAATCACAGAGCGGCCAAACCCCGCCCCTCTCCCTGCGTCCCTCCCTCCCTCAGCTCCTAGTCATGAAGTGAGCTGTTAAAATATGGTACCCGAGGAATGACCAATCACAGAGCGGCCAAACCCCGCCCCCCTCCCTGCGTCCCTCCCTCTCTCAGCTCCTAGGCATGAAGTGAGCTGTTAAAATATGGTACCCGGGGAATGACCAATCACAGAGCGGCCAAACCCCGCCCCCTTCCTGCGTCCTCCCTCCTCTCCCAGCTCCTAGGCATGAAGTGAGCTGTTAAAATATGGTACCCGAGGAATGACCAATCACAGAGCGGCCAAACCCCGCCCTCTCCCTGCGTCCCTCCTTCCCTCTCTCAGCTCCTAGGCATGAAGTGAGCTGTTAAAATATGGTACCCGAGGAATGACCAATCACAGAGCGGCCAAACCCCGCCCCCTCCCTGCGTCCCTCCTTCCCTCAGCTCCTAGTCATGAAGTGAGCTGTTAAAATATGGAATATGGTACCCGGGGAATGACCAATCACAGAGCGGCCAAACCCCGCCCCTCTCCCTGCGTCCCTCCCTCTCTCCCTCAGCTCCTAGTCATGAAGTGAGCTGGTAAAATATGGTACCCGGGGAATGACCAATCACAGAGCGGCCAAACCCCGCCCCCCTCCCTGCGTCCCTCCCTCCCTCAGCTCCTAGTCATGAAGTGAGCTGTTAAAATATGGTACCCGGGAATGACCAATCACAGAGCGGCCAAACCCCGCCCCCTCCCTGCGTCCCTCCTCTCTCCCTCAGCTCCTAGTCATGAAGTGAGCTGGTAAAATATGGTACCCGGGGAATGACCAATCACAGAGCGGCCAAACCCCGCCCCTCTCCCTGCGTCCCTCCCTCCCTCCCTCAGCTCCTAGTCATGAAGTGAGCTGTTAAAATATGGTACCAGGGGAATGACCAATCACAGAGCGGCCAAACCACGCCCCCCTCCCTGCGTCCCTCCCTCCCTCGGCTCCGCTCTATTGTGCTGTAAGCTGATAGTGGCCAATTACAGAGCGGCCAAAACCCGCCCCCCTCCCTGCGTCCCTCCTTCCCTCGGCTCCGCTCTATTGTGCTGTAAACTGATAGTGGCCAATTACAGAGCGGCCAAAACCCGCCTCCCTCCCTGCGTCCCTCAGGTCCTATAAACCAAAAGTTTACATTGCGGCCAAACCTCCCTCCCAGCGTCCCTCCCCTCCCTCAGGTCCTGTAAACCAAAGCAGCAGTATTTCTCGCGCATGCGCGGTGGGCCGTAAATCCAAGGTTCCCTCCCTCCCTCTGCGCGTTCACAGCCGCTTCATGTGAAATCATGGTACCCATGTTGCTTGTGCGCAGGCGCCAACACGCCTTCGCGCCAGCCAATGAGCAGCCGAGCTCTCTGCTCACACCTTCGTTTCATCCTGACGTCAGGACCGGAAGTGACGAGGGTACCAACTTTTTACAGGTACCAACTTTTCACAGAACACCGGCATAAACTGCAGGGAGGGCGGGTCTTTCATCTGATTGGCTGTCCTGACATGCCTCCTCTCTCTTATTGGCTGGGCTGCTCTCTTCATTCCTGCTCTGGGATCAGAGAAATACATCGAGTGGCAGCGCTTGGGTAACCCTTTCCCTTCCAGGTCAGAGCTGTCCTGTTAACTCTGAGTGCAACCCAGGAGCTTCTAGTAACCTGTTTGCACAGTTCATTCAATAGTTAAAATCAATCAGTCGCACTACAAAAATTCTAAGTGTAGCCTTAGCCTAATACTCTTGCACTGCTCACATATACACAATGCAGTCACTGTCACATATACACAATATACACTATGCATTTACTGCCCCAAACCCCCAGTCACATATACACTATGTAGCCACTGTCACATATACATAATGTACACTATGTAGTCACTGCCCCATATACACTATATAGTCACTGCCTCCACTGTCATATACACACTACACACAATGCAGTGTCACCTCCCCCCCATACACACAATGCAGTGTCACCTCCCCCCATACACACAGTGCAGTGTCACCTCCCCCCATACACACTGTGCAGTGTCACCTCCCCCCATACACACAGTGCAGTGTCCCCCACCTTCCTCTTCCTGGGAAACCTAAGAGCCCAGGCAGAAGCACATGTCTTTACTCTGTCTCCGGCATAAACTGCAGGGAGGGCGGGTCTTTCATCTGATTGGCTGTCCTGACATGCCTCCTCTCTCTTATTGGCTGGGCTGCTCTCTTCATTCCTGCTCCGGGATCAGAGAAATACATCGAGTGGCAGCGCTTGGGTAACCCTTTCCCTTCCAGGTCAGAGCTGTCCTGTTAACTCTGAGTGCAACCCAGGAGCTTCTAGTAACCTGTTTGCACAGTCCTATCGGCCCTGCAGTGCTGCACTGTCATTATCATACGCTGTGTATGGTAATGACAGCCCTGCTATGCTATTGTTATAATAATGAGCGCAGCCTGCCATGTGTATTACAGACTGTAGCACACAGCGCAGGGCAGGGCTGTCATTATCATACACAGTGTATGGTAATGATAGTGCAGTACGGCAGGCAGCTCACTGCATAGGAAAGCCTGCGTCTCTCCTCCTGTATTAATTAGCCGCCCATTCATTGGGCTCAGCGGCGGCCACGTCATAGGAGGGAGGGATTCCCTCCCTCTGTCTGTCCCTCCCTCCTTCTCCACTGTGGGAGAGAACAGAGCAGCCCGCCGAGCGCCATGATCTCTCATAAGAGGCGACACTAGACTGCGCAGTAGCGCACTCTAGTATCGAAAAAATGAACATCCCGATACCGAATCGATACTGGTATAAAAGTATCGATTGGGTATCGAAATTTCGATACCCGAAACAACCCTAATGTCATCTCAAAAGTGAGTGTGATTACAAGTACTTACTCCATTGAGTTGAATAGAGCAAGTAATTGTAATTGCAATATGTTGCCGCTGCAAGGGCGAAGATGCATAGTGTAATGAAGAGGAAGCAGCTCTCATATGGTGTACTGTCTCCTCTTCATACATCGCAGGGACCCCTGTAGATCAGATATTGATAGGACATCAATATAAAACCCTTTGCACCACCCCTTTCCCCAGTCATCTCTGACACCACATCCTGAGACTGACTTCCTCAGATAGGTTTAAATACCACCCCTCCCCCCCATCCCTAGTGTTTTTCTTGTCCTATAGGGAAGGAGGCCGGATAGGTGCATGAGGCTCACATGGGGCCTACCTTAATAAAGAAGACACAGGCCGAGGTCGGCTCTCCCTCCTTTCATGGTACCCTGGGCTCAGGTGCCAACACCAGGTGACCCCTGCAAAGCATCCCTTGCGGCAGTCCGGGAGGACTTCATGCAGCGAGGGAGAGATGGCAGCCGGAGCAATGCTGAGATGTGCTCACGAGCATAAAAGACCGCAGAACCTGCATAATGGCGTCCAGACAGCATGGATTTATCCCCAGTGGTAAATGCTGCATACTTGGTAGACGTGTGCGGTGTGAACATGATTTCCCCTACCAGGCCGAGCTCTGGACCTGAGCCTGAACCAAACCAGGAAGTTGTGAGTAGCCTGGAATCAGGCCACTATATTGACGTGTTTAATCCTGGGTTGGCTGACCTTTCTCTCCCTTGAATGTTTCAGGGAGAAAAGGATTCATCCTAAACTCCTAAAAAAAAAAATAATTGTAAATGTTGAATATGTTATTAGCACTTACCTAGTCCCAGAATTAAGCCCTTATGTAAAGAATGTACTTCTAATGTTGTAAAGGGAGAATGCACTAGTTTTCTTGAAGACATCAGGATTCTAATTAAGGAAGAAGTTCATTCAGCACTTGCTTCCTATGAGCCCGGCCCCTCTAAAAATCATGTTATCTGTGATAGTCGTAATCCGGTTTCTGACTCTGATATGCCGGAGGTTTCTGACAATGAAACGTATGAAAAAAGTATGCTTCTTCTGATGAAGATAACAAATACAAGTGTTTTTGTTTAATCCGGATGACATGGATTAGCTCATAAAAGCTATTGGAGCTACTATTCAGATGGAGGTTCCTAAAAAACCCAAGTCAGTACAAAGTGTAGCAGCAACTTGTGTAGCCAGGAAACTCAATCTGTGGTTGGAACAGTTAGAAATTCATCTAATTAACAAAACCCCTAGAGATCAAATTTAAGAAAGTGTACTTTACTCAAAATGGCAACTAATTGTCTAGAAGATGCCTTGGTCGAGACAGTCGTACTTTCTGCACGTACAGTAGTGTTATCTAATACGACCAGACGTGTTTTGTGACATAAGGCTTGGGCAGGAGACATAACTTAAAAAAATAGGGTTATCTCTCTACCCTTTCATGGCAAGTACATATTCGGACCTGACCTGGATAAAATCCTAGAGAATGCCACTTACCGTAAAAAATGTATTCCGGAAGACAGAGTTAGATCCAGGCGACAAATTTTTGTGGCCATCAGTACCAATCAGAGCAGAAAAAGGACAAAGTTAAAACAGGAAGGTGGCGTTATGGCAAAGGGGGTAAAGGAAGAAATGTCTTTTTCAACCCCAACGGGGTGAATCTTCTTCCTCCACTTCAAAATAATGATGCCATCCAGGTAGTGGAAGACTCAGCTCCTTTCTGAACACCTGGGAGCAAGTATCAAACTCTTGGATCCTAAATATGATAAAGGAGGCGCACGCTGTAGTTTTTGTCCGGCCGCCTCTCGGTACGTTATTGTGAATGGGGCCAGAGCAGATTTCCGGTGGCATGGTGGGCTAACGTTAGCACGGATCCTGCAGGCTGTTCCCCCTACCGGAACAGCCTGCCGGACCCTGCTACCGCAAATGCGAAAGTATCCCTAGAGTCTCCCCCTCCCCAAAAATTCACTATAACTTATCTCCCACGCTCTAAACAAAATACCTTAAACGAGTGCACAAGAGACTTTTTAAAATTAGGGGCAATAGAACCGGTTCCAAAGAATTAGGAAGGCCAGGGCCATTACTCTCGCCTGCTCCTCATAAAAAACAAACAAACGGGAAGTTCAGAACTATCATAAACTTAAAACCCCTAAACAAATATATTTCTGATCAATGATTCAAAATGGAAATACTAAGAACAACAGGGAAATTGATAAAAAGACAAGTGGTAATGGCCCTTATTGATCTAAGGTAGGGGTGCACAACGTTTTGCCACATTGTCAGCCTAAACCAATGAAAATGAAATTTAAAGGGGTATTACAGTGCCTTGTGAAAGTATTTGGCCCCCTTGAACTTTTCGACCTTTTGCCACATTTCAGGCTTCAAACATAAAGATATAAAACTGTAATTTTTTGTGAAGAATCAACAACAAGTGGGACACAATTATGAAGTGGAACAAAATTTATTGGATATTTCAAACTTTTTTAACAAATAAAAAACAGAAAAATTGGGCGTGCAAAATTATTCAGCCCCCTTAAGTTAATACTTTGTAGCGCCACCATTTGCTGCGATTACAGCTGTAAGTTGCTTGGGGTATGTGTCTATCAGTTTTGCACATCGAGAGACTGAAATTTTTGCCCATTCCTCCTTGCAAAACCGTTCGAGCTCAGTGAGGTTAGATGGAGAGCATTTGTGAACAGCAGTTTTCAGTTCTTTCCACAGATTTTCAATAGGATTCAGGTCTGGACTTTGACTTGGCCATTCTAACACCTGGATATGTTTATTTGTGAACCATTCCATTGTAGATTTTGCTTATGTTTTGGATCATTGTCTTGTTGGAAGACAAATCTCCCGAGTCTCAGGTCTTATTACAGACTCAATCAAGTTTTCTTCCAGAATGGTCCTGTATTTGGCTCCATCCATCTTCCCATCAATTTTAACCATCTTCCCTGTCCCTGCTGAAGAAAAGCAGGCCCAAACCATGATGCTGCCAGCACCATGTTTGACAGTGGGGATGGTGTGTTCAGGGTGATGAGCTGCGTTGCTTTTACGCCAAACATAACGTTTTGCATTGTTGCCAAAAAGTTCGATTTTGGTTTCATCTGACCAGAGCACCTTCTTCCACATGTTTGGTGTGGCTTGTGGCAAACTTTAAACAACACTTTTTATGGATATCTTTAAGAAATGTCTTTCTTCTTGCCACTCTTCCATAAAGGCCAGATTTGTGCAGTATACGACTGATTGTTGTCCTATGGACAGAGTGTCCCACCTCAGCTGTAGATCTCTGCAGTTCTCCCAGAGTGATCATGGGCCTCTTGGCTGCATCTCTGATTAGTCTTCTCCTTGTATGAGCTGAAAGTTTAGAGGGACGGCCAGGTCTTGGTAGATTTGCAGTGGTCTGATACTCCTTCCATTTGAATATTATCGCTTGCACAGTGCTCCTTGGGATGTTTAAAGCTTGGGAAATCTTTTTGTATCCAAATCCGGCTTTAAACTTCTCCACAACAGTATCTCAGACCTGCCTGGTGTGTTCCTTGGTCTTCATGATGCTCTCTGCGCTTTAAACTGACCTCTAAGACTATCACAGTGCAAGTGCATTTATACGGAGACTTGATTACACACAGGTGGATTCTATTTATCATCATTAGTCATTTAGGTCAACATTGGATCATTCAGAGATCCTCACTGAACTTCTGGAAAGAGTTTGCTGCACTGAAAGTAAAGGGGCTGAATAATTTTGCACGCCCAATTTTATTTGTTAACAAAGTTTGAAATATCCAATAAATTTCGTTCCACTTCATGATTGTGTCCCACTTGTTGTTGATTTTTTCACAAAAAATTACAGTTTTATATCTTTGTTTGAAGCCTGAAATGTGGCAAAAGGTCAAAGTTCAAGGGGGCCAAATACTTTCACAAGGCACTGTAACTACTGAAATACTCTATTTATGGCAAATTGTTCATACAGTATATACCATTAATGTCTAGTTACCATTCCAGGACTCCCATCTAATGGAAGAATATATGAAAAATACATGTGCGCAACCACAAGACAGGTATGTTACCAGATGGTTGGGGACCGTACAGAATGGTATCGCGGGCCACAAGTTGTACACCCCTGATCTAAGGGATGGGCATTATCATGTCCCTATCCACAAAAGTTAAAGGAAATTTCTGAGGTTTGCGATTCAGATAGGGGATCACATATAACCATACCAGTTTCAATGTCTTTCCTTCGGGATCTCCTCTGCCAAGAATTTTTACCAAAATCATGGCGGATGTTGTGGCAGCACTCAGACAGGAGGCAATCCTTTTCATCCCATATCTGGATGACCTTCTGGTAGTGGTGGACAACCAAAATCAACTGTTATGTCATCTGCAGATAATCTTGACCCATCTTCAGTCCCTGGGATGGTTCATCAACTGGGAAAAATCCAGTCTAACACCAAACAGCCGAAAGACCCTCCTAGGGATTTTACTGGATTCCAACTCCCAGAGGTCATTTCTTCCACCCCATATTTTACAAAATTTGCATTCCCAGGTAATGGAGTTCAGGAAAAGAACTTTCTGTTCTATCAGGGCAGCCATGAAAATGCTAAGCAGCCTTTCGTCATGTATCCCTACTGTGGCCTGGGCCCAATTTAATCTGAGGCCCTTACAACGGCTTCTCCTAACCAAATAGAACAGGTCATAAACAACGCTGGACAGACGTATCCTCCTAAACGAGAAGGTAAAGGATCCTCTAAAATGCTGGCTCTTAGAAAGCAACCGAGAGAAAGGAGTTTATTGGAACCAAGAAGATATTCTCTCAATTACGACAGATGCCAGAATTCAGGGCTGTGGGGCTCTAACACAGCAAAGATCTTACCAGGGCAGATGGCCCTTCATTATCAGACAGGAAACCTCAAATTTCAGAGAACTTCAAACAATTTGGAAAGCCCTGAAGGTAACAGCAGATATAACTAAAAAACGTAAATTCAACAGCACTGTCCTTCATATATCAGGGAGGAACGAGACATAATCTGCTGCAAAACCTGTTAGACAAAATATTTTTGTGGGCAGAACAAAATATATTCTCAATCTACACAGAACATCTGAAGGGATCCTTAAATGTGAAAGCGGATTATTTAAGCCGTCATACCCTAGATCCTGGGGAATGGTCACTATGTCCGGAAGTATTTCAGATGATAACGGAGCAATGGGGCAGTCCACTAATGGATCTCTTTGTCTCTCAGAAAAATTGCCAAGTAGATCTGTTCTTTTCCATCAACCCCAGGGACTCTCCAGCAGAAGTGGACGCCTTCAATCAGGATTGGACATCTCATCTATTATATGCCCTCTCTCCCATTCCATTGATTCCCAGGGTCCTTCAAAAATTTTGGAGGGAAAAGTCTACATTGAACCTAGTGGCCCCCTTCTAGCCCAAAAGGACTTGGTTCGCCCTATTGAAATCAATCAGCCTAGAGGATCCCATTCATCTCCCTCTGCGGTCGGACCTTCTGTCTCAGGGACCCATTCTGCATCCTCATCTATGCTTGGATTCTGAGGAATCCATCCTATTAAAATTAGTTTTATCTGAAAGAGTAGTAAACATTCTACTACTTAGTAGAAAATCAAATACCAACAAAGCAAATTTTCTTCCTGGTGTGGGAGATATTTGATCAGTTTAAACCTAACATTACTATGATCTTAGATTTCCTTTAAGATGGATTCGATTTGGGACTCTCTCCCAATACCCCAGCGTCCAAGTCTCAGTCTTAGGTGCCTTGTATAACACCAGCCTGGTGGAAATTCCTTGGGTAGCTAGGTTTTTAACCCTTTCGCTACCAACGTTGTACATGTATGGCACTGGAGCGATGGATAAATCTGGCTGGTGGGTCTCCACTGTTTCAAACAGCAGACAACTGCAGCTAATGACCATGACGGCAATAATGCCGATCGTGGCCATTAACCTCTTAAGGACACAGGACGTACATGTACGTCCTGTGTCCGGTCTTTAAAGATGGCACCCGCTCCTGCTCTATGCGGGCGCCTTAGCCGCGGGTGTCCGCATGGTTCCTGTAGCAGACACCCGCAGCTAATGTCCGCGACCGGCAGCGATGCCGATCGCGGACATTTAACCCCTCAGATACTGTGGTCAATCCTGACCACGGCATCTGAGTGCGCACAAACCGAATGTTTTTCTTTCGGTTTGCACTCCGGCTCCCCCGTGTGGCGATCGGAGGAGCCGGAGCGTGCCTGTAGTAGCCTGGGTCTCTATGAATGAAACCCAGGCTGCTGTATAGTATTTCCTATGGAGACTTGCCTGTAATAGGCTTCATAGGAAATATGCGATTTTTTTCATATATTCCAATGCTATTGCATTGGAATGTATGAAAATCGCAATCAGGTGATTGTAAGTTATAGTTCCCTATGGGAACTATATAAAAGTGTAAAAAAATAAAAATAAATTTTAAATAAATAAAAAAAAAGTTCAAATCACCCACCTTTTGCTAAAATAAAAATTTAAACACTAAAAAAATTTAAAAAATACACATCATGGGTGTCGCAATGCGCGAAAACGCCCATAGTATAAAAATATAAAAAAATATTCCCCATACGTCAAACAGCAAAACGGAAAAAAGCGTCCAAATGGCGGATTCGCCATTTTTGGTCGCTTCATTTTCCACAAAAAATTACATAAAAGGTGATCAAAAAGTCATACACACCCCAAAATGGCATCAATAAAAATATAAGATTATGACGCATAAAATGAGCCCCCATACAGCTCCGTACATATAATTACAAAAAAGTTATAGGGGTCAAAACATGGTGACAAAAAAGTGTAAAACTGATTTTTTCCCACTTTAGAATTTTTTTTTCACTATCAAAACGCAAGAAAACCTATACATATAGGGTATCGCCGGATTCGTACTGACCTGTAGAGTAAAAGTAACTGGTCAGTTTTATCGCACATCGAACGTCGGAATTTAAAAAGCCGCAAAACTGTGGTGGAATTGCCTTTTTGCAATTTCACCCCATTTGGAATTTTTTCCCCGCTTCCCACTACATATTATGCAATATTAAATGGTGGCGTTGGAAAGTACAACTTGTCCTGCAAAAAACAAGCTATGGCTATAGGAAGGCAGGAAGCGCAAAACGAAAACTCAAAAAGTAAAAAACCTCCGGTCCTTAAAGGGTTAAAGCCTTTAGATGATGTGAACAAGTGTGATCACCGCATCTAAAAGCTAAATAAAATAAATAGAAGCGCATATTGGAGCTGCAATTCTTATTTTGACCAGCAGGTTGGAGGCCAAATAAATGAGCAATTCAAGTATTATCATAATATAGAAAAAACAGTTAGTGATGGCTCTACCTGGTTAGTTATATGGATTTAGGGTGCTTCCAACCTATATAAACACACCCAGTTTATCAAAATATAGGAAAAATTATTAGTATTGTTTGGGCACACCTCATAAGGAAATTAACTTATATTATGTATATAAGATAGTAAGACTGGAAGTGTCGCTTGTTGGATTTATTTGAATTATGTAGATTAAGACTCTAAATTACAGTAAATCTTTAAAACCGCATACAATATAAAATATGTCAAATTGTGTATATGACACAGAGATAGGTAATGGACAGTGTAGACCGTGACTACCTGGATCCTTGGTAGGGACAGGTCCATATAAAATAGGTACAGCACGAACTATGGAAGTTTAGGTTTTTTATGGACCACAAAGACCCATGTGGATTATATTTGGAATAAGTTCAACATAGACCTTGACTGCCTAGGGTCCGTGATGTGCTCCAAATTATGTTGACATTTAAAAAACAACATCCGGTACCTCTGTTAGTAGGTACAAATAGATAGTAGATAATAAATCACCAATGAAGATGTATAAAAATAGGCTATACATCTTCATTGGTGATTTATTATCTACTATCTATTTGTATCTACTAACAGAGGTACCGGATGTTGTTTTTTAAATGTCAACATAATTTGGAGCACATCATGGACCCTAGGCAGTCAAGGTCTATGTTGAACTTATTCTAAATATAATCCACATTGGTCCTTGTGGTCCATAAAAAACCTAAACTGCCACGGTTCTTGCTGTACCTATTTTAAAGGGAAAATACAATTTTTATACGGAGCTGTCCCTACCAAGGATCTAGGTAGTCACGGTCCTCACTGTCCATTACTCATCTCTGTGTCATATACACAATTTGACATATTTTATATTGTATGCGGTTTTAAAGATTTACTGTAATTTAGAGTTTTAATCTACATAATTCAAATAAATCAAACAAGTGACACTTCCAGTTTTACTATATTATATACATAATATAAGTTAATTTCCTTATGAGGTGTGCCCAACCAATACTAATATTTTTTTTAAGTATTATCATGGTTCTTTATGAAACATAATATAGAATAGAAAAAATTGTGAGTCTTGTAGCCTCAAACGCTGGCTACATAAGCATGACAAATCTAAAAATATTTTTCGCATATGGCAAATGGCGTAAGGTAAAAAGGGTCAAAATGGCCGTTTCGCCATTTTTCTTACCCCAAAAAAATGTAATAAAATGTGATCAAAAAGTCACATGCTCCAAAATGGTATAAAAAAAAACTACAGTGTCCTGCAGAAAATGAGGTCAGTAGACATAACTATAAAAAAAAAGTTATGGGGGTCAGAATATGGTGATATAAAAAAAATGAATATTTTTTTTCAACAATTTTTATTAATGTTTCAAGGTAAGAACATCATATATAAACAGTATCGCAGTAGCGGATAAAAAATAAATAAATTGGCACAGCAAAATACTTTTACATACACGTGTATTCTATATAGGAGTACAATACTTAGACCACGGTGTCCACTTTTTCAAGGACCCTCCAGAGTGGTGATGGAGGTATGACCGTGAGAAGACTTCTTGCCATAGTCTATCAAGCATTGGGCAAGCATCTAAGATGTGCATTAGGGTGCCTTTACCACCACAATTCCTCTAGCATCAATGGGAAAGAGGTGGAAAAAGGTGTTAGAGTGTAGATCAGATAATATTCCCACTTGTGATAGTGCCCCCATGTACCCAAGTCTATATCTGCAACAAGGAGACTGATAGAATCAATAGGTAAAAGTTCCAATATGGGGGTGAGGTTGCGGCTGGTTAGCACGTGGATTTTTTCAAATTTTTGATAGCTGCATCCATGAGGTATGGGTATTGTTTAGGAGGAAAGCCTCCAAAAGCTTTTCGTCTGTAAAGTAAGGATGCAGGCACACTTGTTTTTTCTTTCCAGCCCAGATGTAGTTATCCATCAACTGAGATGCTTTGAGAAAAAATTATCTAGAAACTAAGATGGGGAGAATTTTGAAAATCTATAGCAACTTAGGTAACGCCAAAATCTGAAGGGCAGCAATCCTGCCTATCCAAGAGATCTCTTTTAAATTAAGTTTTAATCCCAGGTAGAGTTGAGCGAACACCTGGATGTTCGGGTTCGTGAAGTTCGGCTGAACTTCCCGAAAATGTTCGGTTCGGGATCCGAATTCGACCCGAACTTCATCCCGAACCCCATTGACGTCAATGGGGACCTGAACTTTTGGGCACTAAAAAGGCTGTAAAATAGTCCAGGAAAGGGCTATAGGGGTGCAAAAGGCAGCAAAATGTAGGTAAATCCCCTGCAAACAAATGTGGATAGGAAAATGTATTAAAATAAAATAAATAAAAATTATGCAATATCAATTGGAGAGAGGTCCCATAACAGAGAATCAGGCTTCAAGTCACCCACCAATGGAGAAGGCCACTTTCATTTATTTAGGCCCCAAAACCCGGACAGAGGACAGAGGTCGCATAGCAGAGAATCAGGCGTCATGTCACCCACCAATGGAGAAGGCCACTTTTAGATAATTAGGCCCCTGGCACCTAGACAGAGGAGAGGTTCATTCAACTTTTGGTTGCACCGCAATATAATGGTAAAATTAAAAAAAGAGGATTCAATAAAGAAGTGCCCGGGAGTACAAGAATATATGGTTGAGGGGGAGGCAGTTATAAATGTCTATTCTGCACAAGGGATGGACAGGTCCTGTGGGATCCATGCCTGGTTCATTTTTATGAACGTCAGCTTGTCCACGTTGGCTGTGGACAGGCGGCTGCGCTTGTCAGTAATGACGCCACCTGCCGTGCTGAATACATGTTCAGACAAAACGCTGGCCGCCGGGCAGGCCAGCACCTCCAAGGCATAAAAGGCTAGCTCTGGCCACGTGGACAATTTGGAGACCCAGAAGTTGAATGGGGCCGAACCATCAGTCAATACGTGGAGGGGTGTGCACACGTACCGTTCCACCATGTTAGTGAAATGCTGCCTCCTGCTAACACGTTCCGTATCAGGTGGTGGTGCAGTTAGCTGTGGTATGGTGACAACTTTTCCACATTTCTGCCATACTAACACTGCCCTCAGAGGAGCTGGCCATGACACAGCTGCGTTGGCGACCTCTTGCTCCTCCTCTGCCTTCGCCTTCCACTTTTTCTCCTGTGACATTTGGGAATGCTCTCAGGAGCGCGTCTACCAGCGTGCGCTTGTACTCGCGCATCTTCCTATCACGCTCCAGTGCAGGAAGTAAGGTGGGCACATTATCTTTGTACCAGGGATCCAGCAGGGTGGCAACCCAGTAGTCCGCACACGTTAAAATGTGGGCAACTCTGCTGTCGTTGCGCAGGCACTGCAGCATATAGTCGCTCATGTGTGCCAGGCTGCCCAGAGGTAAGGACAAGCTGTCCTCTGTGGGAGGCGTATCGTCATCGTCCTCCGTATCCCCCCAGCCACGCACCAGTGATGGGCCTGAGCTGTGTTGGGTGCCACCCCGCTGTGAACCTGCTTCATCCTCCTCGTCCTCCAGTAGTGGGCCCTGGCTGGCCATATTTGTACCTGGCCTCTGCTGTTGCAAAAAACCTCCCTCTGAGGCACTTCTAACAGACTGGCCTGAAAGTGCTAAAAATGACCCCTCCTCCTCCTCCTGGGCCACCTCCTCTTCCATCATCGCCCTAAGTGTTTTCTCAAGGAGACATAGAAGTTGTATTGTAACGCTGATAACGGCGTCATCGCCACTGGCCATGTTGGTGGAGTACTCGAAACAGGGCACACAGGTCTCGCATGGAGGCCCAGTCAATGGTGGTGAAGTGGTGCTGTTCCGCAGTGCGACTGACACGTGCGTGCTGCAGCTGAAACTCCACTATGGCCTGCTGCTGCTCGCACAGTCTCTCCAGCATGTGCAAGGTGGAGTTCCACCTGGTGAGCACGTCGCATATGAGGCGGTGAGCGGGAAGGCCGAAGTTACACTATAGGGCAGACAGGCGAGCAGCGACAGGATGTGAACGCTGGAAGCGCGCACAGACGGCCCGGACTTTATGCAGCAGCTCTGACATGTCAGGGTAGTTGTGAATAAACTTCTGCACCACCAAATTTAGCACATGCGCCAGGCAAGGGATGTGCATCAAACCGGCTAGTCCCAGAGCTGCAACGAGATTTTGCCCATTATCGCACACCACCAGGCCGGGCTTGAGGCCCACCGGCAGCAACCACTGGTCGGTCTGTTATTCAATACTCCGCCACGACTCCTGCGCGGTGTGGGGCCTGTCCCCCAAACATATGAGTTTCAGAACGGCCTGCTGACATTTACCCCGGGCTGTGCTGAAGTTGGTGGTGAAGGTGTGTGGCTGATTGGATGAGCAGGTGGAAGCAGAGGAGGAGGAAGCCGAGTAGGAGGAGGAGGCTACAGGAGGCAAAGAATGATGCCCTGCGATCCTTGGCGGCAGAATGACGTGTGCCAAAGAACTCTCCGCCTGGGGCCCAGCTGCCACTACATGTACCCAGTGTGCAGTTAGGGAGATATAGCCTCCCTGGCCGTGCTTACTGGTCCACGTATCTGTGGTTAGGTGGACCTTGCCACAGATGGCGTTGCGCAGTGCACACTTGATTTTATCGGATACTTGGTTGTTGTGCAGGGAAGGCACGGCTGTCTTGGAGAAGTATTGGCGGCTGGGAACAACATACTGTGGGACAGCCATCGCCATCAGCTGTTTAGAGCTGTCTGTGTCCACCAGCCTGAATGACAGCATTTCAAAAGCCAGTAGTTTAGAAATGCTAGCATTCAGGCCTAGGGCTCGAGGGTGGCTAGGTGGGAATTTACGCTTTCTCTCCAAGGTTTTTGAGATGGAGAGCTGAACACTGCCATGTGACATGGTGGAGATGCTTGGTGACGCAGGTGGTGGTGTCGGTGGCACATCCTCTGTTTGGTGGGTGGCAGGTGCCAACATTCCTCCCGAGGCGGAGGAAGAGGCCAAGGCAGCAGCAGAAGAGGGAGCAGGAGGAGCCAGAGTGAGTTCCTTGCTTTTAAGGTGTTTACTCCACTGCAGTTCATGCTTTGCATGCAGATGCCTGGTCATGCAGGTTGTGCTAAGGTTCAGAACGTTATTGCCTCGCTTCAGGCTCTGATGGCACAGCGTGCAAACCACTCGGGTCTTGTCGTCAGCACATTGTTTAAAGAAGTGCCAAGCCAGGGAACTCCTTGAAGCTGCCTTTGGGGTGCCCGTCCCTGGTGGCAGTAGCCAGTAGCAGGCGAACTCTCTTGGCGGCGGCTGTTCTGCTTTTGCCCCCTGCTCCCTCTTTTGCTACGCTGTTAGCTCGGTCTCACCACTGCCTCTTCCTCTGAACTATTAAAGTCAGTGGCACAACCTTCATTCCATGTGGGGTCTAAGACCTCATCGTCCCCTGCATTGTCTTCCACACAGTCTTCCTCCCTGACCTCCTGTCCAGTCTGCACACTGCAAAAAGATGCAGCACTTGGCACCTGTGTTTCGTCATCATCAGAGATGTGCGGACTCCAATGAGGTGGTATTCCCATGTCCTCATCACCAGGAAACATCAGTGGTTGTGCATCAGTGCATTCTCTGTCTTCCACCACTGGGGAAGGGCTAGGTGGATTCCCTTGGGAAACCCTGCCAGCAGAGTCTTCAAACAGCATAAGAGACTGCTGCTTAACTTGAGGCTCTGACAGTTTCCCTGATATGCATGGGGGTGATGTGACAGACTGATGGGCTTGGTTTTCAGGTGCCACCTGTGCGCTTTCTGCAGAAGACTGGGTGGGAGATAATGTTGTGAACATGCTGTATCCACTGTCGGCCACCCAATTGACTAGCGCCTGTACCTGCTCAGGCCTTACCATCCTTAGAACGGCATTGGGCCCCACCAAATATCGCTGTAAATTCTGGCGGGTACTGGAACCTGCGGTAGTTGGTTCACTAGGACGTGTGACTGTGGCAGAATGGCCACGTCCTCTCCCAGCACCATAGGGTCCACTAACACCACCGCGTCTGCGTCCCTTACTAGATGTTTTCCTCATTGTTACCGTTCACCAAGCACCACAATAAGAAAAAAAATATTTGGCCCAATGCATCGATTTCAAATTCAGGCCTTTTTTTACAGGCACCTAACACTATCTGCCTATTTATTTATGTACCGTATTACACTAATCCAGGCACAGCATTAACCACTGATTTAGGGGAATATCAATTGTAGGCCTAGTATTTAGAACCTGGATGAAAAGTATCCTTTTATGGACAGATTTACACTTGGAGATGCACAGTAGTGTGTGAAAAAATATGTAGGATTATGCCTTCAGCAATTGTATATTAACAGTTTGTGTAATTATACCCTTTAACGAACAGAAATACACTTGGAGATGCACGGTAGCGTGTGAAGTTATTGAGGATGACCCTCTCAGCACTTGTATTTACACCTTGAGTGTAATATACCCTTTTACGGACAGAAATACACTATGAGATGCACAATAGTGCTTGCAGATTTACAGGATTATGCTTTCAGCAATTGTAATGTAACACTTTTTGTAATATACTCTTTTATGGAAAGAAATATACTTGGAGAAGCACGCTGAGTGTAATTTACCCTTTTACGGACAGATTAGCAATTGGCCTGCAACAGCTGGAACACCAGATTCAGGGTATTGCTATTTTGGGAAATAAATTTCACCCCAGAAAAAAATATACCCTTTTACGGACAGATTTAAACTAGGTCTGCAACAGCTGGAACACCAGATTTACTGTATTTCTATTTTTGCAACTGAATTTCACCGCAGAAAATGATAAATCCTTTGACGGACAATATTAAACTTGGCCAGCCACTGCTGGGACAACAGATTTACAGTATTGCTATTTTGGCAATTGAATTTCACCCCAGAAAATTATCTATCCTTTGCCGGACACTATTAAACTTGGCCAGCCACTGCTGGGACACCAGATTTATGGTATTGCTATTTTGCCAATTGAATTTCACCCCAGAACAAAATATATCCTTTGCCGGACACTATTAAACTTTGCCAGCCACTGCTGGGACACCAGATTTATGGTATTGCTATTTTGGCAATTGAATTTCCCCCATTTCAAAATATATCCTTTGCCGGACACTATTATACTTTGCCAGCCACTGCTGGGACACCAGATTTACGGTATTGCTATTTTGGCAATTTAATTTTACCCCAGAACAAAATATATCCTTTGCCGGACACTATTAAACTTGGCCAGCCACTGCTGGGACACCAGATTTACGGTATTGCTATTTTGGCAATTGAATTTTAACCCAGAACAAAATATATCCTATGGCGGACACTATTAAACTTGGCCAGCCACTGCTGGGACACCAGATTTACGGTATTGCTATTTTGGCTATTGAATTTTACCCCAGAACAAAATATATCCTTTGCTGGACACTATTAAACTTTGCCAGCCACAGCTCGAACACCAGATTTAGGGGATTGCTATTTTGGCAATTGAATTTAACCCCTTAATAAAATATAGAAATTTCTATCCTGAGTTTCTAAGGGTGACAATAAGCACAGCCAAGCCCCTGATGTAGGATATAGCAAAATAAACCCTAGTATTGATGGACTTGGTGGCAGCTTGTGCTGTGCACCACAAGACACAAAATGGCCACTGATCAAAGTGACAGAAAAACGCTCTGTGCAGCCTAAAAACCAGTGAGCAATTAACTAGCAGAAGTTGAATGATTCACAGCTGTAGATCGATCACTTCATTAGGTGTTTTTGCTGACTTTTCCCTGCCTAATCTCGCCCTCACAGAAGCTGTGTCTTTTCCCTACACTAATCAGAGCAGAGTGACGTGTGGCGCTACGTGACTCCAGCTTAAACAGAGGCTGGGTCACATGCTGCACTTGGCCAATCACAGTCATGCCATTAGTAGGCATGGCTGTGATGGCTTCTTAGGGCAAGAAGTAAAACGCTAGCTGATTGGCTGCTGTGCAGCCCTTCAGAAAGCGGGAAGAAATCAACAAACAACTGATCCGAACCCGAACTTTTTTGAAAATTTCCGGGTCCATGTCCCGAACACCCCAAAATTCGGTACGAACTCGAACTGTTCGCTCAACCCTAATCCCAGGTAATCTATCCATTGGTTCTGCCAATCTAGTGAAAAGTTAGATTTAAGGTGGTTTTCCTTTAATAGTGGGAGATTGAGATGCAAGATCTGGGACTTTGTCTCATTAAAGAGGACCTTTCATGGTTTTTTACTTAATTGAGATAAATGCCTTGAGTTGCTGATGCGACCACCCTGCCTGATTTTTTACAATACCGCTCGTACGCCCCACTGTGCCCCCCTGTAGTTTTCGCGCTCAGTATGCTAATACCGAGCATCGGTACAGGGAGGAGGAGACGTCAAGGTTTCTCAATGGGCGTCACCTTCTCCCTGGCTGTGCTGAGATCCAATTACAGCGAAGAGCGAGGTGAGCTTTTTTTCTCCCTGGCTGTGACGCTCTCCGCTTTGAATGGATCACGGCACAGCCAGGGAGAAGGAGATGCCCATTGAGAAACCCTGGCTTCTCCTCCTTCCTGTACCAATGCTCAGTATTAGCATACTGAGCGCAAAAAATACAGAGGGGCACAGCGGGGCATGCGAGCGGTATTTTAAAAAATCTGGCAGGGTGGCAGCATCAGCGGGGGATACCCCTCAAGTCAAGGTATTTATCTCAATTAATTAAAAACCATGAAAGGTCTTCTTTAAGCTTATAGAAGGAAAGTTCCCCAAAGGATTTAATAAGAGCCATAGCTTTACTCAAAGAGACTGTAGGGTGAATAAAAGTCAGGATAATATTGTCTGTATATAATGAGATGCACTGTGAACGGTTACCTATGTCTACTACACAGATCTCTGGATGAGATCTGATAGCCTGTGCTTAATAGATAACACGAATATGAGGAGGCACCCCTGATGCGTCCCATTCGTTATAGGGAACAGATCGGATAGAGTGGACTTGGCAAGCACTATGGCAGAGGGGTTAGAATATAATGTTGTTATCAAATTAAGGGCTCATTCACATGACCGTGGTTTGGTTCCACATCCGAGACGCATTTTTTGTGGCTCTGGTGTGGACCCATTCACTTCAGTGGGGCCGCAAAAGATGCGGACAGCACTCCGTGTGCTGTCCGCATCTGTTGCTCCGTGGCCCCGCAAAAATTATAAGTCATGTCCTATTCTTGTCCGTTTTGCGGACAAGAATAGGCATTTCTATAAAGGGCCATCCGTTCCGCAAATTGCGGAAGGTACACAGGCGGCATCTGCAATTTGCTGACCGCAAAACGCGGCATGTTAGTGTAAACAAGCCCTAAGGCATATGCCTTCAAATCCCATATGTCTCAGGACAGAGAAGGCGAATTAACGCGGTTGAACGCCTTCTCAGCATCCAGAGTCAGTATTACTGCAGGTGATTTCAGTCTCTCCAGAACAACTAAGACATTAATGATCCTTCTGGTGTTTTCATAGATCTGGCAACCCTTTATAAAACCTGGGGGAGACAAGATGGGGTACTAAAGCTGCCAGACGATTGGCTAGAAGCTTGGTGTGACGAATGCCCGGCCTCGTGCCTACATGACGTCACCACGTCGAGCTCACAAGACCGGATATGAGTCACTGGGTGCCAGGCAGAGACGTTACGACTTCCATAAGGAACACGTAAGGTAGCCCTGGCACCGTCTTATACAATCTCCTTCTCCCCAACCAGGCACAGAAAGGAATTACTAGCCGAGAAAGCCCGGTCACTGCCGCAGTGAAACAACGCTTCTCGGCTCGGTACTGCCACCAGCTCTAGTTGGATATAAACCCGGTCTGTTAACGGGATTATATAGGGTCAGAAGCCAACCCACGGTAGCTATAATTAGGCCAAAACACAGACGTAGGGATTTCGTTATCGAGATACAAGCCAGCACAAGATTAAATTATATATTTAATCGCCTTAAGGGCACACTAGACAAACACAATATACACAATGCATATATCAGCGGTCTGAGGTACAAAATACAGGTGATGGGGTACAGACAGGATTAAACAGTATAAAAGTCAATTACCGGGTAGACGAATGTCCTTGTTGTGAAATAGTCCTTTGGGCTGTAAACACATGGGAGCAGTGATTTCCATGGTTTCTCGGTCTCTCCCAAACACAGTACACGATGTGGCCCCCTTCAGAAAAGACACCGCCTGCTGGCTGGCATGGGCTTATGACTGGTAGCCAGCCACTCCCCTTTCCACCTCTGGGAAAGGTTCAACTCCTCCTTTCTGGGCTGGTAGCCCAGAAGCCTCAAAACCCATTTGGGCCCCCAGCTCCAGACCCGGAGGTCCCAGTGAGGTGGTCCTGGGACCAACAGATCCGCCTGGGTCCCGGCTACAACTAGAGTCCAAACATGGGACTGTTCTGTGGTTTCTGTGGGGAGATATGCATATCTCGTCTCCCAGGCCTGCCACAGTTAAATGGAGACCACCGACCCGTTCCTCATGGCCACAGGGACACAAAAATATATTTTGTTCCGGTCTGAGATGGATCGCCGATTCATAATTCCTCATAAGCTGATGGTGCCACTGCCATCCTGTCTGTGCGATTTGATTGAACTGGACCAGGCGGAGGACCCCATACTGAGACATCCTTCCTGGTAGCTTGGCCTGGGCTCCTGGCTGAATGTAGGACGTGTGAACTGTAAACTAGTAAAGAGTTTGAGCCATGACCCCCTGTGGAGTTTCTCCTGAGCAATCTAACAAGCAGATGGCTAGGGTGTGAATTTATTTTATCATGTACAGACACAAGGGTGAAGGAAATGCATCTTGAGGTGGATTGAATGAAAAGTATATCTGTCATCAAATGATCTTCCATATTCCTCACACTTGGCATATATTTTTACATCTGAATTCAGCAAAGAAATTGGCTGAAAGTGATGTGGAACATCAGGGGGTTTGCCAGGCTTGAGGATGGTGACAATCGTGGCTTCTAGCATTGCCTTTGGGAATTTCACCTCATCCATAGCTTGTTGCAGGGTATAAATCAAATGTGGGTCTAAAATGTCCACATACGTTTTATAATATGTATTGGAGAGGCCATCTGGACCTGGTGCCTTATGCGGGGGCAATGAGCAAATAGTCGACAGAACTTCTGTCACAGTTAATGATGCATTTAGGGATTCTAGTTGGGACACAGTTAGGGTAGGAAGATGAAGGGAGCATAGAAAATCATCAATGGCAGACTAGTGAGGATGAAGCATGGGGTTATTCACTTCTAGGTTGTATAGAGAAGAATAATATGTCTTGAATTCATTTTTCAACTCTACCCAGATTTTGTGTGTATATATATACAGATTTTTGACTCTATGGCTCTGTGTTTGATTTTATGGGCCAATAGCTTTCCCGCTTTATTATCCTTAGAATAGTAGAGAGCAATGGTGGCGAACGAATGGCACGGGTGCCAGAGGCTGCACTAAAAGCCCTCTCTGTGGGCACCCACACCCTGGAAAAATTATTTGGTGTACCAATATGCCTTAGTCTTTCCCTGCCATTCATCAGCACAGGGCGCACTATGAATATCACAGGCAGAGCATTGAATTTAAGCAATCTATTATAGCTAGATGATAAAGTACATGAAAGATATCCTATATTGGTATTCACGTTAAATTGGCGTGTTGGCACTTTGCGATAAATTAGTACGTTTTTCGGTTGCAGTTTGGGCACTCTGCCTCCTAAAAGGTTCGCCATCACTGGTATAGAACTTTTACCTTCCTAAGACCATGTTCATATTTGTACAGTAAGAGTTCCCTAAGCTGGAGGTGCAGGGACTTTAATGTCCCTGTATGAGTAGGAGAGAGACATATTTTGTTGAGAGCTTCCAAATGGGCAGTCTTAGGCCTCATGTACACGGCAGTATTTTGCGGACCGTAAACTGGCCATTTATTTCAGTTCAGTATACTGACAGTATACTGAACCATTCACTTCAATGGGCCTGCAAAAAATACTGAAGTGTCTCCATGTGACGTTTTCAGTTCCGTTTAAACATGTCCTATTCTTGTCCGCAAATCACGTTCAGTGGCTCCATTCAAGTCAAGGGTCCGCAACAAAAATGGAAAGCATACGGAAAGGCATTCGTATGTCTTCCTTATCCGTTCCGTTTTTGCTGAACAATCTATTGAAAATTTTAAGACCAGCCCAATTTTTATTATGGTATTACTGTATAATGTATATGCCATACAGAAAAACGGAATGGAAACAAAAAATCGAAAAACTGATCCGTTAAAAATGGACCGCAAAACACTGAAAAAGTCATACGTTCGTGTGCAAGAGGCCTTAGACATAAGGTCTGAGAACATCCTTTCTATTTCCTTCTTGGCCTTGAGTCTTCTTATGAAGGCCTTATGGGCACTCCACAAGGAATAAGAGTCTAAACCCTCATTGCGGACAAAATATTCCTGAAGAAAGGATCTGATTTCCTCTTTATATGTATTATTTTCCAGAAGATAGGGGTTTAGACGCCAAGAAGAACTGTGTCTAGAGTTACCCTAGGTACACACCTAAGCGTTTTACAGCGCGTTCAAACGCGCTGTGAAACGCACATGTGAAAAGCCATGCTTCCTTATGGGCATGGTTCACATTTCGGCGTTTTACACTGCGTTTGAATGCGCTGGAAAACGCCTAACGCTGTCGCCTCTACTTGAGCTTCTTTAGGGCATTTTTGCGCGCGTTTCCGTCCATAGGATTGTATTAGAATGCGCAAAGATGAAGAAATGCGCGTTTTCTGTTCCAAAAACGTCGCCGGGTCGTTCTCCGACGACGCATCCGCAAGAGCAACACTCCACACACCATTGCTGCCACTTGCGTTTGTCTCCTAAACTCCATAGAAATCCACCAAATTAACCACACCAAACTCCAACAGTACAACACTCTTAAACACACCTAATCAATAAAAATCTCAATTTGGCAAACATTCAACACCTTTCATAAAGGTAGGCCTGCATTTTTAGTGGATCTTGCACCTGTCAATCACAAAAACGCGCGTTCATTAATGACAAAAACGCGCATACAATCGTGCGTTTGTCGCGCGTAAAAACGCTTGAAAAACGCACGCCTGCAAAACGCTTAGGTGTGTTCCCAGCCTTAAGGTAACAACTGCACGGTCTGACCAAGTAATGATCTCTATTGAAGATGCTACTCCAGCTTGTATCAAGGGCCTACCTAGAAGAAAAGGGTACATCCTAGAATAGGAACCATACATACACTGGGGAAAAAAAAAGAATAATCCCTTTCGTTATCATGGTGGATTCTCCATCAATCCTGTAGCCATGGTATTCTGTTTGGAATAGAGGTGTATTTAGTTGATATATAAGTACTTCCATTCAACCTTGCTTCTGTAGTGTTAGTGCGGTCTGACAACTAGTTTTGGGGGGTATTTAGTTGATATACAAGTACTTCCATTCATCCTTGGTTCTGGGAGAAATTGCAGTCTGATACAAACAGTTTTGGGGTGTTTTTATTTTATCTATAAGTACTTCCATTCATCCTTGCTTCTGGGGTTAAATTGCAGTGTTGCTGATACTACAGTCCCTCCCTTTGCATGTGGTAGACTCTGCACCTTTCAGAGAACTGATGGCTTGTGGATAGTCCCAAGCCATCATTACTTCTCAAGAAAGGCAATATCAACCCTGCACACGGGTTTGTCTGCTAAAGTTCATGGCAGCACTGACGTGTGGAGCTGTAAATACAGCAAAGGACAAGATATGCCCTTTACAGCCCAACAAAGTAAATATGGTTCCTGCCCAGCCACACCAGCAACTTGGCCAGGTGACGGCACTGCTGCCTCCACGTTCTCAAGCTGTGAGTCCTGCGCCAATGGCCTCCTCGTCCTCAGCTTTCACTGCAGGCACAATTCAGAGTGCTCCTCCAGCATACCACATGTGCAGAGCACAGCTGTGTCACACTGTTCTGCACCTAGTTTGCCTGAGTGAATGGAATTACACAGGGGAGAAACTGCTCCGTGTCCTCCATCAAGAAATCAAATTCTTCAGACAGGATTTCCACACGCCAGTGCCAGATGCATCAGACTAGATCATTCTTATTGCCACACCCAAAATTTGTCAAAAGAGACCAGTTTCTTCTGGCCAACAGCTTCAGCCACTATTCGGATGCTGCCACCCGCCTGATGCCACACATCTGCTGCCATATGCTCCTACTGCCACACACCATTTTGTGCTGTTACTGCCACTGCTTTTTCCCCCCACCTCCCCACACACTGACTGGGCCACTGTGTTGACTCCTCATGCTGTTACCACGTCACCACTGTGTTCACTCCTCATGCTGTTGCCACCTCACAACTCTGTGACTGGTCCACTGTGACTCCTCATGCGATTGACACCTCACCACTCTATGACGCTATTGTCCCTGTTTGGTCTTGTTGACATCACTATTTATTTTACCCTTCTGATTTGTCAGAAGGACGGAAAAATGAGAAACACAACGGATCCTGTCTTTGGAGCAGCCATAAAGCCTGTATCATATGGTCCCTATTTTGCATAAGGATATGCTCATGATTTGGAAGCCAAAAGCAGGAGTGGGTACAAAACACAGAAGACATGAAAACTTTCTAATCATGTGTCATCTCTTTTTTTTAGATCCTCTCCTGTTTTTTTTTTTTTTGGCATCAGCAATTCTAATAGATTACTGACCAAGTGTGACCATGTGGAGGTGGATGCTCAAATGACAGGATCAGTTTTTTGAGGGTTGTTCTTATGACGGATCAGAAAAAGGGCAAAATAAACAGTGATGTCAACACAAACTTAATGCTGACACCCTCTCCACTCTGTCAGGGGGACACTACTTGTACCGGCGTGTAACAGAACAGTTTCTGTAGAAATATATGTGTATTCAGCTGACGACGGTGTAAAAGGAGTGCGCTCTTTCACTTCACAGTAGAATCTTGGGCCACTGCACGGTTTATTATACCTGGCGCTAACATTGACTTGTAAGTAAGTCACACTTTGACCAAATAACTTAAGTGTGAACTGACTCACAGTACTGTTTCACTACCACAGTAGACTCCCTATGCATGTTTCTGCAAAGCACAGTGTTCTACACCAATATACAGGCTCTCTGGACCAGTTTTTTAACGCGATTCATCACAAATAAATTTGGATCAAATCGGCGAACCGTCCAAATCGAATTTTTGAAAAACTTACTCATCTCTAGTCCCTGGTGTCGGACCCCCTGCAATTAAAAACATAATTTTAGTAAGAAAAAGCTCTTGTGGTGTCCACATGAGTGAATAAATCAGCTTGAAACACATATCGAAATGGTAGCAGCAGCTCAATGTAGGATTAATAAATCATGATGATGCGAAGTTGGCCCAAAATTCCTATACATTATCACGTTAAAACAAGATTTTTATAGCTGTAATACATTGAAGCAAAATAAAAATAAACCAGCTCTGTGCAGTAATGGAACATTATCTTTTCACAAATTCAATCCATTTGGATACCTCGAAATATGGATCAAAGGCTGCTCAACCCACAGATGATGTGGATAAAGGGTGCTCTGGTTAAATATCTGGTACCCAGCCAGAAAAGTGAGGCGCAAAAACAGTTGATTTAAGGAAAAACCAGCACATTCAACCTGAAATGTATGCAGAGAGCAAGAATATGTCTAGAGGGTTATTCCCAGTATTAAAAAATTTAATTATAATGGTGAATCATGAGAACAATAAAGCAAGATATCAATAGAAAGAAATAAAAACAAAAATAAAAAATGTATGGATTAAAAACATATATAAGATAGGAAGCATATGCGGGGTAAAATAAATGGTATTATTATAACAGAATAATATCCCCTGCTGAATATGTTATTGCAAATTGTTGTATGATTATAACAGTCTCAATGTTTAATCTGTGGCGTAACTTTGTATCAGATGTAAATTCAACAACAGTCTACCTAGCTGCTTGAGAGTTCAAAGGACAGTGTACAAGTGTCTTATGTTGCAAAGATTGTGGTTATAGAGATCGATGCCACACTCTTACAGTTCAGCAAATGTTGTATATAATCCGCTGGTAATCAGTTCCCCTATTTAGGGGGATCGCTGAAAAAACTGCCGTAGTACTGTTCCTACTTAAATAGAGGATCTTGGATCCTTAAATGGACTCATCCAGGCAGTGCAGTAATTCACGGTGGCGTCCCTCCTCTTGAGAGCACGTTGTTGGCTGCTTACCTTGGCGGTCGGGCGGGCAGTTACCTCTAATGGATGTTGTAGGAGTCGGCATTAGTATCCAGTACGGCTTCTGATGCGGCGTCTCACATGTGAATGTGAGTACGGATCGTAGTGGGATGTGTGTGCTGCAGCAGTATTTTGCGCGATGTAGCTCGTCCCACACGATCAGACGGAGGAAGTCCAAGAAGCCGATTACCGGGTCTAATGGAGAAGCACTTCTCAGGGGATCAATCTACAATCGGTGTAGTATGGCGGTGTCCGAGCGGGTCCCAACCAGGACCTAGTATTCAAATAGAAAATCCAGAAGGCTTCCTTTTCTAAAACCTTTTGTTTAATATCACCTCCGCCTGGAGATCTAGAGATTTTATCTATTGCAAAGGCTTTGAAAGTATTTAAGGATCTATTATGGACAAGTGATAAAGTGCTTTACAACATTAGTTATGTTGACTTGGTTGGGGATTTGTATGTAATTCAAGTGTTCCAAGATTCTTAAATCTACTGGGAGTACTACCCACGTACAACAAATCACACCATGTGCATAGGACTATATACACCACTCATTCAATATTGCAATTGATGTACTGTTTAACAAAAAAGTAGACGGACTTTTAGAATCCTGGAATTGTTTAACAGACATCACATAGGAACAAGTTTTGCAAGGGTGTGAACTGCACCTATAAAACCCTGTATAATTTAACCAGGTCCTTTGTCCCCGACTAGAAGAGGAAATAGGAGATGGTAGGTTGCCTAAATTGTGTGATTTCCTAGATACAATCCTCCAACCATTTGAAAGAATACTAGATAACTTGTCCTCTTCAAATTATACCAGCAAAAATTTCATTTATTTGGATAGGTACATTTAATGAAGTGACCACATGCACTATTGCTGTTTGGTACAATGGTCAGCAGATGACAGACTAACAGTAACAGGAGCTGACCAAAACTATCCCCCCCAACCCCCATTCTACACCCTGAAGTTATTGACCTTGACCCCTCCACTTCAGTAAAACATCAGTAACCCACATTCACTTCAAAGAGGTCCTGGAAAATATTGTTTCTAATTTACTGTTGTCTAAACCTGCGGTGTGTCTTTTATAGCGAAACATACAGTAACTGATCTCTGGTAAAACTGACACAAACTAATCATAGGGCTGAAAAAACGACATACGTCCATCCAGTTGAACCTATTATCCTGCAAGTTGATCCAAAGGAAGACAAAAAAAATTAAACAAACACTGTTAGGTAAAAGCCAATTTTCCTTACTTTAGAGGAAAAGAACTACTTCCCAACTCCAATCAGGTAATGAGAATAACTCCCTGCATCAACAACCCATCTCTAGTAGCTATAGCCTGTAATATTATTACACTCCAGAAATACATCCAGGCCCCTCTTGAACTCTTTTAGTGAATTCACCATCACCACCTCCTCAAGCAGAGGGTTCCAT
The DNA here is from genome assembly GCA_033119425.1 of Bufotes viridis. Lineage (NCBI taxonomy): Eukaryota > Metazoa > Chordata > Amphibia > Anura > Bufonidae > Bufotes > Bufotes viridis. Next base: position 95,937,914 of record CM065596.1, on the reverse strand, counting down.
AGTCTCAATGCTCTTACCGTAAAAAATCGTCTTCTATGTGTACAAACCATCTTTCCTCTAGACGCAGAGGATGTCTCCTCATCACCGTCACAATCCTGGGAATACATAGATGATGGGATAGATCTCTGTACTGACCCCTGATATATTTATACATAGTTATTAGCTCTCCCCTTTGTTGAGAATTACCCTAATTTTGATCATCTTTCTGGGTACTGTAGGCCACCCATTCCAGTTATTACTTTAGTTGCCCTTCTGTGAACCCTCTTCAGCTCTGCTATGTCTGCCTTGTTCACAGGAGCCCAGAACTGTACTCCATTTGTGGTCTGACCAGTGTTTTGTAAAGTGGCAGGACTATGTTCTCATCACGGGCATCTATGCCCCTTTTGGTGCAACCCATTATCTTATTGGCCTTGGCAGAAGCTGCCTGACACTGTTTTCTCCAGCTTAGGCCTCATGCACACGGCTGTTGCCCGGCCGTGCCCGTATTGCAGTTCACAAACAGTCGGTGCGCAATACACAAGCCCCGGCCTTTGCGTACCGCATCACGGATGAGGACCTATTCACTTGCAATCCGGAAGGTGCGGTGCAGAACGGAGGCACGGAACCCCACGGAAGTTGTTCTAGTTTTTTTGAGGTGCAGACAGATCACTGACCCATTCAAGTTGAATGGGTCTGGACCTATCTGCGACAGCCACAAATTGCGGTCTCCAATGCATGGAACAGTCGTGGGCATGAGGTCTTAGTTTGCTGTTCACTAGAATTCCTAAGTCCTTTTTCATGTTAGTGTTACCCAGTGTTTTACCATGTAATAAGTACTGGTGACTTAAATTATTCCTTCCCATGTGCATAACCTTACATTTGTCAGTGTTAAACCTCATCTGCCACTTCTCTGCCCAAGCCTCCAATCTATCCAGAATCATCTGTAGCAGTATACTGTCCTCTGTGTTAATTACTTTACACAGTTTAGTGTCATCTGCAAAAATGTATATTTTACTGTGCAAGCCTTCTACAAGATCATAAATAAATACATGAAGAAAACAGGGCCCAATACTGACCCCTGTGGTACCCCACGGACCGTGGGGATCAGAAACTTAAAACCTCTTTGAGATGGCCGGCTGGCAATGCAGGGTGAGGGTGATCCCCCGCCCGCTTCCTCTCTAATATATCCATTGGTGGCCAGTGGGTATAGCAGAGTGTCAGCACAAACGGCTGACATCTGTGCTGTGATGTCAGCCATTTAACCCCTTCCATGCCGAGGTCTGTACGGACCACTGTATGGAAGGGGTTAACAGGAAGGGAGCTCCCTCTCCCATCGGGGGCTGCTGTGCCCTTGCAGCCCCCGATTCTTCACGGGATCACAGATGGAGGGGGCTCCCCTCCCTCCCCATCACCCGCTGCTCTGTTCTGGCAGCGGGTGATGGTTACCATGGCAACATGACACCAACAGAGGCGGTCCTGCTTGCCATGGTAATGGAAAGTCTGATCTGACTTCTGCTAAAGGCATAAGTCTGATCAGACTAAGTGTATAAGTGAAAATACAGTACACTATATAGTGTACTGTACTGTATTACACAGACATCAGACCCACTGGATCTTCAAGAACCAAGTGGGTCTGGGTCAATAAAAAATATAAAAAAGTGAAAAATGTAAAATAAAAAAACACATTTATCACTGAATAAAAAAAAAATAAAAAATACACTGCACATATTAAGTATCGCCGCATCCGTAAAAACCTGCTCTATAAAAATATCACATGACCTAACCCCTCAGATGAACACCATAAAATGGTGTAAAAAAGCCTATTGTCAACTTGCATCACAAAAAGTGTAATACCAAGCGATCAAAAAAGCACATGCCTCCCAAAATAGTACCAATCAAACCTCCATGTTATCCTGCAAAAAATTAGCCCCTATATAGCACAATCGCCTAAAAAAATAAAAAAAATATAGCTCTCAGACTATGGAGACAATAAAACATGATTTTTCTTTCTAAAATGCTGTTATTGTGTTAAAGTAAAATAAAATATAGTATACATATTAGGTATCGCCGTGTCCGTAAAAACATGCTCTATGAAAATATCAAATGATCTAACCCCTCAGAGAAATACCGTAAAAAAAATTAAATAAAAACAGTCTCAAAAAAACTATTTTTGTCACCTCACATCACAAAAAGTGTAATAGCAGAGATCAAAAAGTTATATGCCTCCCAAAATAGTGCCAATCAAACCGTCCTCTCTTCCCGCAAAAAATGATACCCTACATAGGACAACCGTCCAAAAAAAAAAAAACATACGACTCTCAGACTATGGAGACATAAATAAATAATAAATAAAAAGTATACATATTATGTATCACCGCGTCTGTAACAACCTTCTCTATAAAAATAACACATAACCTAACCCCTCAGGTGAACACACCAAAAAAAAATATAATAAATATGGTGTCAAAAGCCATTTTTGTCACTATACATCACAAAAAGTGTAATGCAAGCGACCAAAATGGCATATGCACCCGAAGATAGTGCTAATCTAACCGACGTCTCATCCCGCAAAAAATGAGCCCCTACATAAGAAAGTCACCCAAGAAAAAAAAATATATATATTTCTTTCAGAATGTGGAGACACAAAAAAATTTTTTTTTTCAAAAATGCTTTATTATGTAAAACTGAAACAAAAACCCCAAAAAGTCATATTTTGTATTTTCACGTCCGTAACAACCTGCTCTGTAGAAATAGCACACGATCTAACCTGTCAGATGAACGATGTAAACAACAAGAATTAAAAACTGTCCCAAAAGAGCTATTTTTTTTTGCTAATTTTATATTTTAATCAATTTTTCCAGTAACAAAGCAAGGGTTAACAGCCAAACAAAACTCAATATTTATTGCCCTGATTCTGTAGTTTGCAGAAATACCCAATATGTGGTCGTAAACTGCTGTATGGCCAAACGGCAGGGCGCAGAAGGAAGGGAACGCCATATGGTTTTTGGAAGGCAGAATTAGCTGGACTGTTTTTTTGACACCATGTCCCATTTGAAGCCCCCCTAGAGTAGAAACTCCAAAGAAGTGACTCAGTCTAAGAAAGTACACCCCTCAAGGTATTCAAAACTGATTTTACAAACTTTGTTAACCCTTTAGGTGTTCCACAAGAGTTATTGGCAAATGGAGATGAAATTTCAGAATTTCTATTTTTTGTTACCTTTCCTCAAAAAAAGTGTAATATAGAGCAACCAAAAATCATATTTACCCTAAAATAGTACCAACAAAACTGCCACTTTTTTCCTGTATTTTCCAAAATGGGGTCACTTTTTTGGAGTTTCTACTGTAGGGGTGCATCAGGGGGGCTTCAAATCGGACACGGTGTCTAAAAACAAGTCCATTAAAATCTGCCTTCCAAAAGCCATATGGCGTTCCCTTCCTTCTTTGCTGTTTACGACCACATATGGGGTGTTTATATAAACTACAGAATCAGGGCAATAAATATTGAGTTTTGTTAACCCTTGCTTTGTTACTTGAAAAAATGGATTAAAATGGAAAATTTGAAAAATAAAAAATCAAAATTTTGAAATTTTAGCACTATTTTCCATTAACTCTTGTGGAACACCTAAAGGGTTAACGACGTTTGTAAAATCAGTTTTGAATACCTTGAAGGGTGTAGTTTTGGAAAATCTCTGAAAAATTTCAAGATTTGCTTTTAAACTTCTAAGCCTTGTAACGTCCCCAAAAAATAAAATGGCATTCCCAAAATGATCGATACATGAAGTAGACATATGGGGAATGTAAATTAATAACTATTTTTGGAAGTATTACTATGTATTATAGAAGTAGAGAAATTGAAACTTGGAAATTTGCAAATATTTCAACATTTTTGGTAAATTTTGTATTTTTTTATAAATAAAAATGAACTTTTTTGACTAAATTTTACCAGTGTCATGAAGTACAATATGTGACAAAAAAACAATCTCAGAATAGCCTGAATAAGTAAAAGCGTTTTAAAGTTATTACCACATAAAGTGACACTGGTCAGATTTGCAAAAAATGGCCTGGTCCTTAAGGTGAAAATGAGCCCGGTCCTTAAGGGGTTATTAGCTTTGCTTTCTCCTCATCACTGTCTGCAACTCCCCCCTCATTATTCTGTAAAGGGCTGACGCCTTCAGATTTATACTTTTTACCATTTATATAATTGAAGAACATTTTAAGGTTAGTTTTATTCTATTTGGCAATTAATCTCTTTGTCTCTAGTTTGGCTGCTTTTATTTGTCTTTTACATATTCTATTGTTTCCTTATAGTTCTTCAATGCTTCCTCGCTACCCTCCTGTTCTAGTGATTTAAATGCTTTTTTTTTTGTCATTTATTGCTTTCTTTACAATTTGATTTATCCACATTGTTTTTTTTCTTATTTCTTACCCTTTTATTCCCATAAGGTATGTATGTACCTCTCACAATTAAACTTTAGGATGCCTTTAAATATATACTATTTTGTGGCTGTTTTTTTTTTTTTTTTTTAGGACTTTGTCCCAGTTAGTTAGGCCAATGGCCTCTCTTAGTTGGAGAAATTTTGCTTTTTTGAAGTTTGGTATTTTTGTTCCTCCCTGAAGAAACACTCTTTTGAATGACAATTGGAAGGTTATTATTTTATGGTCACTATTACCCAGGTGTCCCCCAACCTGTGCATCTGTTGTTCTGTCAAGTCTATTGATTAGTAGGAAGTCCAGTATGGCCGTCCCTTTAGTCGGGTCCTGAACGAGTTATGAAAGGTAATTGTCTTTGGTTATGGCCAAGAACTTGTTTCCTTTATGAGATCTACAGGTTTCATGCTCAAAGATGAATCAGTTATTTATAAACTGATGCTAACTGAGCATAACTAATGCACAAAACAAAGGATCCTTTTTTAATTTTTTTTTCTCCTCTTCTGACAGTTCAGAAGAACAAAAAGCTAAACGGCGATGTAAACCCAGCCTTCGCTTTAGGATTAGATAAACTTCAAGGCTGCAAAGTTTCAGCTGTTCTACAAATTGAGAAAAATATATGTTAGGGCTATAGTGTGAGTCACCTGCCTGAGATGTCACTCACAGTAACAAAGTTTAGGCAATAATATTGTAATAATAATAATAATAATAATAATAAAAGCTAGTAGGAAGGGATACAATTATTGGTCAGACTAGTTAGGGGTATATATATATTCATCAAATTGACAGGGTAATCTCTGATAAGCTATGTCAAATATATAAAGCACCCCCAATATTGATATATTGATCCTGTATGAAATATGGCAGGCCTCATCTAAAAATGTTACACCTCTGCTCTTGAAGGTGCATATGGCTGTTATTGTGCCAAGCAGCCCTTAGTGGGACAAAGTGGTCTGGTTTCCAATTTATTTCATGTACAGTATCTCACAAAAGTGAGTACACCTCTCACATCTTTTTGTAAATATTTTATTCTATCTTTTCATGGGACAACACTGAATATATGACACTTTGATACAATGTAAGGTAGTCAGTATACAGCTTGTATAACAGTGCAAATTTGGTGTGCCCTCAAAATAACTCAACACACAGGCATTGATATGTCTAAACTGCTGGCAACAAAAATGAGTACACCACTAAGTAGAAATAGACAAATTGTGCCCAGTTAGCCATTTCCCCTCCCCAGTGTCATGTGACTCATTAGTGTTACAAGGGCTCAGGTGTGAAATGGGAGCAGATGTGTTAAATTTGGTGTTATCGCGCTCTCTTATACTAATAACTGGAAGTTCAGCACCTCATGGCAAAGAACTCTCTTAGGATCTGAAAAAAAAATAGTTGCTCTACATAAAGATGGGCTATAAGGAGATTACCAACACCCTGAAACTGAGCGGCGGCCAAGACCATACAGCAGTTTAACAAGACAGGTTCCATTCAGAACAGGCCTCGCTATGGTCGACCAAAGGAGTTAAGTGCACATGCTCATTGCCATTGCCAGAGGTTGTCTTTTCAAAATAGACGTATGGGTGCTGCGACATTGCTGCAAAGGCTTAAGGGATGAGGGATCAGCTTGTCAGTGGTCAGACCATATGCCACACACTGCATCAAATTGGTCTGCATGTCTGTTGTCCCAGAAGGAGCCCTTTTTTAAAGATGATGCACAAGAAAGCCCGCAAACAGTTTGCTGAAGACAAGGAGACGGATTACTGGAACCATGTCCTGTGGTCTGATGAGACCAAGATAAACTTATTTGGTTCAAATGATGTCAATCGTGTGTGGCGGCAACCAGGTGAGGAGTACAAAGAAAACTGTGTCTTGCCTACAGTCAAGCATGGTTATGGAGTGTCATGGTTTGGGGCTGCATGACTGCTGCCGGCTGTGGGGAGCTACAGTTCATTGAGGGAACCATGAATCCCAACATGTACTATGACATACTTAAGCAGAGCATGATCCCATTCCTTTGGAAACTGGGCTGCAGGGCAGTATTTCAACATGATAACTAGAGATGAGCGAATCGAACTTGACAAAGTGGAATTAAACCCGAATTTCAGGAAAAATTCAATCTGCACCAAACCCGAATTTCCTCACGCTTTGTGTGGAGATGTAACTACAGTCAGGGACAATACATGTCTTTTACGGCCCACTGGGTGAATGTGGTTCTTGCACAGCCACACCAGCAACTGGAAATTGAATCCTGGCTTTTTCCAAGACAACTCAAAATCGAAACCATGGTGACTGACAATGGGAAGTACATGGTGTCGGCGCTGCGTCAAGGAGGGCGCATGCATGGCACACATGTTCAATCTGGTTGTCAAGCGGTTCCTGAAGTCTTCTACCCATCTGCAAGACATCCTAAAAATGGCCAGGAAACTTTGCATGCACTTCAGCCACTCGTACACCGAGGCTGATATGTGACGTTTCCACCCATTGGAATTCCACCCTATGCGAACAGAAAAGGCCATAAACCATTTCTTGATGATGCAAGCAGACAGGAGTACTCCCCTGTGTAACTTCGATGTTAGCCAGTGGCAGCTCATGCGTGACACCTGCCGTTTGCTCAGGCTCTTTGAGGAGGCCTTGTTATTTGTCAGTCGCCAGGACTATGGGATGAACAACGTCATTCCACTGCTTCATGTCCTGGAACAGATGCTGGTAAATCTGGCTGGTCAGGGGATTGGAGACGTGGCGCCTATTTCTTATGGCCACATGAGCCCTGTGGGGGCTGAACTGGAGGAGGAGGAGGAGAAGGACATTGGACCACAAGCAATGTGTAGCGAAATGGGTGGCTTTTATACACAGGTGACAGAAGTGGAGGAGCAGGAGCAGCCAGAGGCGATGAGGAAGACGAGGCAGAGGACCCAGACACACCGTGGCAGTATGCAGTGGAGACGGAGGCAGGGAGTCCATTCGAGTCACTTGCACGAATGGCCAAATGCATGCTCACTTGTTTGTGTAGTGACAGCCAAATTGTCACCATTCGGCAGAGGGATGACTTCTGGCTCTCTACCTTGTTGGACCCTCGCTACCGGTCTAAAATGGGGTCCTTTTTTTACACCCTCTGAGAGGGAGGACAAACTAAACTAGTATAGAGACTTCCTATATAGTCAGTTGGCCACTGCCTGTCTGCGCCATCGTCCATGGTCTGACCGGGGAGACCTCTGTTTACGTTCCTCTGCCATGGCTGCTGTGGCAGGGTGGGGGGTAAGAGCAGTTCCAGCCCCATCAGCAGCAACTTGAGTCTAGAATTGCTGATGAGCAGCTTTCTTCACCTGACTAATGAAGAAACTACTCACTAGCAGCAGCAGCAAGACCTGGAGCAGGACCTGTTAGGAATATTCATTTCTTCCCCTCTTATTGGTACCCCTGGTACTAGACTTCGGTATTCAGCTTGATTTGATTCTTATCTGGCGCCAGGAGAGCGGCATTCACACAGGACACAATTAAATGTTGTGCAAAGCCACTCTGACTTGTTTATTGCTTCCATGAGACGTATATAGTCGTAGTCCAATGACATGATGTTTAAGTTTAACCAATCATAGAGTAACACGAGTCTTAGCTAAACATTTGTTATCTTATCTTTAGAGTCAAAGCTATATGTCAGCAAAATAGTTTCTCGAGAACTCTTTCACCTCCGTGTGCCTGATATACTAATGCATATAGACCTTGGACTGCAATGTAAACGTATTACAGCTACACTACAGTCCAAAGTCCACTCCACACAAGCTCCAAGCGCCATCCACACTAATGTATAGATGAAACTAAAAAGCCCATACAAAATAGATCAGTAATAGAACCCTTCAATCCCCTCTTAAAAACCATCTACATATTTCTATATAATGTGTTTTTTTCATTTTGTTTCTTTCAAAATATTTCTGTAAATATTGTTGGTATTCCTCTGGAGACCCAGGGTTTTCTTGAGGTATCTGAATGTATGCAGCTTGTGGTGTATTTGGGACTCGCCTACATCTCATAAATGTATTAATTAATGAGGGTTTACATTGGATACAACAACATATAATAATCAAGAAGGCAATTATGATTATAATACTAACAAATAATATTCTTAACCAACTCAAATTCGGCATCCAGCTCAATAACCAGTCCCACCAAGAGGATGAATCAACATCCGTCTTAATATTATTGGCTATGTCATGTAACGATTGAATATGGGACTGGATTGATCTGGAATGGTCAGATAAATTAAAACAACACATTCCTTTAAAATCCTGACACCCTACATTATGTTTCAGCAACAAATAATCTACAGCAAATCTGGTTTCTAGCACTGCTCCTCGTAGTCCTTGTAGATCTAATAGTATGTCTGATAAGGCGTTAGAAGTATGATTCAGAGATTTGGCCAGGTCACATGCAATAGAATTTATAGTACGAGTATTATATATAGCCAGTCCGGGCACTCCTAATATAGAGACGCCCAAACTTGTATATTCTGCACGGCTGAGAAGGGGTAAGGTAGAGTCACAGTCTTCTGATAAAGAAGAGGGAGCTGCCCCCAAATCACCGTGTTTTTTTCTGTCCTCTGGACTGGGGACTGGCGGGCAGCTCCCCCTATTATTTTTTTCTTGGGAGCATTTTTTCCTGTATAGAGCCCTTTGTTCTATTTTACGGGCATCTTATATTTTTATTCATGTTTTCTTCTTCCTCTATTCCGGGAGTTTTATGGCGCGGAAGTTTTTTGTTTTTGCCTTCCTTCCCTCTCTCCCTCCCTTCCCCTCCTACCATTACGGCGGCTGCCTGCGCTCCAGCTTCCTCTGCGGCTGTGTGCGGATGCCGCGCTCCGGCAGCGCGGCTCCATGGGCGCCACCATGTTGGCGGTGACGTCACGGGTCTCCCGCGACGTCACTTCCTGTTACTCTCTGGCAGCGCTTCGCTGCCGATGTTACATTTTTTTAGGGAAGGTTTTGGGGACTTCTTTCTTTCTCCCTTAGTAGAAGATAAAGTTTTTGTTTAATTTAGAATTCTTAGATGTTTAATAGGAGTGGCTTCTAGCCACTTTTCTTTCTATTGGATTAATTTTTTCATCCCCTCCCGCTGGGTGGGGTTGGTTCTTTTAAAAGCCCTTCTCTTCCCTCATTTGTTCTCTGGCAGCACAAGCTTTTCAAGCTAGCTCCCAGAGTCACTAGCGTTGAGTGTTACTGCACTTTGCCTAAACAGTCAGCTTAGTGCAGTGTTCCTCAATTCCAGTCCTCAGGGCCCACCTGCGGGTCATGTTTTCAGGATTTCCTTAGTATTTAGCAGGTGATATAATTAGTGTCAGTGCATCAGGACTCACCTCAGGTACTCATTCTGTGGGATATTCTCAAATCATGACCTGAAGGTGGGCCCTGAGGACTGGAGTTGAGAAACACTGGCTTAGTGGAAGATTTATTCTAGCCTGGTCTATTCCAGCTTGGTGGGCTTATTTCTAGAATTTCTTTATCTCTATCTTCTTGTGAAGATTTCTAATTATTTTTTTGTCTCTGCAGTTATGGCTTCTCCCCGGGAATCCGAGCAGCGAAAGTCCGCAGCCAAGCGCAGGCACTTAGCCTGCTTTGATTGCAACACCCCTTTGGACGACAACTGCTCATACTCCCGTTGTGACAGTTGCCGTTCTCAGTCCACCACTGAGCCCACGATGCAGGACATGTATCAGTGGGCTAAGTGTTATGTCGGCGATTCGATCAAAGGGGTGGTCAAGCTTCTTAATGAAAGACTTCCCGGTCCCTCCCAGACACCTATGGAGGTTACCGGTCCAGTTGAGAGACCTACGTTTTTTTCCGTGGGCTCATAATCCTCAGAGGAGGAAGAGTCGACTTCCGGGTTTTTCCCTCCAGAGAAAACACAGAAGTTGCTGAAGTCCATCAGGTCAGAGGACCATGATGTTGACGTTGGGGAGTCCTCCGATCCCGCTAACAGGGCACAGCGTGTCTTTAGAGCGGATGAGACCCTTACTTCAGTCATGAAGACTGAGTGGAAGAAGCCTGAAAGAGGGCCTGTCTTGACCAGGAGGTTCAAGACAATGTTCCCGATGGCGAAACCCTTGGTGGAATCGTGGGGTTCCATTCCCAAGGTGGATATGGCTATCGCGATGTTATCTAGACGCACTCTGGTCCCGGCAGATGATGGGTCGAGTCTGCAAGACCCCCTGGATAGGAGGGCAGAGGGCACTCTTAGAAGAGGCTATTCCGCGGCATCTGCATCTACTGCCATCGCAGCATCTGAAGTTTCCTCCTTCCTCAGGACCAAGCTCAATCAGATACAAACGGATGTGGACCAAAGCGTCTCCCGCGATGACATCTTGGCAGCCTTCAAGACAGCAAACTTAGCCATGGACTTCCTTTGCGATACTGCACAAATGCAATTAAAGTTGGCAGCCAAAACCATGGCTCTGGTTTCTGCGGCCCGCAGACCTCTTTGGCTAAAACCCTGGCAGGCAGATAATGCCTCAAAGTTCAATCTTTGTGGCCTCCCATTTGAACCCGATCGTTTATTTGGATCGGAGTTAGATAAAATCATGGAGGGGCTCTCCGATAAAAAGGGCAAGGGCCTCCCCCAACAGCCCTTTCGGGGGCGCTCCAGACAGGAGCGTGGAGGTAGATCAGGGCAACAATCTAGGGGCCGTAGAGACTGGGGGGGCAGCGAAGATCTTCGAGACGCCCCCGCAGACCCACCAAGGAGGCAAAGCCCTCCTGACTACGGGCCTCTCAGAGGCTCTTGGTTGGTACCCGCTACCCCTGCCGTGATTCCTCTGGATTTTCCTATTCCCTTTCCTCAGATTCCTGTAGGAGGCCGCCTCTCTCATTTCAAGGCGGCCTGGGCCCAGAGCATTCCGGACCCTTGGGTCCAGAAGATCGTCTCGTCCGGCTACCTTGTAGACCTCGTGTCTCGCCCCCCTAGAAAGATACGTTATCAATCGGGGGTTTCAGGCCGCAAAACAGGGAATTCTGGAAAATTACATTTAGGAGTATATCAGCAAAGGAGCTCTGGAAGAGGTTCCAGCAGAGGAGCGGGGATTAGAGATTTACTCACCAGATTTTTTGGTTCCCAAGAAGACCGGGGATCTCCGGATGATTATCAATTTGAGGTTTCTCAATCGATTCATAAGAAAGCCAAGGTTTCGGATGGAAACCATAAGATCAGTCAGTCACATCATCAGGCCTGGGGATGTCATGGCCACCCTGGACCTCAAAGATGCATATCTTCACATCCCGATCCATTCCTCCTCCTGGAGGTTTCTCAGGATCGCGGTCCAGGTTTCGGGAGTTCTCAAACATTTGCAATTTGCTGCTCTCCCATTTGGAATCTCTTCCGCTCCCCTGATCTTCACCAAGGTAGTGGTATCTGTGGTAGCAGCGTTGAGACTCCAGGGACTGACTATCATTCCTTACCTAGACGATTGGCTCCTTCTAGCGGCCTCCGTTTCGGTACTCACCCACCATCTTCAGATGGCAATCTCTTTTCTGCTCCAGTTAGGTTGGATCATCAACTGCCAGAAGTCGAACGTGAGCCCATTGTCTTCAATTCAGTACCTGGGGTTCATAATCAACTCCGTAGAAATGTCCCTCCAGTTGACGCCAGAGAGGAGTGCCAAGGTTCAGGACCTAGCCAGGTTCTTAGCGGTCCCACGACGGGTATCCATCCCGACTCTCATGAAGATGCTGGGGCTCATGTCAGCGGCTGCGGACGCAGTCCCTTGGGCTTTATGGCACCTCCGTCCCTTGCAGACCGAGGTCCTAAGACTATGGGACGGCAGGCCCTCGGGGCGAGACTCCCTACAAATTTTTGTCCTCCCAGGCTCGAAATTCCCTGAGGTGGTGGTTTCATCTTCCCGCTGGGAAGTCTATGGCCCAGCTCCAATGGGTCATATTGACTACAGACGCATCCCTAGTAGGCTGGGGTGCTCATCTGGACGGTTCCCCAGTGCAGGGAACTTGGTCCCCTCTGGAGCGGCGTCTCTCCTCCAATCTTCGAGAGATGCGAGCTATCCGGCTAGCACTCCTGCACTTCGCGCCCCTGATTCGGGGCAAAGCAGTTAAGGTTCAGTCAGACAGCATGACAGCTGTTCTTTACATAAACAAGCAGGGAGGAACAAGATCCTTACCCCTTCTTTCAGAAATCAGAATAATTCTTCGGTGGGCAGAGTTGAACCTATCCCATCTGTCTGCTGTTCATATCCGAGGTTCCCTCAACATGATTGCGGATCGTCTAAGTCGCCGCCTACCAACGATGGAATGGTCCTTACATCCGGAGATCTTCAAGCAGATTGTTCTCAGATGGGGATTACCCGAGGTGGATCTCATGGCGACCAGGTTCAACGCCAAAGTACAGAGGTTCTGTTCCCTATACAGGGAGGACAACCCCCTGGCGATAGATGCTCTGTCGATTCCGTGGAGGTTCAGGCTGGCCTACATCTTCCCTCTGTTTTCCATGATACTGAGGGTATTGATGAAGATTCGGCAGGATCAGGCCTCGGTGATTGCCATCATCCCGTTGTGGCCCAAGAGATCCTGGTTTACCCAACTCATTCAGATGAGTCAGGGACAATTCTGGAGACTCCCCCCAGAGCAGACCCTGGTGTCGTGGGACACACATCTCTGCCCAGATCTGCACAGATTCAACCTGACAGCCTGGAGGTTGATCAGTCCCTTCCTAGACTAGAAGGGCTTTCTGAGGCGGTCCTGAGAACTTTATCTCATTCAAGAGCGGAATCCACCAAGAAGGCCTATACAAGAGTAATGAAAATCTTCTCCTCTTGGTGCGAATCCCACCAGGTGGCATTTGCAGATCCGCCCCTTCCTGCGGTACTTCAGTTTTTACAGGATGGTTTGGACAGGGATCTTGCCCCATCCACTCTAAAGGTCCAAATTTTTGCCATCTCGGCCTGTTTAAACAGACCATACTCTCGGGACCCGCTCATCAAGCGCTTCCTTAAAGGGGCCGATAGATTAAAGCCTACAATACTGAGACCCATTCCTCAGTGGGATCTCTCAGTAGTGCTCAGGGGGTTAGCATCTCCCCCCTTTGAGCCCCTGGAGGAGGTAGGGTTAAAATGTGTAGCTTTGAAGGCTGTCTTCCTTCTGGCCGTAACTTCAGCTAAGAGAGTCTCTGAGCTTCAAGCTTTTTCGGCTTTACCTCCGTATACCACGTTCTTGCAGGACCATGTTCTTCTAAAATATTTACCTTTTTTCAGGCCAAAGGTGTTATCTTTTCAAAATGTCAATCAGGTAATATCCTTACCTGTGTTGTTTTCCTCTACCTCCCCTGAAACCCCTGTCAGACACCCTCTGGACATATCGAGATGCCTCCGGATCTATGTGGATAGGTCCAGGGAATTCAGGATAGATGAAAATCTTTTCATCCTGTTTGCCGGTAAGTCTAAAGGCTGTAAAGCATCTAAGTCATCTATTAGTCGCTGGATTAAGGAAGCCATTAGGGAGTCCTTCGTGTCTCAGGCCTTAGATCCTCCAGAGTTTGTGAGAGCCCACTCTACTAGGGCTGTTTCAACCTCTATGGCAGAAAGGAGTCTTCTGCCTTTAGAGTTGATTTGTAAGGCGGCTTCCTGGAGCTCCGAGTCCACTTTTATTTCTCACTATAGGATTAGTGCTAGAATGGCGGAGTTCTCGGCTTTTGGGCAGACAATTCTGGATTCTGCCAGGCAGGTGGACCCTCCCTAGGGGTTTATGCTTGCTAATTCCCCATCTGTGCTGCTGGTAGGACGTAAGGGAATCGTTAATTTCTAACGATAATTTTTTTTCCCTTAGTCCTAACAGCAGCACACAAAATTCCCACCCTAAATAAGTAATCTTGCTATAAACACGGTGATTTGGGGAGCATGACTTTTTTTATTGGTTCTTTCGTTGGCTCATTAAATATTCCGCCGGTCCTACCAGTTCACGGGGAGGCAATTAACCCCATCTGTGCTGCTGTTAGGACTAAGGGAAAACAAATTATCGTTAGAAATTAACGATAACTGATCTATAAGTTCTCCTGATAGGAGGTCGACTGGGAAGGGCTAAAGTCAGCCTGGATAATGCACAGGGACCTCCAATAACATTGGCAGGGATGTAATTGTAAGTACTGTTACCACAAGACAAAAACCATCCCTTAGAGAGCATGATATTATAGGTAAAACTAGGTGTCACAATGGTTTTGTTACAGCTCATGGAATTATTCAGGGAGCTAGCAGGTCTACTATTCTTTTTACAGGTGTCATCAATGTAATCATATACACTATTCTTAGGTAGTCCTTCTTTTATACCTTTATCGTCACAATATAAAGTCATGTCTTGGGGGAAAAAGTAAAACAGGTCTCTGCTGCAGTCACGTTAATAGTCATTATTCTAATATTATCCATGCCATTTTCTAATTTCTGACACTCCCCACAGAAATCATACAACGGAATAAAAGATTGTGTATTGATAGCCCTCTACCAGACTCCAAGGAGGGATTCATCGGGTGTAGGCACAGCAACAACACATGTTTGTATAAGGTCTCGTGGACTCTGTAAATCTTTAAGGCACAATGAGCTAACATTTAGGGCCTTCACTATCCTGATTTATACTATTCTGTTCAGAATAAGAGGGGCCAGGAACAACTGGATCTTGCTCCTGAGCTCTTTTAGAGACTGTGTGATTATTTGGTGCACCACATAATAAGCTCATCTCTTCTGGATGATAAATACAAGTGGTAAAGAGTCCGATTGGCAAGAAAACACAAAGACTAATAATCAGCAGCAGACATACAAATCTCCCAGTATATTGTGGGGTCTTCATCTTCAGCCTGTGGCAAGGCTTCTTCTGAGCTCCCCTCTTTGTCTTCGTTGGACACTGGAGAAGAAACCTCAGGGACCCTTTTCACTCTGCTAGCATGAATCTAGATCGGAGCCTCCTCTGTGAGAATCGCTGTTCTAGTGACTGCTACCACCATGGTAGGGGGTCCGAATGCCAGCTCCTTGGGATCTTTTCCTTTACGTAGTACCCTGACCACCACTGTGTCCCCAGCTTGGAAGGGGTGCGTTGGTTCCTGTGGAAGAGAGGGAGACTTACAAGCAACTTTTTCTTCAGTTTCACTAAGAACTTTAATCAGTTCTGTGACATATTCTTCCTTAATCTGGTCTATGTCGCCTTCCTGTACCACTAGGGGGTGACCTGCCCAAAGAGTTGGACAGGGCCTACCCATAAGGATTTTAAAGGGTGACAGTCCTAACCTCTTATTATTCTTATTTCTGCCAATATAATAGGTAGGATTTGTTTCCATTTCTCAAAAGTACCTGCTGTGGCTTTCCTAAGTTTATCTTTAACTGTTCGATTCATGCATTCTGCAAGAAATTTTGGCTTGGCTCAAAAGGGTGCATGTTGTTTTGATGCTGTTGTGCTCTACTCCGTGAAAATGTGCTATGAAAAGTGCAGTGCTGTGCTGGGGTATACATGGTTTCCCCTCTTTGCAGACCAATCCAGTGTGTGGATTTTTCTGCAAAACAGGGCAAACCCAGTCTTTTGTGCATTTGGCATGCCCTTGTAAGTGCTATTAATTCTGCCGCTTGGGCTGATTGCACATGAATGGGTCGTGAGTCGTGACTCAAGGATAATATCTGGCAGCATCACTACTGCATATGCTGCACAGTAGACGGTGTCGAGTGGACGTGAACATGAACCGTCTACAAACACTTCTGGTGCGTCCGGTATGGGGGTGGCTGACAAGTCTTGTCTGGGGGAGGTTTCGTATTCTAGTACCTTGAGACAGTCATGTTTGTCTGGTAACAAGTCTTCTGTCCCTTTTAGTCCTAGTAATGCATTTAGTATAGGTGCTGGTCTTGCCGTATGTGAGGCATATTTAATCTGTAATGATGGATCGCTGAGTAAAAGGACTTCATAACCTGACAATCTTTGTGCTGACATGTGCTGCGTATGAATACCTCTGAGTAGTCCCACTACGTCATGGATAGTATGCAAGACAGTGTGGTGTCCCAGTGTAAAGGGTGTGGCTAATTCCACCATCATCGCACAGGCCGCAAGAGTAGTAGACATGCCGGCATCCCTTGTACTGGGACAGGCATTACCTTTGAGAAAAAGGCACAAGGACACAACTTTCCCCCATGTTCTTGAGTGGGTACCCCCGCCATGGTTTTACAGTTTTGTCGTGCAAACATGTGGAATGGTAGGTTATAATCAGGGAGGCCCAATCCTGGGCTACACATCAATGAACATTTTAGAGTATCGAAAGCATTCAACATTTATTTTGACCATCTTATTAGCTCTGGGGATTCTTCCAGAGTGGCTTGCCTCAAAATATTGTCATATTAAGAACAGTCGGTGATCCTTTGTCTACAGTAGTTTATCATACCAAGAAAGGACAGCATTTCCTTCTTGGTGCGTGGGATGACCAGGCCCACAATAGACTGGATTCTCCCGGGACTGATTCTTCTTTCCCCCTGTGTGAGGACAAAGCCCAAGTATTCAACCTGCTATTTGCACCACTGCAGTTTCTTTAATGACACTTTATGACCACATTCTGACAACCATTTCAACAAGGATATACCATCAGGTGCCAGGGTTTCAAAGTGGCTTGGAGGACAATGCTGTACACAACTGGTGAATCAGCATACCCCTGTGGCATTCTACCCCAGGTCAGTTGACGTCCCTCAAAGGAAAAAGCAAAATGGTACTCTTATTAAACAGACGGCTTCCGCGGGGATGGAGGAAAGGAGAGTTGTGACATCAGGAACCACCGGGGCTATGGGCACAATGAGATTGTCGATTGACCTTAAATCCTGGACAAAGCGGGTAGTACCATCTGCCTTTGTCACAGGATTGATAGGGGTGGAGTATGGTGAAATCACCTCCTCGAGGATTTCTTCTCAGAAATTCTTCTATCATTGGCCGTAGCCCCTCAATCTTTTCCTTGGACAGTGGGTATTGCTTTTGATACACCGGTGTGACACCGGGTTTTAGATTGGCTTGATAAGGTGTGCAATCAATCAGGCCCATGTCATAGTCGCCCTGTGACCATAGTGAAGGGTTTATGTCTCCTAGCTCAGGGTGGTCCTGTAAACTAACAAAAGTACATATAGCCGGGGTCACTATGGGCATGGTGGCTGAGTGAATACTTAAACCAACAATTTATTCCCAAAAGTATTAGACTCAATATCAGAACAACATATTGACCAAATTAATTGATACCAGAGTCAAAAATAAACTACAAAGTGATAGGTAATTCATGCATTTTTATTAATCAATATAGAAAACATGATTGGTACAAAGATTAAAAGCAAGTAAAAACAAACACACAAAGTGCGATACACCACAAATAACCATCAAAGTAAGTACAGCTGATGGAAACTGGTATGGGACATATATCACAAGGGTAACATCTATAAGTGAATGCTACAAAGTCAATGAACAGACTATACATAAGGGTTAAGACCATTCATGTCATAGCCAATTCATGCACATATATATAGGAGATGTAACTCCTAAGATAGAAAGACGTGTCTGATCCTAGATAAAGATGTCATAAACAGACATAAAGGCATACACACTAAGTAAATAACATGATTATAGTACCCACCAGAAATAAATAACAGCGGTGTTGCAAGTTTGTTTTACTTGCTTTTAATCTTTGTACCAATCATGTTTTCTATATTGATGAGTGAATACTTAGTCTGTCATTTTTTACTGTCAGCCCTAAGTCCAACTTCACAAACAAGTCCCTTCCTAATAAACTTACAGGGCGATCTGAAAAGCATGGTCCGTGATGTATTCACCGTCCACTGTCTCTATTGGGAGGACACTCGTTTTATATGTTTTAGTTAATACCCCGTTAACTCCCATAGAGGGGTCAGACTTTCTTAAAGGTCCCTTGTACATGTCTTTGTTTAACACACTGGAGGTGGCGCCGCTGTCTACCATGAATCCTACCTTCCTTCCCGCAACTTTAAGCAAAATAATCGGTATATCTTTCCAGTGGGTGGTGACCTGTGTGAAAGCTGAGGTGACTCTCTCTGGGCCCCCGTCAGTAGGGTTGTTGATGATTCCAATCAATGGGGAACCTGGGCTGAGTCTGCGTACCCTGTCTATCTATATTCTGTACTCTTTGTGTCATGGGCTGTTGTTGGCTGTGTGCTCCCCGATTCTGCGTGTCTCCCCTGGGTGTTGTGCACTGTCTAGCCCAATGTCCCTCCTGTCCACAGTTATAACAGCGGTTATTCATGGTTTGGAAGTCTCGATTTCTATCATTTGATCTATGAAAGTTTCCTGCTGTCTTTCGCATATTTCTCCCTCTCCCTCTGTTCCCTGCATACGCATGTGTGGAGGCAGTGGATTTGCTAATGTCGAAACACCCTGCGGCTTCCTTTTCATAAAGGTGTTTCTCAAATTGATCTATGCTGTCTGAAGTCCACGTGGAGACGTTCTGTTTTACTGTAAGCATTAGCTTATCAGATAGATTGTTAATAAATGGGGAAATAATTAGACTGTCATTCTGGAGAACCGGTAACCCTGCCTCCAATTTCCAGCAATCCATAAATCTCCGCCAGAAATCAGTAACGCTTTCTGAGGGTTTTTCCTTACATGCTACGGCTACTGGGAGTGAAGACTTTTGTTTAAATACCTGTCATGTGTTCTTCTATCTCCTTCCATATTAACTGTTGTCCGTGCTCAGTGTTACAGATATAGTCCTTTGCGTTAGTATTGGGGTCTATTTCTGATACTGTTGTTACCTTTTTCCAATCCCATGAACTGTGGGAACCCACTATTCCGTCAATTATGAGTCTAAGGTCTTCTTGGGTGAAATTTCTCCCTTTACAGGCTTTCTTTAAATAAGCCACTGTGCCAGACGGAGCCACAGTAGGCTTGGGGCAGTGTTTAATAATTTTATTAAGGTCATCTATGTCCAAAGCCTTTTTCATCAGTTGATTACCAACCGTCAAAAAAGTCATGGATGTCTCAGGTCCCCTGGTCTCACTATCCTTTTCCACTTAACCCTTGTTCCTTAAATTATATCTTGATACAATTGGGGTGTGGGTTGTTTACTAACTGAGTGTCCTGCTATTATGTGACTGGCTGCTATTAAATCCTGAGCACTGAACAGTTAATTTTATGTACATATGAAGGTGGGGGATACATCTGATGTTTTTTATCATTTTCCTTCTTAGTCTGTATCTCATATAGTTTTCTATCGTCTTTTGATCTTTTTAAACCTTTTGTCTTGCCCATGTTGGGGTCATACCAGTGGGGAGCTATCTCTAGCCATTGTTCTCCTTCTTTATGCATATAATCCATATCCCATGAAGGGTCATGTTCAAAATACGGCCAGGCGGCAGTGTCGCCTAAGCATAGACCCTTGACCATGTCCATGTGATATATGCTATTGTCTCCTTCCCTGGGAAAGGGGTCTACCGCTTCCATTTCCTCTGTCCATCCTGCCAAATTATCTACCCATGGGTTAACAAGATAATAATTTGAAGGACTGACTGGGGCAACATATTATTTACATGTTTCTCCTGGTTCTGGTTTAGGTCATTCTGTCTTAGATTTTTGACTACTCATTATCAAAACTTATTTTCTTACAAAAAGAATTCAAAACAGCAATAGAAAAAAACAAAACAGAATGTTAGTCTTGGGACGACAGCTGTACACTTACGACCCAGCCTGTCACTTCCCCTTATATAAGTATGTTAGACAAAACAACTTATCATGCAAAACTTCTACAATTATCAAACAACTTATCATGCAGACTTCTACAATTATCTTATTAAGAATCAAATCAAGCTGTAAAACCTTCTGTTCTCTGAGCCCTCTGAAGTGCACTTTCTTTGTTACTGGACTTCTCTGAGTTCCTAACTTGACAGCTCCCTGAGTTGTATCTTATGTGTCCCTGACACAATACTGTGTACTCCCTGAGTACCTAATCTGACAGCTCCCTGAGCTGTGTACAACTCCCTGAGTTGTATCTTATGTGTCCCTGACACAATACTGGGTACTCCCTGAGTACCTATCTTGACAGCTCCCTGAGCTGTGTACAACTCCCTGAGTTGTATCTTATGTGTCCCTGACACAATTCTATATGTAGTGCTCCAAGCACTAACTAACAGACTCCCTGAGTCTGTCTATGTATCCCGGATACAAAACTCTGTACTTACTCCGAGATGTGGCCAGTGCCCTCGGATCGGCCAGAGGACAAAATTGGTGTCTCTTCTCACCAGACCCGAGGATGACCTTCTCGATCCCGGACGAAGCCCCCAGATTGTTAGGAATATTCATGTCTTCCCCTCTTATTGGTACCCCTGGTACTAGACTTCGGTATTCAGCTTGATTTGATTCTTATCTGGCGCCAGGAGAGCGGCATTCACACAGGACACAATTAAATGTTGTGCAAAGCCACTCTGACTTGTTTATTGCTTCCATGAGACGTATATAGTCGTAGTCCAATGGCATGATGTTTAAGTTTAACCAATCATAAAGTAACACGAGTCTTAGCTACACATTTGTTATCTTATCTTTAGAGTCAAAGCTATATGTCAGCAAAATAGTTTCTCGAGAACTCTTTCACCTCTGTGTGCCTGATATACTAATGCATATAGACCTTGGACTGCAATGTAAACGTATTACAGCTACACTACAGTCCAAAGTCCACTCCACACAAGCTCCAAGCGCCATCCACACTAATGTAAAGATGAAACTAAAAAGCCCATACAAAATAGATCAGTAATAGAACCCTTCAGGACCTGAACCAGCAGGTTGTGGCATACTTGTACAACACCCTGCCACCCCACATTGAAGATCCGCTGTACTACTGGGCAGCCAAACTGGATTTGTGGCTGCAACTAGCAGAGTTTGCCCTGGAAAAGCTGTCCTGCCCGGCCAGTAGTGTGGCATCAGAACGAGTGTTTAGTGTGACGGGGACCATAGTTACCCCAAGAAGAACTCTGACCTTTGTCAAGATGAATCAGGTGTGGATTAGCCAGGATTTCCACCCACCATGCCTGATGTATCAGACTAGATCATCCATGGTGCCATACCATGACAAGAGACCGGTTACTTCTGGCTACCTGCCTCAGCAACTATTCTGATCCTGCCACCCGCCTGATGCCACACATCTGATGCCAAGTGCTCCTTCTTTCACCCACCATCTTCAGCTGGTACTGGTATTGCACCCACCCCCCCACTCTGTAGCCTCCTGATGCTGTTGCTGCTACCTCCACACTCTGTCATTGTGCCACTCTGTGGTCTCCTCATGATGCTGCCACCTACACACAGCCATTGTGCCACCCTGTGGCCTCCTCCTGATGCTGCTACTGACACCTCCACACTGTCATTGTGCCACACTGTGGCCTCCTCCTGATGCTGCCGCCACCTCCACGCACTGTCATTGTGCCACTCTGTGGTCTCATCATGCTGGTGCTGCCACCTCCACTCTATCATTGTGCCACTCTGTGATCCCCTCATGCTGCTGCTGCCACCTCCACCCTGTCATTGTGCCACCCTGTGACCTCTTCCTGATGCTGTTGCGGCTAACACCACATTGTTATTGTGCCACTCTGTGGCCTCCTGATGCTGCTGCTGCCACATCCACACTGTCATTGTGTCACCCTGTGGCCTCCTTCTGATGATGCTGCTGCCACCTCCACACTCTGTCATTGTGCCACTCTTTGGCCTCCTGATCTGCTATCTCCACACTGTCATTTTGCCACAGTGTGGCCTCCTCTTGATGCTGCTACTGCTGCCACCTCCAGACTGTCATTGGGCCACTCTGTGGTCTCCTCATGCTGCTTTCACCTCACCACTATGTCATAGGGCCACTCTGTGGACTTCGCATGCTGTTCCCACACTCCTCACTTCATGACTGGGCCACTATTTTGTCTTTCGGCCTGGCTGACATTATCATTTATTTGTCCCTTCTTCTGATCTGTCAGAAGGAAGGAAAAATGAGATGCACAACGGATCCTGTCTAGGTAACAGCTGTAAGGCCTGCATGACACGGTCTCTATTTTGAATCAGAATTGGCTTTTAATTTGGTAATCAAAAGCAGGAGTGGGTACAAAACATAGAAGACATGCAAATATTCCATTCACATGTCATCTCTGTTTTGGATCCACTCCTGTTTTTTGGCTTTAGCAATACTGATTAGAGAGATTAATTGCCAAAGAAGGCAAAACTAATCCTAAAATGTTCTTTAATTATATAAATGGTAAAAAGTATAAATCTGAAGGTGTCGGCCCTTTACAAAGTGATGAGCGGGGAGTTGCAGAGAGCGATGAGGAGAAAGCAAAGCTATTAAATATTTTTTTTTACTGACCCAGGAAGAAGTACAGCGGCGTCTTAAAAATATTAAAATAGACAAATCGCCACGGCCAGATAGCATACACCCCCATATCATAAGAGAATTAAGTAATGTCATAGTCAGACCCTTATTTCTGATATTTAAAGACTCTATACTGACAGGGAGTGTTCCACAGGATTGGCGCATAGCAAATGTGGTGCCAATATTCAAAAAGGGGCCAAAAACAGAGCCCAGTAAGTTTAACATCCGTGATGGGTAAACTGTTTGAAGGTTTTCTAAGAAATGCTATCTTGGAGTACCTCAATGAAAATAAACAAATAACGCCATATCAGCATGTCTTCATGAGGGAACGGTCATGTCAAACTAATTTAATCAGTTTCTATGAGGAGGTAAGTTCTAGACTTGACAGTGGCGAATCAATTGATGTCGTATATCTGGACTTCTCCAAAGCATTTGACACTGTACCGCATAAAAGGTTAGTATATAAAATGAGAATGCTCGTACTGGGAGAAAATGTCTGCATGTAGGTAAGTAACTGGCTCAGTAATAGAAAACAGAGGGTGATTATTAATGGTACACACTCAGATTGGGTCACTGTCACTAGTGGAGTACCTCAGGGGTCAGTTATGGGCCCTGTTCCCTTCATAGTATTTATTGGCATGCACAGTAAAATAATTTTTTTTGCAGATGACACTAAACTTTGTAAAGTAATTAACACAGAAGAGGGCAGTATACTGCTACAGATGATTCTGGATAGATTGGAGGCTTGGGCAGAGAAGTGGCAGATGAGGTTTAACACTGACAAATGTAAGGTTATGCACATGGGAAGGAGTAATGCGAGTCACCCGTACATACTAAATGGTAAAACACTGGGTAACACTGACATGGAAAAGGACCTAGGAATTTTAGTGAATAGCAAACTAAGCTATAAAAACCAGTGTCAGGCAGCTGCTGCCAAGGCCAATAAGATAATGGGTTGCACTCAAAAGGGGCATAGATGCCCGTGATGAGAACATATTTTTTCTGAAAATTTGCCGAATTGGCCGAATTTATTTTTTAGACATTCGCTCATCTCTAATGATAACGGGGCATCTCTGGGGCATCTTCAAACAGAAAGTGGAGGCACGCAAGGTCTCTAACATCCACCAGCTTTGTGATGTTGTCATGGAGGGGTGGAAGGTGATTCCAGTGGCAACCTGTGGACCGCTAGTGAACTCCATGCCTAAAAGAGTTAAGGCAGTGCTGGAAAATAATGGTGGGCGCACAAAATATTGACACTTTGGTTAGAATTCGGTCATTTTCACTTAGGGGTATACTAACTTTTTTATCAGCGGTTTAGACATTAAAGGGGTTGTCCAAGTTATATTTATTGATGACCTATCCTCAAGGTAATTCAGGAAGAGATGATGGAGGCTGCATGTCCGGTTGAAAAATCCCTTTATTGGGAACTGCTCACATGAAATACGTGAATATAAACAGTTGCTACGTTTCGGCTATCACATAGCCTTTGTCAAGCACAATGTGAATTATTCATACAAGTGTTTATAAAGTGAAGACTCCACCTCCACATGGAGATGTGTCCAATCATTGTTTCTCATTGTTAATCATACACATTGTTAACCACATTACACATCCAATCCGTGTCCCACTCAGCAGCTGCTTTATATAAAACTTAAGGTCAATCATACATAGTGTTCTCACCTGATCAAATGTAAATGTAGAGGGAAAATACGGTGTCATGATGCACACTCATCCGCGCATCTGGTAATCACCAGTGCGCATGTCAGAGAAGGGAGAGGGAGGGTCGCGACCACGTGATGACAATGATCACATGATCACACATAGCAACGCGTCCTGCATCCAAGGGGCGTGAGAGAGAGGCAACACCCATACACAAATGGTCCATCACATGATGACGGACATACTCGTCCTTGTGATCATGTGACTTAAACAGCATAGTGCAGTGTTTAAAAGCATTAAATAAATCACAGGGTTGTCTAAGCTCTCAGTCATCAGCCCCTATATATAATATGGGGCCAAACAGCTCCACAATCATGAAAAAACAAAAGTGTCAGCATATATGGACCTCATCAACATAAGCTGCTGTTCACACTAATGCATCCTGGAATCGCATCGCTGAAAAGGTAAATTAAACCCCATCTCAAATTATCGCATCTAGAGAGTGCATCATGGGACCGCAGCACCCACCACAACCTAAAGTGCTGATTGTGCGAGTGATAATATATCCCACCCCCAATCCGTACAAAAACATGATAATAATGCATAAAAACACATCACTGAGTACAATTCAGCAGATTACATCATAAATAAATGATATTGACCCCACACTGAATTCAATATTAAGCCCATATGGTTGAAGGGCTTTCAGCTCAAATATCCATCTGAGTTCTTTCGTTCTTAGGAGACGTTCCCTATCTCCCCCTCGGCTCATGCTACCCACTGAGTCAATGATCCGAAAGCGTAGCTGGTTGACAGAGTGCCCACGCTCCACAAAATGTTTGGCCACTGGTTTGTCAATGAGACCCCTCCTTATGTTGCTCTTGTGTGAATTTATTCGCTCACGTGCCTCCATAGTGGTCTCACCAATGTAGATGAGTCCACAGGGGCAGGTGATCATGTAAACAATGTCACGTGATCTGCACGTAAAAAATTCTTTAATTTTGTAGGCTCTGCCACTGTGGAGGTGGAGTCTTAACTTTATAAACACCTGTATGTATAATTCACATTGTGCTTGACAAAGGCTATGTGATAGCCGAAACGTAGCAACTTTTTATATTCACGTATTTCATGTGAGCAGTTCCCAATAAAGGGATTTTTCAACCGGACATGCTGCCTCCATCATCTCTTCCTGAATCGTCTGCATAGGAGCCTGTATGGATCTGGGGCTCCAGGTTGGCTGTTGCATTCCGGTGGACCATATGATCTTGAGAGTGCGGTTCCATATCGATTGACTATCCTCAAGGTAGTTCATCAATGTCAGATCGGCAATGGAACAGCTTGGGTGTAATTACACCTGCTCACCGCTGAAGATGCAACGGCGAGCAGTTAAACAATGAAGAGGAGGCAGCGCTGGTACGGTGCGTGCCTTCTCTTCAAACAGCTGATCGGCGAGGGTACCCGGTGTCGGACCCCTGCCGATCTGATATTGATTACCTACCCTGAGGATAGGTCATCAATATATTGCTCAGACCCTCCACTTGAATCCCATGAGAGATTTTACCAAATGGACCCTCCTAATTAAAAAAAAATTATTAAAATAAAGAAAGGAGACTAGAGCTGGTGTCACCCGGTGCGGTAGAAAATGGTGTCACCCCCCCCCCCCCAAGCACAACACCCCCCCATCGGCGGCGATCTGTCTGCTTAGCCCCCCCCCCCACATCAGCTGTCTGTTTACTATCTAAACCCCCGTCCATGTTATCGATTGGGTTCAAATTCTAGCACCCCCAACAGGCCCCCAACCCCCGGCGATCTGTCTTCTGTCTGCTTAGCACCCTACCCCCCCCACACACACATATTTGAATACATATTATATTCTGTGCTATCCAGAATACAGCACCACATACCTTACATCCAGTAACTTCTCTGATGCAGACGTTCTTTCCTCATCTTCTCCTTTCAGACCAGACCGCCACAATGATTTTTCACCCATCTCTCGTCTCTGTAGTTTGACAAGACATCTTAGATTCCTACTTTTCCATCATCCTCCTATCTTATTAGCAACTCACCTGCCACCTTCAATAATAAAAATAATAATGTGCACTTATTCAAAAGTGCTCCCGTTCTGCGTGCCAGTGCAAAAAAACTCCCTCAGTGCCACCAGTTGAGCTAATGTCCCCATAATGTGTGCAAGTATAAAATACCCCTATATAATGCCCCTAGTAAATGCCCACATAGTGCTCCTCTCCTCTTCCTCATAGCGCCCCCATAATGTGCCAGTATAAGATTCCCCCATAGTGTCCCCCAGAATGTGCCAGTATTAAATGCCCCTTCTTAGTGCCCCCATAATGTGCCTATATAATATACCCCCATAGTATTCTTCTCCCCTCAGACACCATAGTGTCCCTATAATGTGCCAGCAATGCCCCCATAGTGTCCCTCATGTGCCAGCAATGCCCCCATAGTGTCCCCCATGTGCTAGCAATGCCCCCATAGTGTCTCCCATGTGCCAGCCATGCCCCCATAGTGTCCTCCATGTGCCAGCAATGCCCCCATAGTGTCCCCCATGTGCCAGCAATGTCCCCATAGTGTCCCCCATGTGCCGGCAATGCCCCCATAGTGTTCCCCATGTGCCGGCAATGCCCCCATAATGTCCCCCATGTGCCGGCAATTCCCCCATAGTGTTCCCCCATAGTGTCCCCCATGTGCCGGCAATGCCCCCATAGTGTCCCCCATGTGCCAGCAATGCCCCCATAGTGTTCCCCATGTGCCAGCCATTGCCCCACAGTGTCCCCCATGTGCCATCAATATTGCCCCAAAGTGTCCCCTTTATGCCAGCAATGACCCCCTAGCGCATCACAGAAAAACAAAACAAAAACAAAACACATACTTACCTCCATGGCAGCGATGTGATGCAGGCCTCTTCTGGCCTGTGTCCCGAGCAGTACAGCTCAGGTGGAGCGATGACATAATCGCACCGCCTGCACCGGCCTCTGATAGGCTGCTGGCCGTGTGCCGGCAGCCTATCAGAGGAACAGGGAAGGGAGACGTCTCTCACTTGCCCTGCTGCAGTGTTCATCTGTATCGCGATACAGATGAATGTAGGGAGATGAGTGCTTCCATAATGCAAGCGCTCATCTCCTGGTGGTGTCACCCAGGGGCGTAGCTAGAAATGACTGGGCCCCACAGCAAAAAATCTTATGCCCCTCCCGATAGCTACATTTTTTTATGGGCCCCCCCTCCCGGATCTCCCACCCCCACATACCTATCGGACCTCCCAACCCTTCCAGAGCTTCCACCCAAACACCCCTCCAGGACCTCCCATCCCAACATCCCCACACCCCTCCCAAGATCCCCCATCAGTGTCATCCACAAATCCCCTCATCAGTGTCATCCACACATCCCCCATCAATGTCCTTTACACATTTCCCCCATCAGCGTCCCCCACAGATCCCCCATCAGTGTCCCCCACACATCCCCCCATCAGTGTCATCCACACATCCCCCCCTAAGTGTCCTTCACACATGCCCCCCATCAGTGTCCCCCACAGATCCCCCATCAGTGTCCTCCACACATCCCCCCATCAGTTTCCTCCACACATCCCCCTCATCAGTGTCCTCCACACATCCCCCTCATCAGTGTCCTCCACACATCCCCCATCAGTGTCCTGCACACATCCCCCCATCAGTGTCCTCCACACATCCCCATCAGTGTCCTCCACACATCCCCCATCAGTGTCCTCCACACATCCCCCCATCAGTATCCTCCACACATCCCCCATCAGTGTCCTCACACATCCCTCCATCAGTGTCCTCCACACATCCCCCCATCAGTGTCCTCCACACATCCCCCATCAGTGTCCTCCACACATCCCCCCATCAGTGTCCTCCACACATCCCCCTATCAGTGTCCTCCACACATCCCCCTATCAGTGTCCTCACACATCCCCCTATCAGTGTCCTCCACACATCCCCCTCATCAGTGTCCTCCACATCACCCTCATCAGTGTCCTCCACACACTCCCCATCAGTGTCCTCCACACATCACCCTCATCAGTGTCCTCCACACATCCCCTCATCAGTGTCCTCCACACACACCCTCATCAGTGTCCTCCACATACCCCCATCAGTGTCCTCCACACATCCCCCATCAGTGTCCTCCACACATCCGCCCATCAGTGTCCTCCACATCCCCCCATCAGTGTCCTCACACATCCCCCATCAGTGTCCTCCACACATCCCCCATCAGTGTCCTCCACACATCCCTCCTATCAGTGTCCTCCACACATCCCCCATCAGTGTCCTCCACATCCCCCATCAGTGTCCTCCACACATCCCCCCATCAGTGTCCTCCCACATCCCCCCATCAGTGTCCTCCACATCCCCCCATCAGTGTCCTCCACACATCCCCCCATCAGTGTCCTCACACATCCCCCATCAGTGTCCTCCACATCATCCCCCATCAGTGTCCTCCACACATCCCCCATCAGTGTCCTCCACACACCCCCCATCAGTGTCCTCCACACATCCCTCATCAGTGTCCTCCACACATCCCCCCATCAGTGTCCTCACACATCCCCCATCAGTGTCCTCCACACATCCCCCATCAGTGTCCTCACACATCCCCCATCAGTGTCCTCCACACATCCCCCCATCAGTGTCCTCCACACATCCCCCATCAGTGTCCTCCACACATCCCCCCATCAGTGTCCTCCACACATCCTCCCATCAGTGTCCTCCACACATCCCCCATCAGTGTCCTCACACATCCCCTCATCAGTGTCCTCCACACATCCCCTCATCAGTGTCCTCCACACATCCCCCATCAGTGTCCTCCACATCCCCCATCAGTGTCCTCCACACATCCCCCATCAGTGTCCTCACACATCCCCCATCAGTGTCCTGCACATCCCCCATCAGTGTCCTGCACACATCCCCCATCAGTGTCATCCACACATCCCCCATCAGTGTCCTCCACACATCCCCCATCAGTGTCCTCCACACATCCCCCATCAGTGTCCTCCACACATCCCCCATCAGTGTCCTCACACATCCCCCCATCAGTGTCCTCCACATCCCCCCATCAGTGTCCTCCACACATCCCCCCATCAGTGTCCTCCACACATCCCCCCATCAGTGTTCTCCACACACCCCCATCAGTGTCCTCCACACATCCCCCTATCAGTGTCCTCACACATCCCCCATCAGTGTCCTCCACACATCCCCTCATCAGTGTCCTCCACACACACCCTCATCAGTGACCTCCACACATCCCCCATCAGTGTCCTCCACACATCCCCCCATCAGTGTCCTCCACACATCCCCCATCAGTGTCCTCCACATCCCCCATCAGTGTCCTCACACATCCCCCATCAGTGTCCTCCACACATCCCCTCATCAGTGTCCTCCACACACACCCTCATCAGTGTCCTCCACACATCCCCCCATCAGTGTCCTCCACACATCCCCCATCAGTGTCCTCCACACATCCCCCCATCAGTGTCCTCCACACATCCCCCCATCAGTGTCCTCCACACATCCCCCATCAGTGTCCTCCACACATCCCCCAATCAGTGTCCTCCACACATCCCCCTATCAGTGTCCTCCACACATCCCCATCAGTGTCCTCACACATCCCCCATCAGTGTCCTCCACACATCCCCCATCAGTGTCCTCCACACATCCCCCATCAGTGTCCTCCACACATCCCCTCATCAGTGTCCTCCACACATCCCTCATCAGTGTCCTCCACACATCTCCCCCATCAGTGTCCTCCACACATCCCCCATCAGTGTCCTCCACACATCCCCCATCAGTGTCCTCACACATCCCCCATCAGTGTCCTCCACACATCCCCCATCAGTGTCCTCCACACATCCCCCATCAGTGTCCTCCACATCCCCCATCATTGTCCTCCACACATCCCCCATCAGTGTCCTCCACATCCCCCCATCAGTGTCCTCCACACATCCCCCATCAGTGTCCTCCACATCCTCCCCATCAGTGTCCTCCACACATCCCCCTATCAGTGTCCTCACACATCCCCCTATCAGTGTCCTCCACACATCCCCCTATCAGTGTCCTCCACACATCCCCCATCAGTGTCCTCCACACATCCCCCATCAGTGTCCTCCACATCCCCCATCAGTGTCCTCCACACATCCCCCATCAGTGTCCTCACACATCCCCCATCAGTGTCCTCCACACATCCCCCCCCATCAGTGTCCTCCACACATCCCCCCCATCAGTGTCCTCCACAAATCCCCCATCAGTGTCCTGCACACATCGCCCATCAGTGTTCTCCACACACACCCCCATCAGTGTCCTCCACACATCCCCCATCAGGTTCCTACACACATCCCCCATCAGTATCCTCCACACATCCCCCATCAGTGTCCTCCACACACCCTCATCAGTGTCCTCCACACATCCCGCCCATCAGTGTCCTCACACATTCCCCCCATCAGTGTCCTCCACATCCCCCATCAGTGTCCTCCACACCTCCCCCATCAGTGTTCTCTCACACATCCCCCATCAGTGTCCTCCACATCCCCCTATCAGTGTCCTCACACATCCCCATCAGTGTCCTCCTCACATCCCCTCATCAGTGTCCTCCACACATCCCTCATCAGTGTCCTCCACACATCCCCCCATCAGTGTCCTCACACATCCCTCATCAGTGTCCTCCACACACCCTCATCAGTGTCCTCCACACTCCCCATCAGTGTCCTCCACACATCCCCCATCAGTGTCCTCCACACATCCCCCATCAGTGTCCTCCACACATCCCCCATCAGTGTCCTCACACATCCCCCATCAGTGTCCTCCACACATCCCCCATCAGTGTCCTCCACACATCCCCCATCAGTGTCCTCCACACATCCCCCATCAGTGTCCTCCACATCCCCCATCAGTGTCCTCCACACATCCCCCATCAGTGTCCTCCACACATCCCCCATCAGTGTCATCCACACATCCCCCATCAAGTGTCCTTCACACATCCCCCAAAGATCCCCATCAGTGTCTTCACACATCCCCATCAGTGTCCTCCACACATCCCCTCATCAGTGTCTTCACACATCCCCTCATCAGTGTCCTCCACACATCCCCCTCATCAGTGTCCTCCACATCCCCTCATCAGTGTCCTCCACACATCCCCTCATCAGTGTCCTCCACACATCCCCCATCAGTGTCCTCCACACATCCCCCCATCAGTGTCCTCCACACATCCCCCATCAGTGTCCTCCACACATCCCCCCATCAGTGTCCTCCACACATCCCCCCATCAGTGTCCTCCACACATCCCCCTATCAGTGTCCTCCACACATCCCCCCATCAGTGTCCTCCACACATCCCCCCATCAGTGTCCTCCACACATCCCCCTATCAGTGTCCTCACACATCCCCCATCAGTGTCCTCCACATCCCCCCATCAGTGTCCTCCACATCCCCCATCAGTGTCCTCCACATCATCCCCCATCAGTGTCCTCCACATCCCCCATCAGTGTCCTCCACACATCCCCCATCAGTGTCTCTACACATCCCCCATCAGTGTCCTCCACACATCCCCCCATCAGTGTCCTCCACATCCCCCTATCAGTGTCCTCCACACATCCCCCATCAGTGTCCTCCACACATCCCCCATCAGTGTCCTCCACACATCCCCCATCAGTGTCCTCCACACATCCCCCATCAGTGTCCTCACACATCCCCCATCAGTGTCCTCACACATCCCCCATCAGTGTCACTCCACACATCCCCCATCAGTGTCCTCCACACATCCCCCATCAGTGTCCTCCACACATCCCCCATCAGTGTCCTCCACACATCCCCCATCAGTGTCCTCCACACATCCCCCATCAGTGTCCTCACACATCCCCCATCAGTGTCCTCCACACATCCCCCCATCAGTGTCCTCCACACATCCCCCATCAGTGTCCTCCACACATCCCCCATCAGTGTCCTCCACACATCCCCCCATCAGTGTCCTCCACACATCCCCCATCAGTGTCCTCCCACATCCCCCCATCAGTGTCCTCCACACATCCCCCCCATCAGTGTCCTCCACACATCCCCCCATCAGTGTCCTCCACACATCCCCCCATCAGTGTCCTCCACACATCCCCCCATCAGTGTCCTCCACACATCCCCCATCAGTGTCCTCCACACATCCCCCATCAGTGTCCTCCACACATCCCCCATCAGTGTCCTCCACACATCCCCCCATCAGTGTCCTCCACACATCCCCCATCAGTGTCCTCCACACATCCCCTCATCAGTGTCCTCCACACATCCCCCTCATCAGTGTCCTCCACACATCCCCCATCAGTGTCCTCCACACATCCCCCATCAGTGTCCTCCACACATCCCCCCATCAGTGTCCTCCACACATCCCCCCATCAGTGTCCTCCACACATCCCCCATCAGTGTCCTCCACATCCCCCCATCAGTGTCCTCCACACATCCCCCATCAGTGTCCTCCACACATCCCCCATCAGTGTCCTCCACACATCCCCCATCAGTGTCCTCCACACATCCCCCATCAGTGTCCTCCACATCCCCCCATCAGTGTCCTCCACACATCCCCCATCAGTGTCCTCCACACATCCCCCATCAGTGTCCTCCACACATCCCCCCATCAGTGTCCTCCACACATCCCCCATCAGTGTCCTCCACACATCCCCCTCATCAGTGTCCTCCACACATCCCCCCATCAGTGTCCTCCACACATCCCCCATCAGTGTCCTCCACACATCCCCCATCAGTGTCCTCCACATCCCCCATCAGTGTCCTC
This sequence comes from Bufotes viridis, assembly GCA_033119425.1. Taxonomy (NCBI): domain Eukaryota; kingdom Metazoa; phylum Chordata; class Amphibia; order Anura; family Bufonidae; genus Bufotes; species Bufotes viridis. The sequence continues at coordinate 95,904,708 of CM065596.1, read as the reverse complement.
CACACATCCCCCATCAGTGTCCTCCACACATCCCCCATCAGTGTCCTCCACACATCCCCCATCAGTGTCCTCACACATCCCCCCATCAGTGTCCTCCACACATCCCCCCATCAGTGTCCTCACACATCCCCCATCAGTGTCCTCCACACATCCCCCATCAGTGTCCTCCACACATCCCCCATCAGTGTCCTCCACATCCCCCATCAGTGTCCTCCACACATCCCCCATCAGTGTCCTCCACACATCCCCCCATCAGTGTCCTCCACATCCCCCATCAGTGTCCTCCACACATCCCCCCATCAGTGTCCTCCACACATCCCCATCAGTGTCCTGCACATCCCCCATCAGTGTTCTCCACACATCCCCCATCAGTGTCCTCACACATCCCCCATCAGTGTCCTCACACATCCCCATCAGTGTCCTCCACATCCCCCATCAGTGTCCTCCACACATCCCCTCATCAGTGTCCTCCACATCCCCCCATCAGTGTCCTCCACACATCCCCTCATCAGTGTCCTCCACACATCCCTCATCAGTGTCCTCCACACATCCCCCCATCAGTGTCCTCCACACATCCCCCATCAGTGTCCTCCACACATCCCCCCATCAGTGTCCTCCACACATCCCTCATCAGTGTCCTCCACACATCCCCCATCAGTGTCCTCCACACATCCCCCTCATCAGTGTCCTCCACACATCACCTCATCAGTGTCCTCACACATCCCCCATCAGTGTCCTCCACACATCCCTCATCAGTGTCCTCCACATCACCCTCATCAGTGTCCTCCACACATCCCCCATCAGTGTCCTCCACACATCCCCCATCAGTGTCCTCCACACATCCCCCCATCAGTGTCCTCCACACATCCCCCATCAGTGTCCTCCACACATCCCCCATCAGTGTCCTCCACACATCCCCCATCAGTGTCCTCCACATCCCCCCATCAGTGTCCTCACACATCCCCCATCAGTGTCCTCCACACATCCCCCATCAGTGTCCTCCACACATCCCCCATCAGTGTCCTCCACATCCCCCATCAGTGTCCTCCACACATCCCCCATCAGTGTCCTCCACACATCCCCCATCAGTGTCCTCCACACATCCCTCATCAGTGTCCTCACACATCCCCCATCATTGTCCTCCACACATCCCCCTCATCAGTGTCCTCCACATCCCTCATCAGTGTCCTCCACACATCCCCCATCAGTGTCCTCCACACATCCCCTCATCAGTGTCCTCCACACATCCCCCATCAGTGTCCTCCACATCCCCCATCAGTGTCCTCCACATCCCCCCATCAGTGTCCTCCACACATCCCCCATCAGTGTCCTCACACATCCCCCATCAGTGTCCTCCACACATCCCCCATCAGTGTCCTGCACACATCGCCCATCAGTGTTCTCCACACACCCCCATCAGTGTCCTCCACACATCCCCATCAGGTGTCCTCCACACACCCCCATCAGTATCCTCCACACATCCCCCATCAGTGTCCTCCACACATACCCTCATCAGTGTCCGTCCACACACCCCCATCAGTGTCCTCCACATCATCCGCCCATCAGTGTCCTCCACACATCCCCCATCAGTGTCCTCCACACATCCCCCTATCAGTGTCCTCCACACATCCCCATCAGTGTCCTCCTCACATCCCCTCATCAGTGTCCTCCACACACACCCTCATCAGTGTCCTCCACACACACCCTCATCAGTGTCCTCCACACACACCCCCATCAGTGTCCTCCACACATCCCCCCATCAGTGTCCTCCACACATCCCGCCCATCAGTGTCCTCCACACATCCCGCCCATCAGTGTCCTCCACACATCCCGCCCATCAGTGTCCTCCACACATCCCCCCCATCAGTGTCCTCCACACATCCCTCCCCTATCAGTGTCCTCCACACATCCCTCCCTATCAGTGTCCTCCACACATCCCTCCCTCATCAGTGTCCTCCACACACACCCTCATCAGTGTCCTCCACACACACCTCCCATCAGTTTTCTCCACATCCCTCCATCAGTGTCCTCCACACATCCCCCTATCAGTGTCCCTCCACACATCCCCCTATCAGTGTCCTCCACACATCCCTCTCTATCAATGTCCTCCACACATCCCCCTCATCAGTGTCCTCCACACATCCCCCCATCAGTGTCTCTCACACATCCCCCATCAGTGTCCTCCACACTCCCCCATCAGTGTCCTCCACACATCCCCCTATCAGTGTCCTCCACACATCCCCCTATCAATGTCCTCCACACATCCCCCTCATCAGTGTCCTCCACACACCCTCATCAGTGTCCTCCACACATCCCCCCATCAGTGTCCTCCACACACACCCTCATCAGTGTCCTCCACACACCCTCATCAGTGTCCTCCACACATCCCCCCATCAGTGTCCTCCACATCCCCCCATCAGTGTCCTCCACACATCCCCCATCAGTGTCCTCCACACAGGGCTGGGACAAGGTCCACCACCAACAGAGGCTGAGCTGCCCAAGTGCGCCCCCTCCTCCAACTTGTGGATGACACTGCTATGGGGATCTGTGATGGATGACACTGTTATTGGAGAATCTGTGGATGACACATATGTGTCATCCACAGATCCCCCTCCCCATAACAGGGTCCATGTAGGAATGACCCCCAATACAAGGGGTGAGGCTGTGGGGTTGTATCTGCTTTTTGATGACAGCGCCAGCGGGCCGTGCAGTGACTGTATTCTACTACACCCCTCCACTGTATATAATCTTAACTATATAACTGTAGTGATTTACTACAGTTATATAGTTAATAAGATTATATCCAGTGAGCGAGGGATGGGGGTGTAGTAGAATACAGTCACTGCGCGGGCCCTGCTGTCATTATGAAATAGCATATGTGACCCCCACCTCTTTTATTGGTGGCCATTCAGTAAATTAACCCTGTTTTGGGGAGGAGGGTGTCTGTGGGACAAATATGTGTCATCCACAGATTCTCCCCATAACAGGGTTCATTTAGTGATTGACCACCCAAATTGTGGTGACCCAATACATGGGAGTTACATCTGCAGAGCTTTTGTATAATGCCACCTCACACTGTAGTGTCCCCCACACAGTAATGTCCGCCACACTGCCCCCCACACAGTAATGTCCGCCACACTGCCCCCGCACAGTAATGTCCGCCACACTGCCCCCTGCACAGTAATGTCCGCCACACTGCCCCCGCACAGTAATGTCCGCCACACTGCCCCCACACAGTAATGTCCGCCACACTGCCCCCACACAGTAATGTCCGCCACACTGCCCCCACAGAGTAATGTCCGCCACACTGCCCCCACACAGTAATGTCCGCCACACTGCCCCCCACACAGTAATGTCCGCCACACTGCCCCCACACAGTAATGTCCGCCACTCTGCCCCCCACACAGTAATGTCCGCCACACTGCCCCCCACACAGTAATGTCCCCACACCCCTCAACCACACAGCAGTGCCCCTACATAGTAATTTGTCATGCCCCCCTCTTGTCATTCTCCCCCTCTTGTCATAATCCCCTCTTCTTGTCATGCTTTTTCTGCCCCTGTCATTCTCCCCCATCTTTTCATGCTCTTCCCCCCATGTTGTCATGCACTTTCTGCCCCCATGTTGTCACAGACTTAATGAAAGGGGGCCCGGCATTTTCACTGTACTTAATGCCGGGCCCCATCAGAGCGCTCCTCTCACCTCCATTATGGTCACTTCTCCAGGCTTCCAGGATCAGACCCCAGCGCTGCCTCACATTAAGCAGGTGGGCGGAGCCTAACGGAGGTCCGTTAGGCTCCGCCCACCTGCTTACTCTGTTTCAAGTTAGAGCCTGAGGCAGCGGGGCCTGAAGCAGCATAATGGAGGTGAGAGGAGCGCTCTGACAGGGCCTGGCTCAGGGAATGACAGGAGGGAGCGCTGAGCGGTTCCCCCCTGTCAGTCCCTCTCCCTCTCGCCGGCCCCTGCCTGCGCCCTGAGGCTGGAGCGCCCTGAGGCTGGAGCCTCCCCAGCCTCTGTGTCGGCCCGGCCCTGCCTCCACACATCCCCCCATCAGTGTCCTCCACACATCCCCCCCCATCAGTGTCCTCCACACATCCCCCTCATCAGTGTCCTCCAAACAAACCCTCATTAGTGTCCTCCACACATCCCCCCCCCCCATCAGTGTCCTCCACACATCCCCCCCCTCAGTGTCCTCCACACATCCCCCCTAAGTGTCATCCACACATCCCCCCATCAGTGTCCTCCACACACACCCCCATCAGTGTCATCCACGCATCCCCCCCATCAGTGTTCTGCACACATCGCCCATCAGTGTCCTCCAGACATCCCCCCCATCAGTGTCCTCCAGACATCCCCCCCATCAGTGTCCTCCACACATCCCCCCATCAGTGTCCTCCACATCATCCCCCATCAGTGTCCTCCACACATCCCCCATCAGTGTCCTCCACACATCCCCCCCATCAGTGTCCTCCACACATCCCCCCCATCAGTGTCCTCCACACATCCCCTCCATCAGTGTCCTCCACACATCCCCCCATCAGAGCTTTATATTAACCTGCTATACTAATATTATGGCTAAAAACCTTAGTAATAGTTTCCCATATATAATACATTTATATATCAGAAGTATAAATATATATTATCATACTTCTGATATACATGAATGCATAATTTAGCCTCTATTTCTAAAAGGTTTACACCAGGACTCGAACTCACAACCTTTCACATAAGAGGCAAAAGCCGTAACCACTGAGCTATGAAGCTCAATGCTAAATTTTGTTGGAAAAACCTCATAGTAGTGTATCACGTATTAGGTATTCCCATATAGCAGAAGTATAATTAAATAAAAAAAATAAATGTGTAATTACTATATATATATGTAGTAATTACACATTTTGTGTCATATATTTTTTTTACAATTACTGAAAAAAGAAAACATGTAAATTAGTTATTCTTATACAGCAGAAGTATAATACTTGATAAACTACTATGAGGTTTTTCTAACACAATTTACCATTGAGCCCCATAGCTCAGTAGTTAGTGTTCTTGTCTCTGATATGAAAGGTTGTGAGTTCGAATCCTGGTCGCAACCTTTCAGAAATAGAAGCTAAATTAGATTAAAATACATTGGGTGTCACCAAGCATACTGAAAATGCTTGGGGATACCCCCTTTCTTTATGTTGATAGCACTGACTCCATATATGGACACAACCATATATGAAGTTAGAGCTCAGACGGGGATTCCCTGGCACTGGTGTCACCCCATTAGTGGTGTCACCTGGTGCTGCCCGCACCCACTGCACCCCCCTCAACGCCACTGAGGGTCTGAACAATCACGTATTTTAACTTGCACCCATACGGTTGCTATATTTTATATGTTTGTTAAACAACTAATGTTATCTCTAGTCCCTAATTAGAGCACCTGTTTGCTGTGCTCCACCAATCTACTTCCAGCACCTAACACCTGACGATGGCAGCAGTAATGGTGGTTCACATCTATAAAGTTGTTCTTTGGGAATCTCTAGACAGTCATGAATAAGAACATGTTTGTTCGAAACGCGCAGACATTTCGTTGGAACACTGAGGTGATGCTGTCGCTGTATGGATCTTTTTATTGATAATAAAGGAACACACGATTTAACAAAAGTTGCGGTGCTGGACTCATCTTCACTCCTTCATATTTTCGTGATCTTACCCAAGTTTCCGTGGACCAGGAAGTCAATAAATGGGATAGAGATAGCAGGTGAGCTGCATTTTGCATGCGATCCGTTATACAAGCTGTACACTGACTACTTTACATAGTATCAAAGTGTCATATCTTCAGTGTTAACCCATGAAAAGATATAATAAAAATATTTACAAAAATGTGAGGTGCATACTCGCTTTTGTGAGATACTGTAAATCTGCCGTTAATTTTTTTTTTACCAGTATTTTATTGATAAAAAATACTTATACATAAAGTAAAATACATCCACATAAGACCATATGGCCTAGGAGTAATATACTAGAATACAAAATACATGTTGATAGAGTATAGCGAAAATAAACTCCTTACAGTAGGATTAGCTTCTGAAATATAGTCATATGGAGACATAACGAAAAGGAGCATAAACAAAAGCTAACCCAACAATTGTCATGTGTGTGTCACTGACAGAGATATAAGTAAAGAAATATGAGGTGGTTCTCACTATGTATTCAATTAGAATCCACACTACAGCAAAGATTCTCCATCCATCTTCCATTTTTTTTAAATAAAAAATTACCCATTTTCTTAGTTTCCAGAAAAACTTAATTAGGTTGCGCCCTACTAGTGCATTTCAATAAATTAGAATATAATTGAAATGTTAATTTATTTCAGCAGTTCAATTAAAAAAATTTAACTCATATAGATTCATTACACACAGAGTGATCTATTTCAAGCGTTTACAACTAACGAAAACCCAAAAGTCAGTATAAAATTATAATATTGTGAAAAGGTTCTATATTGTAAGACTCATGATTTCACACTCTAATCAGCTAATCAACACACAACACCTGCAAAGGTTTCCTAAACCTTTAAATAGTCCCTCAGTCTGGTTCAGTAGGCTAAGCAATCATGGTGAAGACTGCTGACTTGACAGTTGTCCAGAAGACTGTCATTGACACCCTCCACAAGGAGGGTAAACCACAAAGGATCACTGCTAAAGAAGCTGGCTCTTCACAGAGTGCTGTATCAAAGCATATTAATAGTATAATAATGGAGAGTTGAGTGGAAGGAAAAGTATGGCCGAATAAGTTGCACAAGCAGCAGGGATAATGCAGCCTTGAAAGGATTGTCAAGAAAAGGCCATTCAAGAATTTGGTGGAGATTCACAAGGAGTGGACTACAGTTGGAGTCAGTGCTTCAAAAGCCACCATACACAGATGTATCCAGGACATGGGCTACGACTGTTGTATTCCTTGTGTCAAGCCACTCATGACACAGACACATCGGAACGAGAAAATGGACTGGACTGTTGCTCAGTGGTCCAAAGTCCTGTTTACAGATGAAAGTAAATGTAGCATTTAATTTGGAGATCAAGATCCCAGAGTCTGGAGTAAGAGTGGAGAGGCACAAAATCCAGGCTGCTTGAGGTCCAGTGTGAAGTTTCCAAATTCAGTAATGGTTTGGGGAGCCATATCATCTGCTGGTGCTGGTCCACAGTGTTATGTCAAGTCCTAAGTCTTATACTTCCCTCTGCTGACAAGCTTTTTAGAAATGCTAATTTAATTTTCCAGCAAGACTTGGCACCTGCCCACACTGCCAAAAGCACAGTACCTGGTTTAATAACCACAGTATCACTGTGCTTGATTGCCCAACCTAAACCTCATAGAGAATCTATGGAGTATTATCAAGAGGAAGATGAGCTGAAAGCTACTTTTAAAGCAACCTGGACTTCCATAAAACACCTCAGCAGTGCAACATGCTGATTGCCTCCATGCCACACCACATTGATTCAGTAATTCATGCAAAAGGTGCCCTGACTAAATACTGTGTGAATATACAGTACATAATTTCCAGTAGCCAACATTTCTGTATTCAAAATTTTATAATAGATTTTTTATAATAATCTAATTTTCTGAGATACCATTTTTTGTGTTTTTTTTTAGCTGTAAGCCATAATCATCAACATTAAAAGAAATGAATGATTGAAATAGATCACTCTGTGTGTGATGAATCTATATAATGAGATTTACTTTTTGAATTGAAATACTTAAATACAGTAAATTACCTTTTTAATATTCTAATTTATTGAGATGCACTAGTATTTACAATTTCCATTGTAGATGGGACAACAGTGCTCTTCTACATCTTTGCTATAGAAGTCCGAGTTAACGTAAAGATATGAGACACAATAATGGTGTCACTAAATGGAATGGTGTCCAAGGTCAGTTATAATAAAGCTATCTCAGGACCTCAAGGGATGGGAGTACTAATACTATTTACTAAAAGAGCACGAATGCTAACCCAAAATTGCTAAATAATCTGACACTCCTACCACAGATGTAGTAATAAGCCTACCTCCAATATGTATATCAGATTTATTTGGAAAGATTAAGAGCCTAAACGGGTTGTAGGACCGTCTATAAAGGAATTTCCTTGATATCTCGAGATTGGTAGCACATCTAGAAGCTCTGGTATTCAAGGAATAAAGAAAAGCCCATTGCTCACTATTACACGGTCAAAGGTTGGAAGGTTGTTATTTTATGATCACTATTTCCCAGGTGTCCCCCAACTTGCATGTCTGTTGTTCTGTCAGGACTATTGGTTAATACTAAATCTAGTATGGCCACCCCTCTAGTCGGATTCTGAACAAGTTGGGAAAGGTAATTGTCTTTGGTTATTGCCAAAAAAACTGTTTTCGTTATGAGATCCACAGGTTTCAGTTTTCCAGTCTATATCTGGGTAGTTGAAGTCCCTCATAATAAAAACCTCATCTGTTTCACTTAGTAGTTAATTTTCTCTGTATTATTGTTTTAGCCTCAATATATTTCTACCCACAGTGACTCCACATGTTTACTTTACCTTCACTTATATCTTCCCGGAGTGTGGGATTTAGACAGGACTTTACATAAAGACAAACCTCTCCTCCTCACCGGTTTTCACATTCATTTCTAAACAGACTGTAACCCTGTATGTTAACCGTCCAGTCATAGCTATCATCTAGCCATTTCTCGGTTATTTCCGCTATGTCATAGTCCTCCTCGGACAATACTAGTTTTATTAGGCTTCTGGCATAATTGCATATGATTAAGACATTACCTCAGGTCACTGCCTTCTCTATCTTCCCCCTCTATAATGTTACCCTCCCCCCCCCCCCCCAGTTCCTAGTTTAGGCATTCATCTAACCTTCTAGACATCTTCTCACCTAAAACAGCCTCACCTTCCCCATTGAGGTACAGCCCATCCCTATGATAGAGCCTGTAGCTGACAGAGAAGCCCAGTTCTCCAGGAACCCAAACCCCTCTCTCCTACCAGTTCTTGAGCCACTTGTTTATCTCTCTAATCTCCCACTTTTTAGTGTGGCTTGTGGTACAGGTAGTATTACAGAAAATACTACTATTGAGGTCCTTGCCCTGAGTTTGTGACCTAAGTCCCTGAAATCAAGGACCCTCCCTCTGTCTCTAACTTTGTCATTTGTTCCAATATAGACCATGACTGCTGGGTCTTCACTACCCCCGTCCAGTAATCTATAAACCCAATCCGCTATATGTTGAATGCGAGCGACAGATTGACACATTTGTGTCAAGAACTCGCCTCGCTCAGGGTCACAATATTTTAATTTCAAAACAATATTTTTCTGTAGTGCTGTTGGCCTTGGTTGACAGTAATTATAGATTTATTATTGTTGATATTGGGGCCTATGGAATAACAGCTGAAGCCCGCATCTTCTGTTCTTTTAGAATGGGTGAACGTCTTTGCGCCAACCAACTTGCCTTGCCAGAGCCCAGACAACTACCAGGTTCTTCTGCTTCAGCCGCTCCATTTGTAATCGTGGCAGATAAGGGGGTTTGTATTATCTCCACATGTAATGCAAGCTTTTTCCCGACGCGATTTGGATGACCGGAAGCGCATATTCAATTATCGTCTGTCTCATGCCTGTCTTATTTTGTTTTGTAAAATAATATTTTTTTTTTATAAAAATTTTTTAAATCTATTTCTTTATTTCAATTTATAATCAAAATTGGTATATTAACTTAATTGATATGTAGAATGTGCTTTTGGAATACTTTCCAATAAATGGAGAATCTTCATGTCATCCTTGCAAATGAGTCTGCAAAATGCCACCCTGGTGATACAAGCATGTGTGATTTTACACAACTACACCAGGATTCATGATGCACCCTCTGAACATGAAGTGGCCCTTTTTCAGACACCCACATCTGTTGGATTAGACTATAATCAGGATGGAAGACCTGGATCTGCTGGACAAGCAGTTCGAGATCTCTTTCTGATTACTTCATTAGTACTGAGGGTGCATTATCATGGCAGCTGGACAGCATTCGTGGTACTCGTAGATAATTCATGGGCTTTGGTTATATAAATTTATTAGAATTTTAATTTTTAGATTATATTAGCGACTCTCAAGAGAATGAGGACCCTTGATGCGGGCTTGCGAGCTAAGGTTTTTTTAGAAAAACATTACATTTTCTTTTAATGATTTTGTAAAAAACTGACTAATACCTCATTAGAAAAATACAGAAACATACATTCTAAATGCTATTCCATTGATGGCGCGCCAACAAGGAGAACGGAGAGGGAAATTTGTGGCTGGAGGTCCCTGTGTTTCCAGGGGTCTGGCCACCACCAGGCAGAGCTCGCCGCTGCTTCAATATAAGTGAATGGGATTGCACAGCACATGCGCGGCCACCTCTCCAATTCATTTCTATGGGGCCGACGGAAATAGCCGATCCAGAGCTCGACTACTTTTGGGGGCTCCATAAAAATGAATCGAGGGCGGCTGCGCATGCGCAGTGCGCCATCCACAACTTTCTACGATCTGTTCTCCTACGAGCCCTGAAATATTGCACTGATGAGGCTTCATTGCTGCTTGCACGGTAGACCTCAGGCGGCTATCCTCACTGAGATATGCACAGAGCAAGGAAGAAAACCAACCTTAATGCCCCTATAGGTGACTATCAAGGAAGTCAATGCCTGACCCCAACTGGAGTGTGTATGGTCTGTATTAGAGTCGTGATGGCTAGCCTCTGGCACTCCAGCTGTGGTAAAAATAAAACTGCCAAAATGGAAACTTGTTTGCGATTTACAGAACTCCATAGAAATGAATGGAGCATGCTGGGAGTCTTAGTATCACCACAGATGGAGTGCCAAAGGTTACACAGCCCTGCACTAGCAATTCTAACACATGTTAATATACCAATTTTGATTATAAATTGAAATAAAGAAATAGATTTGAAAAAAAAAAATTATAAAAAAAAAAAAATATTTTACAAAACAAAATAAAAAAATCATAATTCATAGTCACGGGTGAATAAATTCGGCTTTGTAGAAAAGGTAGAAGCCTCAGGGAAGACCCGTGTAGCCCTTTGACCCTGATACATAGCAGGCTAAAAGAGCTGCTGCTGCATTGGAGAAGCAGCTGGAATATGCAATTGTTTCCTGGCCTCATTCAGAAAATTATACATATGCATAGGCATTGTAGGGCCTACAAAAAGCTCCAAGACTGCTGTGATTGAAGCTACACACATATGTTGGTGGGATTGTGGGACCCTTTGCAAAAAAGGTCCCATTCCCAACATAATAGAGTCCTCCTGACACTCAGGCCTGTTTTGGGATAAATACTCAAGAACCTTTCTGTCTACCAGGTCTTGAGTATTTGATCCTGAAACAGGCTGAGGAGGAGTAGGACGTTTACGCTTTGTAGCGAGCCTGTCACCAGCCGGAATCTCTGGTGTATTTCCACTGGTGATGTTGCAGGCATTGGAGGAGTTGGTGCCAGAGAGGAGGGCTCCTGCGAGGACATGACCAGCATACTCTCCGCTGACTGACTTTCTGCAGGTTCCTCTTCCAGACTGTCAACGGTTCTTTATAAGAAATAAAAAAAGAAATAGAAATAAATTATTTAAAATAATATAAATATTCCAAATCTAAAAAATAAAAATTTACGGTCTTTAAGATCGAATATTGGTTTCAAAAACTGGAGCTGTTGTATGTAGAGGTAAGGTTTCTCTTTTTGGCCTCCACTATCCCCACTTCGCCCTTTCTGGGCAGATTCCTCTCTTTGGAACTGATCCTGGCAGGAATGCCATCTTGTCTTGAGATTTTTTTACTGTGAAATAAAAATAAAAGCCAATTAAATAATTTTGCTAATTTTTGTGTGAACAAAAAATTGAATAATGAATATGTCTGTTTAATATAGTCTACATGCATGTAATATAGCATGTGCAGCATGCTCAGAAAATGAGAGCAGGATGCTCAGAGAAGTTTGCAAACTTCTCTAAGTGCATGAGCATGATATCAGTTTAATCTAGTGTACATGCAAGTAGGTCATAGCATGTGCAGCATGTAGACTATATTAAACAGACATCATGCCCGTGCACTTAGAAAATGAGAGCAGGATGCTCAGAGAAGTTTGCAAGCTTCTCTGAGCATGCTGCACATGCTATAACCTGCATGCATATAGATTAAACTGACATCTTGCTCTTGCACTTAGAAAATGAGAGCAGGATGCTCAGAGAAGTCTGCAAACTTCTCTGAGCATGCTGCACATGCTAGACAACCTAAACCCGGTTTTAATGTAAAAAAAAAAAAAAAAAAAAAAAAAAATCTAGAAATGTTAAGTTTACTTACCAAATCTTTTATAGATTTTGGCATCTCCCTTTGCCCACTCGTCTGGCATCAGTATTTCTGCCAGTTCGTACCAAGACCTATCCTTACGGGCACGGTCGTGGTACAATTCGTAACGTGTGTTCCACAGTTCCACTCTCTTCTGGATGAGCACAATCATATGCTTTACAGAGAAAGCCATGTCTGCCAACTGACAAAATGGATTTTCTCTGTCTGATTTTGTCTGGACTTGATAGTCTGATAAAGTATCAATTTTTATTTGGGGCTGGGTCAATAAAATTGCGGACATCAATCCGTAGTAATCCGCATTTTTGCGGAGCCATAGACTTGTATGGGTCCACGGAACGTTTTCTGCGGACAAGTATAGGACATTAAAGTTTATTTTTGCAGAGCCACGGTACAGAATAACGGTATGCTATCTGCATCTTTTGAGGGCCCATAGAAATGAATAGATCCGCAGACCTTCTGCAAAATTGCAGAACAGGTGCGAATCCGTTCATACGGATGTGTGAATGGGCCCTTAATGTAGTCCCCTCTTAAGTCCCTGAACCTAAAGTCACATACTTGCGATGAACAATTGCACACTCGCAAAACTCTTGTTTTCAATCTGCTTATATAGCTGCTACTACCAAACAACTCCAAACTACACTGCTGATTTTTTTTTTACGCTGGATGTATGGGTGTATTTGATCTGCAAGGATGGATTCAAACCCAAATCGGTTGAGAGTGCCTTCTACAGGGATGACTGCACCCAGAGAATGTCACAATAATATTTCTCAGACCATAACGCTGCCACTACCAGCTTGTTTTCTTCCAGTAATGGTTGCAGGGTATTTTTTTTTCTAACGTTTCTCGCCTGACATGCCAATATCCATCCATTCGATGATCAGAAAACATTACCCATCGGAAAAGGTAACCCTTTGCCAATCAGCAGAGGTCCAATTTCGATACTGCAGCAAAAATTAAAGCCTTTTCTGCCAATACAACTTTATTAGCATCAGTCTACTTCGGAGTCCCATACACAGTAGGGTTCGGTAAACTTTGTTTTAGACACTCATGGTTCATATTGGTAGGGAGCTGCTCTACTGTTGCGTATCGGTCCGCCCACACGCACCTTCGTAACTGACACTCACCTTTGACATCAATGGCACTCGGTGCTCCTTAGTTTCCACATTGCTTATTCACAATTGTGCAATTTGTCCACTCCACTATTTCACCACAACAGCATGCAAAGAGTTCACCAACTGTGCAGTTTCAGAAATACTGCCACCCTCGGCCTAAAAGCCAATAACCATAACTTTTTGCAACTCTGATAAATTGACCCTTTTACCCATGACCAACGAGGGATTTGTATGCCGAAAGCCTATCGCACACATTATATACCCACTAAGCCAGCTCACGGATTCCTTCCTGAACTATGTGATGCCAAAGTTGAAAGTATCCCAAATTATGAGAGGTACATACCTTATGGGAATAAAATAGTGAGGAACAGGAAAAAACAATGTGGATAAATAGAAATGTCAGGGGAGCAATAAATGACAAAAATAAAGCATTTAAATTACTAAACAGGAAGGTATCGAGGAAGCATTGAGAAAGGAAAAAATTGGATATGTAAAAGACAGATAAAAGCAGCCAACTCTGGTCAGAGTTTACGGCAAGATGGATGGAGCTAAATGCTGGGCAATCCTTGAAAAAAACCTGGTAGAGGCTGAAAAGGACTTGAGACTGGGCAGAGGTTCACCTTCCAGCAGTACAACCGCCCTAAACATCCAGGATTGGAAAGGTTCAGATCACAGCACATTTATATGCTAGAATGGCCCAGTCAAAGTTCAGACCTAAATTCCATTGAAAATCTGTGGCAAGATATAAAAATTGCTGTTTACATAAGCTTGAGCTATTTTGCATAGTAGAATGGGCAACAATTTCAGCCTCTAGATATGCAAAGCTGAAAGAGACAAAAGACTTGCAGCTATAATTGCAACCAAAGGTAGTCCTACAAAGTATTGACTCGGGGGGCTGAATACAAATGCACAGCACACTTTCCAGATTTTTATTTATAAAAAATTTTGAAAACCATGTATCATTTTCATTTCACATCACACATACTTGCTACTTTGTGTTGGTCTATCACATAAAATTTCCAAAAAACACATTTAAGTTTGTGGGTGTAAGTGAAAAAATGTGGAAAAGTTTAAGGTGTTTCAATACTTTTTCAAGTAACTGTATACATTTAATTTCCTAATGTACTAACAGGCACTCAATCACCAAGAACTGTACAGTGGACAAATATTTATTGTATCAAAATACATATAGATATATCAATATAAGTAAAAATATCCAAACGTAAAAAATAATAGATAATAAAAATATAAAAAAGTATATGGTTAAAAACTAATGAGCAATACACATATGTTTTTCTGTCTAACTCAGTAAAGGCAGCAGATTGCTGCAGGCACATAATTGTATGACTGAGGTGGGCAGAAAAACATCTTCACAAATATACACACTATTATTGAGCCACTGAAGAAGGAGTAATTCAGAGAGACCCCTGGCATAACCGCTATTTTCCCCTTCGATACGGTAGTGCAATTTTTGAACCAATGACACAAAGATCCGAAGCATTCCAAGTAACAGCACACTTCAAACGGAGATCAAATCCACAGTCCGATCACGTGGGACGCCGAACAAGGGTATGCACCGGCTGTGATACGGGGAGTCAGGAGGTTTGGTCTAAGAGTGGAATGCCGCTCAAAGAGAAGACCAACTCTGGAGAAACAACAATGTGGTAATATTTAACCTTTTACAACAAAGAACTGTATATAATGTATAAAGGATAGCGGTAATAACAGGTTAAGCTACTAACCATATCATTGTCTGGGGATAAATAGATTATGGGAGAGATCTCTGTATTGACCCGATATATTTATACATAATTATTAGATCTCCACTTCTCCCTGTCTTTTTTCTAAAGTGAATACCCCAATTTTGATAATCTTTCTGGGTAATGTAGTCCACCCATTCCAGTTATTACTTTAGTTGCCCTTCTCTGAACCCTCTCCAGCTCTGCTATGTCTGCCTTGTTCGCTGGAGCCCAGAACTGTACACAGTACTCTATGTGTGGTCTTACTAGTGATTTGTAAAGTGGCAGGACTATGTTCTCATCAAGGGCATCAATCCCCCATTGGCCTTGGCAGCAGCTGCCTGACACTGGTTTCTGCAGCTTAGTTTGCTGTCCACTAAAATTCCTAAAGCTGGGTTCACACGGGCGTTGTGGATTGGCGCTGGATAGAAGGCGGGTGCATGGCAGGGAAATTGTGCGAGTGCGCACACAATTTCAGTCAGTTTTGACTGCGATTGCGTTGCGTGGTTCAGTTCTTTCGGCGCAAGTGCAATGCGTTTTGCACACGTGTGAGAAAAAACTGAATGTGGTACCCAGACCCGAACTTCTTCAATGAAGTTCGGGTTTGGGTTAGTTGTAGTGTAGATTTATTATTTTTCCTTATAACATGGTTATGAGGGAAAATAATAGCATTCTTAATACACTTGTTCGCGCAGCCCGGCTGGTTTTCTTCCTTTGGTTGAGGACCTGGGAGGCAAAGGACCTTTGGCGACGTCACTGCGCTCGTCACAAGGTCCATCACATGGTCCATCACCAAGTTGATGGACCATGTGGGAGGCAAAGGAGCTTTGGTGACATCACTGCGCTCGTCACAAGGTCCATCACCATGGTGATGGACCATGTGACGAGCGCAGTGACGTCACCAAAGGTCATTTGCCTCCCAGGTCCTCAACCAAAGGAAGAAGACCAGCCGGCTGCGCTAACAAGTGGAAGAGGTGAGTTTAAACTTATTTAAAAAAATTTTAACCCCCTCAACCCACATATTACTAAGAATTCTATTATTTTCCTTTATAACCATGTTATAAGGGAAAATAATACAGTAAATAGACATTTATCTCCAAGCAATCCTGCGTGAAAATCGCACCGCATCCGCACTTGTGATTTTCACGCAGACCCATTCATTTCTGCGTGGAAAAGCAGAAAATAGAGCATGCTGCGATTTTTACTCGACGCAAAAGTTATGCGGGAAAATCACCGGTCATCTGCACAGCCCCATCTGAAATGAATACGTCCAAGTTCAGTGCCGGTTCAATGCGTTCACCTCACGCATTGCACCCGCACGGAAAACTCGCCCATGTCAACACAGCTTAAGTCCTTTTCCATGTCAGTGTTACCCAGTGTTTTACCATTTAGTATGTACTGGTCATATGTATTTTTCCTTCCCATGTGCATAACCTTACATTTGTCAGTGTTAAACCTCATCTGCCACTTCTCTGCCCAAGCCTCCAATCTATCCAGATCCATCTGTAGTAGTATACTGTCCATGTCCGTGTTAATTACTTTACACAGTTTAGTGTCATCTGCAAGCCTTCTACAAGGTCATTAATAAATATATTGAAGAGAATAGGGCCCAATACTGACCCCTGAGGTACCCAACTAGTGACAGTGACCCACTTTGAGTGTGTACCGTTAATAACCACCCTCTGTTTTCTATCACTCAGCCAGTTACTTACACACTTACAGACATTTTCGCCCAGTTTGAGCATCCTCATTTTATATACTAACCTTTTATTTGGAGAAGTCCAGATATACGACATCCATTGATTCACCGCAGTCAAGTCTAGAACTTACGTCCTCATAGAAACTGATTAAATTAGTTTGACATGACCGATCCCTCATGAAGCCATGCTGATATGGCATTATTTGCATATTTTATTTTAAGTAACGGCCGTCACACGGCCATTTTTAGCACCAATGAAAGTCTATGGGGCTATTCACATGGCCGTTCTTTTAATAGGACATGTCGTCTCTTTGGTTGTTTCCACGGCAAGACGGACCCCACTGAAATCAATGGAACCGTTTTTAAAAACAGGTACACTTTATATGGCCATTTAGGGGTTAAAAAAAACTTACCTCATCCACTTGCTCGTGCTGCGGAAATATCTTCTCTCTTCATTGAGCAGGACCTGCGATATCTGGTCACATAACCACGTAAAATGGGAGCCTACATGGGGGAAATTATTAAAGCTGGGGACAGTAAAAAAAAATGATTTACACCATGGGAGACATTATTTAAAATAGGGGGCATTATTAGAGCTGGGGGCAGTAAATAAAAAAATTCCTACACTATGGGGAGAATTATTTTAGCTGAGGGCATTATTAAAGCTGGGGTCAGCAAAAAATTAATTAAAAATTCCTACACTATAAGGACATTATTTTAGCTGGGGGCCTACCATCCTGTAGGTGGTCTAGAAATAACTGGCAATCTAATTCATCCATTTTTCATGTCCGTTTTTAACGGACATGAAAAGCTGATGCAAAACAGTCATTAAAAATGGACACACGGCCAGAAAATGGATGCACACACTGATGCAAAATAGTCATGAAAAACGGACAGTGTGTCCGTTTTTAATGGACGTTTTTTTTCATTGCCGTGTGCATGTAGCCTTACCCCTCCCCCTCAGTCCTTAGTTTAAACACTCCTCCAACCTTATAGCCATCTTCTCCACCAAAACAGCTGCACCTTCCCCATTGAGGTGCAGCCCATCCCTACAATAGAGCCTGTACCTGACAGAGAAGACGGCCCAGTTCTCCAGGAACCCAAACCCCTCCCTCCTACACCAGTTTCTGAGGCATTTGTTAACCTCCCTAATCTCCTGCTTCCTTTCTTGTGTGGCTTGAGGTACAGGTAGTATTTCGGAAAACACTACCTTTGAAGTCCTTGCCCTAAGCTTGCTACCTAAATCCCTAAAATCATTTTTAAGGATGCTCCACCTACGTCTAACTTTGTCACATTGGCGGATCCAGGGGGGGGGGCAACGGGGCAATTGCCCCCCCCCCCGAGAATCCAGGACTACACTTAGTTCCCAGATAGCCTTGCCGAGTGCCGCCCGCACTAACTAACGCTAAACTTTAAATTACTACCTCCTGTAAACTGCACCGGCGGCGGCCCGCGGTTCACTTCATACAAGATGAGGCGGGGGCGGAGCCGGTCTGGAGCGAAGGCAAAGCAGAGCACGAAGGGTGCAGACAGGAAGAGAGAGAGGGGGAGGAGAGAGTGGTCCTGTCTGGGCAGCACACGGAGGAAGAGAAGATCCTGCCTCCCCTGAGCTGCTGCCTGCTGTGCACCGATAAGTGTCAGCATGAGGGCGGCAGTGTGCCCAGCAGCAGCTTGTGAATGTTTACTGGGTATGTTCCTTACATAAAGAGTTACATTATGCTGACCAACAGGGAGGCACTTGATACTGGAACATGGGGGGGGTGTTGCACTTGATAATGGCACATGGGGGCATTTGGCACTTGATACTGACACGACACATGGGGGGGTTGGCACTTGATACTGACACATGGGGGGGTTGGCACTCGTTACTGGCACATGATGGGGGGCATCTCTGGGGGCACTTATTACTGGCACATGATGGGGGGGGCATCTCTGGGGGCACTTACTACTGGCACATTATTGGGGGCACTATTGGGGACCACAGCGGCACAGTATTGGGGGTAATAGGATGTTTTGTCCAGAAGATGGGAGGATGACGGAAAAGTTGTAAACTAAGATTTTTTTTTTCAAACTGCAGAGATGAAAAACGTCAGAAAAATGTTGGTCTGGTCTGAAGGTCTGAAAGGAGAAGATGAGAAGAGGACATCTACATCAAAGGAGACATCCCTGGATGTAAACAGTATGGGCGCAATATATGGGTGGGGCTGTGTGTGGGTGTGGCTTAATGGCGGGCAGGGACACAGGGGCCCCATAATCTTCTATTGTCCGGGGAAGTGCCCCTCCCGAGATCAGGCTCTGGATCCGCCACTGCTTTGTCATTAGTTCCAATATGGACCATGACTGCTGGATGTTTGCCAGCCCCTCCCAGTAATCGGTCAACCTGATCCGCGATGTGTCAAACTCTAGCACCAGGAAGACAACACACATCCTGGTCTTTGTGACAGATCGCCCTATCTGTACCCCTAATAATTGAGTCTCCCACTACCAGCACCTGTCTGGCCTGCCCTGCTCTCCTGCTTACTGGAGCTGACATTACCTGACTGGCAGAGGAAGTGTCTAGCTGCAGCAGTGCTCTCCTTGAACTAATATCCCCCTCATCTGCCAACCTTGAAAACTTGTTGGGGTGTTTTCTGTTATCCAGCAGTCCTGGACTGCACTGTCAAAAATGGAACTCATACTTACTAATGGGTATTACACAAGAAAGGGGACGTGGCCAGCCATGAGCGAGTGAGGACGCGTTTAGCTAGAGCTCTACTGCATCCCTAGCGAATTCTCCTCATACCTGCTGCTCCTGATGGGCAAAACGCTAAAAAAGGGTAGAGCCCAACCATCGGCTCCCCCAACATCCTCCCAAGGCGACATACCCTGTTTCTTTACCCGGCAGTCCGCCTCGCCAGGTCCCGCTCTTCACGGCCGCACCAGGCGCTCTCAATGGTGGAGGCATCCAGATGCCCGGGAGCCCCGCTTCACAACTTTGCAGGCGCCGCTCAACGTCGGTGCCCTCCCTACAGCCTCTGCTGATCACCAGGAACGGATCCATAGCCTGGAACTGACTTTCTCGGCTGCTCCTGCCTTGCGCTCCCCACAAGCGCGGCGGCCCTGCCTCTATCCACCAGCTGGATCCACTGCATCCCATGGCTACACACCAGGTCAGTACTGGGGGCTCACCCCCTTCTTCACAGGCTGCTGCACAAACAGCTACCAGCCCTACCACCCCCGTGGACTTTGCTCTAAGACCCTCAATTAACCCCTTCTGGCCCAGTGGACACTCACCCAAAGTGACATATAATTCAGACCTGCACCAAGGGCCTCCTTGTGGCCGGTCAACACTACACCTGAATCCCCATCTCCAGGGACAGCTCTTAGACCGCCATCAAAAGTCTCCCAGCCAATCCATATTTCATGTCTCTTCTCCCCCTACTGCACAGGATCCCCTTCGCCCCCCTTCCCACTCACCTGGACCATCTCTGGTAGCATCCCCACACTGGTCCACTGGATCCTCATGGGACAACTCCCACCCGCAGCTCTCTGGAGCACCTCCATTTGGACCCAAGGTCTTGACTGACCGTACAGCTATACTCCTTCAGGGATTCCCCCTGCACCCCTCCTTGAGACTCCTACCTTCTGCAAACCTATTTGATGAAGATTTCAGGCAGCCACCATGGCCAATCTGCATATTCTTATTTGCTCCCTACTTTCCAAAGCGGACCTATCCAGTTTTGCTACCAACATCCTACAAGAATGCAAAAAGGAATTCTCCCAGGTCCCCTTTGAGCTGACTGCTCTCGACACCAGAGTAAATTATGTTACTCAAGACCATGCAACTCTGTCTGCAACTGTTTAAGCTCTACAAGACGAGGCCTAAACTCATGATGCGCAACTTCATGCAACATCTGGATGATATGAAAAACTGTAGCCACCATAACATACGGATCAGAGGCCTCCCAGAATCAATAACGACAGCAGTTCTATTGCCTATGATCGTGAGAATATTTAATGGAATCCTTGGACGCCCGCCAAACTCTCACATAGAGATCAACAGAGCACAAAGAGCCCTCAGACCACCTAACCCTGATGGCGCCAAGCCAAGAGACGTTATTTGCAGAATTCGCTTCTATGTCGTTAAAGAGCAAATCCTAAACAAAGCTCGATAATCCTCCCCCATGTCTCATGAAGAGGCCCCCATCTTGTTACTGCAGAACCTCTCACGTCACACTTTGTCACAACGAGCCACCCTACATCCGTTGCTGGACCTTCTCAGGGACTGTGGAATCCTTTATCGTTGGGGCTACCCATTCGCCCTATTTGTGGGCCACAAGGGTTATGCTGCTGCTCTCAGTCATCCCTCGGACCTATCGCATTTTCTACAACAGCTGTACCTGCCACCAGTCAAGCTGGGTCCCTGCCCATCCATCCTACCACCAGATCCAACAACGTGGAAACAACCCCAGCCCTTCAGTTCGTCTGCACCGAGACCCCAGGACCGCCCATGTCAACTCCTCGTGGAGGGCGACGATCTGCTGGTCCCCGACGAGGATCCCCATCCAACTCCATCACCTGAAAGAGTGCCTGCTATTCCTAACTGGGACTGACATCTTGCACCTCTCTGTTTCTTTTGCTCCCTCTCAGCAGTTGGTGATTCGACAGTTTACTTTGACAGGGAACGTAGCGGGCCTATTCTTCTCTGGCTGTTACTTTCTCTCAATGGCTGTTTAGACCCTGGTGACTTTCTCCATAGACCTTTTGGTCACATTAGTCACCCACCTCCTCTTTTTTCTCTTTTTCTTTGTGGCTGTTTTTTTGTCTACTACTTTTTTGTTCTCTGTTTGTCCTCCCACCCCCTTGTTCCTTGTGTTCTCTCCCCCCCCCTCCCACGTATATGACGTCCCTCAAAATAGCGTCCTTCAACACGAAGGGCCGCAACACCCCTGAAAAGAGAGCCCAAGTACTCCACCACTTTTAATCGCCAGAAGGTACACATTATCTGTTTTCAAGAAACGCATTTTAAGGAGGGTAGTGTTCCTGGCATCTGTCATTGACACTATACCACCTAGCTCCTTGTAAATAATGTGGTGAATAAGAAAAAAGGTGTCACCATAGAGATCTATAAATCTTTGCCTCACCAGGTGCTATGCTGTACTGTCGATCCTGGGGCCAGGTACCTGATTCTTTTGCTTTTAATTGGCGGCCGGGAATTCAAATTTCTTAATGCCTACGCCCCCAATCAAAATCAGGCCTCCTTGATTCTGGACCTGGTCGATACAGCACTTCCCCTCATCCGTGGAACGGTCGTTTTTTGCGGCGACTAAACTAACCCTGGACCCCAAGCTTGATAACTCAACTGGACACGCTTCCCTTCCCCACTCAACTATTAAAAAAGTTAAAAGAGCATTGTTCCAACTACAATTATATAACTCATGGCGCCTTCAACACCCAGCGGATAAAGTCTACACCTTTTACTCTGCCCCTCACTCTTCCTATAGCTGAATAGACTACATTTTACTTCAACAACCGACCCTCTCGTGGCTGGACTCCACACAAATAAGCAATATTCTGTGGTCAGACCATGCCCCGATATTCTGCTCCTTAAGCCTCCCTTTCCTCACCAAGCGCGAGTTGACTTGGCGCTTAAATTAATCTCTCCTTCTTAATTCGGTATGCGCTGTCGATCTGGCCACCACCGTCAAAACCTCTCAAGCCTTGAAATATGTCTTGTGCAGGGTTCTCATTAACCATGGCTCCTGTCTCAAGAAGAAGAAAGTACACTCCCTCAAACTTGCACTACATAAGGTTGCCTCTTTGGAGCTTGCCCACAAACGAGCACTCTCCTTGCCGACTCTTTGCGACCTCCACAAAACACGTATGGACGCCAATCGCCTCCTAGAGACGTCTTACAAGTGTATGATCCAAATATGTTGTAGTAAGTTCTACGAATACGGAAACAAAAGTGGACGTATGCTGGCAAGGGCTCTCAGGGGAAAATGGCTGTCTCACACATCCCTGCTATCAAAAACTCTGCGGACCGCATGGTACACACTACCTCAGAAATTGCCTCCTACTTTCACTCTGAGGAATATAATCTACCCCGCACTGCCCCAACACAGTCTTACTGTGCGCCTGAAGCCCTTTCTCAGACCCCTAGGTTATCTACATTGGAGTCGGCTAGTTTAGAAGCTCCATTCATGGAAGTCGAACTCCAAGCGGTCCTCTAATCTCTACCGGGGGGGGGGGGGGGTGTAGAGTCTAGGCCCTATTGGGTTCACAGCCAGGATTTACAAGTCCTTCTCGACCACTCTCCCCTCTTTTCTGCTTCCCGGCACAGACCACTGAGGCGCATATCGCAATCATCCCCAAGCCTGATTAGGATCCACAACTATGCGCCAGTTATCGTCCTATCTCCCTCCTAAATGTAGATCTTAAAATATTTGCCAAATTACTGGCTACTAGACTGAATGCTTTTCTACCCTCGATCATCCACCCCGACCAGGTGGGATTTGTGGCAGGACGGGAGGCTTAGGATAACACGTTAAAAACATTGGACATCATCCACCGCGCAAAAACAAACAATATCCCCCTCATGATCCTGTCTCTAGACACGGAAAAGGCTTTTGACCACATCTCCTGGCACTCTATCTACAATGTCCTTTCTCACCTGGGTATAGGTTTGGGATTTATGTCAAAAGATTTTTGGTATGTACCAACAACCCTCGGCACGAGTCAAAATCAATGGCACCCTTTCCTCTCCCTTCTCCATCCATAATGGGACGAGACAAGGATGCCCATTGTCTTTTATCTATGTCCTGGTTATGGGGCATCTTATGTCCTGTATACGTGCCAACTGGGACATTTTGCGAGGAACGATTGGAGATCATGAATACAAATGTGCAGCCTTCACAAAGTTTCCTTTAAAGCTTAGGAGATTTTGTGGTAATTTTGGGATTTATTAACAAATTCATTGATTAGACTATAAGATTTATCTTTTAAATCCGTTTTACAGGAGTCTCTATTTCCATAAATTATGAAGGTCGCACAATGTTTGATAAAACATTTGGAAAGCTGCGGACAAGAATAGGAATTCTCTATATAGTGCTGGTGATGTGCGGTGTCCGTGTTTTGCAGGCCGTAAAACACTACGGACGTCTGAATGGATCCTTAAACTGATGAGTTCAAATATGGTAATTAGGGAAATTACTGTATTTGGACAATATCAGCTTATTCGCTAGAACAAGTTATGAATCTTTTACTAGGTTTTCAGCCTGGGCTATGGACTGGACCAGAACTATTCCTCTCCCTGACACTTGTGCACATGAGGTGGATATAAGAGTTTGCACATGCACCACGGAGAGAAATAGTGTTGGCCCCAAACACAGTGGAAGTGATGGCCCATGCTGAAATCCTGGTAAAGGATGTGATGTTGGAAGCTGGATTCCAAGAGAAGTGTTACGTGACTGGGTACCTGGGAGGTGGAGCCACACAAATAAATATATTTCAAACTTTCTCATACAGGTGTGTTGTAA
This sequence comes from Bufotes viridis, assembly GCA_033119425.1. NCBI lineage: Eukaryota > Metazoa > Chordata > Amphibia > Anura > Bufonidae > Bufotes > Bufotes viridis. The sequence continues at coordinate 95,880,306 of CM065596.1, read as the reverse complement.
GTAATTTACAGGTGGCTTTGCAAGATCAGAAAAAATTTAGACAAAGACAGATAATATGATCAAAAGCACACAAATAAACAAACAAAACACCTGTAATATACCACTCTAATGACCCTATCTGTTTTTGTTCTCTTAACTTGGCTCCAGTGATGACATGCCCTTCTAAAAACATGCATGTTGCAGTCAATCAATGGTCACAGTGGACTCTAGCCTTACAGTGCTGACGCCAGTGATTAGCGACTGCTGTAACATATATAGAAATGTCATCACTGCAGCCAAGTAAACAAAAAACTGTGGGAAGTACCAGAGTGGTAGCGCTGCTGCAGTGGAGATATAACAGGTGAGTATTGCTTCTTTTATTATTTTATCATATTGCCTGCATTTGCCCAAATCTTTTATGATCTCTGATATCTGGTGATCTGATGATCTTGAAGGGGTTGTCTCACTTCAGCAAATAGAATTTATCATGTACAGAAAATAAATAAAAGCCACTTACTAATGTATTGTTATTATCCATATTGCCTCCTTTGCAGCTGGATTGATTTGTCCATCACATTATACACTGCTCGTATCCAGTGGTTACGACCACCCTGTAATCCAGTAGCGGTGGCTGTGCCTGCACACTATACAAAAAAAGCACCAGCCTATGTGAGCTTTCATGGTCCCAGCCACCAGAGAAGCCGCTGCCAGATTTCAGGACTGTCGTAAGCATGGAAACTAGTGGTATATAATATGATGGAAAAATGAATCCAGCCAGCGAAGGAAGCAATATGGACAATAACCATACGTTAGTAACTTCCTCTACATAATAAATGCTATTTGCTGAAGAAAACCCTTTAATAGTTTTTTGTATGTTTAAGTTGAATAGTAAAAACGCTTTTGTCCACATTTGAAATACTTTATATTTATTTTCAAGATGCTTTTATCAACATTTTAGAGTTGTAGTGGTCAGCATGTAAAATGAGAAGAAACAGGCATAGCTTCAAATTACAACATTCAGCTTTCTTTATTAAACTTTTAGTGCCATAAATTGAAATGTGAGGGTGGTCAATTTCTCGTACACAAGGAACATAAGTGCAGCTGTTAAGACGGTTTGAAGGAGCTTTGCTTCAAGACCTTTGTAAAGACCCAAAAATCCTAAACGCCTAAAAGAACACAAACATATGTGACAATACAATAAACACAACTTTGTAAAATCATATGAAAAAACACATATGTATATCATACAATCTTCTACTGGAGACAGGGCTTGATTTGAGAGATTAGAATCTCTGTACAGCACTATAAGTAGCTGGGATTATTAAATATGGTCCTTACTCCATTAGTTACATCACATATTTCCTTTTTTAGTATGCTATACTCCATCCAATGTATTTTCAGAGGATTATCAAGCCTTGTCTGAGGTGGCAAAAAAGAATGGGTCCGTGGATAAGAGAAAGATACCCTTTCAAGAGTACAGAAGAATAATAGAAATGCTTGCAGAAGCAGGCGTTCAACTGCTTGAATGTATTAATGAATAAGTCATGTAATTCTCTGTACTGTACATTATACTTCCAATGTTATATGCTGATTAATCCTCAGTATAGACATGGATAAAAAACATAGGGGAGATTTATTAAATTGTATAATATTAAATTGCACCTGCGCTCCCGTATGTTACACACTATCCTTAATGAAGGTCGCTGCTAGGTATTCCCAGATCAGTCCGCCGCAAAGGCTGATGAATGTGTAGATAATATAAATAAATAACTAGACTAATAAACAGTGTATCCGATCAGATACACTGTATTTGGCCAGATGGATACCTGCGCTGAGTTAGTGTGTGTAAAGGAATATGCCGTTTTAATTGGTAGGCTAATACAGAGATAGAAAGTGTCACTGAATGATATTAGAATTCCTTTCAGTTTTCTAAAGAGTGTTGCCGATACTACAATGGCTAACAATAGTGAAGTTCCCTAGGTTAGTACACAACTATATGTGGATGAAAACGCTGAATAAAGCCGCTATGGTGTTACCTTAATTGCTAAGGAGCGGAACGAGTCCAGGTGTATTTTCTTTAATCCAGGCGAGGGATACAGTGTGAGAAATCCTGCTCTTCATTCACCTCAAGCGCTAAGCGTGGCTCCGGCCGGTATCAGCACGCTCGCACGAGGAGAAACAAACACAGTCCGTAATCCACTGATGCTCCTGCGTGCGACGTCACCGCGTTAGGTATGGAAGCCTGTAGGTTACACAAAACAATCCTACGCGTTTCAGAGCCTAGCAGGCTCCTTCCTCAGGGATGTCGTAGTTTGTGAGTCCTAGTGTATATATAGGCAAGCATTCCCATGCTAACGGCTGTGTTTATTAAGCTCCATGTGAACATGGAGTGTTCACATCTGAAGGAGTCTTCATCCCTAATCAAACGCAAATAGTTCTATTTCCTGGTTTAAGCCATAAGGGGCCAGACTATTTAGTTTAAAAGTCCAATTACTTTCTTTGCGTGACATGGCTTTGATATAGTCTCCTCCCCTTTTATTAGCTAGTACTTTTTCAATACCGCAAAATGTAGAACCTGTGAAACTATTTGCATGATGTTGTGTGTAGTGCCGAGATAAAGGGTGTCCATCATATTTCTTCTGTATGTTATTAATATGTTCTCTAATTCTGGTTTTCAATGATCTTTTTGTTCTTCCTATGTACAGTTTTTGACATGGACACTTTATATAGTAGATCACTCCCGTAGTGTTGCACGTTATGTAATTATTGATTTTAAATGTGACATTGTTATTAACTATCATTTTTATTGGCCCTTTTTCAGATTTTTTGATGTTTTTGCATTTTTTACAATTATTACAGGTTCTACAGGGGAAGAAACCTGTTATCCTGTTGGTTTTTAATGTTCGATAGATATTTTGATTTTTTGTTGTGGGTGCTATCATATTGGCAAGATTGGGAGCTTTTCTAAAAATGAATTTAGGATTTTCTGATATCATTTCTCCTATTTGTTTGTCTTGTTTTAGAACCTCCCAATATTTTTTAACTATTTTTCAGAAAATTGGAGCCCCTGCACTATATTTACTTATAATCGGGATCTGTAATTTTTCAGTATCCTCTTTTTTTATTTTTGTTTGTATTTCATTTTCTTTCTTACATTCTTGTATTGGTGTATCTCCTATCAAGGTATACCTGTCCCGTTCCTTAATTTCTTTGGCAATGGGTTCTAGGTTTTTTATGGAATATCCTTTTTCCTTGAATTTGATATTGAGAGTTTGTGCCTCTATTTCATAGTCATTGTCATTAGTACAATTTCTACGTGCACGGATATACTGACTGCTTGGGATATTCTGTAGCCACAATGGTAGGTGGCAGCTGTTCAAAGGGATGAATCCATTAGTGTCCGTGGGTTTATGGTAAGTCTTAGTACTGAGAATTCCATTTTCAACAAAAATAGTTAGATCCAAAAAATTTATTTGTTCCCTACTCCAGGTGGGACTAAAATTCAAGTAAAAGTCATTTTTATTTAAATTAATTAAAAATTCATTTAAGAGTGATTCGTCCCCCTTCCAAATAAAAACAATATCATCAATGAAACGTTTCCAGAGGACCAGATTCGCACCGAGATCGGGCCCTAGGGTGGACTCCTCCCATTTGCCCATATATAAATTAGCGAAACTCGGTGCGAATCTGGTCCCCATCGCGGTCCCCCATGTCTGTAAATAAAAATCGGAACCATATTTGAAATAATTATGTCTTAAAATAAAAGAAATACAATCACCAATAAAAGCCGTTTGTTCCTCTGGCATGTTACCATTTTTTCTAAGGAAATATTCAGTTGCTTCCCTGCCTTTTTCATATTCAATTTTTTTTGAGGTGAATGAAGAGCAGGATTTCTCACACTGTATCCCTCGCCTGGATTAAAGAAAATACACCTGGACTCGTTCCGCTCCTTAGCAATTAAGGTAACACCACAGCGGCTTTATTCAGCGTTTTCATCCACATATAGTTGTGTACTAACCTAGGGAACTTCACTATTGTTAGCCATTGTAGTATCGGCAACACTCTTTAGAAAACTGAAAGGAATTCTAATATCATTCAGTGACACTTTCTATCTCTGTATTAGCCTACCAATTAAAACGGCATATTCCTTTACACACACTAACTCAGCGCAGGTATCCATCTGGCCAAATACAGTGTATCTGATCGGATACACTGTTTATTAGTCCAGTTATTTATTTAGATTTATTAAATTGCCCAAAAGAAAAACTGGATTTGTTGCTCATAGCAGCCAATCACAATGGAGCTTTCAGTTTACCAGAGCATAATGTAAATTGCAAGCTGATATGGGATTGGTTGCTATGGGGAACAAAGCCAGATTTTCCTTTATGCAATTTCATAAATCTCCCTCAATATTCTGGCTGCCTGCAGCACCACCGCTAGAGGGAATTTAGCAGATTACTGTATACTGTATTATTGTGTATTATATGATGGTAAAAATAATAACAATATTTCATGAGCACATTCTTTTCATCTGTGTTCACCAATGAGTTGCCAGTGCCAGTTATCATTCAGGGTGACCATAAGTAAATCAAATCAAAGATCGTTACACAATAATTGATACAGTTGAGCCTGAGCAATTAAATATGGATAAAGTCCCCCTGCCCAGGTGGTATTTATCCATGGGTATGGAGGAAATTGAGCTTGGTAATTAATAGACCATTGTATCTCATCTTTTTATAACAGGGTCAGTGCCACAGGACTGGAGAACAGCTGATGTTGTACCAATATTTAAGAAAAAAGTAAAAAGGTTGACTCATGTAACTACTTCATGGTAGATTTGACAAATATGGTATGTGGTAGAGTGATGGAGCCTGACGGCTAATGGAGGAAGACACGAGAGGCAGCTTCTCCTAATTAACAGTCTCTGCAAGTGCCTTTTTACAGCCAATATATCGTCCCCAGTAATGCTCAAATATGGCACAGACAGAAGAGCTGACTGCCTGCCCGCAATGAAACCCCTTAAGAGCCAGCCAGACCTCCAGAAGTTCTTTACCTAGATGATTGTGGCCTCCCCATCACGGAGCTCTAAGATGGTGCTAGATGATTTGTAGTGCCCTGGAGCAGGGGGTACTTTGACTCTTTTGGACATTTGTGGACATTTGCCTATTTCTCCTATGCAAAGTTAAAACTTACCATACTTTATTTCTCTTAAAAGGGTTAACTCACACTGTTTTTTACTGTGTTACTGCATTTTATATGCATGTTGTGATATATTTCCTGTTCATTTGCACTGTATTTGCAAAGCTCAGTGGAAAAAGTTAATGAACACTGAGACACTGTTAGGACTTTGAGTGAGAAGCTGGTAATTTCTCACAGCTGCCATGGAGTTTAAATAAGATGTTGTTTACCACCAAAACCAGACAGACTGACCTTTTAAATGTCTGGTTTAGCTCTGTTGTTATGTCTGGGAAACTGCTGTGTCATTGCTGTTGAAGCTCTAATGTAAGTCTATGAGAGACGGAAAGGCCCCTTTCATACGGGTGAGTTTTCCACGCGGATGCAATGTTTGATGTGAACGCATTGCACCCGCACTGAATCTGGACCCATTCATTTCTATGGGGCTGTGCACATGAGCGGTGATTTTCACGCATCACTTGTGCGTTGCGTGAAAATCGCAGCAAGCTCTATATTGTTAATTTTTTCCACGCAACGCAGGCCCCATAGAAGTAAATGGGGCTGCGTGAAAATCGCAAGCATCCACAAGCAAGTGCGGATGCAGTGCGATTTTCCCGCATGGTTGCTAGGAGATGATCGGGATGGGGACCCAATCTTTATTATTTTCCCTTATAACATGGTTATAAAGGAAAATACGGTAATAGCATTCTTTAATACAGAAAATTAACTCACCTCCTCCAATTGATCGCGTAGGTGCTGGTCTCCTGTTCTCCTGTGATGGACCATGTGATGAGCCCTAGTGACATCACCATAGGTCCTTTACCCACAGCTGAAGAGAGAACAGGAGACCAGCACCTACACGATCAATTGGAGGAGGGGAGTTAATAATTTTTTTTTTAACCCTCAATTGTCCTTTTACTAAGCATTCTGTATTAACATAGTAACATAGTAACATAGTATATAAGGCCGAAAAAAGACATTTGTCCATCCAGTTCGACCTGTTTCCTGCAAGTTGATCCAGAGGAAGGCAAAAAACCCCTGTGAGGTAGAGCCAATTTTCCCCACTTAAGGGGAAAAAATTCCTTCCCGACTCCAATCAGGCAGTCAGAATAACTCCCTGGATCAACGACCCATCTTTAGTAGCTATAGCCTGAAATATTATTACGCTCCAGAAATACATCCAGGCCCCTCTTGAATTCCTTTATTGTACTCACCATCACCACCTCCTCAGGCAGAGAGTTCCATAGTCTTACTGCTCTTACTGTGAAGAACCCTTTTCTATGTTTGTGTACAAACCTTCTTTCCTCCAGACGCAGAGGATGTTTCCTCGTCACAGTCACAGTCCTGGGGATAAATAGATGATGGGAGAGATCTTTGTACTGAGCCCTGATATATTTATACATAGTTATTAGATCTCCCCTCAGTCGTTTTTTTTCTAGAGTGAATAACCCTAATTTTGATACCCTTTCAGGGTACTGTAGTTGCCCCATTCCAGTTATTACTTTAGTTGCCCTCCTCTGAACCCTTTCTAGCTCTGCTGTGTCTGCCTTGTTCACGGGAGCCCAGAACTGTACACAGTACTCCATGTGTGGTCTGACTAGTGATTTATAAAGTGGTAAGACTATATTTTCATCACGGGCATCTATGCCCCTTTTGATGCAACCCATTATCTTATTGGCCTTAGCAGCAGCTGCCTGACACTGGTTTTTACAACTTAGTTTGTTATTTATTAAAATTCCTAGATCCTTTTCCATGTCAGCGTTACTGAGTGTTTTACCATTTAGTATGTACGGGTGACTTGCATTATTCCTTCCCATGTGCATAACTTTACATTTGTCAGTGTTAAACCTCATCTGCCATTTCTCTGCCCAAGCCCCCAATCTATCCAGATCCCTCTGTAGCAGAAAACTGTCCTCTTTAGTGTTAATTACTTTACACAGTTTAGTGTCATCTGCAAAAATTGATATATTACTGTGCAAGCCTTCTACAAGATCATTAATAAATATATTGAAGAGAATAGGGCCCAATACTGAACTCTGAGGTACCCCACTAGTGACCGTGACCCAATCTGAGTTTGTACCGTTAATAACCACCCTCTGTTTTCTATTACTGAGCCAGTTACTTACCCACATACAGATATTTTCTCCTAGTCCAAGTGTTCTCATTTTATATACTAACCTTTTATGTGGTACAGCGTCAAATGCTTTGGAGAAGTCCAGATATACGACATCCATTGATTCACCCTGGTCAAGTCTAGAACTTACCTCCTCATAGAAACTGATTAAATTAGTTTGACATGACCGATCCCTCATGAAGCCATGCTGATATGGTGTAATTTGCTTATTTTCATTGAGATACTCCAAGATAGCATCTCTTACAAAACCTTCAAACAGTTTACCCACAACAGATGTTAAACTTACCGGCCTATAATTTCCAGGCTCTGTTTTTGGACCCTTTTTGAATATTGGCACCACATTTGCTATACGCCAGTCTGGTGGAACATTCCCTGTCAGTATGGAGTCCGTGAATATCAAAAATAAGGGTCTGGCTAGGACATCACTTAATTCCCTTAGGATACGGGGGTGTATGCCATCCGGTCCTGGCGATTTGTCTATTTTAATCTTTTTAAGTCACTGTTGTACTTCTTCCTGGGTCAGACAGGGCACTTTTAAAGGGGAATTTACTTTTACATTTCGCATTTCATCTGACAGTTTATTTTCCTCAGTGAAAACAGTGGTGAAGAAAATATTTAATAGCTTGGCTTTATCCTCATCGCTTTCTGCAACTTCCCCCTCATTGCTATGTAGAGGGCCGACTCCTTCAGGTTTATATTTTTTACCATTTATATAATTGAAAAACATTTTAGGGTTAGTTTTGCTCTCTTTGGCAATTAATCTCTCGGTCTCTAGTTTGGCAGTTTTTATTAGTTTTTACATATTCTATTTTTTTCCTTATAGTTTATCAGTGCTTCCTGGCTCCCCTCCTGTTTCAGTGATTTATATGCTTTCTTTTTGTCATTTATTGCTTTTTTACGGTTCTATTTATCCACATTGGTTTCTTCTTATTTCTTAGCCTTTTATTTCTATAAGGTATGCATCGATCACAATTTGATGTTACAATGCTTTTAAAAATCTCCCATTTTGTGGTTGTATTTTTATTTTTGAGGACTATGTCCCAGTTAATTGGGCCTATGGCCTCTCTTAGTTGGCTAAATTTTGCTTTTTTGAAGTCCGGTATTCTTGTTCCTCCCTGTAGAAACTCTCGTTTAAAGGATAATTGGAAGGTTATTACTTTATGGTCACTATTTCCCAGGTGTCCCCCGACCTGCACGTCTGTTGTTCTATCAGGTCTATTGGTTAATACTAAGTCCAGTATGGCCGTCCCTCTAGTTGGGTCCTGAACCATTTGGGAAAGGTAATTGTCTTTGACTATTGCCAAGAACCTGTTTCCTTTATGGGATGTACAGGTTTCAGTTTCCCAGTCTATATCTGGGTAGTTGAAGTCCCCCATAATAACCACCTGATTATTGTTTGCCGCCTTGTTTATCTCGTTTAGTAATAGATTTTCATGCGGACTCTGGTATATTAGGTGGTTTATAGTAAACTCCTATTAGTAATTTATTATTGTTTTTGGCTCCATTTATCTCCACCCACAATGACTCCACATTTTCGTGTCCCTCACAGATGTCTTCCCGGAGTGTGGGCTTTAGACAGGACTTTATGTAAAGGCAGACCCCTCCCCTCTCCGGTTTTGACGATCCTTTCTGAACAGATTGTAACCTTGTACATTAACTGCCCAGTCATAGCTATCATCCAGCCATGTCTCAGTTATTCCCACTATGTCATAATCCTCCTCACACATCACTAATTCCAGTTCCCCAGTTTTATTAGTCAGGCTTCTGGCATTAGTATACATACATTTGAGAGGTTTATGCATATTTTTGCCCTACACCTTTCCTTCTGAACTTTTCTAGTCCCTCCTTCCATTTCTCCCCAGTCCCACTACCTTGCCCCGGTCTCTATCTGCACTATCTTCCCCTCCTATAATGTAATTTCTCTCCCCCAGTCCCTAGTTTAAACACTCCTCCAACCTTCTAGCCATCTTTCTCCCCAACACGGCTGCCCCTTCCCCATTGAGGTGCAGCCCGTCCCTACGATAGAGCCTGTAGCCGATAGCAAAGTCGGCCCAGTTCTCCATGAACCCAAAACCCTGCTTCCTACACCAGTTCTTGAGCCACTTGTTAACCTCTCTAATCTCCCGCTGCCTCTCTGTGTGGCCCGTGGTACAGGCAGTATTTCGAAAATACTACCTTTGAGGTCCTTGCCCTAAGCTTTTGACCTAAATCCCTGAAATCATTCTTAAGGACGCTCCACCTTGCTCTAACTTTGTCATTGGTTCCGATATGGACCATGACCGCTGGATCTTCTCCAGCCCCTCCCAGTAATCTGTCAACCCGATCTGCGATGTGTCGAACTCTAGCGCCAGGAAGACAGCACACTGTTCGGCGATCACGATCTTTGTGACAGATCGCCCTATCTGTTCCCCTAATAATTGAATCTCCCACTACCAGCACCTGTCTGGCCTGCCCTGCTCTCCTGGTCCCCTGCTTACTGGAGCTGACATTCCCTGACCGGCAGAGGAAGTGTCTGGCTGCAGCGGTGCTGTCCCTGAGCTGCCATCCCCTCATCTGCCAAACGTGCAAACTTGTTGGGGTGTGTCAGATCAGGGCTAGCCTCCCTGGCACTCTTCCCTCTACCCCGCTTTCTTACTGTCACCCAGCTAGCTACCTCACTCTCCTCAGCCTCCTCGCTACCACCCTCCCCACATCTACCCCAAAGACTGCTTGCTCGGTGAGCAGCAAACTCTTTGCAAATTGTCAGTGGCTCTCAGTGTTGCAATATGCCCGTTTAGAGACTCGATGTGCGATTCCAAACGGGTAATTTGCTCACATTTTGAACAAAGATATGCACCCTCAAACGGCTGTTCCAGGACTGCATACATCATGCAAGATGTGCACTGGACGGCATTGTCAATTGTGCAAGACATACTAATGGGGATTACACCACAAAAACAAAAAAAAATACAATATAATCTAGTTACAAGAACTGACGAATTTCAGTCCCCCACTGAAGTCCCTGAATCTGAAGTCACTTAATCTTAAGTCACACTTACACAACCACACACTTAATCAACCACGCGTCGCGACCAACCTCGCGTTATATATATATCTACTTATATAAGTATGCTGTAAATGAAACTCAAATACACCAGCCTGTTTTTTTTTTTCCTCTGGATTCAAAGCATGCTTTTATTTTCCCTTATAACCATGTTATAAGGGAAAATATTAACATCAACATAACACTTAACCCAATCCCGAACTTAAGTGATGAAGTCCGGGTTCGGGTCTGGGTATCAAACATGCCGATTTTTCTCACGCATGTGCAAAACGCATCAAACCAGTTTGCACTCGCGCAGAAAAATCACGCATTTTCCCGCAACACACCAGCATCTTATCCGGGCGTCACACTAGAAGGTTGCAGTCTAGCTAGAAATCATATATGGGGAGAGCAATCAGAGCCCTTAAGCCTTATTCACACATCAGTGTTTCACGGACGTGTGCTGTACGTGTTCTCCACGGACAGCACACGTCCCTATTCATTTTAATGTGTGTATTCACACATCAGTGTTTTAGCACGGTCCGTGGGTCAGTTTTTTTTAGCTTGGATGCATGCTCTATTTTGTCCGTGTTCACAGATCAATCACGCCCATTATAGTCTATGGTTCCGTGAAAACCACAGATGCAACATGGATACCATCCGTGTTGCACGGATCATTAAGAAGAGATTCTTTGAAAATTATTTTTCAGCTGTTCAGTGTCAGTGAAACACAGATGCAACACGGACAGAAAAACACACAGACACACGTACCCAACACGGACAGCTTCACGGATGCATCACCTGATGACGGATTTGAGCACGGATGTATGAATGAGGCTTTAGTGTTCTGGATGCTGGATGTTCATGGATGCTGGATGATGCCGCCCTTCTTCTACCATCACTCCTGTGGATTGAGCCTTGGCAGAAGGTCCGCAGTGGACACAGAAGCATAACAAGCAGACAGCGGGGATCCAACCAGTCCCACCGTGAGGACTCTCCAATTACTCCTAGCTGGCTCCCCGCTCCTCATCTTGGATGCTAAGCCTTCACTGCCGCCTGTTAGCTGCCATTGATGAACATCATGGACTTGGTGAGATCTTTCCAATGTATGGTGTAGCCCCCAAACCTTCTCTGTCTCCCACCAGATCCTTCAGAACTATCCCAGTAGCTAAACTCACGTTACCTACACCACATAGGAACAGGACTGTGCGGTGTGTTAATCACAGTTTGATTAGTCTCCTGCAGCTGCCTCGATTGTTTGACTACTTGACTGTTCATTATAGTTGGACTTTAATATGCTCTGAGATTGCTGGTTACTTCACTGTCCACTTTATTCTTCTTATGACCTTTTACCAGCTTCTCCGCTTTACAGTTTTAAGTTTACATTCTAGCCTACAGTTTATTTGTTAGAAGGCTTTTTACTGCATGATTTATAGCATTTTCATGTTACTTCCCTTTTCATGACATATCTGTTCAGTTCTTCATGGCACTGTCCCTACCTCTTTCTTATCCATTGCATGTCTGTCATTAGTTTTTGTTTGATTTGTTGGCATTTTTCAATAGCATATTATATATATATTTGAACGTACTTGAACGTTATATTCCACTAACTTGTGACAAAAAATAAAATTTTACATGAACTCACCATACCCCTCACGGAATACCTTGGGGTGTCTTCTTTCAAAAATGGGGTCACATGTGAGGTGTTTGTACTGCTCTGGCATTTGAGGGTCTCCACAATCATTACATGTATGGCCAGCATTAGGAGTTTCTGCTATTCTCCTTATATTGAGCATACGGGTAATGAGATTATTTTTTTTTTCCGTTCAGCCTCTGGGCTGAAAAAAAATAAAATAAAATGAACGGCACAAATTTTTTCATTCGCATCGATCAATGTGGATGAAAAAATCTCTGCCAAAATCAGTGACTGCGGTGTGGTGGGCGCTAACTACCTAACAAGTAGCTAACTAACTGGCAGTGATAAGGGACCCTTATGCCCCATTCACACGTCCGCAATTCTGTTTGTGGAACGGAATTGCGGACCCATTCATTTCTATGGGGACAGACTTTGTCCTGCTCGGATCCGGAATTGTGGATCCGCACTTCCGTTCCGCAAAAATATAGAACATGTCCTTTTCTTGTCCGCAATTGCGGACAAGAAAAGGCATTTTCTATATAGTTCTGGCAATGTGCGGATCTGCAAAATGCGGAAAGCACATTGCCGGTGTCCGTGCTTTGCAGATCCGCGGATCCGCAAAACACATATGGACATGTGAATGGAGCCTTACAGGGGGGTGATCAGGGAGTCTATATGGGGTGATCAGGGGTTAACAAGGGGTTAATAAGTGAGGGGGGGGTGTAGTGTGGTGCTTGGTGCTACTTTACATAGCTACCTGGTCCTCTGGTGGTCGATCCCAGCAAATGGGACCACCAGAGGACCAGGTAGCAGGTATATCAGATGCTGTTAACAAAACAGCGTCTGATATACATGTTTGATGCTTTTTATTTTACATCAATCGCTGGCAGGCTGCAGTATAACTGCCGAGCTGTAAGCTGCTGTGAACGTGCGCGCATTCACAGCAAATCTCGCCTCTCGCGAGATGACGCGCAAACGCGTCAAGGAGGAACATACCTGCCACCACCTGGACGCATCCGTGCGTTAGGCGGTCGGCAGGCAGTTAAAAGACCTCTGGAGGACACTGTCTTTTTTTTTTTACTGTTTCCACTGTAACTGGGGCATCCACATCCTCCTTAGACCCTGCAGTTCTGCACCTGCCCCGACACCCGGCGGTCATGGGACCGTTGGGACTAATACAGGAAGCGGTGCGGTCACTACCTGCTCCTCCCCCCTGCGTTCCTCCACAATCTCCTGCCGGCACAGGAGACGACAGAAGCAGTAATAAACAGCTCTTGTCTTCTACTCGGGGTCCCCACTGTTTCTGACAGCCGAGACCAACCCTGCTCCTGCTAGATTGCAGGACGTATATAGCCAGTGGGCAGCCTTGAAGGGGTTAAGGACAACCATGACACACTTCACTTCTCAACAACTAATATTGCCAAAGTATTTCATTCTTTCTACTCTGGTTCTCCTTCACCACTGGACTCGCTAACCTTACTTCTTACCTGGAGCTTCTCCACCTTTCCACACTTTCTGAAGAGGACATTGCACCTCTCACACAGCCCAACACTATTGAAGCACTTCATTCGGGCCTTCGCAGCTTCCCTCTGGAAAAATCCAAGGGCGGGATGGTCTCCCGCTTCTGAACCACCAGAACTTTGCAATAGTTACCATCCTATTTCCCCCCTTAATCTAGATCTGAAAATTTCAGCCAAATTGCTGGCATAGCGCTTGAGCTCTATCTTGCCGAGACTCATACTTGAGGAACAGGTGTGTTTTGTCCAGGGTAGAGAGGGATGGGATATTGCCCACAACCTAATACACACTATTCACATTGCTCAAAAACACAACCAGTCCTTGCACTACTGGGAATTGATGCCGAAAAGGCGTTCACCCGGGTTAACTGGTCACTTATGACAGCTACACTTGCCAAATTCAACTTTGGTAAATGTAAATTAATGCACCTAGGCCAAATTAATTGTATTACTGCATATACACTAATTAGAATAAAACTAGCGACAACTGAACAAGAGACGGACTTGTGTATTCTAGTTACAAGAAAGCTAAGCGGCAGGTGGTGAACCAGATTATTGAATAGGATGGAAAGTTTCTGTATTATTGTGAATTCTGAGATTCAGGAAAAAATTGACTTAATGGGGTTCTTCAGCCCCAAGATAAAATGTTTTCCCTCAATCTAACCTGTGGAAAGAAGATTGGGAGAACAGTACTTACCAGCAACAGCATTAGATCCTCTTCACGGTCACGTAACAGTTCAGCGTTTTGAGCGCTTCAGGTCCCTTTCCAAATTCTGTCTTCCTTTCTTCAGCAGTAGACGGTGCGTCATCACTGACGTCACCACCTCCTGCAACTTATGAGCCAGCCATCTTCCTTCCCAACATCAGCGCACTAGGCATGCACCAGAAATTCTTTAATGGACGTCCTTGCTGACGTTGATCTCTGCAACGAGCGGAGTTGACAGCACCATTTACCCCTGCCCAGAAGGCGTCTGTGAGAAGCCTTTGCTTGGCTCTATAATGGGAAATGTTGCTGTCACTGTTATGGGGGATACTGTTGCTATCATTGTTATGGGGGACTCTATGGATATCACTGTTATGGGGGACGCTATTGATGTCGCTTTTTTAGGTGACTGTTTGGATATCCCTTATGGGGGACGCTGTAGATGTCACTGTTATGGGGGACACTGTGGATATCAGTTGGACGCTATAGATGTCTTTTAACCTCACACACATAAAATAAACTAGACCTGTGCAAAGCGGGGTCATTCTGCTAAAATATATATATGAAAATATAAAGAATATGGACAGCACTCCCAATGAAAAAATAAAATAATATGTATTCACTCATGTGGTATACAAGTATATGTGGGTAAGAAGTAAAATAGTCCCCTTCCCTCATTGTTAAGGATTACTAGGGTTCAGGGCCTACTTACTCCATTACAGACCCCGCCATACTACAGTGACCTGTGGTCAACAAGGAGTTAACACTGCGTATCCCACACCTAATAGCAGCAGCAACAAAAGAGGGGAATAGGCTCAATCCCCGTATATGGAAACAGTTTTATAAGAGTTGAAGCCGCGCTGGTTGCACACAGTACCTCCAGTATTCACCAAAATTAAGGATCAACAATGATCTTTATGGAGAGAATCGATGTTATATTCGTGACTCTATCCCCAAGATAACTTGCATATGCGATGCATTATGTGGTTCTTCCTGATGCACACACCGACCAACCTCCAATTGGGGCACACTCGACCTTCAAGGAAACGGCAAAAATAGTGCAGTACCCTTAATAATGAATAAAGCACACTTTATTGGTACTCACAAAATCCATATAAAATCCAGGCATATATTCTCGCTTAAAACCGCCCGACCCGGGTTTCGCTTGAGCTTCTTCAGGGGCTGTAGGCGTTCAGAGCGCCCGCTGCCTTAAGGTGATTTAATACCTTCCGCATAGATACCGGAAGTAAACCGTACTAACATCGATATGATCGGATAAAAGTCCACATCAATAAACTTACAGAGAAACAATCTCTTATAAAATTGCATAGAAATAATTTTGTTATAAAATCGCATTAAAATGGCAAATATACAAATCCATATAAATATATATAAATAAAAATTTAAGACATGCACACAGATTTAATATCCCATTCAATGTTTAGACCCTTTGGTTGCAGAGTGTTAAGCGTGTAGATCCACTCTGCTTCCTTCCTATTAATTTGTTTAACAGGGTCTCCCCCCCGCCAGTGTCTCTGTACTTGTTCAACCGCCCAGAACCGGAGGGGTCTTTACGATGATACTTCTTAAAATGCGCTGGGACACTATGGTTTTCTATCCCCTTTTTGATGTTGTTAATATGCTCTCCT
The DNA here is from genome assembly GCA_033119425.1 of Bufotes viridis. Lineage (NCBI taxonomy): Eukaryota > Metazoa > Chordata > Amphibia > Anura > Bufonidae > Bufotes > Bufotes viridis. The sequence goes on along the minus strand of CM065596.1, from coordinate 95,864,491 downwards.
ATACGAACTTTTAATTTTCTGAGTGTCCTGCCAACATATTGAATCTTGCAGGGACATTCCAATAAATAGATGACTCCTGACGTCTCACACAATATATTTCCTCTGATTTTATATTCCTTTTGCGTCGAGGTTGCAACCACAGTATCCACTCTAGCCCTTTTTTTGTCATCCTTACACCTATTACGGCAACCAATACAGAACCCGCACCAGGTGAAACCGTCCCGATATTTCTGCGTCTGTTTGTTCCCATTCACACAGCCATGAACTATGCTGTTTCTAATAGTGGGGGCCCTTTTGAATATCCTAAGAAAGGATATCGCCAATCGTACTATCATTCTTCAACACCTTCCAATTTTGATACATAACTTTTTTAATCTGCGGACACAAGGTGGAATAGGTGGTGGAAAATGCGAATTTATATCGATTAACATTCTCTGAATTATTGGAGGTGCTGGTATTTTCTTTGAGCCCTTGATGTTTTACTTCTAATTTCCTCTTTCTGTATCAATAATTCATCTCTATTATATCCCTTCTCAACAAATCGGTCTATAATTTTATTACTCTGTTCATCATAATCACTTTCTTCTGTACAATTTCGCCTAATCCGTTGTAGCTGGCCTTTTGGAATATTGCTAATCCAGGGTTGGTAATGGCAACTACTTCTTTTGATGTAGCCATTCCGGACGGTAGGTTTGAAGAAGGTCTTAGTTTTTAACTGGCCTTGTTCAATCCAAATCTCTAAATCTAGGAAGTGGATAGAACCTCGGCTAATGTCCTCTGTAAGAATAATATTCCAATGATTACTATTGAGGACTGCAATGAATTCCTTGAGACCTTCTTCCGAGCCATACCAAATACCCAAACAATCATCGATAAATCGTTTCCACAAAAATAACCTCTCCCCTTCAATTTCCTTATTGAGTATGGGGCTAATATTTAAATTTTCCCAATATGCCATAAAGAGATTTGCAAAGCTGGGTGCGAATTTCGCACCCATTGCAACACCCGAGGTCTGCAAATAAAATTCATTACTATACCAAAAGTAATTATGCTCTAAGCAAAAATTGATACAATCGATAATAAATTCCTTGTGTGGTTGGCTCATTATTTCATCCTGATCCATATGAAATTTTACCGCAGCTAAACCTATTTCATTTGGGATAATTGCATATAAAGAGGATACAACAAGGGTCATCAGAAATGTTTCATCAGGGATGTTCTTAATCTCATTCAACATGTCCAGGACGTGCCCTGTGTCTCTTAAATAGGAAGGGGTATTGGGAACATACTTTTGCAGGAATATATCAGCATATGCAGATAGACGGCTGGTGACGGAATCGAGACCCGAGCATATCAACAACATCAAAAAAGGGGATAGAAAACCATAGTGTCCCAGCGCATTTTAAGAAGTATCATCGTAAAGACCCCTCCGGTCTCCGGTTCTGGGCGGTTGAACAAGTACAGAGACACTGGCGGGGGGGGAGACCCTGTTAAACAAATTAATAGGAAGGAAGCAGAGTGGATCTACACGCTTAACACTCTGCAACCAAAGGGTCTAAACATTGAATGGGATATTAAATCTGTGTGCATGTCTTAAATTTTTATTTATATATATTTATATGGATTTGTATATTTGCCATTTTAATGCGATTTTATAACAAAATAATTTCTATGCAATTTTATAAAAGATTGTTTCTCTGTAAGTTTATTGATGTGGACTTTTATCCGATCATATCGATGTTAGTACGGTTTACTTCCGGTATCTATGCGGAAGGTATTAAATCACGCTCTGAACGCCTACAGCCCCTGAAGAAGCTCAAGCGAAACCCGGGTCGGGCGTTTTTAAGCGAGAATATATGCCTGGATTTTATATGGATTTTGTGAGTACCAATAAAGTGTGCTTTATTCATTATTAAGGGTACTGCACTATTTTTGCCGTTTCCTTGAAGGTCGAGTGTGCCCCAATTGGAGGTTGGTCGGTGTGTGCATCAGGAAGAACCACATAACGCATCGCATATGCAAGTTATCTTGGGGATAGAGTCACGAATATAACATCGATTCTCTACAGTGACCTGTGTCTGGATACCTTCTGGGATTCTACAAGCAACCCACACAGATTTACGATCCCTCGGTATCCCTCATCAACTACCTACGTAGAGATCTGTGGTTCTCCATCTCACCGTATACTCTGGTTCGGGTAAGACTGCTTACACCTCAGCTAAGGTGTAGCAGGATTTGGTCTTTTACCTACCATAGTAGGTATACTAGCCTTATCTTGGCATCCCTACTTGTTGTTTTGTCTTATGTGTTTGGTGTATCTGTTTATGTCTCCATTTACCTTTTAACAATATTAAAAGTTAATTTTTAGTAAATACCTCTGGGGGTTAGTTTACACATTATTTCAGGCACCAGCAACATTGCTGCCCTGCCTGTGGACATTCACAGCATGTCCTACTCATAAATGTCAAGGAAAAGCCTAACACATTAGACCTTTTTAGGAAGCTTGTATGATGCTTGTAAAGGCGTTATTGCAACATCTGTATATATACAGTGGGGAAAATAAGCATTTGATACACTAGCGATTTTGCAAGTTTTTCCACCTACAAAGAAAGGAGATGTCTAATTTTTATTGTAGGTACACTTTAACTGTGAGAGACAGAATAAAAAAAAAAAATCCAGAAAATCACATTTTATGATTTTTTAAATTATTCATTTGTATTTTATTGCTTTAAATAATTATTTCAACTACAATAGAAAATGCAATTACAGAGTTCAGACGTTTGCTTAGTTCTTTTCCAAGCTTGCGCACATTGCAGCGGGGATTTTGGCCCACTGCTCCATACAGATCTTCTCCAGATCTTTCAGATTTCGGGGCTGTCACCGGGCTACACTGAGTTTCAGCTCCCTCCAAAGATTTTTGATTGGGATCAGGTCTGGAGACTGGTTAGGCCACTCCAGGACCTTGAAATACTTCTCACAGAGTACTCCTTAGTTGCCCTGGCTGTGTGTTTCGGGTCATTGTCATGCTGGAAGACCCAGCCATGACCCATCTTCACTACTCTTACTGAGGGAAGGAGGTTGTTGGCCAAAATGTCGTGAATCATGGTCCCATCCATCTTCCCTTCAATACAGTGCAGTCGTCCTCTCCCCTTTGCAGAAAAGAACCCCCAAACTATGATGTTTCCAACCCCATGCTTCACAGTAGGGAACGGTGTTCTTGGGGTTGCACGCATCCTTCTTCCTTCAAACACAGCGAGTGGAGTGGATACCAAAAAGTTCTATTTTGGTCTCATCTGACCACATGACCTTCTCCCATGCCTCCTCTGGATCATCCAGATGGTCATTGGCGAACTTCGAACGGGCCTAGACATGTTCTGGCGTGAGCAGGGCGGCCTAGCGTGTCCTGCAGGATTTTAATCCTTGACGTTGAAGTCTGTTACTAACAGTAATCTTTGAGACTGTGGTCCCAGCTCTCTTCAGATCATTGACGAGGTCCCCCCATGTAGTTCTGGGCTGATTCCTGACCTTTCTCAGAATCATCCATACCCCACGGGGCGAGACCTTGCATGGAGCCCAAGACCGAGGATTGACTATCGATAGTCATCTTGTGTTTCTTCCATTTTCTAATAAATGTGCCAACAGTTGTTGCCTTCTCACCAAGCTGCTTGCCTATTGTCCTGTAGCTTATCCCAGGCTTGTGCAGGTCTGCAATTTTGTCCCTGGTGTCCTTAGACAACTCTTTGTTCTTGGCCATAGTGGAGAGGTTAGAGTGTGATTGAATGTGCGTGTGGACAGGTGTCTTTTATACAGGTAACAATCTCAAACAGGTGCAATGAATACGAATGTAGAGTAGGAGGGCTTCTTAAATAAAAACCGTGAGCCAAAATTCTTGCTAGTTGGTAGGTGATCAAATGCGTATTTTATGCAATAAAATTCAAATGAATTTTTTAAGAATCACTCAAAAATATAAAAATATAGCCCTGCGATCAGATAAGAAACCGTATTGGGAGATGCGGCCAATACACGGACCGTGTTTCTAAGGCTCATTGTGGTTGTGTGCATGAGCCCTTAGGTATATAAGCTTATTAGATATTATCACATGTGACAGCTAAAGATAAGCGATGTTTTCAAAAATTCAATTCGGGTGCTTTGCCAATTTTTTCAAAAGAATTTGCTTTGTTCTGAATTAATTTGTCGCGGAGCACGTTAAGTCAGCCATATCCAGGCACGCAGGGAGAGTATCTCAGCATACATCATTGAGCATTGCAGCAACATGCATAGCTATTCCTTTCTGGTAGTGAAACAGTTACTGTGCATCAGTATGACAGGCAGGTGACAGGTGTTACTCTTAGACTCAGTACACACTTCACTTATTTCAGTTACGAGTCAAAAACACAGAACAGGTGGCGATCTTTTCATGATACCTTATTTGAGAGTAGGATTGGCTTACCGTACAGTAAATGCTGAATTAAGTGACCAAATAACTGAATTGTGAACTCAGCCTTACAGGTCAAAGTTAGTGCAGTGCAGTGGCCCAAGATTCTAATATAGTGGGAAAGGGGAGTCTCATTTTACATAGTTCTTCCACATAGATTGATAGATAACCTATTTTTTTAGCTACTGATATAAGTAGTGGCCCTATGACAAAGTGGAGAGGGTGTAAGTTTGTGTTGATGTCAATGTTTATTTTTCACTTCTTCTGATCAGTCAGAAGAAAAACCTGTCTTTTGAGCATCTGCCTTCTTGATCAGCATTGGTAAGGCAAAAACAGGAGAGGGTTCAAAACAGAGATGACACGTGATATTTGCATGTCTTCCAAGTTTTGGACCCACTCCTGCTTTTGGCTTCCAAATCATGATCAAATCCTGATGCACAATACTGATTGTGTGATAGAGGCCTCATGCTCAATTTGCATTAGTTTTGGCCATTTGCCTCTGTTTTATTCAGATGGAAAAAAGGTCCTGCATGCAGGACCTTAATGTCCTCTATCACACAGTCAGTATTTGGCCAGTTTTTTGCATCAATAACTGATGAGCATTCCGTTGCTGGCATCTTCCATTGTATGCATTTTTTACTACAAGTACAGGATATGCTCCCCTATATACATGCACAACTGCATATGGGTTTGAGCATATCCTTCCTGTTTAACACCACGTTTTCTAATGGTTTGTATGCTCCTGTAAACAAGGCACATAGTAGACCTGGAAAGAGTTCAGAGAAGGGCAACTGAGGTAATAAATGGAATGGATGGACTACAGTACTCAGAAAGATTATCAAAATTAGGGTTATTCACTTTAGAAAAGAGACGACTAAGGGGCGATCTAATAACTATGTATAAATATATTAGAGGTCAGTACAGAGATCTCTCCCATCATCTGTTTTTCCACAGGACTGTGATGAGACATCCTCTGCCTCTGGAGGAAAGAAAGTTTGTACACAAACATAGAAGCGGATTCTTTACGGTAAGAGCAGTGAGACTATGGAGCTCTCTCCCTGAGGAGGTGGTGATGGTGAATTCACTAAAAGAGTTCAAGAGGGGCCTGGATGTATTTCTGGAGTGTAATAATATTACATGTTATAGTTACTAGATATGGGTTGTTGATCCAGGCAGTTATTCCGATTGGAGTCGGGAAGGAATTTTTTCCCCCTAAAGTGAGAAAAATTGGCTTCTTGTTTTTTTTTGCCTTCCTCTGTATCAACTTGCAGGACAAACGGCTGAACTGGATGGACAGATGTCTTTTTTCAGCCTTATAAACTATAAACTATGTTACTATAATAAATATATATATATATATATATATATATATATATATATATATATTCATAGAAAAGAGCAGCACTCCTCCAAGCGTAAAAAAGCGGTGATTTATTCAGCACATGTGTCACCGCTTTTTTCACGTTTGGAGGAGTGCTGCGTTCTTTTCTATGAATATATGCGGCTCTTGGACACGAGCGGACGCGTGCACCTTATGGTGAAGTGGAGTGCTGCCTGATCTTATTGGAATATATATATATATATATATATATAGTTAGTAAGGGATCACATCATTCAGGGGGTCATAATCACCCAACTTCTTTGCAGACAACAAGGGTTTTAGTGTCCAAACTGTGCTTTTACTTTAGTCCTTTCAGCACCATAGAGATTAGTCCAGTTATCAGGCACTGGATCAGTTGTGGCTCCCAGATAAACAATCAAAATAAATGTCTGCCCGGCTGGGCTCTAACTAACATATATAACTAAGGTCCTACCTCACTTATAGGGCACAGTTCACAACTGCAACTCAGTCCGCCTTTACTTTGCCATATAGTCCACCCAGGGAAGGTATCAGGCGTCACATAGCATTGTGGCCCCTCGTGACTGAGACCACCCAGAGCCTCCGCAGGACTCTGCTTCGAAAACTCTCCTTCCCCCAGACTGGCACCCTGGGAGATGCTTTATCCCAGCCTGATTAGAGCAGTCCTCACCTAGAAATCCCTTTCTGCTAAGGAAAAACTTGCCCCAGACTGGGGGAGTGGATTGGGAGGTCCCACTGCCAAAACCTACCAACCTAAAACAAGTAAAATCCAGCCCTGAATAAATAAAGAAAATATCTCCAGCAACTATGTTTGCTGAAACCAGCATTATCCTGGATTTCACCCACCTCAGCCAGTTGAGGAATCGAGGAATCTGGGAGAGATATACCACCCTTCCGGGTCTTTATGGTTCACATCACCACAATATAATAAATAAATATATATATATATATATATATATATATATACACACACACACACAAACAAAAGATAACATACAAAGTAAAGTAAGTAACAGCCACCAAAGCCATGGACAAATGAGCGAGTTCCCACTGAAAAATCAGGCTTGTTCAGTTTAGAAGTGTTCTTAGTTACATGTGCATATATATGTGTGGTCAATACAAAGAACTGGCACATAATTTATTTGTCATGGTGGTTTAGGATGCATAAAGAAGAAAAGAAAATTACTTCAGTTTCAGTCAGAGGAGATATTACCTATAAATGGATTTGTCTTCATTGTATTCACTGTGTATTCACTTGTGTAGAACTGGTATCTACCATTATATACTCAATTTGTATAGTGTATTATATGCAGAACCAGTATAATGTAATATTCAGTCACTATGTGGTGGTATTATATGTATATGATCTTGGCAGTACAATTTGTCTCTTAAAAAATGCAAATGTTGGTTTTTGGATACTGTTTTTATTCAGTATCAGTATGGTGGTAATATTCTGACCTTATGTGCTCATGGTATAAACAATATTATTTGGCCTGTATATAGTGTTATTATTGGTAATGGTATAACGGTTGATCTTGGTATACTGTGGGGCATATTTTGATAAAAAAAGGGCATGTCCACAGGTTAGGGGCACTTGACTTGCCACAGGCACTGGCAAGCTACATTACGACACTTGTTGCTTGTATTTGTTTTATACATACACTGTTGCAGCTTCAACTTTTACCACTGTTTCCCCCACTGATCCCCTCAGAATGTCTGTCCCCCTCCTCTCACTGAGACCCTGCTGACTTGTATCCCTCATGCTACCTTTTGCCTGCTCCCTCTCAGAGCACCTTCTCGCTTTGTGTGCCCCTTGCCCACTCCTCTAACAGAGAAAATCCATGGACGATCGAACCTTGGACAAAGCATACCTAATCCGTTGCTTGAGAAGAGAAATGACACTGAACAAACTTCCTAAGGTCCGTTTGTCTGGATTAAGTCTTTCATGGCCAAACTACAAAACAGAATGGAAATGCCTAAAGGTCAAAAGCTAGGAAAATGTTACAAAATGAATACATATGGGGATTTTATTTATCACACTTATACAAATGAACGTGTGCCTCAGCCTAAAACAAATTTTCAGAATGTAACACTAACATGTCACCACACACCAGAATATACAGCCATAAAATGTAATAACTAATAAAATTTACATTTCACTACAAAACATGCTAATACTTTATATACAGAAATGTTCAAATATTTAAAATTGCATAAACTTTTTTTTGTGAAAATTTAAAATTCTAAATTAAATCACTGGTATATATTATATTTTTCTAACATGTTAAATGTGACCTTATGTACATTGGGATGCGAAAGTTTGGGCAACCTTCTTAATCGTCATGATTTTCCTGTATAAATCGCTGATTGTTACAATAAAACATTTCAGTTAAATATATCATATAGGAGACACACACAGTGATATTTGAGAAGTGAAATTAAGTTTATTGGATTTACAGAAAGTGTGCTATAATTGTTTAAACAAAATTAGGCAGGTGCATAAATTTGGGCACTGTTGTCATTTTATTGATTCCAAAACCTTTAGAGCTAATTATTGGAACTCAAATTTGCTTGGTAAGCTCAGTGACCCCTGACCTACATACACAGGTAAATCCAATTATGAGAGAGAGTATTTAAGGGGGTCAATTGTAAGTTTCCCTCCTCATTTCATTTTCTCTGAAGAGTAGCAACATGGGGGGGGTCTCAAAACAACTCTCAAATGACCTGAAGACAAAGATTTTTCACCATCATGGTTTAGGGGAAGGAAACAGAAAGCTGTCTCAGAGATTTCAGCTATCTGTTTCCACAGTTAGGAACATATTGAGGAAATGGAAGACCACAGGCTCAGTTCAAGTTAAGTCTCGAAGTGCATAAATTTGGGCACCACAAAAAAGAAATGAAATCAATATTTAGTAGATCCTCCTTTTGCAGAAATGACAGCCTCTAAATGCTTCCTGTAGGTTCCAATGAGAGTCTGGATTCTGGTTGAAGGTATTTTGGACCATTCCTCTTTACAAAACATCTTTAGTTCATGAGATGGTATTCAATGCAATAACTTAAGAAAATGGATCTCGCTCTCTCTCTCGCTCTATATATATATATTACATTTTTTTTTAAAATGCCCTCCAATAGCCTAAAATAAAAATTGATGTTCTGCTTACCCCTTTCTCCAGTGGCATTCTCTACAGCACTGGTTTGGTCCTCCTGCTACTTGTTTACAGACTGCAGTAGTCACGTGACGTGCAGGTGTATGGTACGTAACTGCAGCAGGCAATCACAAATCCCAGCGTTAGCCCACTGAAGACAGTGATTGGCTGCAGTGGTTATGTACCATATTCTGGCACATCATAATTGCAGTTTGTAAATAGGCAGCGGGAGGAGGACTGTATCAGTGCCGTAGAGAATGCTACTGGAGAAAGGCGTGAGCTTAACCTAATTTTTTTGGGAAACTGGGACCTTGTCTGAGATTTTTAATTATCTCAGACATCCATTTTAAATTGTACATTTTAAACCTGTCTGTCTGAGAAAAGAGATATATACCTTATGGAAATAAACATGTTAAGAATGTGAGTAATCCAATGTGGTTAAATAAAAGAGTTTCCTCCCACACTCCAAACACATTTTGATAGGGAACTGAGATTGTGAGCCCCACTGGGGACAGAATAGTTGGTCAAAAAGCTGATATTGAATACCTATCCTGATGATAGGTCATTAATATATATGGCCAGACAACCCCTTTAATACCATTCTGGTGTGTGACTTTTTGATAAATTTATTTCAATTTTCTTGGGAGGCCAATCAAAAAATAAAACGGCTAATTGGCCATTTTAATTTTCTTTTTCTGTTAATTGTATGGGATAAATACATTTATATTTTAATAGTACAGGCATTTTGGAATGCATATGCATACAAAAAAACTTCAACAATACCCAAATATAATTTAAAAAAAGCAAGACATCTCCTAACCTCCCGGCCCAACGAAGCCGCTGGCAGCAGATCCCGCACCTGCGCACTAGGCTCAGCGAACTCTTTCGGCTCATGCGAACTCCTGGCAGCGGCTTCGTTGAGCAAAGTGCGCACTTCGCTCAACCCGGATATGCCCTGCAGGCGCGGGATCTGGCAGAGGGACGGGGAGGATTGCAGAGGCGGCGCTGAGCTGTGGAACGCGGCGCTGAAGACAGGGAAGGCGGCGCTGAGCACCGGACGGCGAAAGGTGCGGCCGGGCACCCTGTATTAACGGACCTCCCCTTGAGCACCTTAACATTGACATATTAGAAAAAGCTGATATTTGTGCAAATAGAGCCACAGTAAGGTATAATAAGGCCATCTTAGGATTCTACTTATTAGTCTGGACATGAACATATGTTTAGGTTATAGGGGTAAAATCTGCTGACAGAATCTCTTTAAAGGTGGAAAAAGTTCTGAAATGATTTATCTTTGTCTCATTTTTTTACAGCACAGCAACCTGATATTTTAACAGGGGTGTGTAGACTTTTTATATCCACTGTATGTATCAAACAGCCCATTTCACCACCTACTACAATATTTACCACTGCAACTTGCATAGATTCTGCTTAAATTAGGCTGCTAAATAGTCTCTATGTAACCTTTTTACTGACATTTCTTAGTGAGCACTGCATAGTACTTCTTCCTAGTTTCTTTGCAACATTCGCCACGTTTCTAAAGGCCAAACTTGCCATATTACACTGGTAATACACTTACAGCCAATGCATTACAATTGTAAAGGGGATCAGACCCCCAAAAGTTGAAGTGCCAGAGTAGGACAAAAAAAAAAAAGTTTAACAAAAATGTATTGTTTCAAGAAGAAAAAAAAAAAAAAAAAAAACAGAACAAGCTTTTACAAAATAAAGTTAAAGATGTCAGGGGTTACAATCTGGCATGCAACTGCAAATACATTTTGGATTGGGTAAAAGGCACCTCTTTCTTTGCAAATCTTAAGTTGGAGAGACACTTAGCAGGCCCATGGAATCTGGTGGCACTACTCCATTCTAGTCTCCCCAAGCTCCCGGACGGGCTAAATAGATACCTACTATTTAGAGATACTATCCTTACGTGGAAGATATTGAGGAAATTGTTTGGATTGCCCTACCAGCTATCTAAACATCTCCCAATATTTGATAACCCAGCCTTTGAGCCGGGTAGGAACAGTGCACAGATGCAGGAGTGGCGTAGGCAGGGCCTGAAGGTGATGGGGGATGCATTCCATGACAAAGAGGCAAGGTGGCTGTCCCGGGGGGAATTGGAGGCGAAATGGAAGTTGAAGAATGCCATGTTCCTCCCATGTCTGCAGCTACTGGCTTATGGGAAATCCTTGGTCAAAGATCTATCAAATGAATGGGGACATAACACCTTTGATTTGATTTTATCCACCAAATTTAGACCATCAATTTCATCTCTTTACCAATCCCTCCGGGACAGATGGGAAAAGGCAGACCCGGGGAAGATATTTCGGAAGTGGGAAAGGGAATTGGGAATCAAGGAAATCTATAAACCCATCTCTGTAGAAATAGAGGGTCTTCATAAGAATATGCCTTATGAATGCTGGCGGGAAACACACTTAAAGATACTACATCATGCTATATACGGGTTTGATGTCCCCAACTCTAAACCCAGCTCTGACAGACTGACTGCATGCCCAAAATGTGACGTTCCGAAGACAGACTTGTTTCATGGGTTGTGGAATTGTGGGAAGTTGAGGCAGTATTGGGGTGACATAACCTTGGTTCTGTCCAAATGTACTGAGAAAGAGCTTGAGATCACTCCAGAGATAGCCATTCTACAGGTCCAGATTGTTAGACAAGATCATTCAGCCTCCGATTACACGACAGGGTCGATACCCCCGATAGGCCATAAAATCTTGATGGTTGCGAAAAAGTGCTTACTGAAGATGTGGCTTCAACCAGGGATTCCTTCGGTCTCCATGGTGGTCAAGCAATTGCAACACATCTTGCACCTAGAATGGATTGAGGCCTTGCAGAAGAAAGATGAGTTGGGGAAGAAATGGTATTAAACGTGGCGAAAATTTCTGGTACATTATGTGGAGGACATAGACTACCCAAGACTTATGTCACCTTTTAAGTTGACACCTTGGTATCTTCTGGAGGACTTGAAGGATAATCTAGGACCACTGAAAGTGTCAGGAGGAGAAACAATGGCTCATTAGATAAGCAGGAATATACGACTCAAACAAGATCTTCTGAATGATGGTAGGAGGTGCGGCCGATGCAGGGGAGGGGGGGTTTGCTTATATTTATTGTGTACTTCATAGGTAGAAGTGTCGGACAGCTAATTGATACATGTATAGGTGAATAGCTTTCTGAATTTGAGACTAGACAGCTTAATCATTGTAAGACCTATAATGCTGTATGAACACTTGCTTTTCATGCTGTCCTCATGCTGTTTGCATGATTTGTTGTGCTTGGGGAAAAAAATTGGAAAACTTTAATAAAATTATATTTAAAAAAAAAAATAAAGTTAACATTTTTTTTATTAAAAATATGGAAAAAGAGAAAGTAGACATATTAGGTATCGCCGCATCTGAATCGACCGGCTCTATAAAAATATCACATCGCCAGGTGAACGGCGTAAAAAAATAAAATAAAAACCGTGCCAAAACAGCCATTTTCTGGTCACCTTGCCTCACAAAAAGTGTAACACCAAGTGATCAAAAAGGCATATTTAGCCAAAATGATACCAATCAAACCGTCATCTCAGCCCGCAAAAGCGAGACCCTACCTAAGACAATTGGCCAAAAAATTAAAAAAATATGACTCTCACGAAATGGAAACACAAAAACAAGATTTTATTCTGTTCAAAACAACAAAAATAAAAATAATAGACACATTGCCACGTCCGTAACAACCTGCTAAGCAATCAAAAAGTCTTATGTATCCCAAAATCGTACCAATAAAAATGTCACCTCATCAAGCAAAAAATGAGCACACACATAAGACAATCACCTAAAAAAGAAAACCGACGGCACCCGTAAACCAATCCATCAAAATCTGCGCTGCAAAAGCCATATGACGCACTTTCCATTCTGAGTCCTGCCATGTGCCCCTATAGCAGTTTTAACCACGCCAGGACTGCATAACGCATGGATGCGTTTGGCTGGCGGGTTATTCTGGGTGGACAGATCTGTGCGTCATCTCGCGAGAATCGCGTCGGGAGGAAGGTAAACTACAGCCTGCCAGCACTAATCATGCGCTGGCAGGCTGTAGTAGTTAAAAAAATAAAAATCGCATATCAGACACTGTTTTGTTAACAGCGTCTGATATGCCTGCTGCCTGCTCCTCTGGTGGTCCCTTTTGCTTGGGACCACCAGAGGAAACATATGTAAGTGCACCAATCACCACACAGAAACCCCCACCCCCCCGTCACTGATTAACCCCTGATCCCCCAATGTCACCCCCCTGATCACTCCCTGTCACTAATCACCCACCTGTAAGGCTCATTCAGACGTCGATATGTGTTTTGCGGATCCACTGATATGCAAAACACGGACACCGGCGATGTGCTTTCCGCATTTTGCGGATCTGCACATTGCCAGAACTATATAGAAAATGCTTTTTCTTGTCCGCAATTGTGGACAAGAATAGGACATGCTCTATCTTTTGCGGAGCTGCGGCCGGATGTTTGGGGGCCAAAACCCGGAAGTTTTCGGCCGCAGCTCCGCAAATGCTGATGCGGCGAGCACATAGTGACATTGACATTTTTGTGGATGTGTGAATGGGGCCTTACTTTTTTTTTTGCACATTTTTTGGCAGAGATTTTTTCATCCACATTGATTGATGCGAATGAAGAAATCTGTGCCGTTTATTTTTTTTTTTCAGCCCAGAGGCTGAACGGAAAAAAAAAATCTCATTACCAGTATGCTCAATATAAGGAGAATAGCAGAAACTCCTCATGCTGGCAATACATGTAATGATTGCGGAGACCCTCAAATGCCAGGGCAGTATAAATACCCCACATGTGACCCCATTATAGAAAGTAGACACCACAAGGTATTCCGTGAGGGGTTTGGTAAATTCATGTAAAATTTTATTTTTTGTCACAAGTTAGTGGAATATGAGACTTTGTAAGAAAAAAAAAAAAAAAGTTAATATCTGCTAACTTGTGCCAAAAAAAAAAAAAATCTTCTATGAACTCACCATGCCCCTCACCATGTCATTTACAGAGATATTTCTCTCACCCAGCATGGGTATCTGTAAAAATACATCCCAAAACACATTGCCCTACTTCTCCTGAGTACGGCGATACCACATGTGTGACACTTTTTTGCAGCCTAGGTGCGCAAAGGGGCCCAATTTCCAATGAGTACCTTTTAGGAGGGCATTTTTACGCATTTGGATTCCAGACTTCTTCTCACGCTTTAGGACCCATAAAATGCCAGGGCAGTATAAATACCCCACAAGTGACCCCATTTTGGAAAGAAGACACCCCAAGGTATTCCATGAGGGGCATGGTGAGTTCATAGAAGATTTTTTTTTTGGCACAAGTTAGCGGAAATTGGCTTTTTTTTTTTTTTTCTTCTTACAAAGTCTCATATTCCACTAACTTGTGACAAAAAATAAAATTTTACATGAACTCACCATACCCCTCACGGAATACCTTGGGGTGTCTTCTTTCTAAAATGGGGTGACATGTGAGGTATTTATACTGCCCTGGCATTTTAGAGGCCCTAATGCGTGAGAAGAAGTCTGGAATCAAATGCGTAAAAATGCCCTGTGAAATCCTAAAGGTACTCATTGGAATTTAGACCTTTGCACCAGGCTGCAAAAGTGTCACATGGTATCGCCGTACTCAGAGAATGGAAATAGTGTTTGGGGATGTATTTACAGATACCCATGCTGGGTGAAATATCTCTGTAAATGACAACTTTTTAAAAAAATGTTATACAAAGTTGACAATTTACAGAGCTATTTCTCTCACCCAGCATGGGTATATGTAAAAATACACCCCAAAACACATTTCCCTACTTCTTCTGAGTACGGCGATACCACATGTGTGCCACTTTTTTGCAGCCTAGGTGCGTAAAGGGGCGTAAAGTCCAACGGGTACCTTTAGGTTTTACAGGGTTGCTCACAATTTAGCCCCACCCAAAATGCTAGAACAGTAAACACACCCCACAAATGACCCCATTTCGGAAAGTAGACACCCCAAGTTATTTACTGAGGGGCATAATAAGTCCGTGGGAGATTTATTTATTTTTTGCCAGAAGTTAGCAGAAATGGAAACTTTATTATTTGTTTTTTTTTTCCTCAGAAAGTGTCATTTTCCGCTAACTTGTGAAAAAAATGAAATCATACATGAACTCACTATGTCCCTCCACGAATACTTTGGGGTGTCTTCTTTCTAAAATGGTGTCATTTGGGGGGTATTTATACTATCCTAGCATTCTAGCACCTGAAGAAACATGACAGGTGCTCAGAAAGTCAGAGCTGCTTCAAAATGCAGAAATTCACTTTTTTGCACCATAGTTTGTAAACACTATAACTTTTACCCAAACCAATAAACATACACTTATTGGATTTTTTTTTATCAAAGACATGTAGAACAATAAATTTAGAGAAAAATCTATATAGAAATGTAGTTTTTTTTTTAAATGTTACAACAGAAAGTAAAAATGTTATTTTTTTGGAAAAAATTGTGGTTATTTTTGATTAATATCAAAAAAAGTAAAAATGTCAGCAGCAATGAAATACCACCAAATGAAAGCTCTATTAGTGAGAAGAAAAGGAGGTAAAATTCATTTGGGTCGTAAGTTGTATGACCGAGCAATAAACCGTGAAAGTAGTGTAGTGCAGAATTGTAAAAAGTGGTCTGGTCATTAAGGGTGTTTAAGCTAGGGGGGCTGAAGTGGTTAAACCATCATATTATAATAGCCAATGGCTAAATTAGTTCTGTTTGTGGCCTGTTATTTTTCTAAACATAACTTTAAGTGAAAGACTGGCTGGCTTGTATTGGCTATAATGAAGGCCATTTTTTTGGGAATATCTCAGGAACGATAAGTCCTAGAGGGCTGAGACCTGGTCTAAAACCTTCCCGGACACCTGATGTACCCGTGTGCCAAATTTGGTGAAGCTCGGTCCAGTCATTTGGTTGCGCATAAAGAACGTCTAGACAGAAATTTATTTTTATATATGAGATGTGTGGTTGTATAAGTTTGTGACTTAAGATTAAATGACTTTAGTGGGGGACTGCAATTAGTTAGTTTCCTATTACTACATTATACTATATTTTTCACTTTTGTTGTGTAATCCCCATTTATTATGTGTCGCACAATTAACAATGCCGTCCAGTGCACATCTTGTATGATGTATGCAGTCCTGGAACAGCCGTTCGAGGGCGTATATATTTGTTCAAAATGTGAGCAAGTTACCCGTTTGGAATCGCAAATAGAGTATCTAAACGGGCGAGTTGCAACACTGAGAGGCATTGACAATTTGCAAAAGGGTTTGCTTCTCAGTGAGCAAGCACTCTCTGGGGTAGATGAGGGGGAGGGTGACAGTGGGGAGGCTGAGGAAAGTGAGGTAGCTAGCTGGGTAACAGTTAGAAAGCGGGGTAGAGGGAAGAGTGCCAGGGAGGCTAGCCCTGATGAGGGGGATGTCAGTTCAGGGACGGCACTGCTGCAGCCAGACACTTCCTCTGCCAGTCATGAGAATGTCGGCTCCAGTAAGCAGGGGACCAGGGCAATGCAGACAGGTGCTGGTAGTGGGAGACTCCATTATTAGGGGAACAGATAGGGCAATCTGTCTCAAAGACCGTGATCGCCGAACAGTGTGTTGTCCTCCCGGTGCTAGAGTTCGACACATCGCGGATTGGGTTGACAGATTACTGGGAGGGCCTAGAGAAGATCAAGCGGTCATCGTCCATATCGGAACCAATGACAAAGTTAGAGGTAGGTGGAGAGTCCTTAAAAATGATTTTAGAGATTAAGCTTAGGGCAAGGACCTCAAAGGTAGTATTTTCCGAAATAGTGCCTGTACCACGAGCCACACAAGAAAGGCAGCGGGAGATTAGGGAGGTTAACAAGTGGCTCAAGAACTGGGGTAGGAAGGAAGGGTTTGGGTTCCTGGAGAACTTGGCCAACTTCTGTCGGCTACAGGCTCTATCGTGGGACGGGCTGCCTCAATAGGAAGGGCAGCTGTGTTGGAGAAGATGGCTAGAAGGTTGGAGGAGTGTTTAAACTAGGGACTGGGGGGGGGAGGGTAATTACATTATAGGAACGGAAGATAGTGCAGATAGAGACCAGGTGCGAGGTAGTGGGACTGGGGGGAAGAGTGGAAGGAGGAACTAGAACAGTTCAGAATGAAAGGTGTAGGGTTAAAAAAAATACATAAATTGTATGCATACTAATGCTAGAAGCCTGACTAACAAAACTGGGGAACTGGAATTAGTGATGTGTGAGGAGGACTATGACATAGTGGGAATAACGGAGACATGGCTGGATGATAACTATGACTGGGCAGTTAATGTACAGGGTTACAGTCTGTTTAGAAAGGATTGCAAAAACCGGAGAGGGGGAGAGGTCTGCCTTTATGTAAAGTCCTGTCTAAAGCCCACAGTCCGAGAAGTGAGGGACATGAACATGTGGAGTCACTGTGGGTAGAGATACTTGGAGCCAAAAACAATAATAAATTACTAATAGGAGTTTACTATAAACCACCTAATATACCAGAGTCCACAGACAATCTACTACTAAACGAGATAGACGAGGCGGCAATTCATAATGAGGTCGTTATTATGGGGGATTTCAACTTTCCAGATATAGACTGGGAAACTAAAAGCTGTACATCGCATAAAGGAAACAGGTTCTTGGCAATAACCAAAGAGAATTACCCTTCCCAACTGGTTCAGGACCCGACTAGAGGGACGGCCATACTGGACTTAGTATTAACCAATAGACCTGACAGAACAACAAAGATGCAGGTTGGGGGACACCTGGGAAATATTGACTATAAAGTAATAACCTTTCAATGGTCATTCAAAAGAGTGATTCTTCAGGGAGGAACAAAAATACCAAACTTCAAAAAGCTAAATTTAGCCAACTAAGAGAAGCCATAGGCCTAACTAACTGGGTCCTCAAAAATAAAAATACAGCCACAAAATGGGATATCTTTAAAAGCATCCTAAAATCTCATTGTGGGAGGTACATAACGTATGGGAATAAAGGGTTAAGGAACAAAAAGAAACCAATGGGGATAAATAGAAATGTAAAGAAAGCAATAAAATCAGAAAAAGAAAGCATATAAATCACTAAAACAGGAGGTTAGCGAGGAAGCACTGAAAAACTATAAAGGAAAAAATAGAACATGTAAAAAACAAATAAAAGCGGCCAAACTAGAGACCAAGAGATTAATTGCCAAAGAGAATAAAATTAACCCTAAAATGTTCAATTATATAAATGTTAAAAAGTATAAATCTGAAGGTGTCGCCCTTTAAAGAATAATGAGGGGGGAGTTGCAGAGAGTGACGAGGAGAAAGCAAAGCTGTTAAATATTTTTTTCTCCAGTGTATTCACTGAGGAAAATAAACTGTCAGATGAAATGCTGAATGCAAAAATAAATTTCCCATTAAAAGTGTCCTGTCTGACCCAGAAAGAAGTACAACAGCGACTTAAAAAAAAAGATAAAAATAGACAAATCGCCAGGACCTGATGGCATACACACCCGTATCCTAAGAGAATTAAGTAATGTCATAGCCAGACCCTTATTTCTGATATTTGCGGACTCTATACTGACAGCAGTGGTGTACCTACCATATAGGCAGACCACACAGCTGCTATGCGGCCTGTGAGGAAGAGGGGCCCGCAGTGGAGGAGAGGCCCCGCCCCCTAATTGCTCCTGTCTATCTTTCTAAAGCTAAAGGACCTTTGATGATGTCATCACAGGTCCTGTAAGGGAACTGCACAGTGTAAAGTGTAGTTCCCAGGTAAAAACAGTGCATCTGCCAGGACCTATGATGACGACATCTTCAACATCACAGGTCCTGCAAAATCTAGCAAAGGAGTAGAAGTGCACAATCAGCTCTGTATTGATGCATACAGACTGGAATGTAGTGGTAAGAGGAGGTCCTCCACTTTTTTCTTCATTTGCCCCCACCCATGCCCTGTTTTTACTCATTGCTCACTCATGTATAATACTTCAGACAGTTACAGAGACCACTACCTCATGTACCTCACACACACAGTGACCATCATATATAACTGACCACATATTTCTGTAAACACTGCATCTACAGTATTATACCTTGTATGTCTCACATCAATACACTGCTCTGTGTGTGTATGTATATATATATATATATATATATATATATATATTTATATATACACACACACACACTGCATAGATTATACAGTATTATAGATGCAATATGTACAGATATATAGTATATACAGCAGTGGACTGATATGTGAGGTACGAGCTGTAATACCTCATACCTCACGTCAATACACTGCTGTATTTACTATATACCTGTACACACTGCATCTATTATACCTCGTACCTCATATGTCAGTTACTGCTGTATATACAATATATCTGTACACGCTGCATCTTTTATACCCCGTACCTCACATATTACACTACTGTATATACTAGATACCTGTACACACTGCATATATTATATCCTGTACCTCACATATTAGTACACTACTGTATATACTATACATCTGTACACACTGCATCTGTTATACCTCTTTTGTGCGCCAGGGCTGTTTTGTAATCCCAATCCGCCCCTGATGGCATAACTTATAAAATGCAGCAGCAAGCATAGTTCATGGAACAAAGGGAGAGGCCTGGAATTAATAGTGGGAGGAGCTTTAAAAGGGGAATGGGGGCCCAATTTAGATTCTTGCTATGGGGCCTAGTGATTTCTATGTACACCCCTCACTGATAGGGAATGTTCCACAGGTTTCAAAAACAGAACCCGGAAACTATAGGCTGGTAAGTTTAACATCTGCTTGGGGTAAACTGTTTGAAGGTTTTCTGAGAGATGCTATCTTAGAGGATCTCAATGGAAATAAGCAAATAACGCCATATCAGCATGGCTTCATTAAGGATCGGTCATGCCAAACTAACTTAAATCAGTTTCCATGAGGAGGTAAGTTCTCGACTTGACAGTGGCGAATCAATGGATGTCGTATATCTGGACTTCTCCAAAGCATGACACTGTACCACATAAAAGGTTAGTATATAAAATGAGAATGCATGAACTGGGAGAAGATGTCTGTATGTGGATAAGTAATTGGCTGAGTGATAGAAAACAGAGGGTGGTTATTAACGGTACACACTCAGATTGGGTCAGTCACTAGTAGGGTACCTCAGGGGTCAGTATTGGGCCCTATTCTTTTCAGTATATTTATTAATGATCTTGTAGAAGACTTGCATATTAAAATATCAATTTTTGCAGATGACACTAAACTGTGTAAAGTAATTAACACTGAAGAGGAAAACATACTGCTACAGAGAGATCTGTATAGATTGGAGGATTAGGCAGATGAGGTTTAACACTGACGAATGTAAAGTTATGCACATGGGAAGGAATAATGCAAGTCACCCATACATACTAAATGGTAAAACACTCGGTAACACTTACATGGAAAAGGATCTAGGAATTTTAATAAATAGCAAGCTAAGCTGCAAAAAACAGTATCAGGAGCTGCAGCCAAGGCCAATAAGATAACGGGTTGCATCAAAAGGGGCTTAGATGCCCGTGATGAGAACATAGTCCTTCGACTTTACAAATCGCTAGTCAGACCACACATTGAGTACTGTGTACAGTTCTAGGCTCCTGTGAACAAGGCAGACATAACAGAGCTGGACAGGGTTCAGAGGAGGGCAACTAAAGTAATAACTGGAATGGGGTAACTACAGTACCCTGAAAGATTATCAAAATTAGGGTTATTCACTTTATAAAAAAAACGACTGAGGGGAGATCTAATTACTATGTATAAATATATCAGGGGACAGTACAAGGATCTATCCCATCATCTATTTATCCCCAGGACTGTGGCGAGGGGACATCCTCTGCGTCTGGAGGAAAGAAGGTTTGTACACAAACATAGAAGAGGATTCTTTACAGTAAGAGCAGTGAGACTATGGAACTCTCTGCCTGAGGAGGTGGTGATGGTGAGTACAATAAAGGAATTCAAGAGGGGCCTGGGTGTATTTCTGGAGTATAATAATATTACAGGGTATAGCTACTAGAGATGGGTCGTTGATCCAGGGAGTTATTCTGATTGCCTGATTGGAGTCGGGAAGGAATTTTTTACTCCCCTTAAGTGGGGAAAATTGTCTTCTACCTCAGTTTTTTTTTGCCTTCCTCTGGATCAACTTGCAGGATGACAGACCGAACTGGATGGACAATTATGCATGAAGCAGGCGGTGCATGACGGAGGGAGTGATGTTAAGCTGCCGCCTGCCCACGAGTCTGCATGCCGCCGTACGGGGATGGATAGTAAGTACAGCAGGGTTTTGGGCTCCAAAAGGATAACATACAATAAGTCTACATTAATTCACTACACAGCTGCGGGGTCCGGTGTATTATAGGAGAGTCACTGCACCGGGACCCGCCACGAGTGTCGCCGCCGCCTCCTCCCTACACACTGATACTTCGCAGGCCGCGCTGCGAAGGGGGGGCGGGGGTAGAGTGCATCTTATAAAGCGAAAAATACGGTATATAAATATATACAGATGATATATATATATATATCTCTATATCTCTGTCTCATCTGTATATATGTATATAGAGATATATGTTTACTGATCTATATCTATATGCGCGATCCCTCACAGGAGCCGGCCGGCAACCAGAGGCAGGGAGAGGAAGGCGGGCACACTGGCTATGTTTCGTGAACCTTAGTCTCTCAGGGCTCAACAGGAATGTACTAAATGTCCCATAAACTGCACCGATAATTATAAGCTGCAACGGTAATTCACTGCAGTCTACTGACCAAGCAAAAATCAAAAAATGTATTAAAAATTTTTTAAATTCACCTCCTTTTTCATAATAAAGACAAAAATACAGATCATTTACAGGGGCGCATTCCAAAATGCCCAAACTTTTAAAAAATAAATGTATTTGTTCCAACACTAAAAAAAAAATAAAAAAAATAAAATGGTCGTTTTTTTTTCGTTTCGCCACTTCCCCCAAAAAAATTGAATAAAAAGTGATCAAAACAAAGTCCAAAATGGTATCACTGAAAAGTAAAGATCACCCCACAAAAAATGATCCCTCACACAGTTCCATAGACATGAATATAAAAATGTAAGGGCCAGAATATAGCAATGCAAAGTAAAAAGGAGCATTAAACCACAAAAAATAAAAATGTAGTATCGCTGTAATTGTACTGATCCAGGGAAAGAAGGGAACAGTTCAGTTTTACCAAATAGGAAGTGGCATACAAAACGAATGGGGTCATTTATTGAGACCGGCATTTTAGATGCCGTTCTTAATAATCCCTTGCGCTGGCGGTGGATCCGCCAAAGTTATGAAGAAGCACCATCCTCTACATAACGGTAACTTCGATGTATCTTACGCCAGGGTAAATGTAAGCCAGCTTCCTTGCTGGCTTATATTTAAGCCATTTCTATGCCTAAAATATGCCATGCCCACTTAGACCTGGCGTGGGCAGTGAGAAGTGCGCCTAATATAGGCATATTTCTGGACAGTAAATGACCAC
Organism: Bufotes viridis; assembly: GCA_033119425.1. Taxonomy (NCBI): domain Eukaryota; kingdom Metazoa; phylum Chordata; class Amphibia; order Anura; family Bufonidae; genus Bufotes; species Bufotes viridis. The sequence goes on along the minus strand of CM065596.1, from coordinate 95,841,988 downwards.
CTAAAGTGATGAAATCATGGCATTGTGTTTTTTCCAATTACATCCCATTTGGAATTTTTTTTCATATGCAATTTTAAATTGTGTTATTAGAAACTGCAAATTTTCTGACAAAAAAACCCACAACACAACACAAAACCACAACACAAACAAACCCTCATACACCTATGTCAAAGGAAAAATAAAAAAGTTCCCGAAAGACAGGGAGTGAAAAACCAAAACCCAAAAACATAAAATCTCCAGGTCTTGAAAGGTTTTCTGTCTCAGACTTTTCGCAAATAAAACTACCAGTTATGACCATCAGTAAGTGGTAAAAGCATTTTACACATACCTGTATGCCATTTAGGTGTTAACTGTCTAGGACTTTTATTCATGTGCAAAACTACTCCCAAGTGCCCAGCTGGGTGGGCTTTGCATTCAAAGTTCCCCCAGCCACTGCTGTCTCCGAATGACAACAGCATTCGGTTGCTGGGAGAACCAGAAATGCAGCTGGCCCTCACTGACGTCGGTGTCATGGGTGGCAACTGAAGAGGTTCATGCTGATCGGCTGGTTAAGAAGTTCCATGAGTTACACCGTGACAAACCTGCTCCTATTGAGAGTCTGATGGACTCTCCTGAAGGGAGTGGGGTACGGTCATAGTTCCACCAGCTGCTGCTTCCGTAAGGCAGCAGCGTCTTGTTGCCCTGGGAACCAGGAATGCATCCCAGCCCTCACTGATGTTGGAATCCTGGGCCAATGGCGAAGTGCACTGGGGATCCTGAATGTCAGGATTTGCGGGCGGAAGCTCCACCTAGTGTGCAGGCGCGCCGGCATGAACTGCCTTTTCCCCAGCATATAAGGCCGGCACCCCTACTGGTTCCTTACGTAACTGAAGGCTCCCCTGGCCTTGGATTTCTGGATTTGACTTTGTGACTACAGTTTTTGCTTCTGGCATTTTGGTATCATATTTAATCTCCTGGTTCGGAGTCAAGTGAGGCTGGGAAAAGGTATTCGGGAATAAAAAGTACTTAGCGATGCTTCCAAAAGATTTATGTCAACCATTTGTATTCAGTTTGGGGAAAAAGGAGTTGACAAGAGCGGCTTTTGTAGACTTGTGGGGCTGCTGCGAATTTTATGAGTGAGAAATTTGCATTGTCCTTAGATCTTCCTTTATCTCTGCGCTTTCCTGTTTAGGTGGCGGCAATTGATTCCACCATTCTGGGGAAGGATTGTATTAAATTCTGTACTCCTGAAACTACCATATTTGTAGGGGTCCTTTACTGTTGATGTGATGTATGAACAGGTCTATGTACAGCATTAAAACAAAGTTTTTGAACAAATAGAGTTCAGATCTTGGATCCAAAGCTCAATTCGCTCACCCCTACTTATATCCTTATTTGCATCAAGGAGGGGGATGAGTGGAAGACGGTGTTTAATAACCCAGAACACTTTGAATATTTGTTGATGCCATTTGGTCTAAGCAATGCCCATGCTGTCTTTCAAAACTTGGTTAATTAATTGTTTAGGGTTTGAGTTCGGGAAATGTTTGTTTACAGTGCAAATTAATTTATGAAGCTATTACCCGAAGTCTTGTGAGACTTCGAGAAGTAATAACTTGGGCTCATTGGAGCCAATACATTCTAATATTGTACGGAGTTCCTGCTCCAGGCACCACCACTGATCAGCTATCAAAAGAAAAGGCATCTCTCGCAACCGCAGTGGCAGCAGGTGTAATTACAACTACGGTGTCCCCATTCACTTCAATGGGACAGATCCGTCCTATTCACTTGAATAGGACGGAGCCGTACCACTGAAGTAAATGGGGATGCCATAGTTTTAATTACAGCTGTTTGCCACTGCAGTTGCGATGGCAAGTAGGTGAACAACGAGCAGACGTTTCCTTATCTTCAAACCACTGATCAGTGAGGGTGACTCCCCATAACAGACCGCAGATCAGACACACATGTCAGACCGCAGATCAGACACCCATGTTAGATCTAAAGTCAGAACCCAATATCAGATCACAGATCAGAAGAAAAATAACAATTAACTTACCTCTCTGGACATAGCCGCCACTCTGCACATCCAGCCGGTCTTCCTGCATTCTTGACTCCCTGTTCTTCTACTGGCCTTCACTGTACTATGACCTGACATCCCACAGCTGATGGCTATCTGACAGCTATCTCTGTACACACACTTACATTGAGAATGCTATTAATCACTGATAACACCTGCCCCATGTACAACTTAAAGAGAATCTGTCACCACTCCTGACACGTTTATTTTAATAACTACATGTATTCCCTGTGTAATATCAATTCTGGAGCATCTATTCCTATGGCTGTATGTTGTGCCATTCCTTTATTTTTTCTACTAGAAGTTATGAATGATTTGCTAGCAGTCTACAGTAAGGGTACAGAGGGGTGCATAAAGTGGCCGCCCTCCATTCACTTCTATGGGTGTCGAAAATAGCTGAGAGCTGGATCGGCTATTTCAAGAACTCCTATAGAGGTGAGGTGGCTGCAGTTGGACAGTGTGCTCTCCATTCACTTCTATAAGAGATCCAGAAATAGCTAAGTGTGCCTGATCGTCTCTTTTTGGAACTCCTATAGAAGTGAATGGAGAGCATGATGCTCATTTGCAGTGCGCTCTCCTTCACTTTGTGGGCCCTGTTCTACAGATCTGTGCAGGTCTCAGAGGTCTCATATCCTAGCAATCTGACACCAATGTGTGAGATGGGCTAATTGGTATACATCTAAATAGTTACACTAAAGAGCAAAAGAGTAGCAGTGTTTAGAACATTTGACTTTCAGGCTCCATATCTCACCATCCACTACAGCTTCGAACGTGAGACTACCATCATATTATACACAATCATCTTGACTATTTCATACATAAAATGGACTTGCAACTATTTAGCATATGATTAGTTATGCAGATTCTTGTCATGTTACTGTATTGTTACCGTTTTGCTCCTAGTATACAAGAATCTTTTTCTTCTTGTATACTACAAATTTCAACCTGTTCTCACTTTCCCCAAAAGCTCAGTGTGTTATCAGGTGGATTCCGAATCGAAAGGTGACCGATTTCAATCCAGGAGCAGCCATGAAGAAGATTTCCCAAGAAAAGAGAAACAGCATCATCTAGCTCATTGGCCAAGAAAATTGCCAAACTGCATCATGTGAGTGCCATGACAGTTGGAAGAATACAAAATGAAGCCCATCCATCCATTCCAAAAATAAGACGTGAACGTCCAGGCCAAATATCAGAGTCAACAAGTCGGCTCATCACAGGGTCTATCAGTTCTGGCGCGACAAACATGGCAGTGGAGATCACTCGCATGCTTCGTAATAATGAGATCAATGATGAAATAGTGGCCTAAAAAAAGATAAAGGAGCCTCATCGTCATAAGTGTTGGCTCGAGTTTGTAAAAAAGTACAAAGAGTGGACAGCAGAAGATTGGAAACGGGTGATTTGGAGCGATGAGACGAAAGTCAATAGACTAGCCTTGGATGGCTGCAAATGGGTCTGGAAGAAACAAGGGAAGAGGGGGCTAATGAATTGAGAAATTGAAGGAAATGTCAAGTTTGGTGGAGGAAGTCTGATGATGGGGTTGTTTCATAGCCAAAGGCGATTGATACTTGACCAGGGTCGATGGGGGTCTCAATTCTGAGCTCTATGTGAGTATTCTACAAGCTGAGTTACTTCGTACACTCAAGTACTATGGGTATGAAAAGGACATCATAGTGTTCCAGCAGGACAATGACCCGAAGCATACGTCAAGATTGGTGAAGAAATGGTTCAAAGACAATGAAGTAGTGGTGCTTGATTGGCCCCCACAGTCCCCAGACCTCAACCCAATCGAACACTTGTGGGTGGAGTTGAAGAAAAAGCTGTATTCGTACCCAAGTGAGTCGACCAGTATGCGCCAACATTGGAAATGTGTAGAAGAGACCTGTAAACAAATTTTGGTCGAGACATGCTTAAATTTGATCGAGGGCATGCCCAGTAGGATTCAGGCAGAGTTGAAAGCCAAAGGTGGATTTAAAAAATACTAACAAAATAATTAAAAGAAAAATTTAGAATTTTAGAAGCAAAACAGTAACAATGCAGTTACATGACAAGAACCTGGATAACTAATCACATGCTAAATGGTTTTAAGCCATTTATTTATGTATGAGATAGCCAAGATGACAGTGTATAAAATGATGGTAGGCTCACATTCTAAGCAGTAGTGGTTGGTGAGATGCGGAGCCTGAAAGTCAAAAGTTCGAAACATTGTTACCCTTCTTGGCAATAGCATTATCTTCACTATATTAATTTTACCAATTAAAGAAATAGTTCTCCAAGTCTATTTCTTTAGCTCTTTAATTTTCTGATAAGCTTTAACATAATTCCATTTGTAAAGATCATCATAACACGTAGATATATTCACACTTAACCCTTAGAGGACCCTGCGATTTAAAATTTTTGTGTTTTCGTTTTTCACTCCCCGCCTTCCCATTGTCACAGTCACTTCCTCTGGCTGTGACCTTCTGGCCATGCTCGTACTGCAGTTCCGTTCCTGTGTGTTGTATGTGGTTCTGTATGGGTTAACTCCCCTGTGTGCCTATTAGGAGTTAATCGTCTCTGCTGCACTCATGGAACCTGTATATAAGACTGATGTTCCCTCAGTTCTGGGTCAGCTCTCCTGGTGTGTGTTTGGCCTGTCCTGCTCCTGGTTCGTACTCTGTCTCCCATGCTGCTGACCCATGGCTTGTTTTGTGTCTGTCTTCCCCTATTTCGTATTCATTCCTCCGTATGGAGGACTCTGTCTCTGCTTTAGGGGATACTCTGTTCAGCAAGCCCTTGCTGCAGCTTTCTTTGCTGCAGAGTGCTATGGGCAAGGCCCTGCAGTATACTACTGGTGGAGCATGTGGCGGCAAGTACTTCTCTGCTCATTGCCACTCTTGTTTCCTTGCGTAGAACTCCTGCTTGTGTTATTAGTTGCCTTGTTTGTATTTCCCGGTCTACATTATGTTTGACTATGCACCGTCGGTAACTTCTGGTACCTGTTCTCCGTTCGTTCCTATTGTCACTGTCTAGTTCACGCTCTGGAGTGGACCCTGGCGACTTCCTGCTGCAAAGCCTAACCCTACCATCTGGGGCACTAGTGAATACCAGGAGTTGCTTAGTCACGCCCCTCTGGAGTATTACTAGACCGTGGTGCAGTGGGGGTTTTCTCCCACTGTGCTGACGGTACATAGAGGTCTGAGCTTCCTTCCTTGACTTTTGTTTGTGCAATAAACTCTTGTGTGTCTGTACCTGATTTCCGTATGTTTATTGCTTGACGACGCAGAGGTTCTTTGCGGGACCTCTAACTCGTGACACCAATAGTCCTAACTTTTTCATTTTTCCGCTCACATAGCCTTATAAGGGCTTATTTTTTGCGGGACAAGTTGCACTTTTTAATGGCATCATTTACAGTTGCATACATTGTAGTGGGAAGTGGAAAAAAAAAATCCAAATCCGGTCGAAGGTTTTTATTTTCATTTTTTTTTACACCGTCCACTATGCGGTAAAATTGACCTGTTATCTTCATTCTTCAGGTCAGTATGGTTACAACGATACCACATTTGTATAATTTTTCCAGCGTTTTAATACTGAATTTTCTTTTTAACTTTTATATATATTTTCAAAAACTTTTTTTTAACTTTTTTTAAGTCACCCTGGGTGACAATATCTGGAAATCATTAGATTGCCCATTGTGTTCATTGATGGCTATATAGCTATCATTGAACACTTAATTTTCAATATAACAATACAGTGCTGCCACCTAGTGGCCTGTATTGGTATATTCCTCTAATAGACTTCGAAGCCTGCTTGAGGCCTTGGTCTGTTAGAGTACTGTAACAGGTTCCCCGATCTCTGCTGGAGAACGATGTTAAAGGAGCAGAAGCCGCATGGCTTCTGCTTCCAGACTGCACTGATGCCGTGGTCTGAAGGGAAAAATGTATGCGATGGCTGATCACATACATGTGTCGCGGGTCTCTGCTATTTTAAATAGCAGAAACCCAATGGCTATGGCGCCCGCGAGTGGGCGCCACGTACGGCGGAGTTCCTGAAGGGGTTAGGGTTGGCCAGTGTAGAGCGTTTTATAACTTACCAAAGCTGTACATTGTATAGCAACTGTGCCTGATATTGTGCTCAGCCCCATTCACTTCAATGGGGCTGAGCTGCACCTACGCTACGTGACTGATTAAAGTGTCATGAAGGACTAGGACAAGGATTCTCAACCTGTGGCCCTCGAGCTGTTTTAAAACTACAACTCCCAGCATGCCCTAATAGCTGTGGGCTGTCCAGGCATGCTGGGAGTTGTAGTTTTGCAAAAGCTGGAGGGATGCAAGTTGCAAGTTGGGCAGGGATGCCTAGGAGAAGCCGTGAGGAGACCGCGGCACTTGGCGGAAGTCGGACCCCACCGATCAATTACTGATGACCTAATCTGAGGCTAGGTCATCATCAGTGTTCCCTCTCTCACTGAGAGGAGCGATTAGGTAGCTGGGCGATGCATAGTGAAAGGTTAGCAATCTGTTAATAAGGGTGTAGTCCCATGTAGTAACCACGGGGTAATCTGCAATACCGTGCGGCCATGATTTAAAGGTTTATATTTCCTATCTCGGACTATTCTGTGGATATACCATAAAAGTCCAATAGATGTGGACTCTGCCTCAAGAATAGAGCTTCATTTGCCTACTACAGTGATAGCAGGGGTGCTGAGTGCAGATAAGGCAGGGGCAGATTAGGCCAGGTTCATATCTGCATTCTGAACTTCAGCAGTCTGATCAGGGGAGAGTAACAGATTCCCAAAACTCACTGTATCCGGCATAGCCGTATTCCACTGCGCACCACCAGATTCCCATTCACTATAATGGGATCCAGATGCTTTTTTCCATCAGTTATGCCAGCTTTTGGCTGGACAAAGAATGCTTCATGTAGCATTTTCTGTCTGGCCAAAAGCCAGCATATATGATGCACACAGTGAAACCTGGCAGTCTGTTCCTCTGCTGGACACACTTCTGGAGTTCAAAACGCAGATGTGAACGTGGCCTTAAGGCTACTATGGAACCTGGACTATGTGGAAAATTTGGGTCCCACCTGAGTAACACATAGACATGGTATCAGAACCATGCTTACTACAGAGATAAAATAACGATATATGTACTGTGTATATAGTTTATAAGGCCGAAAACATCTGTCCATCCAGTTCAGCCTGTTATCCTGCAAGTTGATCCAGAGGAAGGCAAAAAATAAAACCCTGTGAGGTAGAAGCCAATCCATTCCCGACTCCAATCAGAAAAAACTCCCTGGATCAACGACCCCTCTCTAGTAGCTATAGCATGTACTATTATTACCCTCCAGAAATACATCCAGACCCCTCTTGAACTCTTTTAGTGATCTGACCATCACCACCTCCAGGGGAAGAGAGTTCCATAGTCTCACTGCTCTTACCGTAAAGAATCCTCCACTAGGTTTGTGTACAAACCTTCTTTCTCCAGATGCAGATGATGTCCCCTCGTAAGTCACAGTCCTGGGGATAAATAGATGATGGGAGAGATCTCTGTACTGACCCCTGATATATTTATACATGGTTATTATATCTCCCCTCAGCCGTCTATGTCTAGAGTAAATAACCCTAATTTTGATAGTCTTTTAGGGTACTGTAGTTGCCCCATTCCAGTTATTACTTTAGTTGCCCTCCTCTGAACCCTCTCCAGCTCAGCTATGTCTGCCTTGTTCACAGGAGCCCAGAACTGTACACTGTACTCCATGTGTGGTCTGACTAGTGATTTGTAAAGTGGTAGGACTATGTTCTCATCACGGGCATCTATGCCCCTTTTGATGCAACCCATTATCTTATTGGCCTTGGCAGCAGCTGCCTGACACCAGTTTCTACAGCTTAGTTTGCTGTTCACTAAAATTCCTAGGTCCTTTTCCATGTCAGTGTTACCCAGTGCTTTCCCATTTAGTATGTACGGGTGCCTTGCATTACTCCTTCCCATGTGCATAACCTTACATTTGTCAGTGTTTAACCTCATCTGCCACTTCTCTGCCCAAGCCTCCAATCTATCCATATCCATCTGTAGCAGTATACTGTCCTCTTACGTGTCAATTACTTTACACAGTTTAGTGTCATCTGCAAAATTGATATTTTACTGTGCAAGCATTCTACAAGATCATTAATATATTGAAGAGAATAGGAACCAATACAGACTCCTGAGGTACTCCACTAGTGACAATAACCCAATCTGAGTGTGTACCGTTAATAACCACCCTCTGTTTTCTATCACTGAGCCAGTCACTTACCCACATACAGACATTTTCCCCCAGTCCAAGCATTCTAATTTTATCTACTAACCTTTTATGCGGTAAAGTGTCAAATGCTTTGGAGAAGTCCAGATATACAACATCCATTGATTCGCCGCTGTCAAGTCTAGAACTTACCTCCTAATAGAAACTGAATAAATTCGTTTAAAATGACCGATCCCTCATTAAGCCGTGCTGATATGGCGTTATTTGCTTATTTTCATTGAGGTACTGCAAGATAGCATCTCTCAGAAAACCTTCAAACAGTTTACCCACGACAGATGTTAAACTTACCGGCCTATGGTTTCCGGGCTCTGTTTTTGGACCCTTTTTGAATATTGGCACCACATTTGCTATGCGCCAATCCTGTGGAATACTCCCTATCAGTATAGAGTCTTTAAATATCATAAATAGGGGTCTGACTATGATATTACTTAATTCTCTTAGGATACAGGGCTGCATGCAATCTAGTCCTGGCGATTTGTCTATTTTAATCTTTTTAAGACGCCGCTATACTGCTTCCTGGGTCAGACAGGGCACTTTTAATGGGGAATTTACTTTTACATTCTGCATTTCATCTGACAGTTTATTTTCCTTAGTGAATACAGTGGGGGGAAAAATATTTAATAGCTTTGATTTCTCCTCATCGCTCTCTGCAACTCCCCCCTGATTATTCTGTAAAGGGCTGACACCTGCAGATTTATACTTTTTACCATTTATATAATTGAAGTACATTTTAGGGTTAGTTTTGCTCTTTTTAACAATTAATCTCTCGGTCTCTAGTTTGGCTGCTTTTATTTGTTTACATATTTTATTTTTTTCCTTGCTTTTCAGTGCTTCCTCGCTACCCTCCTGTTGTAGTGATTTAAATGCTTTCGTTTTGTTATTTATTGCTTTCTTTACAGTTCTATTTATCCACATTGTTTTTTTTTCTTGTTCCTTAACCATTTATTCCCATAAGGTATGCACCTCTCACAATCAGATTTGTGAGAAAATAAATGTATATACAGTGTATGAGTATATAAACGTATGTATAATGTATGTGTAAGTATATAGATGTGTGTAAAGATATATGTACTGTACAAGTGTATATAGATAGGTACAGTATGTGTTAGTATATACTAGGCCTGCACAATATATCGCAAAAGCAATCGTAATCGCAAATTATCGCCATATTGCAAACGCAATTTGCTGACCCAAAAAAGCTGCAATTATATTACCGTATTTTTTGCTTTATAAGACACACTTTTTTCCCCCAAAAGTGTGGGGGGGATTGGCAGTGCATCTTATAAAGCGATGGTTGACTTTCTACGTGACACTGACACTGTATCTCCGGCCGCTATGCTGCACAGCGCGGCCAGCGAAACATCAGTTACAGTGCGGGGAGGGGGGAGGGGCTGGTGGAAAGTCGTTATTTTAAAGAGGACCTTTCACTGGTCCACAGTTTATTAGGTAAAGCTATGTACATGGAGAGCGGCACCCAGGGATGACCCTGCACTTACTTGTATCCCTGGGTGCTGCTCCGTTCGTCCTCTGTAGCCCCCGGTACTGGCACTCCTGCTTCTCCAATTTTGCCATGGGCGGAGACTTCTTCTTTTGCCCTGGGCGTCTCCTTCTCCCAGGGCTGGAGTGCTGGCCAATCGCAGCGCTCAGCTCATATTCAGGATATGATACCGGGGGCTACAGAGGACGAACGGAGAGGCACCCAGGGATACAAGTAAGTGCAGGGTCATCCCTGGGTGCTGCTTTCCATGTACATAGCTTTGCCTAATAAACTGTGGACCAGTGAAAGGTCCTCTTTAATGAACACATGTTCTTTTATCTATTTTATTTATCTGTTCTGTGCAGCGCTATCAAATAAAATGGCAAGTTTTGTATTTTGTACTTTTGCAGTAATGCAAATATGTATTTTATTTTTCAGTTCTTGAGTTCAGCATAACTACATTTCACATTATCAGTCATCTGTGTGTGCTTTTACCTTGAAAATCCAAGCAGATAGACCTCTAGCACAATTCCCTTAAAATATCGCATCGCATATCATTATCGCAATTTTTAGGGCCCTAATCGCAATCGCACAAAATTCCCATATCGTGCAGCCCTAGTATATACATATATGTACAGTGTGTCAGTATATAGATATAATGCACATTGTGTGTCAGTATATAGATATATGTATAATCTGTGTGTCAGTATATAGATATAATGTACAATGTATGTGAGTATGTAGGTATAATGTACAACTACTACAAAAAGTTAGGGATATTTGGCTTTCAGTTGAAATTTATGGAAATGTAAAAAGTTCACGATACAGTGATATTATATCATGAAAGTAGGGCATTTAAAAAGAGGCATGCAATAATGATGTCCTAATCTCAAACAATTTATTGAAACAAAAGCCAAGAAAAGTGGTGGGTATACCTCTCTAAAAAATGTCAATGTCTCAATAACTTGTCATGTGGCTTTGAGCATTAAATACAGCTTGACAACACTGTCTCATGTTGTTCACAAGTCTACTTATTGTCTGCTGAGGCATGGCATCCCACTCTTCTTGAAGGGCGGACCTCAGGTCATTGAGGTTCTGGGGTATAGAGTTACGAGCCTCTACACAGCGACTCAGCTGATCCCATAGGTTTTCAATGGGATCCGGGTCTGGAGAAAGTGCAGGCCACTCCATTCGAGGTACCCCAGTCTCCAGCAGCCATTCCCTAATGATGCAACCTCAATGAGCTGGTGCATTGTCGTCCATGAAGATTAAATTAGGACTGTTGTTTATGCAGAGGCACAATTACTGGATAAATGATGTTATTCAAGTAGTATGGGCCTGTCACTGTACCATTCACAAAGTGTAGGGCAGTTCTGTATTGACACACCTGCACAATGTACCACCAAAGGTTTGTCTACTGACAACAGTGGCTGATGCATAGCGCTCTACTTGACATCTCCAACATTGTTGTTGCCCATCATTTCTGCTCAGCGCGATTCGACTTTCATTGTTGAACAGTACTGAGGCCCACTGGTCCCTCATCCAGCGTAGATGCTCCCTAGCCCATGCAAGATGATGACGCCTGTGCCTGGTTGTTTGGTCAGGTACCCTTGCAGGTAGTCCAGCATGCAGACCACGCTGATGTAACAGTTTTCAAATGGTCTGACGGGACCTCCCTTAAATGTGCCTGGAGTTGTGTGCAATTGATCATCCCGTTCCGCAGGGCATTGTTCACAATTAAGCGGTCATCAGTGTGGGATGTGGCCCAAGGACATCCACTTCTATGCCTTTCTGTGACTCTCCCAGTCCCTCTGAATCTCTATTACAACCTGCTGATTACACTCTGAGACACTCTAAGCTCAGTGGCCACTTCCGTCTGAGAACATCCTGCTTGAAGCCTCGCAATGGCAAGTCACTGTTGATCAACTGTTAGGTGTCATCTTGGTCTAATGATATCAAAATGTGAACAGCATGATGAGGAGGACTGTTTAAATACCAAATCTAATTGAACCAGGAAATGTATTGGGCAATTCATGGATCAAGCACCTGTAGTGAATTTTGCCATTCAGTTCCTTGTTAGAGAACAGAAAGTTGTTAAAAAGTTACTGAAACACTGAACAGTTGGACATGTTCATTCAAAAGTTTAGTAGTGGTCACATTAAGTTCACCTGTAAATGTTGAAGTGCATTTTAGGTTCATCCTGAAATTTTACCCACAAGCCAAATACATATCTCTTTTTGTGAGTAGAGTATATATAGTGTGTGTGTCAGTATATAGATATATGGCAGAGGTTGTGTTTGATGTATCTACATGTACAAAAGCCATAAAATCCAGTTGACAGGCTGTAGTGTACAAAAGGACAATTCAGACTTAAATATAGATATGAATTTATAACACGAACACTGACATGTATATACTCACACACATTGTACATTATACCTATATACTCTCACACATTGTACATTATACCTATATGCTCTCACACATTGTACATTATACCTATATGCTCTCACAAATTGTACATTACATCTATATATTCACACACTGTACATTACATCTATATATTCACACACTGTACATTACATCTATATATTCACACACTGTACATTACATCTAGTGTTAAACAAAACTAGATTCGGATCACAGATCTGAGGTCAGTTTGTTGTAACACTGTTTTAATCATGCATGGAGACCTGTCTTCGTACAGCATTAAACAAATTTGCCTCTATGTAGGCAATACATTTTCACTCGAAGTCGCGCAAGACTTCAGTAAATAAATTCAGCATTTATTTCTACATCTTTAAAAATATTTCAAATTAGCAATCCGAAGTTAGGTTTGGTACCAAGGTACCAGCTGGTACCAAATAATATTTATTTTTATAGTGCCACCATATTCCACAACACTTTACAAATGCATAGGGTTCATGTACAGTACAAAACAAAAGTAACTGGCTAATATACAACTGAAACACTAGGAGTCAGGGCCCTGCTCGCAAGAGCTTACAATCTATGAGGAATTGGGGGTGACATAAGGTAGTTGATTGTGATAAGTAAGATTCAAGCCATTATTGAACTGTAAGGAGTGATACCAGCCGATCTGCTTCGAGTGTGGGACTGTTAGAGGATCGGGTTGAGGATAGAGGAGTTGGTGAGGGAGAAGTTTACTCTGGAAATAGTCATTTTATGTAGCTTGATAAGGTTACTTTTACACTAGTGGCAAGGAACGCCGGCAGGTGAACAGCCTGTCGGATCTGTTCTGCAGCTAGTGCACGCGTGCCCCCGGACTACCACCTCTCTGCATGTTTGCCGTGCTGCCGCTGGAAGTCCGGCCCACCCCCATTATAGTCAATGGGGCCGGAGCAATAGTCTGGGGGCATGCGTGCACAAGTGGCAGCACGGATCCGACAGGCTGTTCACCCGCTGGAACAGCCTGCCGGAGTTCCTTGCCGCTAGTGTGAAACTAGCCTAAATCTGCCTGAAAAGATTATGATTACAATTACAGGTAATTGGATTTTCCATTTAGCCTCCAGAACGGCACTAAGCAGGAGGGTACCCCGCCTCCCAGGGACAGGAAACAATGTGGAGAAACCAAGATTTAAAAGCCTACTCCCCTTTACCTTGTCCAGTAAGTATCCAAGAAACCACAGATGATGCCGAATAGGTATATTTATTTATTTTCTCTTCTCTTTCTTTAACTGGTGAGAACATATAAACTATCAGAAATCCAACATAAATTGGGGTGGGAATTCCCAGTGGCGTTGTGGAGGCTAAATGGAAAATCCAATTACCGGTAAGTGTAATTATGATCTTTTCCATACGCCTCCCCAACGGCACTAAGCAGGAGGATTAGCAAAGAAATCAATACTTAGGGAGGGACCACCGCAGGTAAGACCTTACATCCGAAGAAAAGGTCCCTATTAGAGATAACATCTAGTCTGTAGTGTTTAAAGAAGTTAGACAGACTGGACCAGGTGGCAGCCTGACAAATCTGGGCCAAGGAAGCAGAGGCACCTTCCTCCCAGGAGGTTGACATTGCTCTTGTCGAATGAGCCTTCAGATTCATAGGAGGACCAACACTTTTTTCCCTGTAAGCCATAGCAATAGTCATTTTGATCTAGTGGGAGATAGTTACTTTTAAAGCCCCCTGACATCTGTTCTGCCCTGCATATTTAATTTTAAGGCGATCCGACTTACTTATTTGCTTGGTACCTTTCAGGTAAAATAAGAAGCATCTCCTGACGTCTAATTTGTGAAATCTAATTTCTCTGTCGGATCTGACCTGTGGACAGAAAATGTAATAAAATTTCCAGCTGACAGTGAAATTTAGTAAATACCTTAGACAAAAAGAAAGGCTTATGTTTTAAAACTATTCTGTCATCCAGGAAGATTAGATATGGTGGTCTGCAAGATAGAGCCTGGATCTCCACCACTCCCCTAGCTGAGGGAATTGTAATCAAGAAAGCTGTTTTTAGGGAAAGTAACCTAAGAGGGATTTTATTAAGAGGCTCAAAAGGAGGATCCATGAGTACCGAGAGCACCAGATTAAGGTCCCAAGAAGGAACCGTGGATCTAACCGCTGGGTTTAATCTTTAGGCTCCTTTAAAGAAACATCTGATTAAACCTATGTCAGGTAACTTTACATCCATAAAAGTGCTAAGGACCGCCACCTGAACCTTTAGGGTACTAACCCTTAATCCATCTTCCAGGCCTTTCTGCAGGAAATCCAGAATTATTTTAACATCAGGAGAGGAAAGCATTCCAGGTTCTGAGATAAATTTTTGATGTGATCGGCTTCCTACTACTTAGTAGGGTATTGATGACTGTATCTGATAGCCCTTTGGATTTTAAGATGGATTGTTCAACATCCAGGCTGTTAGATTCAACTGGTGTACATCTGAATGCTGGGCCGGACCCTTAAGGAGAAGCTCCGGAATCTGTGGGAGTAACCAAAACTTCCCTTTTAAAAGACTCAGGAGGAAGAGGGAACCACATTCTCTTGGGCCAATATGGAGCTATCAGAATCAATTGGCATTTGTCTTCCACTACCTTTGTCAGAACCCTGGGTATCAGAGATATTGGGGGGAAGGCATACAACATTCCCACCGGCTACGGTCCAAAAAAGCATCTACTCTCAATGGATTGCCCTTGTAGGATAGGGAATAGAATTAATACACCTGTCTGTTCGTCCTGGAAGCAAAGAGGTCCAAGTTTGAGGTCTCCCATCTGTTGCATATTGCGTGAAATATCTTCTTGTTTAAAGACCACTCTCCTGGCTTTAGACTTTTTCTGCTCAGAAAATCCACCAGGGCATTTTGTTCTACATTTAGATGGACCGCTGAGATTGAACTTGTGTGTCTTTGAGCCTAGGAGAATACCTGGAACACAGTTTGACAAAGATCCCTGCTTTTCATGCCATCCTGTTTGTTTATATAGGCTACTGAGGCTCTGTTGTCTGACAGAATCTTGACATTTCTCCAAAGGATGATTGGAAGAAAGGCTCCCAAGGCTAGAAAAACTGCTAAGAGTTCCTTTGAGTTTGAGGCTTGCGGAAGAAGACTTGGACTCCAGGTTCCCTGGACTAGCTGATTCCTGCAATGGGCCCCCCAACCTGACCAGCTTGCATCTGTTATAAATATCTGGTCTGACGATCTCCACTGAACTCCCTGGTTCAGATTTTCTGGATGCAACTACAATTGTAGAGAAGTCCTCACATGAGTAGGAAGAGATACCCTGTTGTCTATAGAGAATTGGCTTTTGTTCCAGGCTGTTAGGAGAAAATCCTGCAAAATTATTCTGTGAAATTGAGCCCACCTGACTACTGGGAAACTAAAGTCATTAGACCCAGGACTACCATTATCTCCCTGAAGGACACCTTTAGATGTGAACGGAATGATGAGATCCTTGATATTATGTCCTGTACCTTCTGATCCAGAAGAAAGGATGTCATAAGGTGAGAGTCCAGAAGAATGCACAGAAAAATCTTCCTGTTGCTGGGAATCAAGTCCGATTTCTCTAGATTTAGCTTCCAACCTAGGGACTAAATGATGTCCTTGACTATCTGGATATTCATGAGGAGAATTTCTGTTGAATGGGCTGCAATAAAAAAAAAAATCGTCAAAATATGGAATGAATAGGATCTCTTGTTGATGAAGAAATCCCGAGATCTCCACCATGAGCTTAGTAAAAATTCTGGGAGCAGACAACAGACCAAAGGGGAGCACTTGAAACTGTAGGTGAACCAGGCAATTTTGTAGGTAGATTGCAAAATGTAGGTATTTTTGATGATCTCTGTGTATGGGAACATGGTAGTAGGCGTCTGCTAAATCTAGAGTCATCATATAACAGTCTTGAGGTAATAGATTGATTCTTGATCTGACAGTTTCCATTTTGAATTGTTTGTATGTGATATGCCTGTTGAGACCCTTCAGGTTTATTATGGCTCTGAAAGTGCCATTTGGCTTTTTCACTAGAAAGATTGGGGAATAAAACCCCTTCCCTTTCTGATCTGGTGTCACTGGAACAATGACTTCCTTTATTAGAAATGTCCAAATCTGTGACTCTAGAAGATATTGCTTCTCTTCTTTTAGTCTTATGTTTAACAGGAATCTTTCTGGAGGGGCGAAGAAGAGAATTATAGTCTGCAGCCATGATGAATTAAATATAAAATCCAGAGGGATTTTAAAATACCTTCCCATGCGGAAACAAATCTTCTTAATCTTCCGCCCTGACCGGGTTAAACAGGAAACCCCTACCTCTACCTTTCGTGGGCTACCAAGAGCCTGAACTCTCCTCTTATTTTGATCAGGCCTACCCTTTCTTTAGTTACGAAAGAAGCGGCATTGGTGTAAAAAAATCTAGATTCTGATGGGATACCTTTCTTTCTATCAGATGCTTTATCCAAGATATTATCTAGTACCGACCCAAAGAGTCTTTCCCCTTCACAGGGAATACTACACAGCCTGCTTTTAGAAGTATTGTCCCCTGACCAAATTCTCAACAAAATAGATCTTCTGGCTGAATCAGAACCCCAGAAGACGCATTGGGTCAGTTATACTCTATTACAAGCAACTATATTGCTTACAATCTGTCCTAATGTAATATTTGCATTTGTAATAGCAATGATTGTACCTTCCTTACTTTTTTTTTTCTTCCCTCCACCTCTTTCCACCCCCCCCCCCATTCCCACTCTAATTTTCAGATGTTATGTATTACAACAAATTTGTATGTTTCAAATATAGTTACAAAACTCTTCAATAAAAAGAGATTTAAAACAAAACAGAAATGGCTGCAGACCTGGCAGAGAGTTTGACTAAACCCGCGGAAGCATCCGATAAAAAATTTGTAGCCTGTTTTAGAACTGGCAAGGAGGATAAAATATCCTCCCTGGGCGTACCCGAAACTAAATGTTCCTTTAGTTGAGACAGCCACAAAGAAAGGCTTCTGGCAGTGTAAGTGGCCGCAATGCTGGGTCTTAACATGGAGGTACAGGTCTCCCAAGATCTTTTAAGAATCGACTTACATTTCTGATCAATAGAATTTCGTAAAAGGCCTATGTGCTCAAAGGGTAGGGAGGAACTTTTAGAGATCCTAGCTATAGGAGCATCAACTCTAGGAGTCTTATCCCAGTGGGCTAAATCGGACTCACTAAATGGATATTTTAAAAACCCTTGAGACTCCTGATCTTTTCTCTGGGTCTTTACACTCGTATGCGATCAATTTTTTAATGCTTTCATGGACAGGAAATACTCGTTTGTTACTATCCCCTAGACCTTTGAACATTTTGTCCTGAATGGAATGGGTCTCTCTGAAATCTTCAATACTCATGGTAGCCCTGATGGTTTTAAGTAAAGATTTGGTTTCTTCAACCGAACACAAGGGTCTACCAGACTCGTCGTCTGAAGAAGCAGGGTCTGAATCTAATGAAATTTCACTTTCAAAGTCAAAATCAACATCAAAGTGTGCTTCAGGGTTATCTCTGGAAGTAGAGGGATTACAGCCATCTTTGTTTCAATGGCGGAGTGAACTTTCTCTTTTATAAGAGACTTTAGGCTATCCACAAGAGATGGGGCTTCTTCAGACATGATCTTATCTGTACACTTTTGACAAAGTGTTTTTTTTACATGACCAGCTAACTGCTTCTTGCAGATGGCACATTTCTTCTTTAGTGAAGGTTCCCCACTTTTGCTGGCATCTCTGCCCTGCAATAAAGAATTAACTCCCGCAGCAAGGGGCTAGTTTGAAAATGAGAGGAACCTTCACCACAAAAAATGACCCCAAAGTGCACATACATGGAGTGGTGCATATAGAAAAATTCACCCATGAGGAAGCTTACCAGGCTCGGGGCCTTCGGAAGATCAGCAGATTTTTCTGTAGGAAGGGACATAGCTGCTTGCTTCCACTCAGGGTGAACGCCGATGAGGAATGCCATTCCCAGCACTGAGGCGGCATTTATCCCAAACTGACCTAGTACCGCGAGACTCCGGACCTTGGAGCGACGCTATGCCGGTTCCCTCTCCCAGCAACCTTACCAGAAGGCGCACAAACGCCCAGAGCTGCCTGCCACACGCAGGGCTTAGGCTAAGGCAGACGGAAGAACCCTTATCTTGCCCCGGAACCCGTTGTCCTGTATCAGCCCTCCTGACACAGGTCAGGGCAACTTACACCAATGCTGAGCGAGATCCTAAGCAGGAGGAAACCCCTGCCACATTTCTCCACTTCCTCCCAAGGGACAGGAAACAACTAGACAAAATAAAGGGGAGGAGGCTTTTAAATCTTTGTTTCTCCACGTTTCCTGTCCCTGAGAGGCGGGGTACCCCCCTGCTTAGTGCAGTTGGGGAGGCCTATGGAAAAGATGTGTTTTTAAGGCAGGTTTGAAGGTGGAAAAGATGTGAATTGACCTGATATTCCAGGGCAGAGTATTCCAGAGACTAGGTACAGCTCGAGAAAAGTCTTGAAGACGGGAGTGAGAGGTATGAATTATGGCGGATGTTAGTCCTAGGTCACTAACAAAATGGAGAGCATAAGTAGGGTGGTAGACGGAAATGAGGGAGATGTATGGAGGTGAAACACTATGGAGAGCTTTGTGGTTGAGGGTGAGAAGTTTGAACTGTATTGTGTGGTGGATGGGCAAACACTGAAGTGACTGGCACAGGCTAGTAGCATTAGTGTAGTGGTTGGTTGGATAGATAGATGGGCCAGGCTGCAGCATTTAGGATAGACTGAAGGTGGGAGAGTTTAGTTAGAGAAAGACTGATTAGTAATGCATTGCAGTAGTCAAGACAAGAATGAATCGAGGCAACAATGGTCCGAGGTTATAAGTGGTGTACCCCAAGGTTCAGTGCTGGGTCCTCTATCATTTAATTTATTTATTAATGATATCGAGGACAGGATAAATAGCACCATTTGTATTTTTGCAGATGACACTAAGCTATATAGTACTGTACAGTCTATGGAAGATTTCCATAAACTACAAGCTGACGAACACTGAGTGATTGGGCATCAACTTGCAAATCAATCTTGCAAATGAGATTCAATGTGGATAAACGTAAAGTTATGCATCTTGGTAGTAATAATCTCTATGCTTCATATGTCCTAGGGGATGTAACACTGGGGGAGTCACCTATAGAGAAGGATTTGGGTGTCCTTGTAGATCATAGATTGAATAACAGCATACAATGTCAATCAGCTACTTCTAAGGCCACCAGGAACTGGTCATGCATTAAACGAGGCATGAACTCTCAGGACAGGGATGTAATATTATCAACTTTACAAAGCGTTGGTGCAGCCTCATCTGGAATATGCAGTTCAGTTGTGGGCACCAGTCCATAAAAAAGACACTCTGCAGCTGGAAAAAGTACAGAGGTGAGCGACTAAACTGATAAGGGGCATGATGGGTCTTAGTTATGAAGAAAGATTAAAATAATTAAATTTATTCAGTCTTGACGTCTAAGGGGGGGACATGATTAAACTATACAAATATATAAATGGGCCATACAAAAAATATGGTGGAAAACTGTTCCATGTAAAATGCCCTCAAAAGACAAGGGGGCACTGCCTCCGACTAGAGAAGAAAAAGTTCAGTCTCCAGAAGCGTCAAAGCTTCTTTAATGTAAGAACTGTAAATCTGTGGAATAGATTTCCTCAAGACATGGTCACAGCAGGAACAGTGGACAGTTTTAAAAAGGGTTTAGATGAATTCTTAAAAGTAAACATTAATGCTTATGAAAACGTGCTTATGAGTCTCATTTCCTTCTGGGATTCGCGTCCCCACCTATCCTTGGTTGAACTTGATGGACTTTTTTCAACTGTATTAACTATGTAACAACACAAGTTTTTGCCGTTTCCACCGTAAGAAAAGGGCAGATTCAAGCGAAATTCTTGAGGTGCAAACGACAAGAGCATGTAAGTGATTGAATATGGGGAACAAAAGAAAAGGTCTGAGTCAAAAGTGGCCCCAAGATAGCGGGTATGTTGCACTGGTGTTATGATGGTGCTGCAGACCAAAATTGAAATATAAAGTTTAGGTGGGTTAGTAGATGGGGAAAAGAGAAAAAGTAAAGTTTTTAAGAGGTTCAGTTTTAGATACAGAGAGGACATGATGTTAGAGACAACTGCCAGACAATTACTGGTGTTTTGGAGTAAAGCAGGGGTGATGTCAGGGGATGACGTGTATAGTTGGGTGTCATCAGCATAGAGAGGGAAACGAAAGGCAAACCTACTGATTTTTTGATGGGGGCTGTGTAGAGGGAGAAGAGTGGAGGACCTAGTACTGAGCCCTGAGGAGCCCCAGCATCAAGAGGAAGAGGAAAAGAAGAAGAAGAGCCAGCAAATGATACACTAAAGCGGCCAGAGAGATAGGAAGAGAACCAAGAGAGCAGTGACCTTAAGGCCAATTGAGTGGAGCATGGTGAGGAGGAGTTTATGGTCCACGGTATCAAACGCTGCAGAGAGATCAAGAAAAAATCAGTAGAGAATAATCACCATTTCTTTTTGCTGTCAGGAGATTGTTAGACACTTTAATAAGTGAAGAGGGTGAAAGGCAGATTGTAAGGGGTTAAGAAGAAAGGTAGTTAGCAGCACAGGTTGGGTCAAGAGATTTTTTTTTTGTAGTGGGGTTATAACAGAGTGTTTGTTTGAAAGAGGAGGGAAAGATGCCAGAAGAGAGAGAGAGAGAGAGAGGGAGGGAGGTTAAAAACTGTAGTTAGGTGAGTAATGACAGCCAGGGAGAGGGACAGGAGGAAGTGTGATGGAATAGGATCACTGCTACAGGTTGTGGGTCGAGAAGAAGAGAGAAGCCTGGAGATTTCTTCATCTGTTATAGGGTCAAAAGAGGAGAGAGAGCATGTGGAAGAATGGGAGGGAGGGGGATTGAAATGATTTGGGGACTGAGATTATTTCCTGCTGGATACTGCCAATCTTGTCTCTGAAGTGAGTGGCCATGCCATCAGCACAGAGGACAGTGACAGGTTCTGGAACTTTAGGGATTAGAAGGGAATGAAAAGTGTCAGAGTCGTTATGGCTTATTTGAGAGTGAGGAGATGAGAGAGGTTAAGTACTTTTGTTGGTCAATGTTGAGGGCTGAATTGTATGTTTTGAGCATAAATTTATAATGGAGGAAAGTTTGATGATATTCGCAATTTTTTCCATAGGCGTTCTGCACATCTGGAGTAGCGCTGAAGAAAACGTGTTTCAGATTTGTGCCAGGGTTGCAGTGTTCTGTGTCGGGAGGGTCGGATTGATACTAGAGCAACTTCATCTAGGGTGGTTTTGAGGGTATGGTAGTAATGATTGCCTGCCAGGTCTGGACAGAAGAGGGAAAAGATTGGGGTAAGATCTAATTGCAGGGTGTCAATAAGTTGCTGGCAGTTAATGGTGTGTAGGTTTCTACAAGTGTGAAAAGTAGGATTGTCATGAGAAGAGTGAGAGGTCTTAATAGTAAATGAAAGAAGATTGTGGTCAGAAAGTGGGAAGGATGAGTTACTAAAGTTAAAGACCGAGCAGTGACGGAAGAAGACCAGATCAAATGTATTGCCCTATTCATGCGTGGTAGAGGAAGTAAGTTGTGCTAGGCCAAGAGAGGACGTTATAGAAAGAAAGTGAGAGGCTGATGGGGAGATAGGATCATCAATGGGGATATTAAAATCACCCATAATAAGAGTTGGTAATTCAGAAGATAGGAAGTGAGGAAGCCAAATCAGACTTCGGCTTCCGAATTTGAAATGTTTTTCAAAGATGTAGAAATAAACGCGACTTCGGGTGAAACTAATTTTGCCTCCATGGAGGCAATAAGTTTTAATGCTGTATGGAGACAGGTCTCCGTACAGCATTGAAACGAAGTGTTAGAACAATTCGACTTCAGATCTATGATCCAACGCTCGATTTGCTCAACACTAATGATATCTATGTACACACACTGTACATTATACCTATATA
The DNA here is from genome assembly GCA_033119425.1 of Bufotes viridis. Lineage (NCBI taxonomy): Eukaryota > Metazoa > Chordata > Amphibia > Anura > Bufonidae > Bufotes > Bufotes viridis. The sequence continues at coordinate 95,819,753 of CM065596.1, read as the reverse complement.
CTTACAAACTGTACACATATCTACTGTATTTACACTGTACATTATACTTATATACTCACATATACCGTACATTATACCAATATACTCACACATACACTGTACATTATACCTATGTGCACACATACACTGTACATTATATCTATATACTTACACACTGTACATTATACTTATATACTCACACATACACTGCATTAGCTATATCTATATACCCTATTTTTCGCCCCATAAGACGCACCCCCCCCTCCAAAAAAAAGTGGGGGGGGGGGGGAAATGCCCCTGTGTCTTATAGGGCGAATACTAATAAAGGGCTTCCATTATGGAAGCGCTCATTAGTACCAGAGGACCGGAAAGCGGTGAAGTCTCTGTACCCACCGCTTCATATAGGCTTGGGAGCTCATATGGTGGCTGCTAAGAGGTATGGGGGCTCATATAGGGGTTGCTAAGAGGCATGGGGGCACATATGGGGGCTGCTTATAGGCATGGGGGCTGCTAAGAGGCATTGAGGCTCATATAGGGGCTGCATCAGGTTCGCACTCCTCACAGAACATCCTGGCGATAGCGGCAGGATGTTTTGAGCACTGACTTTGGCTGGGCTTGCTGCAGTGAGCGGGTCAATAGAGGCCCTGAGCAGGGGTGTTGTAGAAGCTGCGTGACCACGCAGCTTAGCGGGAACACTGGTCATCGGTTATAATGTCTCGGAAAACCCCTTTAAGTAGGAAACAATTTTTTTTTTACACAATCAAAAATAATGCCCAATAGTTTTTGTGTACAATCTTCCATATTACAAAAAATAAAAAATAAAGAAATCGCTGATTTATCTAAATGAAAATGTAGTCCGGAAATTACCTTAAAAGGGTATTCCCATCTCAGACAATGCGGGCATATTGTTAGGATATTCTCCCATTGTCTGATAGGTGCGTGTCCGTACCCATAATCGAGAACGGAGCGGGGAGAGCTGTGGCTGGAGGTCCCCAGATTTCCCGGGGTCCGTCCACCACCAAGCACTGCTCCCATAGAAGTGAATAGGAGCGTATCGCGCATGAGTGGCCCATACTCCTATTCTGAAAAGCCTAAAAGCCTGCGTTCGGCTGTTTTTGGTGGCCCCATAGAAATAAATGAAAGGCGGCTGCGCATGCACAGTGCGCCCTACGTTCATTTCCCCGCTCCGTTCTCGTTGTAGGTGCTGGTCCCAGCGGTGGGACCTGCACCTATCAGACAATGGGGGCATATCCTAGCGATATGCTCCCATTGTCTGAGATGGGACAACCCCTTTAAAATCATCTAACACTTTAATAAGATTAGGGAGGGAAGTCAATGTTTTGTCAAAGAAAGTAATATATCATCTGCAATCAGGCTCAATTTATACTCTCTACTACCCACTTTTAGAACCAGTTCAAACGAATGATTTTAAAAAACACACTTAAAAAAAAATTATTCTGTCGAATCCGTGTCTTCTTTCAGTGCAAAAAAAAGCGTATTTTTGATGCATTTTTTGTGCATCTTTTTTAAATCAATGGGTATTTATTTCATTACAAAGCTGAATTTTGTGCTTGATATTTTTGAAGCAGATATGCGCCAAAAAAAGCACAGAAAAGACAACGGGTAAAAGACAACAAAAAAAAATAAACTGCTGCTTCCCATTAAAATGAATGGGAGACTGTCTTGAGGCATTTGTTGGAGCCGATTTTGAGGCAAAAACGCTTCAATGTCAGCTCCAAAAAAATTCTGTGTGAACAAGCCCTTACTCCTTTTATATCATTATTCTGATTATGCTTACTAAGAACTCCATAGCTAAAACAAGAATATATCAGGAGATAAAGGTACCCCTGTCTAGTAGAAACCAAGCAGGAAGGAAGCAGCTCAACACAGTCAGGAGTGCACAGAGAAAACCCAGATCGGCAGCAGGATACTCATTTCAAGGAAGAATTCTCCAGCAAATCTAAAATCTTGATCATTTATTGTCACATCCTTAAAATCATCACAGGGAGAATAAAAAGAAGCTTATGTGTTTCCAACACCTGAATATGTGTCCTTAACCATAGCAAAGTCTTTTCAAACAAACTGCATAGGATGCCTTATTGTTGTTTACACCAGAGTTAATGCCATCCAGCTCATATTATCTCTCCACACTGGGTGCATGGAGTGGGCCTTTTCTGATCTCTCCAGGTTAGCCAATTTTTGAATCCACACTAGAAGCATTGACTGGGCTTCTTATGATTTCACCAGACTTAATGTAACATAGGATCTTTCTTAGGGTACTTTCACACTAGTGACATAGCTATCCGGCAGGCTGTTACGGTGAGTGTAAACCGGAATTTACTGGCGGGGCCACTCTTCGACATCTGACTGTACCACACCAGAATACTAATAATTTACACAATATTTTGAGACACAATTATCTTCTACAATCAACTCACTAAATGAAAAAACAAAAAACGCACACCTCTCATCATAAACCTCATGCCTTGCATAGAAACATAGAATGTGTCGGCAGATAAGAACCATTTGGCCCATCTAGTCTGCCCAATATGCTGAATACTATGAATAGCCCCAGGCCCTATCTTATATGAAGGATGGCCTTATGCCTATCCCATGCATGCTTAAACTCCTTCACTGTATTTGCAGCTACCACTTCTGCAGGAAGGCTATTCCATGCGTCCACTACTCTCTCAGTAAAGTAATTCTTCCTGATATTACTTTTAAACCTTTGCCCCTCTAATTTAAAACTATGTCCTCTTGTAGCAGTATTTCTTCTTTTAAATATTCTCTCCTCTTTTACCGTGATGATTCCCTTTATGTATTTAAAAGTTTCTATCATATCCCCTCTGTCTCTTCTTGCTTCCAAGCTATACATGTTAAGGTCCTTTAACCTTTCCTGGTACGTTTTGTCCTGCAATCCATGTACTAGTTTAGTAGCTCTTCTCTGAACTCTCTCCAAAGTTTCAATATCCTTCTGCAGATATGGTCTCCAGTACTGCACACAATACTCCAAATGAGGTCTCACTAGTGCTCTGTAGAGCGGCACGAGCACCTCCCTCTTTCTACTGTTAATGCCTCTCCCTATACACCCAAGCATTCTGCTGGCATTACCTGCTGCTCTATGACATTGTCTGCCCACCTTTAGGGCGTCTGATATAATGACCCCTAAATCCCTTTCCTCAGATACTAAGGTTAGTACTGTATCACTGATTTTATATTCTGCTCTTGGGTTTTTACGCCCCAGGTGCATTATCCTGCACTTATCGACATTAAATTTTAGTTGCCAGATTTTTGACCATTCCTCTAGTTTTCCTAAATCCTTTTCCATTTGGTGTATCCCTCCAGGAACATCAACCCTGTTACAAATCTTTGTGTCATCAGCAAAAAGACACACCTTACCATTGAGGCCTTCTGCAATTTCGCTGATAAAGATATTAAACAATATGGGTCCCAGAACAGATCCCTGAGGTACCCCACTGGTAACAATACCATGGTCTGAATATACTCCATTGACTACAACCCTCTGTTTTCTGTCCTTCAGCCACTGCTTAATCCATTCAACAATATGTGAGCTCAAGCTCAAAGACTGCAGTTTATTGATAAGCCTTCTATGTGGGACAGTATCAAATGCCTTACTAAAGTCCAGATAAGCGATGTCTACTGCACCTCCGCCATCTATTATTTTAGTCACCCAATCAAAAAAGTCAATAAGATTAGTTTGACATGATCTCCCTGAAGTAAACCCATGCTGTTTTTTATCAATCAACCCATGGGTTTTTAGATGTTCCACAATCCTCTCCTTGAGTATGGTTTCCATTAATTTCCCCACTATTGATGTCAGGCTTACTGGCCTATAGTTGCCTGATTCCTCTCTACTACCTTTCTTGTGATAATTGGCACAACATTTGCTAATTTCCAATCTTCTGGGACGACACCTGTTACCAGTGATTGGTTAAATAAATCTGTTAATGGTTTTGCTAGTACACCTCTAAGCTCTTTTAATAGCTTTGGGTGTATCCCATCAGGCCCCTGTGATTTATTTGTATTAATTTTGGACAGCTGACTTAGAACCTCTTCCTCTGTAAAGACACATGCATCAAAGGATTCATTAATCTTCCTCCCTAACTGAGGTCCTTCTCCTTCATTTTCCTTTGTAAAAACTGAACAGAAGTATTCATTGAGGCAGTCAGCTAGTTCTTTATCCTCTTCCATATACCTTCCTTCTTTTGTTTTTAATTTGGTAATTCCTTTTTTTAATTTCCTTTTTTCATTTATGTATCTGAAGAATGTCTTATCACCTTTTTTCACTGACTGAGCTAATTTCTCTTCTGCCTGAGCATATGGTTTAAGTGTTTGGCATTTGGGTTCTTCTACCCTGACTAAAGGGAGAAGATTGAAGGCAATACCTAGTGGGAAGAGGTCAGAGATCAGCCAAGTCAACCAGTCACACTACACAAACAAAAAAGAGGCATGAGGCCAAACTATGAAGAGAGGCCAAGGCAATGGTGGAAGGAGAGGGAAGGGATACTTAGATTGCTGAATTGTTCCTGGTGGAGGTCTAGCAGTCTCGTACATTCACTGCAGTTCCCACTGGAGATCAGTTCATCATCAAGGTGTTATATGCTTCATAGCTCTAGAAGCTGCATGTTCCAGGCTCATCTGTGACTAAGACAGGACATCAAAGTAGGAGGAAGTGTTCCCTACTTAACTGCCAAAGGCTTTCAGCCCAGCTCTACAGGCAGGCCTGTCTCTCACTCCCTCTGGTACTGTCATGGGTGATGGGAAAATACCAGTGATAATTAAGCAATATTACTTTATATTTACACTTACCCGAAGAACTGATTGCACAGTTTGTAAAGGATATGTGACTGCTGTGGCAATAGCTTTGGCAATAGCTCCAATAACAAACACTTGAAAGGAAGAAAGCTGATAAAAAAAAAAAAGGAGCCAAATAAACATACTGCATAGTAATAGCTGCAACAGCAAGATTAATAATTATTTTGGGATTTGATACAGTTTATATTATTTGCTGTTAACTCCTTGAATGGTAGCCTGCATTTTTAAAAAATTATTTCCAGTTTTCAGGTTTCCTTATCATTAATTAATGATGAAAGCTTAAGGTCAGCGACCGCAGATGGTCTCCTAAATTCAACTGTATAACCATTCAGGACACTATAGGGGCACAATGATTGCTGGGGACATTATAAGTGACATTATTTCTGGGGACATTATTATCAGTGGGGCACTATTTTGTTCTACAATATAGTATTTGAGGACATTTGGGAATAAAGCAGGAACAGTATGGGGGTGGCAGAAGAATGGGAATTTGTGTTGAGAAGGTGGGGAGAATGAAGGAAAATTCAGGAATATAGGATGAGACATAGCTAAAAAAAAAAAAAAAAAAGCAGTCATGGAGGTCCAGGCCAAATGGTAAAGATGAGAAGAGAGAATGTCTATATCAGATAAGATGTCACTGGACGTAAAAGGTATTAGTGCTGTATTCTCCTGTATTGGTAGTGCTAAAAGACCAGAAAGCATGCTGAAAGTAGGGCTGGCTCAGCGCAGTGGCCTATTTTTCGTCTCCTTAGCGCTCTCCATCATATCACAGACATCAGAAGAGGATGAGGACAGAACATGGCAGCTGGTGCTGGCCACCACAGAGGGCCAGTTTCTGGGAAGGTATTTTGTGCTTCAGTGTGGTATTTGGTTAGGCTGGGGCTGTATTTTGTGCTGCACTGTGGTATTTATGTCCATCTAGTTCAGCCTAGTTTAGTGCTCTCATTAAGAGAAACAAAATTGCAGGTTTGATACCTTTTAATGGCTAACAAAAATAGAAGTAATGATGTTACATAGTGAGCTTTCGAGACATCACCAGTCCCTTCATCAGGTGTACTACTAGTTTTCACAAAACTAGTTTTCTATTGGCTAACACGGTACCAGACTTTTTCCTTTTTCTAGTTCAGCCTGTTATCCTGCAAACTGACAGGTAAAGTGAATGTTATCTTTGAGAATTTAGTGTCACTGGCACCTATCAAGGGTTATAAGCAAGTTAACAGTCAGTGTTTGAGGTTTCTGCGTTGGAAGCAGGAAAATGAACATGCGTAAGGATCTGACCAAATTTGAGAAGGGCCAAAATGATGGGTTTTGTGGGGTGTGCCTCGTATCCAGTGGTTAATACCCATCAAAAGTGATCTAAGAAAACAACTGCTGAATCGGTAATGGTGCCCAAGGCTCACTGGTGTGTGTGTGTGCAAATCAAAGACCTTTCTAAAAAGCTAATATGGCACAAATCTGTGTATTACAGCTTCCTTGGTATGTGGACAAGAAGCCACAATGGAAAACAATTATGTCTAAATTGGTTTGTATTCTAAAAGAGGTGGTCTTTTGGAACATTTACACAGACACATATACAATGCATTCGGAAAGTCTTCTGACCTTTGTTACATTTAGTTATGTTTCGGCCTTCAGCCAAAATGAAAAAAAAAATTAAATAAAGTTTCCCCCCAGCAATTTGCACTTGTTAAAAAAGGAAAAACTAAAATTTGGCAGACATAATTATAAAGACAACTGAAATTTAGCTCTGGGAGCCTCCTATTTCTCTTGATCATCTTCGAGATGTTTCTACACCTTAACTGGAGTTCACCTGTGGTAAATTCAGTTGACTGGACACGATTGTCTATATAAGGTCTCAAAGCTGACAACATATATTAGAGCAAAAACCAAGCAATTAGGAGGAAAGAAATGCCTGTAGAACAGGATTGCATGAAGGCACAGATCTGGAGAAGGGTAGATCAAATTTTGTGCTGCACTGAAAGTACCCAAGAGCACAGAGTCCTCTATAATTCTTAAATGGAAGAAGTGTGGAACAACCAGGATTCTTCCTAGAGATGACTGCCTCACCAAACTAAGTAATCAGTGGAGAGGGGCCTTGGTAAGACAGTTGACCAAGAACCAAATGGTTACTTGGCTGTTGCGCTCCACCAATCTGGGCTTTATGGCAGAGTGGCCAGAAAGAAGCCTCTCCTCATTAAAATACACATGAAAGTCAATTTGGAGTTTGCAAAAAAGCACCTAAGTGACTTTCATACTGTAAGATATAAGATTCTCTGGTCTGATGAAACCAAGACTAAACTTTTTAAGTTTCACGTCTGGAGAAAACCACACTGCTCATGACTTATCCAGTGAAGCATGGTGGTTGCAACTTCATGCTGTAGGGGTATTTTTCAGCAGCTGGGAAAGGCTGACTATTTCGGGTTGAGGGAAAGCTGTGTGGAGCAAAGTACAGAGATATTCCTAATGAAAACCTTATCCACAGAGGTCAGGAACTCATCTTTCAACAAAGCAATGCACCCTATGCACACAGCAAAGACACACAGGAGTGGCTTAGCAAAAACTCTGAGTGTCCTGAGTGGCCCAGGAACAGCCTCAACATAAACACAATCGAAAATCTCTGAAGAAACCTGAAAATGGCTGTTCACTGATGGTCCCCAGTAGGGATGAGCAGAACCGTGGATGTTCGACCCGAACTCGAACCCCATTGAAGTTAATGGGGACCTGAACTTTGGTGCATTAAAATGGCTGTAAAATAGTCATAGTAAGGGCTAGAGGGCTGCAAAAGGAAGCAAAAATGGGGGTAAGAGCAGGATAGTTGCCCTGCAAACAAATGTGGATAGGGAAATGACTTAAAATAACATAGAATAGAAAAGAATTAAAAATAATAATCTTGAACTAGCAGACGTGGGTCAAACTGGGGTAGGAGGTTGAGAAGGCGGTGAACATGACGGTGTAGTTGGAAGTGGCGGTGGAGGAGGAGCAGGAGGAAGCCAACACCGTTTTTGTTGTTTATTTTTATTTTTTTATAAATTTGGGAAGATCCCAAAACATTGGGAAATAGACTCCAGCGCACTTTCTATTTGTATTCTCTTTTCTCACAATGGCTAGGTGTGGCTGGTATACCTCTCTACTCAGCCCAGGGTATGGACAAGTCCCATGGGATAAATGCCTGGTTAATTTTAATGAATGTGAGCTAGTCCCCATTGGCTGTGGACAGGCGGCTGCGCTTGTCTGTGATTATACCCCCTGCCATGCTAAACACACGTTCGGACAATACACTTGCTGCAGGGCAGGCCAGCACCTCCAAGGCGTAAAGGGCAAGCTCAGGCCATGTGCCCAATTTGGAGACCCAGAAGTTGAATGGGGCAGACCCATCAGTCACTACGTGTAGGCATGTGCACACGTACTGTTCCACCATGTTGCTGAAATGCTGCCTTCTGTATCAGCTGGTGGTGCTGGTTGTTGTGGCGTGTTGACAAAGCTATTCCACATTTCGGCCATGCTTTCGGCGGTGCCCCAGCTGGGTTAGCGACTTCTTCCTCCTCCTCTTGTGCTTTTGCCTTGTTCTTCCACTGAGCCCCCGCTGTCAGGTGTGAATGCCATTAGCAGCACGTCTACCAGTGTGCGCTTGTACTCGTGCATCTTCCGATCACGCTCCAGTGACGGAATTAAAGGACCGCACGTTGTCCTTGTAACGGGGATCCAGCAGGATGGCCACCCAGTAATCAGCACTGGTTAGCATGTGGGCAACTCGGCGGCACAGGCACTGCGGCATGTAGTCGCTCATGTGTGCCAGGATGCCCAGAGGCAACAACAAGCTGTCCTCTGTGGGAGGTGTTTTGTCGTTTTGTCTGTGTCCTCTGTATCCCCCCAGCCACGCTCCATTGATTCCCATAAGCTGCTTTGAGTGCCACTCTGCTGTGAACACGGTTCCTCCTCCTCCTGCAGAAATGTACCCTGGCTGGACAGTTGTGTACCTGGCCTCTGTTGGTGCAGGAACCCACCCTCCGAGCGACTTGTTAGTGACTGGCCTGAAAACCGTGGAAAAGATCCCTCTTCCTCCTGTGCCACATCCTCTTCCATCATCGGCCAAAGTGTGTTTTCAAGAAGACATAGAAGCGGGATAGTAACGCTGAGGACTACGTTATCAGCACTGGCAACGTTGGTGAAGTGGTACTGTTCTGCAGAGTTCAAAAGAAAATTGGCACCGCGCTGCTTTTAAAATCGCTTCTCAAAATATCCGCACGTTTTGGATCCTTTCCTGGTGTGAGACTTCCAGCGTCCTGGACACTGGACACAAAACTCCCGTCTCCAGTTAGGCTGAAATAAAAATACACATCGTGCAACACCTTTTTGATAAAAACACTCAAGGTTATTTATTGCACTTACAGGATTTCAGAAGTTAAAAGGCATGTCATCAATTATAAAATAATCATTGCCCCGCCTTCAGAAGTGTTCTGTGAACACTTCTGAAGGCGGCAATAATGATTTTATAATTGATGACATGCCTTTTAACTTCTGAAATCCTGTAAGTGCAATAAATAACCTTGAGTGTTTTTTTATCAAAAGGTGTTGCACGATGTGTATTTTCATTTCAGCCTAACTGGAGACGGAGTTTTGTGTTCGGTGTCCAGGACGCTGGAAGTCTCACACCAGGAAAGGATCCAAAACGTGCAGATATTTTGAGAAGCGATTTTAAAAGCAGCGCGGTTCCAATTTTCTTTTGAACGTTTGATTTGGATGCTAGACCCACAGCATTAGAGGAGCCTGCAAGTACCTGTGTTAATTTCCTGATTGTCAGAAAAAGCATATTTAAATCTGTTCTGCAGAGTGACTTACCCATGCGTGCTGCAGCGGAAACTCGTTTTCGCACACCCCCAGGCCAGGCTTGAGACTCAGCGGCACCAACCACTCATCGGTCTGTTGTTCCATGCCCGTCCACAGCTCCTGCGCGGTGTGTGGTTTTTCCCCTAAACAGATTAGTTTCAAAACAGCCTGCTGTCGTTTCCCCCTGGCTGTACTGAAACTGGTGGTGCAGGTGTTACGCTGACCGAATGAGAAGGCGGTAGAGGAGGAAGCAGAGTAGGAGGAGGAGGCAACAAGAAATGTCCTGCAATCCTCGGTAGCGGTATGACTTTCTCTCCAGTGTTTGGGGGATGGACAGCTGAACGCTTCCATGGGACAGTGTGGACATGCTGGCTCACTGTGGTGGTGTTGCTGCCACATCCTCTGTTTACAGGGTGGCAGGTGCCACTGTCACTACAGAGGGGGAGGAAGAGGCCGAGACTACAGCAGAAGAAGGAGCAAGAGGAGCCTGAGAACTTTTGTGGTTTTTCAGGTGTTTACTCCACTGCAGCTCGGGCTTTGCATATAGATGCCTGGTCATGTAGGTGATGCTCAGGTTTAGAACCTTTATGCCTCGCTTCAGGCTCTGATTGCACAGCGTGCAAACCACTTGTGTCTTGTCCCAAGCACATTGTCTGAAGAACTGCCACATCAGGGAACTCCTTGGAGCTGGCTTTTGTGTGCTCAGTCCCTGGGTGCGGTGGGCAGTAGCAGGCATACTGGCTAGGGAGCGTTATCCTGTTGTAGCTGGTCTCCCTGAGATCAGCTATTGTTTTGTTTGAGTAGTCTCCAAGGCATTGCTCCCAGTTAGCCAGAATCCTACTCCACACTGATGAGGGGCAACACCCTGAAACAGCTGTCTGTGGATGGATAACGGGCTTAGGTCTTCCCTGTTACATCCGTAAAGCTTGTAAAAAAGCGGGATCTTGACATAGGGGCCACTTAATATGGTGGATTTGGTGATCTCTGTAATGGGGACACCACTTTGCTCGGTTTTCCTTCCTTTGAGGGATATCTGGCTTTCATTGTGTTGTAGACCCAATACTGGGGCTCCACATTTGTTTTGCATATAACTCTGCGGTTTTAGCAGGGGACCGGGTGGGAGACAATGTGAAGGAACTGGAGGCACTGTCAGCAATCCAATCTACTACCGCCTCTACTTGTTCTGGCCTCACTATTCGTACACTGGTATTCGGCCTACAAAATTACGTCCTTTGCTTAGGGGGTATGGATTAATTAGCTGACTAGAGTGTGAAACTTTGAGCCTAGAATATTGAACCTTTTCACAAAATTCTAATTTTAAGCTGCATTAATGCAATTTCTTTTAATTTGCATCACTGAAATAAAATCGACTTTTGCACGATATTCTAATTTTTTTGAGTTTCAGCTGTATATTAATTTCCCTGTCACATATGAAGTGCAGGTGTACCTCACACCAAAAATGTGTATATGTCACCGGCCGAACTAACAGACGGATTAACCATTATATTTTGGTGTCAGGGGTATAAAAGTGGTGCACTGCACCCACAAAAAAAAATCACTATAGGTCACCCAGAGAATTAACAGCCAGATTAATTATTATATTTCTGTGTCAGGGGTACAAAGATGGTGCATTGCACCCACAAAAAAATCGTTATAGGTCACCCACAGAATTAACAGCCAGATTTATTATATTTCTGTGTCAGGGGTGCAAAGCTGGTGTATTGCACCCACAAAAATCATTATGGGTCACCCACAAAACAAATAGCCAGATTCATAACACTCTCCCTCGCTTCAGCTGCCTGCTTACTGTCCCTGCAATACTCAGAGCTGATGGGCAGTGCTACACGTGATCCAGCTTGTATAGAGGCTGGGTCACATGATGCACCGGCCAATTACAGTCATGCCATTACTAGGCATGGCTGTGATGGCTTCTAAGTGCCAACAGCTTAAAAGCTTGTTGATTGGCTGCCCTGCAGCCTTTCAAAAGCTTTATAAAATGCCCGAACAACAAACTCGAACCCAAACTTTTCCGGCAAAATTCGGGTTCAGGTCCGGGTTCCCGAACTCGCAAAGTTTAGTACAGACCCGAACTTTACAGTTCGGGTTCGCTCAACACTAGTCCCCAGCAATAAATTAGCAAAGATTTAAAACATTCTGTTGTCACTTTCTCATTATGGGGTATTGAGTACAGAATAATGGGGAAAAACTTTATTTTAGCACAAGGCCGCAATATACCAAAATGTGAAAAAAGTGAAGGGTTCGGAAGACTTTCCGAATGCACTGTAGATATATGTATACTATATGCACAGCTACAAAGATATACAGGTGAAACTCGAAAAATTTGAATATCGTGCAAAGTTCATTTATTTCAGTAATGCGACATAAAAGGTGAAACTAATATATGAGATAGACTCATTACATGCAAAGCGATATATTTCAAGCCTTTATTTGTTATAATTTGGATGATTGGGGTTTAATGAGCTGTAAGCCATAAAGTCACAATTTTGAGGTACCTTTTGCTTAGGGGGTATGGTTTAATTAGCTGACTAGAGTGTGACACTTTGAGCCTAGAATATTGAACCTTTTCTCAAAATTCTAATTTTAAGCTGCATTAATGCAATTCCTTTTAATTTGCCTTACTGAAATAAATGGACTTTTGCACGATATTCTAATTTTTCGAGTTTCACCTGTAGCAGCCAGATAGCCATTAGAACAAATCCCAGCAGTAAATAGAAGTATAATTTTATAAACTAAAAATAACATTCACAAACATTACATGCCACATCAAGTATCACCATGGAATACAATATAACTCATAAAACACAAAATCAAACTATGATTTTACTTCTGCCTGCTGCCTTAGGAGCTGACGCTTTAATCCTTCATAGAACATGAACTGGATGGCTGGGTTGAAAACCAGAAGTAGAGAAGGTAATGTACCATTCCAAAGTGATAGCACTCCCTCCTGTTGCAGTATCTTTTGAAATGCATCTAAAATAGAACATAAAATGGATGAAAAAATTAGTACTGAATAGATGGTTAAATGGAAAATACCAAGTTTTATGTACTGTATGTACATTGCTGATTTATAAAAAAGTAGATAGGTACACTGTAAAGGGTTATTCCGGTGATATTAATGAATCCCCTATTAACACGGGATACTCGGCTATTCCTTAAAAATGAATGGAGCGTAGGCGTGAATTTCTGACCAACCACTCTGTCCATTTCAGGGGGCTCCACAGAGTAGTGGGCCCCCAATTTTGTGAGGGTTCTACTACTGGGTGAGGGTTCTACTACTGGGAATAGTAATAACCTGTCATTACTGGAATACCCCTTTAAAGTTTTAAAACAAGGAAGGAATGTTAACAGCGGTAGTTTGGTTGTATCAACATGTCCCATATTATACCTTCCTATCCATGTACCTGTATTTTGAAAAGTAGACTCCTAGCCCACTGTGAAAATGCTACCCAGCACTTTACATTTATATACCTTTATGCACTTTGTATCATACAGTAATGTTTTCGTTAAAAAAAATGCTTTGACATTTCAGTTAAGTCTAAGGGCAAAAAATACAGCCTGGGTGCTGAAGCTGGCAGAAACCCTGTAAGATTTTGGGCAAATTGTGTGCCTTTTAGCCACTGCCAATTAGAGACCCTTAGGATGTCAGTGCCTGTACAGATTATCTGATGCAGTTTTGAACCTAACCTGTAAAACCAAGTGTGGATGGTAAAGGAAGAAAAAGTATTAGGACAGATGCTACTCTTTTTTTAAAATCCACTTCTGGCTTTGATTTGAAACAGCATCAGAATACATGATCATAACCTGAATGTGTACTGTCACCCATAGACAGTCATTACAAATATTCGCAGTGGTATAATTTTCTAAAACAATGCACTTAACTATCAAAGTATATAAATTACACTTTTAATAGCGTTTTTAAAAACACAATATAGATCAAAATTCATATAATGAACAAACCCATGAAAAATATATACTTGAAATCGAAATATAAAAAAAACAACCTGTGTATTTGATGGCAATACAACAGATACAAATAGCAGGCCCTTAGTGTGAAGGTATAGCAAAACAAGTAATAAAGGTTGGATGTAGATGTGCAGACTGGATGTGGACTAAAACAACAGCCCTGTGCATGTCTTCATATTATATAAATCTATTTCCCCAATAAACTTAAGCAGAAAATAGCTATGCTTTCTAAGACGAGGCACATGTATAAAATAGGAGAAGCACTTCTGCCCTCACTATCACGTGTTTCATGCTGAAACACAAACAATATTACACTGAGATATAAATGATGGGATATCCATTTAGTCCCAATTACATCAAAATGTCTCTAGTCAAGAAATCACAAGCAAATTCTCTTCATTCAATATACTTACATTTCTGACTGATTTAATCCTTTAGTGACCTGCCTGACTTTTTTGAGGGGAGATGGGAAAAAAACATCAATACCGCCATACTGTTTTTACGTTGTAAATTTAGTGACGTTCAATTTGCGGCATAATTAACATGATAACTTTATTCTCTGGGTCAGTACAATTACGTTTTTGTGGGACGACTTGTAGGTTTCATTGGTATCATTCTGGGGTATATAATAATTTTTGATCACTTTTTTTGTGGCAAATAAGCAAAAATAGCCGTTATGAAGACATCAGCAACAGCAATGTTATTTACAGCGGTGCCAATGCCTGACAGAGGGAGCCTTATTCCTCTGAAACCACTGAGATGCTGCAATCGCTAATGATCGCATTAAGGAGTTTAAAGGCAGTGGTTGCAGATCCGGACCATTAGAGCAGAAGTCCGACTGTCATTCGAGAGCCGAGCTATTGCTCTCCACTGGACGGGAGACCGATGCAGCTCAGAACAGGCCACTGAAAAAAAGGCAGTGGCCTAGCCTCAGGGCCCTTGGTGACTGCCTTAAAAAGGCATAATGGCAGTCACTAAGGGGTAAATTGCTTTCTGTTACAGAGCTAGCTATTTATATCCTAAACAGAAAGTGCCCATATGAATGTGGCTTTGCTACCCCTCTCCCACCTCACCCAATGTCCATACCTTATGCTGGGAGTGTTTACCCAATTGGTTAACCCCCTATATGCTGCCATTGTATCTATGGAGTCTTGGAGGTTAGAGAGTCGGTAAATGTTTTCTCCAACACCCAGAAAGTATCGGGCACGTGTCCTACACCAATTAAAAGGAAAATGTCATAATAATTACTGGGTGGCATTCAGTAGTGGCATTCCATTCATTTTTGTTGCAGCTTATTCACAAATACATTTACTGTTGCCCCAAAACAGAGGAAAAATGCACAATTCAGCACTATTTTATTAATATATATATCTTTTTGAGACAAATGGGGGTATATATATCAGACAAATGGAGGAAATTAATGTGAGATACATGGAGTTACTACATGAATAATCTCATGGATACCCATGTGCCTCAAATTAATGTTAATTATGTGAGGCACATGGGCTACTAAAGAGAGTTGCATAGGGTTAATAATTTGAGGTTACTGCTCCGTTTCCAGGCGGCAGCCACCCATGTGCAAAGTGCAACACTCCCCAATATGTAGTGGCCAATGGCTTCACAAATTTGTTTGTTGATGGAGGTATTACCTTCCACCTCCTATTGTCATTGACTGCTGCGGGCAGACATAGTTGTGGCTGTTGCTGTGAAAACCTAGTCTCACCAGCTGGGTTACTAAAGTGGGGCAAATACTCTATTTATAATTGATGTAAGGCATACTGTATGGGGTTACTAAATAATTCTGGGGCCTGGATGTACTTCGGGAGTGTAATAATATTAAAGGTTATAGTTACTAGAGATGGGTTGTTGATCAAGGGAGTTATTCTGATTGCCTGTTTGGAGTCGGGACAAATTTTTTTCCCCTAATGTGGGGAAAATTGGCTTCTACCTCACAATGTTGTTTTGCCTTCCTCTGGATCAACTTGCAGGATAACAGGCTGAACTTGATGGACAGATGTCTTTTTTTCAGCCTTATAAACGATGTTACCATGTCCCTCACATTAATAGTACTGATCGCACCAAGTACCTCACATTATTATGCCAAATGTGCACCAAGGGTAACTAATGTCAGGATTAGGGATGAGCGAATCGACTTCGGATGGTACAGTATTAGAATGTATTGGCTCCGATGAGCTTAAGTTATTACTTTGCGAAGTCTTGCGAGACTTTGTGGAATAACTTCGGGAATTTATTATTACTGTAAAAAACCTTGGCATCAAACTCTGGTTCGGTTCCTAGTGGTACCTTGGAACAAAACCAAGAGTTCAGTACCAAGGTTTTTTACAGTAATTAATTCCCAAAGTTATTACACGAAGTCTCGCGAGACTTCGCAAGGTAATAGCTTCAGCTCATCTAAGCCAATACATTCTAATACTGTACGGAGCGGGAACTCCGTACAATATGACAACAATGTTTTCTGCTAATCGAGTTTGGATGTACCATCCAAAGCCGATTCACTCATCTCTAATCAGGATGATTAAAAAGGGGTACATAATGTAAAATAATGTTTAGACTGGCATTTCAACTGAACCTTCTAGGTACCATTAAAGGGTGTTTTGTCACTTCAGTAAGTGTCATTTATCATGTAGAGAAAGTTAATACAAGGCACTTGCTAATGTATTGTGATTATCTATATTCCTTCCATTGCCAGCTTGATTCATTTTTCTATTACATTATACAGTGCTTGTTTGCATAGTTACGACCAACCTGCAATCCATTAGTGGTGCCCATGCTTGCACATTATAGGAAAAAGTGCTGGCCTCTTTGTTTGCTGGGACCATGGAAGCACACATACTGTCGGTTGGTCTTTTTTCTAAAGTGTGCAAGCGCCAATGGATTGCACGGTGGTCGTAACCATGGAAACAAGCAGTGTATATTATGATAAAAAAAATGAATCCAGCCAGCAAAGGAAGCAATATGGGTAAACAATACATTAGCAAGTGCCTTGTATTAACTTAACTGATAAATGACACTTGCTGAAGTGGCCCAACCCCATTAAGGGTATATTCTAGTGTTGAGCGAGCATGCTCGGGACATGGCGGTATTCGGCCGAGTACCGCATGTGCTCGAGTGCAATGTTCGAGTCTCCTCCCTGCACGTTTCTTGGCTACTATGCAGCCAATTAACATGCGGGAAGGTACTGGCACGCACTGTAATTCCGTAGCCATGTTGGCTTCTGGCATTACAGTGATTGGCTGGCATGACACGTGTTCGGCTCAGTATTAGTCAAGGAGAGCGGAGCATAGGAAGAATCAGACAGTGCAGGGAGTGTTATTGGAAGATTTTTATTAGAAAAACTTTTCAGAGACCCAAAAGTCCTTTTAAGGACTACTGTGTGAGACAGCAATATATATTTTTAGCGCATTGTGCGCTAAATAGAATCTAATAGGCTGCTGCGGACAGTTAAATTATCTATGCCAGATCTCCTGTGTAAAGTGTGCGCATCCAAAAAATATCAGTGACATCCAGTGTACATTTTCCGTAGACGGTGTCCACTGCGAACAGCTAAGTTATCCGCGCCACATCTGCAGTGTAATGTGTGCGTCAAAAAAATGCATCAGTGACATACAGTGTACTTTTTCAATAGACGGTGTCCGCTTCTGACAGTGACATTACCAGGAGAATATCTCCACTGTAACGTGTGCATTTAAAAAATTTATCAGTGACAATGTCTGTATGTGGGTAAGTAACCGGCACAGTGATAGAAAACAGAGGGTGGTTATTAATGGTACACACTCAGATTGGGTCACTGTCACTAGTGGGGTACCTCAGGGGTCAGTATTGGGCCCGATCCTCTTCAATATACAGTCATGTGAAAAAATTAGGACACCCTTTGAAAGCATGTGGTTTTTTGTAACATTTTTAATAAATGGTTATTTCATCTCCGTTTCAACAATACAGAGAGATTAAAGTAATCCGACTAAACAAAGAAAACTGAAGAAAAGTCTTTTCAAGATCTTCTGTAAATGTCATTCTACAAAAATGCCTATTCTAACTGAGGAAAAAGATAGGACACCCTCACATGTATTCCCTCTTAAATTGGCTCAGATCTCACACAGGTATATCACACCAGGTGCACATAATTAGTAGATCGTTACTCTGCATGTTGAATGAGGCTTGCCCTATTTAAACCTCAGACATTTAGTTTGGTGTGCTCCTGACTGTTGAAGTGAGAGTGAGCACCATGGTGAGAGCAAAAGAGCTGTCAGAGGACTTCAGAAAAAGATTGTAGCAGCCTATGAGTCTGGGAAGGGATTTAAAAAGATCTCCAAAGATTTTGAAATCAGCCATTCCACTGTCCGGAAGATAGTCTACAAGTGGAGGGCATTCAAAACAACTGCCAACATGCCCAGGACTGGTCGCCCCAGCAAGTTCACCCCAAGAGCAGACCGCAAGATGCTAAAAGAGGTCTCCAAAACCCTAAAGTGTCATCTCGAGAACTACAGCAGGCTCTGGCTACTGTTGATGTAGAAGTACATGCCTCTACAATCAGAAAGAGACTGTACAAGTTTAACTTGCATGGGAGGTGTGCAAGGAGGAAACCTTTGCTTTCCAAGAGAAACATCGAGGCCAAACTGACATTTGCCAGAGATAAAGTTGACAAAGACCAGGACTTCTGGAATAATGTTCTTTGGACAGATGAGTCCAAAATTGAATTATTTGGACACAACAGCAGAGGACATGTTTGGCGTAAACCAAACACAGCATTCCAAGAAAAGAACCTCATACCAACTGTGAAGCATGGAGGTGGAAGTGTCATGGTTTGGGGCTGCTTTGCTGCAGCAGGACCTGGTCAGCTCACCATCATAGAATCCACGATGAATTCTACTGTGTATCAGAAGGTGCTTGAAGAACATGTGAGACCATCAGTTAGAAAATTAAAGCTGAAGCGGAACTGGACCATGCAACATGACAATGACCCAAAACATACTAGTAAATCAACCAAAGATTGGCTGAAAAAGAAGAAATGGAGAGTCCTGGAATGGCCAAGTCAAAGTCAGATTTGAATCCCATTGAGATGCTGTGGGGTGACTTGAAAAGGGCTGTACGTGCAAGAAACCCCTCAAACATCTCACAGCTGAAAAAGTTCTGCATTGAGGAGTGGGGTAAAATTTCCTCAGACCGATGTCGAAGACTGGTAGAAGGCTACAAGAACCGTCTCACTGCAGTTATTTCAGCCAAAGGAGGTAACACTCGCTATTAGGGGCAAGGGTGTCCTATCTTTTTCCTCAGTTAGAATAGGCATTTTTGTAGAATGACATTTACAGAAGATCTTGAAAAGACTTTTCTTCAGTTTTCTTTGTTTAGTCGGATTACTTTAATCTCTCTGTATTGTTGAAACGGAGATGAAATAACCATTTATTAAAAATGTTACAAAAAACCACATGCTTTCAAAGGGTGTCCTAATTTTTTCACATGACTGTATGTATTAATGATCTTGTAGAAGGCTTGCATAGTAAAATCAATTTTTGCAGATGACACTAAACTATGTAAAGTAATTAACACTGAAGTGGACAATATACTGCTACAGAAGAAAAACTGCTACAAGAGGACATAGTTTTAAATTAGAGGGGCAAAGGTTTAAAAGTAATATCAGGAAGAATTACTTTACTGAGAGAGTAGTGGACGCATGGAATAGCCTTCCTGCAGAAGTGGTAGCTGCAAATACAGTGAAGGAGTTTAAGCATGCATGGGATAGGCATAAGGCCATCCTTCATATAAGATAGGGCCTGGGGCTATTCATAGTATTCAGTATATTGGGCAGACTAGATGGGCCAAATGGTTCTTACCTGCCGACACATTCTATGTTTCTATGTTACAGAGGGAGGCTTGGGCAGATAAGTGGCAGATGAGGTTTAACACTGACAAATGTGAAGTTATGCACATGGAAAGGAATAATGCAAGTCACCGTACATACTAAATGGTAAAACACTTGGTAACACTGACATGGAAAAGGATCTAGAAAATTTAATAAACCGCAAACTAAGCTGCAAAAAACAGTGTCAGGCAGCTGCTGCCAAAGCCAATAAGATAATGGGTTGCATCAAAAGGGGCATAGACGCCCGTGACGAGAACATGGTCCTAACACTTTACAAATCGCTAGTCAGACCACACATGGAGTACTGTGTACAGTTTTGGGCTCCTGTGAACAAGGCAGACATAGCAGAGCTGGACAGGGTTCAGAGGAGGGCAACTACAGTACCATGAAAGATTATAAAAATTAGGGTTATTCACTTTAGAAAAAAAAGACGACTGAGGGGAGATCTAATAACTATGTATAAATATATCAGGGGTCAGTACAGAGATCTCTCCCATTATCTATTTGTCCCCAGGACTGTGACTGTGACGAGGGGACACCCTCTGCATCTGGAGGAAAGAAGGTTTGTATACAAACATAGAAGAGGATTCTTTACGGTAAGAGCAGTGCGACTATGGAACTCTCTGTCTGAGGAGGTGGTGATGGTGAGTACAGTAAAGGAATTCAAGAGGGGCCTGGATGTATTTCTGGAGTGTAATATTACATTTTATAGCTACTAGAGATGGGTCGTTGATCCGGGGAGTTATTCTGATTGCCAGATTGGAGTCGGGAAGGAATTTTTTATCCCCCTTAAGTGGGGAAAATTGGCTTCTACCTCAGTTTTTTTTTGCCTTCCTCTGGATCAACGTGCAGGATGACAGGCTGAACTGGATGGACAAATGTATTTTTTCTGCCTTATGTACTATGTTACTATGACATACAGTGTACTTTTTCAATTAACGGTGTCCACTTCTGACAGTTACATTACCATGGGCATTTCTCCAGTGTAAAGTGTGCGTTTAAAAAAATGTATTAGTAACATAGTGTACTTTTTCAATAGACGATGTCCGCTTCTGACAGTGACATTACCAGTGGAGCCATCTCCAGTGTAACGTGTGCGTTTAACAAATTTATCAGTGACATACAGTGCACTTCTTCCGTAGACTGTATTCGCTATGGACAGTTAAATTATCCGCGCTACATCTCCTGTGTAAAGTGTGTGCATCCCAAAAATATCAGTGACATACAGTGTACTTTTTTTTAATAGACTGTGTACGCTTCTTACAGTGACATTACCAGGGGGACATCTCCAGTGTAACGTACGCGCATAAATTTTTTATCTGTGACATACATTGTACTTTTTCCATAGACGCTGCGAACAGTGACATTACCTGTGGTACCTCTTCAATATATTGTTTCCTCATCTCAAATATGTGTGACATTCCCTGTAATTTTTTATTAGCCGCTGGTGACAGCATTGACATTATCTACGGGATATTTCCAGTGTAACGTGTGCGTTTAAAAAATGTATATGTGACATACAGACGGTGTTACGTGCTCCTGGCCAAACCCCTGTCGAAGGCACATGCCCGGATGCCTCCCGCCCGGCACCTGGACCTTCGCAAGCACCATCAGCGAAACAAATCCACTTCCTTGTCCCAGCACAGCTTCCAAATGTCCTTACCCCAGGCATTTGAAAGCAAGTGCAAATATCCAGCCACCCACCAACAGGCCATAGCACTAAATGCGTAGCTTTTGATGTTGATGTTGGCGGCTGTCCCGCGTTATGCAGTCCCCTGCAGCCACTATTTTTCACTATGTGCCGTGCCCACCTTACACCAACATCTGTCCCGTAACATCACACGTGCCCTGACCAACGCAGGTCAGGATTTAATAGGGTACTCATTCCAATAACAGGGCCTCTTAAGAGTCCTGTATTGTTATTTATCGTCACTACCTGCCCGAGTCGGGAGTGGGTAATTGGCGCTCCTGCTGTCTTCCTTGGATGTGGTAGCCGTTTCTCAGGCTCCCTCTCTGGAATCAAAGTCTGATGCCCAGTTACCCATGGCCACCATGGTAGGCGCATAAAGAACCATCGAAAGTTGATACGGCAGACATCCAAATGGATCGTTGATGTCAAGGGGACATGCGATCAGCCAGAAGTTATCTAGAGTCAACAAAGCGGCAGCAGGCCCTCGCCCACAATGTTTTCGATAATCAGCCCACCTGCAGGCCCTCGCATATAATGTTTTACAGGGTCAGCTCACCTGCAGGCCCTCACCTACAATCTTTTACAGGGTCAGCTCACCTGCAAGCCCTCGCATATAATCTTTTACAGGGTCAGCTCACCTGCAGGCCCTTGACTACAATCTTTTACAGGGTCAGCTCACCTGCAGGCCCTCACCTACAGCCTTTTACAGGGTCAGCTTAACAGCAGGCATACAACCATAATGTTTTATAGGGTCAGCTCAGCAGCAGACCCTCAACCATAATTTTTTCGATGGTCAGCTCAGCAGCAGGCCCTTGCCCCGAATGTTTTAGATGGTCAGCTCAGCAGCAGGCCCTTGCCCCGAATGTTTTAGATGGTCAGCTCAGCAGCAGGCCATTGCCCCTAATTTTTAGATGGTTAGATCAGCAGACCCTTGCTCCAAATGTTTTTGAGGGTCACCAGCAGGCAATCAAGTATAATTTTTCAAGGGCGTGTATGATGCCCTCATTTTATGTGTAACAATGGGAGTATTGGACTGCCAGTTCACTTAGTGCAATAGGCTTTATGAGTGTAGGAGTCTGACTACATGAACAATTGTACCACAATGTGAATTAGGCCCTCCTTTATATGTGATATACAGGTTGTATTGATGTGCCTCTTGCTTGCAATTTTTGGCAGCACTTGCACTTTATATACAAGTAAATATACAGGAAAGAATGTTTCCTAACTGATTTCATCTTTGGTTTTGTGTGTATGATTGTCAGTCTGTAAAAGTGTCGTACTACTCGGACAACATTGTTCCCAGCAGTGACCTGGGAGTCCAAGATGCATCCAGACATCCTCCCCATGCTGTTCCTAAACCATTTTGGTGGTGTTTCCATCAATTTCTGAACTTTTACTATGAACCAGACACCCTCCCCTCTTCAGAGCAGGTGGTGCCAGGCACTTTGCTTCGGCTGGTGGGCACCGACAGTAAATAATTTGTCCTTTCCTGCCATTTTGGGCCTAGTGGTCCAGGCCCTCTACTGGTGTGGGCCCCATAGCAGTCACTACGGCTGTTTCATCAGTAGTTACACTGCTGTACATATGGCTAATTCTATACAGGAAAAACTTAGCTGCAAACTTAGAATAAGGATTCAAAAAAATATCAATTGTATTAAACTGAATTCATGAGTGAATAAACCTTTCCAACCCCCACCAGCTGCCAGACATTATATAGCTAAAGGGATATTCAGTTTCCCTGGATTGGGTTTGCTTTGTAAGCAGTGTGCAGGTTTTACAAACGTCTGATATATTGTAATAAATGTTTTTGCAGTGTTCTCTAATAATATCTACTTACTACTTAGTCTCCCTGTGCTTGATTACATGTTTGCACCCCTCATGCTCAGTTTCTCTATGTCTAGATCCCCCTGCATTCTTCTCTTGCACCGGGGAGTAGCTCTGGTTGGAGTTTATCTGCACTGGTTTTGTGGCAGCTTAGAAGTTCCTGTCTGCTGACAGAGGGAGCTGTCAGCCGATTCCAGAAGACATCAAAGGCTACTTTCACACTTGCGTTGTTGGATTTCGGCAGGCAGTTCTGATCCGGCAATCTGTATGCAAATGACCTTTTCCTATGAACCAGGCACCCTCCCTTCTTCAGAGCAGGGGGTGCCTGGTTTAATGCTCGGGTTCTCACATTGACTTCCATTGTTTTATCGTTTATTAGGACCAATATCCCTGCTATGCTGGATAGATACCAGTTTGCTTATAGGAATAATGGATCCACTGAGTATTCCATTTCTATTGCAATTAATTCTGCTGTGTCACATGTGGAAAAGCCGAATTTGTATGCCAGGATGTTTTTCATTGATTTTAGTTCTGCTTTTAATACCAAAAACCATGTAGGTCAATGGGAAAAAAAATAAATGCATCCGGCACCCAGTGACTTACAATGTTATAGTGCCAGATCTGGTTTCTTAATTTTCGATATAATACAACTGGATCCATTCTGAACGCATGCAGCCGGTTGTATTATTATAATTGAAGCACTTTGCTATGGTTTTGAGATACCATGCCGGATCTCAAAACTGGACAGCAGAAATGCAGATGGGAAAGTAGCCTGTGAGAGCCAGCGATATGATCAAGGTTCCAACCTATCCAGGCTATGGCATATTTGATATGGTAGAACATACAAGATTCTTAAAGCACAGACAAATAGGCTGAGGAATAACTTCTTTTGCAGGGCTGCTATATAGGCCAACACGAATGTTTCTTCACCTTTGTTTGCACAAATGCAGATGCATTTAATAATTGATTGTGGTGGTTGAGTGATGCGCTGTTCTTGTATGTGGAGTTAAAGTTGTGGATTGTTGGGGAATGAACTGGAAGGACGTCAAGACTCATCTGGATTGCACATATGTACCTTGGTATTTATGGGTCAGAAATATGGGTCTGTATATGATATGACTACGAAACTACGAAACTCTATGAACTACGAAACAAATTTTGCTGTTAGTAATTACAGTGGCAATAAAGTCGTATTTATCTATCCATCTTAAAGTGAACAACCCCTTTAAGGTTGCATCTAGAATGGAGTTGCTCCTGGCAGGTCCTCCATACATTAACTCTACTCTAGACACCAGTTCACTGGTGAGTTGGCTAGAGTTAAGTTGCTGGAGGTAGAATCTACCAGGAGAAAATCCACTCCAGATAGATTAGTAGTAAGGATGCTTGAATGGAGGAGCTGCCAGGGGCAACTACATTCTAGACACTTCATTGCTGAAATAACTAGACTGGAGTTGCTTGCAGGAGCTGCTCATAGAAATTCCATTCTAGTGGACTTCTCTAGAATAGAGACTCCAGCCCCTTTTAATATACAGTCCCATGTAAATAACCTCACCCCTCTCTTCAGCTCCTACAACATACAGCATCACCATATACAGCAATAACCTACTACAACCCACTCCAAAGTCTTCACAACATCAATGTGCTATGCCTCTTCCTCTAATCTGAGAGACCCTACACATTAGTCCACATGGCTCAGCCTCCTCATGTGACATCATGCCAACCAGGAACTCAATTCTAAACACGATCTAGAAATTTTCAATATTAAAGGACCTGGCGGCAAGCAGCCTACTATTAGGAGTGGGGATGGCAGCACGTAAATGACATTGCAGCAGGTCACCAGCGGCCATGATGTGCATTGCCGTGCCGCAGACGATTTAAAAAACACAGCACTACATCCTAGCAGTAAAGTTGATGCTGGATTTCAATATACATCCCCTGGGATGTAAATATGATGGACAGTCCCCTTTAAAGGGGTTGTGCAGTGTTTAGATAATGATTACCTAGCCTCTGGATAGGTTATCTATATCATAGTAACATAGTACATAAGGCCGAAAAAAGACATCTGTCCATCCAGTTCGGCCTGTCATCCTGCTAGTAGATACAGAGGAAGGCAAAAAAAAAAACCTGAGGTAGAAGCCAATTTTCCCCACTTAAGGGGAGTAAAAAATTCCTTCCCGACTCTATTCAGACAATCAGAAGTACTCCCTGGATCAAAGACCCATCTCTAGTAGCTATAGCCTATAATATTATTACACTCCAGAAATACATCCAGGCCCCTCTTGAATTCCTTTATTGTACTCACCATCACCACCTCCCCAGGCAGAGAGTTCCATAGTCTCACTGCTCTTACCTTAAAGAATCCTCTTCTATGTTTATGTACAAACCTTCTTTCCTCCAGACGCAGAGGATGTCCCCTCGTCACAGTGACAGTCCTGGGGATAAATAGATTATGGGAGAGATCTCTGTACTGACCCCTGATATATTTATACATAGTTATTAGATCTCCCCTCAGTCGTCTTTTTTCTAAAGTAAATAACCCTAATTTTGATAACCTTTCAGGGTACTGTAGTTGCCCCATTCAAGTTATTACTTTAGTTGCCCTCCTCTGAACTCTCTCCAGCTCTGCTATGTCCGCCTTGTTCACAGGAGCCCAGAACTGTACACAGTACTCCATGTGTGGTCTGACTAGCGATTTGTAAAGTGGTAGGACTATGTTCTCATCACGGGCGTCTATGCCCCTTTTGATGCAACCCATTATCTTATTAGCCTTGGCGGCAGCTGCCTGGCACTGGTTTTTGCAGCTTAGTTTGCTGTTTATTAAAATTCCTAGATCCTTTTCCATGTCAGTGTTACCGAGTGTTTTACCATTTAGTATGTACGGGTGACTTGCATTATTCCTTCCCATGTGCATAGCTTTACATTTGTCAGTGTTAAACCTCATCTGCCACTTATCTGCCCAGGCCTCCAATCTATCCAGATCCCTCTGTAGCAGTATATTGTCCTCTTCAGTGTTAATTACTTTACACAGTTTAGTGTCATCTGCAAAAATTTATATTTTACTATGCAAGCCTTCTACAAGATCATTAATAAATATATTGGAGAATAGGGCCGAATACTGACCCCTGAGGTACCCCACTATTGACAGTTGCCCAATCTGAGTGTGCACCGTTAATAACCACCCTCTGTTTTCTGTCACTCAGCCAGTTACTTACCCACTTACAGACATTTTCTCCCAGTCCAAGCATCCTCATTTTATATACTAACCTTTTATGTGGTACAGTGTCAAATGCTTTGGAGAAGTCAAGATATATGACATCCATTGATTCGCCGCTGTCAAGTCTAGAACTTACCTCCTCATAGAAACTGATTAAATTTGTTTGGCATGACTGATCCCTCATGAAGCCATGCTGATATGGCGTTATTTGCTTATTTCTGTTGAGATCCTCTAAGATAGCATCTCTCAGAAAACCTTCAAACAGTTTCCCCACAACAGATGTTAAACTTACCGGCCTATAGTTTCCGGGCTCTGTTTTTGGACCCTTTTTGAATATTGACACCACATTTGCTATGTGCCAATCCTGTGGGACATTCCCTGTCAGTATAGAGTCAGCAAATATCGGAAATAAGGGTCTGGCTATGACATTACTTAATTCCCTTAGGATACGTGGGTGTATGCCATCCGGTCCTGGCGATTTGTCTATTTTAAGTCGCTGTTGTACTTCTTCTTGGGTCAGAAAGGACACTTTTAATGGGGGATTTATTTTTACATTCAGCATTTCATCTGACAGTTTATTTTCCTCAGTGAATACATTGGAGAAAAAAAATATTTAACAGCTTTGCTTTCTCCTCATCGCTCTCTGCAACTCCCCCTTCATTACTCTTTAAAGGGCCGACACCTTCAGATTTATACTTTTTAAGATTTATATAATTGAAGAAAATTTTAGGGTTAGTTTTACTCTCTTTGGCAATTAATCTCTCGGTCTCTAGTTTGGCCGCTTTTATTTGTTTTTTACATGTCCTATTTTTTTCCTTATAGTTTTTCAGTGCTTCCTCGCTACCCTCCTGTTTTAGTGATTTATAAGCTTTCTTTTTGTCATTTATTGATTTATTTACATTTCTATTTATCCACATTGGTTTCTTTTTGTTCCTTAACCTTTTATTCCCATACGGTATGTACCTCTCACAATGAGAATTTAGAATGCTTTTAAATAAATCCCATTTTGTGGCTATATTTTTGTTTTTGAGGACTTTGTCCCAGTTGATTAGGGCTATGGCCTCGCTTAGTTGGCTAAATTTAGCTTTTTTGAAGTTTGGTATTTTTGTTTCTCCCTGTAGAAATGCTCTTTTGAATGATAATTGGAAGGTTATTACTTTATGGTCACTATTTCCCAGGTGTCCCCCAATTTGCACATCTGTTGTTCTGTCAGGTCTATTGGTTAATACTAAGTCCAGTATGGCCGTCCCTCTAGTCGGGTCCTGAACCAGTTGGGAAAGGTAATTGTCTTTGATTATTGCAAAGAATGTGTTTCCTTTATGCGATGTACAGCTTTCCGTTTCCCAGATGTCAGATAAGTCATCAATATCAACCAGCAGCCCTGGTGATCAGCTGTTTGAAGAGGCCATGTGAACACCGCATCCTCTTCCCCGTTAACCTGCTCGCAGTCTAGATTGTGTCAGTGGCACTGTCAGGGCTGACTGGGAACTTAAAGTAGTCCTGAAAAAAAGTGTCCTCATGTTGTAGGCTGGTCCAAATTGACAGAAGGAGGGGCAACACAAGTAGGAAAGGCCTTCAATACTGTAGTGCAGCAAGAATACCACCCAAGCAGAGCCAAATACCACAGTGCAGCACAAAATACTACCTCCAAAGAACCAAATGCCATAGTGCTGGAAAAAATACACTGTCCTCACCACAATATTCAACTGTATCACAATCCTGAGGTTGGTGATACAGTTGAATTCAGGCGGGCGCCTACGGCTGTTGCTCCTAGCATTAATAAATCAGATCATATATGCCGCTAGCTTCCCATGGAGTTGCCCCAGCCACCCAAGTAGCCCTGCGTGTTGAGTCCCCGTGAGAAAAGCGCATTACAAATGTTTATCATAGTCATTACTCTTCCAGCAGCTAAGAGGAGGGCTCAAGTGGCCCCCGTACATCAGCCCACTGGGAAACTTCCCTGTAGGGTCTATGGCCAGTCCTGTGCACTGTGCCATTTACACCTTCTTCTACCATTTAGGTAAACAGGAGAGGAAGAGGAAGGTGTAATTACACTCTGCTAACACTACAATCTAGATGGTGAGTAGGTTAACAGTGAAGAGCCCCGAGGGGGGAACTCTAGGACAGAAAGCAGATGTGAAAGGGGCCTTAGTCTGTTTCTTTATTACTGCGTGTCTGTCAGTCTCTCTGAGCCTCTCTCTGCCTGCACATGTTACAGTGTGTCTGTATGTTTATCACTATGTATTTCACTATTTTTCCAGCTCTCTCTTTCTTTGTATCACTTCTCACAAACATCACGGCTTTAGTCTGGTTTTTCCTGGCACCCTGTCCAGCGCAGGGGTGTCCTCCTTTTCAGTGGCACTATGCTCAGACAGCAGCATTGTGCTATCTGAGCGTGAGCTGCAGCAACAAATTGACTGACCGAGGCTTCTCTCACCCTCAGTGAGTCATTACAGCCAGCGGGATATGAGGGTGAGAAAAGCACTTTGGGCCCTGCACAGCTAACCTTCAGGTCTTCAAATACTCATATCCATAAATTATGCCCTACACAACTCCCTACTTATTTTATAATGTCTGGACCCATGAAAGGTCTACCTCTGCTGGCTGTAATGACTCAGTGGGGGTGAGAGAAGCCTCGGTCAGTCAATTTGTTGCTGCAGCTCACGCTCAGATAGCACAATGCTGCTGTCTGAGCATAGTGCCACTGAAAAGGAGGACACCCCTGCACTGGACAGAGGACAGGGTGCCAGGAAAAAGCAGACTGTCCAGCCTAAAGCCGGACGTCTCGCCACCCTAACTCTACTTCTTCCATGTCTGCTCCTTTTTCTTGAAACACACAGTGAAAAGTGCATCCTCTGTCATGTGATGTTTGTGAGAAGTGATACAGAGAAAAAGAGAGCTAGAAAAATAGTGAAATACATAGTGATAAACATACAGACACACTGTAACATGTGCAGGCAGACAGAGGCTCAGAGAGACTGACAGACACACAGTAATACAGAAACAGACTAACTATGTAAAAGGCAGAAACACACCAGCATCAAGACAGACCCAGAAACAGCAAGCAACAGAAGAAGCTGATAGTAAAAAACCAATTGACACTGAACAAGATGTACACAGGCAAGTTGAAAAATGTAGCATATAAATTCTCCATCCAAAATTCCAGAACACACGCTGGATCCGGCATTATTTTCCATTGAAATGCATTAATGCCAGATCCGGCCCCAAGTGTTCTGGAAAAACAGATCCGGTTTTGCGGTCTGTACACGCGCAGATCTTTAGAAATGTGAAAGAGATAAATAGCGTATCTGTTTTGGATGACAACTGGAAAGACGGATCCGCTATTGCAATATACTTGTGAGACGGATCTGCATTTGGACCCGTCTACAAATGGTATCCATTTGCATACAGATTGCCGGATTGGAACTGCCTGCTGGAATCCAACAATGCGCTGTTGCCCTTAGTTGGCGTAGCATCGCGCAGGCAATCGCCAGCACTGCACCTGCGCAAGAATTCCGGCGGCCGGCGAGATGAAGATCAGGGCTTTATTCATGCCTGAAAGCAGAGGTAGCCGGGGGGCGGAGGCAATTTCTGCTGCTGGAGGCGTTCTTGTGGATTCAAATCTAGGTGGGCTGGGCACAATTCCTGGGCTCCTTGGCAGAGAAAGGACACACCTCTGGGCTCCTTGCATCCTAATTTTCATAAATGGAAAAATCTGTTTTTAAGGAAAATGACAAGAGACAAAAGCAAAAAGAAGAAAAGATCCGGGTATAAGGTACTTTATTACACATGGCTAAAGGAAAAAATAAAATAAAAATGGTGATCGGCAGGTGACAGATTCCCTTTAAAGAGGACCTTTCACGGGTCCAGACATTATCCAAAATTTTTAAATAGATAAAGAAACCACAACAAATGTTCATACAAATAAATAATTTCTACATTCTCCCCTTTAATCCCTTATAATCCCCTATACAGTACAATTCCCCAACCCAAAACCCTGGCGATGCGTCACCTATCGCCCTCCGTCTAAAAACCGGAGGGAGACTACTGGGGGCGGAAGAAGGCAACCTAGGATCAACACTGTCCCCAAACCTCACCCCATTTTTCTTCACGATTCCTTTGTTTATACAAAATGCTTTCATATCTCTTAACTTTGTTGACCAGGTTCAACCAGGAATACAGGAGTAGGAATATCAGTTAAAAACCAAACTCTGGTAATTAACAGTCTGGCTAAAAAAGCTATTTTTACCAATAATTAATTTTTTATTTTTATGACAATTAACATAGGAAAAATCGCCAAGAATTCAACATTGTGGAGTGTGTGGGATCATCATTTTAAGCCTTTCAGAAATCAACTTGGCTATTGTGTCCCAATATTCTATTACTTGTGTACAAAACCAAAACATGTATAAATAGTCTGCCCCTAATGAATTAAACCTTGTGCAATTAGAACTATTTCTCAACCCACATCTGTTAAGCCAAATTGGTGTGACATGTAATCTGTGTAAAATATTGAACTGAACAATAACGCGATTAAAATTATATGAAACTAACCAAAGATTAGTCATTATATTCCCCCAGTCAGATGTCTGGACTATTGAATCACGGTCCCATGCCCTCTGACTGGGGGAAGAAATTCCCTTAAATAGTGCAGCTACAATAACTTTGTAAATATTAAAAAATGTTATGTCCCAAATTTCCCAACAAATCATTTATAAGTGTATCAGTATTTATCAATAATAAAACTGACCGTTTTATACTAGTGAGTGCTGATCGCAGTTGTAAAAACCTAAACCAAGATAGATTCACTATGTGTTCCTTTTGTGTGAGCTCCAAAAATGAGAGTATTTCTCCATTATTTACTACTTGTGCCACATAAAAAAACATTTTTCTGTAAAAAAAAACTCTTGTGCAACTTCCTCAAACTCCAGTAAATAATAATTGTGCCATAAAGGTGTCAAATAAAGTGAACCTTTTATACCAAACCACTCTCTAATAGTGCCCCATGATTTAAAGAATAGCTTTCTGGTTTCCTAATATTCCTGCTGCGATCCGGTTGATAACCCACCCTCTAATAATGTAAACATATTGCCGTGTATAGATCTACTCAGTAAATATCTACAAAGAGGGCTCTCTTCCCAGTGTTTGTATAATAAAAACTGTGAAGCAATAAAGTATCCCTTAAAAAACGGAAAGTTAAGTCCTCCTTGTGCGATCGATTTATATAAATATTTCATTTTAATCCTTACCCGCTTCCTTCCCCAAAGTAGGTCATTAATCACTGTCTCAATTAACCTAAAGAATTTATCTCCAATCCAGACAGGGGTGTTTCTAAGGACATAAAGCAATTGGGGTAATGTCACCATTTTCACTAGGGATACTCTATCTGCCCTGGAGAGGGGGAGTCGAAGCCAAACCGTAAATTTTGATCTTAACTTACCTATCAAAGGGATAAAATTTAATTGTACAAACTCTTCTAATTTTGGGAGATATTGTTAGCCCCAGGTATTCAAAAGAGTCGACAACTCTCACCATAGAAAGGGGAACTATCCTAGGAAGTTCGGGTTTATTAAGCGGCATTAAAACAGTTTTGGACCTGTTAATGTCAAAACCTGACACCAATACAAAACTATTGACTACCTGATAAGTTCAGGGAGTGTAATATCAGTATGGTCCATAAAGAACAAAACATCGTCAGCATATAAAGAAACACGGTCCTCTGTTCCCAGTATCCCAAAGCCTTTAATCCGAGAATCTTGTCTAACTTTGCAGTGAGTGGTTCAATATATATATCAAATAGCAATGGGGACAGAGGGCAACCCTGACGAGTGCCTCTACTCAAAAGGTATACTACCTGTCAAACTCCCATTTACATTCAATCTTGCAATAGGGGCATAAGTTTAATCAGGTCGATAAATTTAAGGCCAAAACCCATCTCTTCCAAAACCTTCCACCCTGTCTAACACTTTAGAAGCGTCTAACGACAGGATGGATCTGGCGACTCCCCCTGTTGATTTGATGTTAACGAAGAGGCAGTGCAGATTATAATGCGTACCCTTGTTTGGAATGAACCCATTTTGGTCAGAATGTATCACTGATGTAATGACCTTAGATAGCCTTATAGCCAAGATTTTTGCGAATAAATTCGCATCTGTATTAATTCAGAAGATAGGCCTATATGATTCTATATCTAGGGGATCTTTTCCTATTTTCAGGATCAATGTTATTATCGCTTCTGTCATTGTTTGCGGGAGCTGGCCTACCTCTAATGAACTCAAACACCATCATGATACGGGGAAGAATTGCCTCCCTATGCTGGCGATAAAATTCATATGGGAGTCCGTCCGGCCCGAGGAATGAATTTCCCATAGAGGCTTTAACCACCTCCCGACCGCCTAACGCAGGGATGTGTCCTGCGGGCAGCCAGGATGTTCCTCCTTGACGCATCGGTGCATCATCTCGCAAGACTCGAGATGATGCGCTGATGCCACTCGCGCATGCGCAGTGCGTGGCAGTAAAAGTTTTAGAAGAAGTTGGTCATCAGCCTGCCAGCCAATGATCAGTGCAGGCAGACTGCTGACTTCTTTTTTTTTTTTTTAAATCGAATGAAAAGCCATCTAACACATTAAAGAAAGCTGACGGCGAAACGCGCATCGGGGCGTGCTTGGTGTGGAAATAGTGGTCTATACTTTGGTTAGTATGTATCATTAACTTCTGCGGCACACAATTATTGACTTTGCATTTTGGTAAATACATAGCACTTGCACTTTAAATGTCTGCAGCCAAATTTGGGCTACCATTGTTATATTATGGATGTACCACAGATGCAATAAGCACAGATACTCTGTTTGATTCTTACATGCTTGGTGCCTCAGATAGATTAATTATTTTTCATGAATTTGGCTACAAGTACCGCATGCCACAAATCTGTTTTTAATGAGATACCATATATTATGTAAGTAATAAAATTTCTTTTTTTGGATAAATTATGGTTGTGACTCTTTATTAGTTATGATTGTCTAGGCGATATTGGATCAATTATTGTTCTAAGAAACCCTTTATTTTTGGTGTAGTTTAGTTTTTAGGCCCCTTTAGGTAGATCACTGCACAATCACTACACAAGTGCTGCTCAGTTTTGATATTTTTTTTATCAATCGCAGCAGCTTCCTGTACTTCTCTAGCCTCCCATTTGTAAGACAGGCTTGCTTTTTTTCTTGGGTAGTCTCAGGGAATACCCCCTAAATTTAGTTGTCCAAATGGCAAGTAAGGGGTATTCTTCCGAAGAGGCCTACAGGCTTCTGACCCAGTCGGATGAGTAATGGGAACCCTCATCTGACGAATCCAGCGGGTCAGAATACGAACCTGTAGAAAGCAGTGGCAGTCTGACCAAAAGTTCGGACGATGAGGTTGAGGTCCCTGATACCACCAGGCGTACCTGGCCCCGTGTTGCTAGACCACAGGTTGTGCAGGATCCGCTTCAAGGGCAGCAGAGTGGGGCTGGCGCTGTCGGATTACGTGGTGAGGCATACACCAGCAGCGCAGCCCATCCTGGATCTAGTACCAGCACTGCCGTAGAACATGGTGAAGTGGCGAGCACCAGAAGGGCAGTTGAAGCTGGTACGGTGGCACGTGCAGTAGTTCCCCCGTCGCAGCCACCGCACAGACAGGCCCGTAGAGCCCCTGAGGTGCTGGCAAACCCTGATTGGCAGCCCCCATCTGCAGCCGCACCAGTAGTTCCCCCTTTCACCGCCCAGTCAGGAGTTCGGGTTGAGACAGCTCAGATCGGCACTGGCGTTTTTTGAGCTGTTCTTCACTGCGGAGCTCTTTGACCTAGTCGTGGCAGAAACAAACCGGTATGCCACTCAATTTATAACCGCCAACCCGGGAAGCTTTTATGTCCAGTCTTTCCGGTGGAAACCCGTCCAAGTTTCCGAAATTAAAACTTTTCTGGGCCTTCTCCTCAACATGGGCCTGACAAAAAAAGCATGAATTGCGGTCATATTGGTCCACGAACCCAATTCATCACATGCCCATGTACTCTCCTGCCATGTCCAGGACCATCCTGCGTTTCCTGCACTTTAGTGACAACAGCACCTCTCGTCCCAGAGGCCACCCAGATTTTGACCAGCTCCACAAAATTCGGCCCCTCATAGACCACTTTAACACCAAATTTGAAGATTTGTATACCCCTGAGCAAAACATCTGAATAGACGAGTCCCCGATACATTTTACCGGGTGCCTTGGCTTCAAACAATACATCCCAAGCAAGTGCGCCCGGTATGGGGTCAAATTGTATAAGCTCTGAGAAAGGGCCACAGGCTACACGTACAAATTTCGCGTCTATGAGGGTAAAGATCAGACCCTGGAGCCGGTCGGTTGCCCTGACTACCAGGGGAGCAGTGGGAAGACAGTCTGGGACTTGGCTTCACCCTTATTTGGCAAGGAGTACCATCTTTATGTGGACAGGCATTTGTTCCTAGAACAGATTGGCTGCTGTGGCACCGCGCGACCTAGTCGCCGGGGCTTCCCCAAACGGCTCGTTAACACCCGTCTTGTAAGTGGGGAGATGGCTGCCTTGTGTAACGAAGAACTGCTTGCGGTAAAATGGAGAGACAAGTGTGACATTTACATGCTCTCCTCCATTCACGCAGACACGACAATACAAACTGGACAGGCAACCAGTGTCATTGAAAAGCCCCTCTCGGTCCACGACTATAATTTGCTCATGGGAGGGGTGGACTTCAATGACCAGATGTTGGCTCCTTATTTACTCTCCCACAGGACCAGACGCTGGTATAAGAAGGTGTCTGTATATCTAATTCAATTGGCTATGTATAATAGTTTTGTTCTCTACAGTAAGGCTTTTTTCAGGAAGAGATCATCGAAGAGATCATCGAGAACCTCCTGTATCCAGGAGGTTCCGTGGCCCCAACCACCAGTGTAGTGAGCCGTCTACACGAGCGACATTTCGCCAATGTTGTTGCTGGTACCTCAACCCAACCGTCACCCTGAAAAAGATGTCGTGTCTGTAGCAGGAGTGGAATAAGGCGTGACACCCGCTATTTCTGTCCTGACTGCCCTGACCACCCTGCCCTAGGTTTAGGGGAATGTTTCCGGAAGTACCACACTCAGGTACACTTAGGGACGTAGGGATCGCAGGACACAGGCAGAGTTAATACAAGAGTCTCTCAGGATACAAGGTTTTGAGAGACCCTAACACACAGGGGTGCTAGTGTGCTACTGCAGATATGTGAAACGATAGAAACCTCTCCTTTCACTTGGGATAAAGTGGATAATGTACTTCGCACCATCTCTGTGCGATTTACACTTTACACTGTCCCATGGGAAAGGAGAGGTTTCTGCTAGAAAAGTAAAGAGTGAAAAGTAAAAAAAAAAAATTAAATTAAACAGGAAGCAAGAAAAAGAAATCGTGAGTTAGGGTTTAGATTTTAAAAGTTTTATGATGTTTAGGTTTTTCAAAGTTTTTTTTTATTTTTTTAGTAACCACCCTTTACTTTCCAGCTGGACCAACCGACGAAAATGCTGCAGCACTGATGTGCATTCTGAGAGAAGCATTGCGCTGCTGTCAGATTACATGTGAAGTTGGTGTGTGCGGCGCTGCAGGACGAGATTTCTTCTCCGCAGTACAGGTACGTATGCCCAGGCATATGAGCTGAGGAGAGGTGTTGGAGTTCATATGCTTTGGCAAACACATATCAAAAATCTGGTAAAGATGTCTTTCTCCACAACGATCGATTGATCGATGTGGATGGAGAAATCACGTTTGCCAGGACATAGGAGCTGAAGTGGGTATGGATGTTTGGGCGGAGCCCCTATGTCCTGGCAATAGCCAGGCCCCTCTTTTTTTTTTCTTGCATATTTTCATTGATTGATGCGAATGAAGAAATCTGTGCCGTTCATTTTTTTCTTTTAGCCCAGAGGCTGAACGAAAAAAAAATCTCATTACCCATATGCTCAATATAAGGAGACCCTCAAATGCCAAGGCAGTACAAACACCTCACATGTGACCCCATTTTGGAAATAAGACACCCCAAAGTATTCTCTGAGGGGCATATTGAGTCCATGAAAGATAGAACTTTTTGTCACAAGTTAGCGAAAAGAGACTTTGTGAGAAAAAAAAAAAGTCAATTTCCGTTAACTTGTGCCAAAAAAAAAATCAAAAAAAAAAAAAAATCAATGAACTCGCCATGCCCCCCACGGAATACCTTGGGGTGTCTTCTTTCCAAAATGGGGTCATATGTGGGGTATTTATACTGGATTCCAGTCTTTAGGGCCCCTAAAATGCCAGGGCAGTATAAATACCCCACAAGTGACCCCATTTTAGAAAGTATACACCCCAAGGTATTCACTGAGGGGCATAGTGAGTTCATGGAAGTTATTTTTTGTCACAAGTTAGCGGAAAATGAAATATTTTGAAAAAAAAAATTCTATTTCTGCTAACTTGTGACAAAAAATAAAAACTTCCATGAACCCACTATGCCCATGAGCGAATACCTTAGGGTGTCTACTTTCCGAAATGGGGTCATTTGTGGGGTGTTTCTACTGTCTGGGCATTGTAGTACCTTAGGAAACATGACAGGTGCTCAGAAAGTCAAAATGCGGAAATTCACTTTTTTGCACCATAGTTTGTAAACACTATAACTTTTACCCAAACCAATAAATATACACTTATTGGATTTTTTTTTTATCAAAGACATGTAGAACAATAAATTTAGAGAAAAATTTATATAAAAATGTAGTTTTATTTGAAAAATTTTACAACAGAAAGTGAAAAGATTTTTTTTTGCAAAAATTTCGGTCATTTTTGATTCATATAAAAATAAAATAAAAATGTCAGCAATAAAATACCACCAAATGAAAGCTCTATTACTGAGAAGAAAAGGAGGTAAAATTCATTTGGGTAGTAAGTTGTATGACCGAGCAATAAACAGTGAAAGTAGTGTAGTGCAGAATTGTAAAAAGCGGTCTGGTCATTAAGGGTGTTTAAGCTAGGGGGGCTGAGATGGTTAAGGCAGCCTCCAGCTCCCTCAGGGGAGGGATCCAGTTCAAGAGCCTCCCTCAGAGCAGCCGCAAGCACAATAGAATCCAAATATAAGTCCATCTCCCCATCGAGTATATAGCTATTTGCCTTATATAATTCGGAAAAGTGTTTTTGAAAAGCATTTTTAATCTCATCTAACTCTTCAGTTATTTTACCCTCCGATGGCCGAATCTCTTTTTTTGTGCTTGATTAGAGATCACCCTTGCCAAGAGTTTACCAGGTCTGCCCCTTTCTGAAAAGTGGTTTTGTCCCATAAAAAAAAAGTCTATGTTGGGCCTTCTCTACCAAAAAATCAGCAAAAGCCTGACTCTTATTCTGCATATTTTCGCAATTCTCAATTGTTTTATTCCCGACATAGTCATCCGTAGCAGCTGCTGCTGCCCCTTTTACCACCTCTCTTTTTCGGCATAGCTCTTTTTTAAATTCACTATATTACTAAGGAGAATTCCTCTCATAAAGGCTTTAAGTGTATCCCATACTACTTGTAGACTATCCCAAACATTTACAATCTCATGACTCAACGAGTCATGATTATCCATTATCGAGATCGAATAAGAGTTTAGTCTAAATGGAAGTCTATCTTTACAATTATTACCCTTTAGTTCAAGTGCAATGAGTACATGATCAGATATCGATTTAGTCCCAAATGTCAACGATTTTATAGGTCCAATATATTTTTTATTTCTAAGGACCAGATCTATCCTAGACATTGAGTTTCCACTTTTGCTTATACAGGAGTATACTTTTTTCCTTTCCCGACCAGTCCCCATACATCCACGTATACTGTTTCTTCACAGAACTGAGCCAATGGGGACGCCTGAACTGAAGTAGAAGTATCTCCCCCCCCCCCCCCATGGTTATTCTGTCTGCTCCCAGATTCATAAAACAGTTAAAGTCTCCAATAATTAACAACAGACATTCAGGATACTGATCCGCGAATTGATCAAATTGAATCAAATTGATTCAATACTCCTATAGAAAAAGGGGGCGGTATATAATAAAGGCCAGGATACACAGTTGTCCGTGGAGTCTCCCATATAAAAAAAATAAACCTACCATGCCTCACAAACAATGTCAACCGCCTATAAATAAGAACTGAGACACCTCTTGAATAACTAGTGAATGTGGAGTGATAATTCTGCACAGCCCATCTCCTTCGCAGTCAAGGGACCGATTCTTTTGTAGAGTGTGTCTCCACCAAACAAATAATAGCCAGTAGTTGTCTCTGCACCTGATCAAAAACCGCTTGTCGTTTATATTCATCTCCCAGACCTCAAACATTCCATGAAACTATTCTGACCGTCATCTTAGTCATCTATAGATTTCCTTTCTTTTGGTTGTCCACTTCCCCCCATTTTAGGTGACATATCCCAATCCCTCCCATCCCTCCCACTGAACCCCCCAAAATCCAAATGAACCCCCATATCCAAACTACTCAAAAAACAACCCTCTTTCAAATTCCTGTGACAGAACTCTGTCCTAGGAACTCCTTCCCTCCTCCTGAGCCCGCCGACAAAGGTCCATCAAATATTATTCCGATCAAGCTAATTCACAACCAGGATTTCATTGTCAAAAATTATCCGCAATTTAGCTGGATAGACAAATAAATACTAAATACTCTTATTCTGAAGACATCTGAGTGACAGAAAACAGAGGGTGGTTATTAACGGTAGATACTCAGATTGGGTCACTGTAACTAGTGGGGTACCTCAGGGGTCAGTATTGGGCCCTATTCTCTTCAATATATTTATTAATGATCTTGTAGAAGGCCTGCACAGTAAAATATCTATTTTTGCAGATGACACTAAACTGTGTAAAGTAATTAACACTGAAGAGGACAGTTTTCTGCTACAGAGGGATCTGGATAGATTGGAGGCTTGGGCAGAAAAATGGCAGATGAGGTTTAACACTGACAAATGTAAAGTTATGCACATGGGAAGGAATAATGCAAGTCACCCGTACATATTAAATGGTAAAACACTCGGTAACACTGACATGGAAAAGGATCTAGGAATTTTAATAAACAGCAAATTAAGCTGCAAAAACCAGTGTCAGGCAGCTACTGCCAAGGCCAATAAGATAATAGGTTGCATCAAAAGGGGCATAGACGCCCGTGATGAGAACATAGTCCTACCACTTTACAAATCACTGGTTAGACCACACATGGAGTACTGTGTACAGTTCTGGGCTCCTGTGAACAAGACAGACAGAGCTGGAGAGGGTTCAGAGGAGGGCAACTAAAGTAATAACTGGAATGAGGGATCTACAGTACCGTGAAAGGTTATCAGAATTAGGGTTATTCACTTTAGAAAAAAGACGACTGAGGGGAGATCTAATAACTATGTATAAATATATCAGGGGTCAGTACAGAGATCTGTCCCATCATCTATTTATCCCCAGGACTGTGACTGTGACAAGGGGACATCCTCTGCGTCTGGAGGAAAGAAGGTTTGTACACAAACATAGAAAAGGATTCTTCACTGTAAGAGCAGTGAGACTATGGAACTCTCTGCCTGAGTAGGTGGTGATGGTGAGTACAATAAAGGAATTCAAGAGGGGACTGGATTTATTTCTGGAGTGTAATAATATTACAGGCTATAGCTACTAGAGAGGGGTCGTTGATCCAGGGAGTTATTCTGATTGCCTGATTGGAGTCGGGAAGGAATTTTTTTTCCCCTTATGTGAGGAAAATTGGCTTCTGCCTCACAGGGGTTTTTTGCCTTCCTCTGGATCAACTTGTAGGAAACAGGCCGAACTGGATGGACAAATGTCTTTTTTCGGTCTTAAATACTATGTTACTATCTCTTATCCTGTATATCCTTTGATGAATCCGTAAAAAAAATACAAATTTATTCCCTCTATGTATTATAGGAAACAACTCCCTTGCCCTTCTTAGAATCATATCGCGGTCTCTTGAAACCAATACTTTAGCAAGAATTATCCGTGGCTGACTTCCAGGCATTGGTTTACTCCCTGGGTTACGATGGGCTCTGTCCACCAAGAATAATGGAGAAAAATGCTCCTTTCCAAACTTCTCCACAATTAGGTCCTGCATCATAGCTGCAGGATTATCTCCCTCTATACCCTCAGGCAGTCCAAGAATTCTCACATTGGAGCGTCTTGATCTATCTTCCAATTCCACCACTTTTTTTAGGGCATTGAACGCTTAAAACAGGGTTTTCAGACTTGAGTATTTTAATCTCTGTCTCTATAGCCTCCACATTTTTTTCTATAGTTGTGACTCTGTCTCTTATCTTCTTGACGTTCAAAACTACATCCGTTGTCCCTTATCAAAACTACATCCGACTGTATTGCTTCAAGCTGAAATGAGATGTCCTGTATTAAGGCCCCATTATTTTTAACTGTCATCAAAATTTAATTTAGTGGGGACGGGGCATCTTTCTCCACTTCATTATCCCCCACCTTCACCAGAGTACAATCCTTCACAATACCTCCCTCAGCCAATCCAGCAGATTTTTTAGTGTTCCATTCACATGATCATTTTTGTCCTGCTCGAGTAGTTACACTTGGAGACTACAGAAAGTGATCAATCTTCAGAGTCTGACATTTTTTGCCCTGTTTTAAAAGATGCAGAATTTTCACCTGGACGCCTGTTTTGTTTGGGCGCCTTTTTTTCCCCTCTCCTCCCCCCCCCCCTCCCTCTCCCGCCACTTAAAACTTTTCCACCGTCTTGTTTCTTTGTTTAACTACGCACCATAAATCCCAGTGTACACAGAGTTATATCAAGAAGGCAGTAGCAGGGGAGAAAAAAAGCGTACTAGACCTCTAGAGACCAATTCAGCAAATCAGCCAATTCAAAACACACAGCACCCAGTCTCACATCTGCACGAGGAAGAGAGTCTCTGCTGTAATTGAATTGTAATAAAACTGCACACATAAAAACAGGCTTTGCCCACTTATAGCAGCAAACATAGGGAAGACATCAGAAGACAGCAAAAGGGAAGAGAGGGGAGAAGGGGGGGGGCGGACAAGTTCAAACCTGTAGCCTGATGGTACCGGGACTGACGATCAGCTGTGCTAAAGGAGGCAGGCTTGGCAGGACAACGAGGAGCTGCAGGCAGCAGAAGGCTAGCGAGTCCAGCAAACGCCGGAAACATCAAGCAAAAGAGTGTCCGGAGGGTCTGGTAAGGCGGAGGGACAAGTGTGGGAGCAGAGTCAGCGTGTCAAGAGTCTGTTTGTACAGGAGACAGGGTCAGGCACACATTTCCCCCGGACCCGGCAGAGCGGCTCCAGTTTCCCATAGTGCGGCAGGGTAGCACGGGAGGAGGGAGGAGCAACGCAGGCACGTCCTATGTCATCAGGTCCCATGTCTGCGACATCACCTTTCCCTTTATATTTTGGCTTTTCTGTGTGTTGCATTTCTTTGTTGTTTTGCATCAGGCCTTAGGGAGACTCCCGTTCATCCTTCCTTTTGGAAGAACAGGATGTCTCATTCCAGTCATTAGTACCAGGGTCCTTTAGGGTTAGATAGGACTTTAGGTATTCCTGTGCATGAACACACCTACTTCTGGGATCTGTTCATACTGGTAGTCAGTGAGGCTTTACTTTGGGTTTTCATTAGGAGGTGTCCATCTTCCTTCCCTAGTTTTCAGGCCTTAATTCCTTTTCACTTTCCCTCCTAGGTTCGGTGTGGGGGTGCATTATATAGGATTAAGAATGGGTGACTTTCATCAGGAAGTTCTCGTGTTTTGTGTTGGAGGGTCTTCCTGCTCCGGTGGTTTTGGGTTTGCCGTGGTTGAGCAAGCACAATCCAACAGATCGTCAAGCTAGACAAATTCTGGATTGAGATGATTATTGTGTTGACAATTGTCTTAATACATTTTTTTTGTTTTAACTACTAAGACACTGCCTTCATTTATATCTGACTTTGCCAACGTATTTTCTGAGAGTGGGTGCAAGGATTTACCTCCACATAAGGAATATGACTGTCCCATTAATCTTATTCCCAGAGCCAAGTCGCCTAAATCTAGGTTGTATAACCTTTCTGGACCTAAAAGACTGGCCATGAGAGAGTATATTACTGACAGTTTTGCTAAAGGACACAAAGTGGCAGCAGGTTTTTTGAGTTTTTTTTTTTTACAAAAAAAAAAAAAAAGTTCTTCGCTCATGTCTGGATTTCCGTGAACTCAATCGAATTACTGTTTGTGATCCTTAACTTCCTTTGGTTCTATATATTTGAGTGGCTCACGCTGGATGTCTATGAAATGGGTGCTACAAATCCTGGATGGCCTCACCTCTCCAGTAAAATTTGTTTATAAAGTCTTCTATGTAGGACGAGCACACCTCATATGGATCCCAAATGGATAGAGTTTTTTTATGCAATATTTAGAATTCTGAATCAACTAGCTTGTTATAAAAATGCTGTTTATTACATAAAATACAATAAAACCATATAATAAAAATGCTGTATATACTCTATTCAACTTGTACTGCAGACGCTGATTCGTTAGTTGTGGTCAATGAATTGATATTAGTCCCCTTTGTACATTATAGGGTAAATTTGACGAGTGGCTTCTTGTCATCAGATCCCACCTGCCCTGCCAATATTTTTCCCCGGAATGTGCACCCCACCCCCAGGGACTTGCGTCCACTGTGATTGTCACTGGGTTGGAATGAACCCAAGGCACGCCCTGAGAGAGATTCTCTGGTAAGGTCCACCAGAGGAGGGATTTCCTTGCCTGGGATGAAAGATGGAATTTCCTGTCTAGAGATTGGACCATCCCAGGCGTGCAAGATGTCGAATTGAAGAATGTTTGTATGGATCTGAGCAAAGGGTACTGCTGGGATTACTGCTGTTAGGTGCCCCAATACCCTCATTGCTTGTCTGAAGGAACACTGGTAAGATAGGAACAAGTCCCCCACATGTTCTATAGTGGACAGTATTTTCTTCTGAGGAAGGAGAGTTCCTTGAGAGTTGGAATCCAGTACCATTCCCAGGAAGGTACATACTTGAGATGGGATTAGGCAAGATTTTTCTGCATTTATCTTCCACCCGAGGTTTTCCAATGTCAGTTGAACTTGGGACAGGTCCTCCTGCAGAGCCTCCTTTGTTTTGGAAATAAAGAGGAAGTCGTCTAAGTATGGTACTAAGACTATCTTTGACAACCGGAAGAAGGCCACCATTCCTATTACCACCTTTGTAAATATTCTTGGGGCCTGTGAGACCCCAAAGGGAAGAGCCCTGTATTGCAAATGAAGAAGGCTGCCCTGAACCATCGTCGCAGTCCTTAAATATTTTTGAGATGCTGCATGTATGGGTATATGATAATAGGCGTCCTCTAAATCGACACTCGCCATCCAACAATTCTCGAACAATAAATCTATTGTTGACTTTATTGTCTCCATTCTGAACTTTTTGTATTTTAGAAATTTGTTTAATCTCTTTAAGTTTAGGATCATTCTGAATGACCTGTTGTGTTTTTTTTACCAAAAATAATGGGGAGTAAAACCCCTTGTTCTTTTCTTGCCTGGGAACTTGGGAAACCACCCCCTTCTGAATTAGTGATAGAACCTCGGACTCCAGAGTTTTGGCTTTCTGAAGGTCCTTGGGATACGGGGTGCTGACAAAAAAATCCGGAGGATAGGACTGAAATTCCAAGCAGAATCCCCTGTCTATCCCCCCCAGAACCCACTTGTTCTGGGTAATATTCTTCCAAGCTGGGAGAAAGAGAGAAAGTCTTCCCCCAACTGGGGATCTGGCATCACTGTTGCTTTTCTTTTGATTTATTATCCTGGGACTTGAAAAGGAAACCTCCTGGTTTTCATTGAAACCTATCCTTTTCTTTCCTATCATAAGGTCGACCACGTTGCTTTCTGAATTTGGACTGG
This sequence comes from Bufotes viridis, assembly GCA_033119425.1. Classification (NCBI taxonomy): domain Eukaryota; kingdom Metazoa; phylum Chordata; class Amphibia; order Anura; family Bufonidae; genus Bufotes; species Bufotes viridis. The sequence goes on along the minus strand of CM065596.1, from coordinate 95,775,613 downwards.
GACTGACGAATAAAAAGGGATTTCTTTGAGGATTAGGAAACCCTTTCTTTTTGTCCGACACCTTCTCTAAAATATCATCCAAACTGGAGCCAAATAATCTGTCTCCTTCACATGGTAAGGAACAAAGTCTGGCTTTGGAGCCTTGATCGGCCTTCCAGGATCTGAGCCAGATTGCTCTTCTAGCCGCATTGGTCACAGCAGAGGTCTTGGCAGCTAAGCGAATGACGTCCGTGGATGCATCGGACAAAAAAAAAAAATCAGCCGCTTTGGACAAAGTGGGTATTGATGCTAAAATTTCCTCTCTCGATTTCTTTTCTTTGAGATGATTTTCTAATTGGACTAACCAGAGTCTAAGAGATCTGGATACCCATGTAGCAGCCATGGCAGGTCTAAGGCAGGTGGCGGAAGATTCCCAGGCCCTCTTCAAATAAATGTCAGCTTTTTTGTCTAAATAGGCAACCGAGGTCATCAAAGGGAAGCGCCGCCTTTTTAGCGATTTTAGCTACTGGCGCATCTACCAAGGGAGCCTTATCCCAGATAGCTGACACTGTCTCGCTAAAGGGATATTTCCTTTTAATGGAAGCTGGAATAAAGAACTTCCTATCCGGATTCTTCCACTCTTTTTTGACTAAGGCTTGCAAATTTCCATGTACGGTAAAGACTCTATGCTTTTTAGGACCTAGGGATTGGAACGCCTGATCCGCCACTGATTTGGAAGGCTTTCTATCTTCCAGTTGCATCGTAGCTCTGACCACTTTCAGCAAGGGCTGAGTGTCTTCCGGTGGAAAAAAAGATCTACCAGAATATTCCTCCTTAGAGGAATCGGAGTCACTAGAAAATAACTGACCAGACTCTCTATCCTCATTTTCAGAGGTATCATAATCTAGTGCTGCTAACTCTGAAGATCTGTCCGGGGATCTAGTGCGGCTCTTACTGAAGGCCTTCATAGATGCCTTGACTTCAGATCTAATTAGAGACCTCATAGACCGAGTTAAGTTTTGAGATTCTTCTGCCATTAACTTGTCAATACAAGCTTGGCATAACGGTTTCCCTTAAGAAGTTGCCAGGGCCACACTACATCCTGCACATTCTTTAGGTTTAGATTTGCTTGAAGCCTTCCTAGATGGTTTCTACAATAAATAACAACACCCAGTAAATAAGGGAATCAACACGCTTACAAGACGTAGAAGCAAGACTCCCCTCCCTAGTCCTTAGGCTTTACTGGGCTAGCTGGCCTCAAGGGTTCCATGGGGTCGGCGTGTCCGTCAGAAGAATCCGTCATACTGAATACAGAAGGATCCTTCACACACCAAAAAAATGGCTGGCTTGCTTCACTGGAAACTTTCCTCCTGGTGTGTCCCTGCTGGCTGCCGGCTCCTGCCGCTGAATTTATATTTTAAAGACGCGCCTCAGCACCACTTTCGGGTCAGGGCCGCCCCCTGACGTCATTTATGCGCACCCGGCGCGCGCATGCGCACAACTGCCTTCCCCTCGCGGCCGCCATCTTGGAAATTGGCGGTCGCCAGCACAGCCGCCGCACGTGAAGGGAGCCGCCCGAACACGGCCGCAGCGGCTCCCACAGTTTCCGGAAGTGGTGCAGGAGGTCGGCAGACTTTAGGAAACCGGTTCCCGGCACGGCCACAGGACTACCGGCTCCTAGGGTAAGGCCCCATTAAGGTGTGGACTCCCGGCTGTAGGAAATAAAGAATCCTCCAGGATATCTTCTCAGGACCTATCCGCTGGACAGGAAACCTGAACTGGTTCTTGAGTCGCAGGGGTGCCGTCATGAGGTGAGGGGAAAAATTATTAGTTATTAATTATCATCACCTGCGGGGACGTTTGTAATTGTGCATTTGGATGACATACTAATTTATTCTCAAGACGCGGAGATACATCAGGATCACATCAGACATGTGTTGCAAATCCTAAGGGAATATACTGTACGCAAAATTAGAGAAGTTGGTTTTTGCTGTACACTAGGTGCAATGTTTGGGATATCTGTTGTCATCTTCGGGTTTTCGAAAATGATCTGGAGAATGTCCGTGCCGTATTGGACTGAAATCGACCTGAAAATCTGAAGGCTCTTATGCGGTTTTTGGGAGTCACTAATTATTACTGAAAATTTATTCAGAACTATTCGACAGTGGTACATGACTAAGAAAGGGACGGATGTCTCAGTGTGGTCTGATTCGGGGTTGCAAGCTTTTTCTGCGGTTAAGGAAAGCTTCTCTTCTGCCCCTATATTGGTGCAGCCGGATGTATCACAACTTTTCATTGTGGAAGTGGACACGTCCGAGGTGGGAGTAGGAGCAGTTTTATCGCCGGGCCAGTCACCTGGTAAATGGCATCCATGTGCCTTTTTCTCTCTAAACCCCCCCCCCCCCCCCCAAAAAAAAAAAACCCTGGAAGTAGATGTACACCCTGGAAGTAGATGTACGGTCTACTTCATCTCTCGTAGAATCTGGTGGACGTGTTGCCCAAGTGTATTGAGGACTATGTGTCGGCCTGTAGTGTCTGTGCATGCGCTAAGGGGACACATACTCTGCCTTCAGTATCACTACTTCCGTTGTCTATCCCATCCAGACCATGGACTCATTTATCTATGGATTTTATCACTGATCTATCTATTTTGTTAGGAAAGACAGTTATTTTGGTGGTGGTTGATCGTCAAAATAATTGACTCTCGAGCTCTCCGTAGATCTCTTCAGTATCTTGTTCACTGGAAGGGTTATGGACCTGAGGAGAGGATGTTGGTACCAGCATCTGATATGAATGAGAGTCGTTTGGTGAAAGCTTATCACAGGTCTCACTCAGATAAGGTCAGTCCTGGGTGCCCGGAGGTCACTCGTAGAAGGGGGAGTACTCCCACGGACGTACCGAGACATACGGACGTCCCCCGAAACAGTAAGTGGCAGGAGATTTTTTAGACTGGCAACACGTGGTTTGGTTTGACATGTTTACCTTGTGGATCAATAGGCGTCTGTGTTGTTTCTGGTACTGGCCACACCCTTAACCTCCAGATGTTGCTATTATGGTCATTTAACTTTTCCTATTTATAGTTGTCTCTCCCACAATGCTGTGTGGTTTATAGCTTCAGTTGGACCTGTGGATAGCTGGCGTTTGGATCTCAGCTGATGCCATAGCTTCCTGGAAGTTAAGTGTTACCTTTCCCTTTATATTTTGGCTTTTCTGTGTGTTGCATTTCTTTGCTGTTTTGTATTAGACCTTAGGGTGACTTCCGTTCATCCTTCCTTTTGGAAGAACAGGATGTCTCATTCCTGTCATTAGTACCAGGGTCCTTTAAGGTTATACAGGTCTTTAGGTATTCCTGTGCAAGAACACACCTACCTCTGGGGTTTGTTCTTACTGGTAGTCACTCAGGGCTTTGATTAGAGTTTTCATTAGGAGGTGTCCATCTTCCTTCCCTAGTTTTCAGGCTTTATTTCCTTTTCCCTCCTATGTTCGATGTGGGGGTGACATCAATGTGAGGAACTGTGTGTCAGTGTAAATTCCTATTCTGATCTCCCTCCTCTAACAGGATCGCACAGCATTATACCGATTTATAATGCAGCGTAACCCTTAGAAGGAGCATAATTCAAAAACAGGTGGCTTGGTGTTTGTTCACACACACAAAAGTTCATAAACGGAAGAGTCACCTTAGCTTCTGGATGTTAGCAAGTCCATAGGCAGGCTTTTTTAGGCAGCCTGTTCGCTTTCACAGGCGTCTGAGCCCTCCAGCTCGGCTCCAGCCGCAGATCCCAAACTACAGCCCTCAGCTCCCAGCACACAGAGTTCTGAGCTCCCATGTCAGAGGGAGGTAATCCACACAGCTGATAGTGCTGCCTGTGCTATATATCCCAGCCAAGACCCGGCCTGGAACCTGGGGAGCAGAACTTTGACTACTCCCAGTAAGAGGCGGCCCGGATCAGCTATAATAGTTCCTACAATGGACACTTCAAAATAACTGAAGAAGGAACTGAAACCCGTCTAACTGCACCACAATGAAATAATCTATGGGGGACAAGAACTATAGGAAAATAAGGTACAACAATTAATTGAATAAAAGCTTAACACACTAGTGGCCTTTCACAAAATGATAGGCATAAGTGAAAACTGCACTTAGATTAGGTATACAATCTTTTAATTAAACACTTCACTCACTTTGTATAAAACAATTTGTAATAGAACAATTTTCTATAGATATAAAATACTACCTTACATTCACTCGACACCAATTAGCCACTGACTGTCTGGGGATTCTGGTGACAATGTCTGTAAAGTGCTGTGCCTATAAATGAAGCCAGGTTCATGGCATCACTGTCACCAGCAGAAGCTGGTTACACAGCTAAACATGTCGAATTATCAGTCCCGGTAGTGTAACAGGGACAGCATACACTAATATGGATCAAATAGCAGCATTAAAGATTTTCTTGTGCCTGTAGAATCTAACCGGATTTAATCAGAGTACAGTGTCCAAGTCAGTCATGAAGGCAGACAGGCAGGTGAATGTTGTTTCACTCATATTTTGGGGTTTTTATTTTATTGAGCGTTATTTACATTTTTTTAGTCCCCTTCGTGGACATAATCCTGTGATCACTTGTACTATACACAGAATCACTATGCACTGTAATGCAGAAGTATTACAGTCAGGCACTCTACTAAAACTGCATCCAGCAAGAGGGAGAATGTAATAGTGGTTGGGACGTGGCAGGCCTGAAGGCCTTCAGAAGGTCCCTGGCTGCCATGTCAACTGTTTGAAACCTTGAAATAGGTTTTGAAGGGTTCCCATCAGTGGACTAAGGGAACTCCCCTCCCTCTGTGGGCGCTACTGACCACAGCATCTAAGGGGTAAACTGCCGCAATTGGAGTCATGTCCAATCCTTACACTGAGAGCCTGGTGCCAGCTGTATAATACAGCCGGCATCCACAACTGATTGTGTGGGTACAGCTCCTGAGCCCATACCATTGCCACGACATATTACTGCAGCACGAGCGTTAATTATCAGTGCTCTATCTCATACTAATCCATAAATGAGTGGGAAGGGGTGAAGATATGATAAATATGGTGTCATGCATTAAAGGGTTTCTGTCACCAACTTTTGACATTATAAGCTGTCTGACATTAGCTATGTGCTAATGTCAGACCAGCCTGATAATGTCCTTATTATAAAAATCGGATGTATATATAGTCCGAAAAACTTACATTTATTATATGTAAATTAGCCTCTAGGAGCAGGGGGGGCGTTGCCCTGCTCCTAGCGGCTCCGTCCGGCAACCTGCTGGCACGCCCCTTCACACTTTGATTGACAGTGCAGGGCAGCGATCCTCCTGCACTGTCTCGTTCTGAAATCGCGCGCCCGCGCCGCCGCTCTGTATTCGGCGCAGGCGCGGTGAGCAGAGGACGCTGGTGCCTGCTGTCCTCTGCTCACCGCGCCTGCGCCGAATACAGAGCGGCGCGCGGGCGCGCATTCAGAACGCAGACAGTGCAGGAGGATCGCTGCCCTGCACTGTCAATCAAAGTGTGAAGGGGCGTGCCAGCAGGTTGCCGGACGGAGCCGCTAGGAGCAGGGCAACGCCCCCCCTGCTCCTAGAGGCTAATTTACATATAATAAATGTAAGTTTTTCGGACTATATATACATCCGATTTTTATAATAAGGACATTATCAGGCTGGTCTGACATTAGCACATAGCTAATGTCAGACAGCTTATAATGTCAAAAGTTGGTGACAGAAACCCTTTAAAAAAGTTGCCTAGTTTCTGTAAGAACCCAGACAACGCTGGTGAAAAGCCTGCAATAAAGTATACAGCAGTTGTTACCCCGTGGATCTAGCGCTGTCACTCCAGTTTTCATGGACAGACATGACATCACCACTACATCTGGGTAAAGAAGCCAGCCAGGACAACTGGAGGAGTAGAAATGAATCTGCAAGATAAGTACTTCTCAATTCTATATTGCAGGCTTTTTGCCACCTGTCAGGTTTTCTACTGAAACTGAACAACCCCTTTAAATGATGATACCCTTTCTTAAGACATTTAAAACTCGAAATGTTTCATGTGCAGTAACACTAATCTGTCTGTCAAAGATATAGCCTGTGTTCCAAAGTAACATCTATATACCAACCTTTGGTTTCTTTTATTAATTATTCTATTTTTATGTTTTGTTAAGAAAAAAATACTAAAAATGTGAATTAATAAAAAAAAAATAGTATTTTTTGCAGTGGATTTAGCTGCAGCAGCTTTTTTTTTTTTACAGGTGAAACATTTTTTTATAATTGTATTTTTATTGAGATACATCACAAATCAGTTTGAACTGTATTGCACTATTGTACATATCAAAGTGAACAATTCATAAAATATTCAAGAAAAAGATAATATAACATAAGGTGACATGTGGAATGCAAACCAGCCAAAGTCAAACAATTAGGCGGTATCCCACCAGTAGAATAGCATTCCTGAGGAAGGAACTATATAAATCTATTATTAGGGTGGGTATATTCCATGTTGAATCTTATCAGAGGATTACTATCATAAAGAATGTAACAGAGAAAATAAACATTTGGTCAATACAGACAAAGACGCATCAAGGGGAGGGGGGAGGTGGTAACATAGTCCTCTTGGGAATATCTCAGGGTTGTCTATTAGCCCAATAATTGTCCCACACAATTGGCATGAAATAGATCCACTTTATCCTGAAAGACAGCAGCAGTGTATTCCAGGGTCTGGATCTCAGTCACCTGAGCAAATAGGTTAGACTTTTTGGGAGTCAAATCGGTTCCAAAAGTGGGCAATAACGCAGCGGCTGCCGTCAGTATTAGTAGTAACAGTTTAAGTAAATGTTTCTTTATATATGGGGGTGTAATATTAAGTAGAAAGGCAGTAGGGGTGGGAAGTATACTGTAGCCCAAAATATCGCTCAATATATAGTGCCGACTCTGGACCAGATTTCCCACATATTCAACAAACCCCTGCCACTGCGGCATTCGATCTATGGAGGAGATCAGGAGTATGATACCAGTACATTAGAATCTTATACTGGTTCTCCTGACAAATAACGGACATTGAAGACTTCAACGCTCTCCTCGATACAAGGCACCACAGTGCATCTGGTGGAGATCTCCCCAAGTATTTCTCCAATCGTACCATATAAGAGAGTCTATGAATCCGTTCTGGAGAGGGGGGGTCAACAGAATGGAGTAGATCTCACATTAACCCCTTTATATGCACCTCTCTTCTACACGGTTGCTCAAATGCAGTTTGGAGAGAGACACTGAGCCCAGAAAAAATGGATTGGGCGAAGTGTCTGATCAGAAAAGTCATGGACGAGTGGTGGGATATCAAGGGAAATCTACGACTACAGGTTTGCCATATGGAGTAAGTACAGGCCATGGGCCCCAGAAGTTCCCTTGGTGCTGAGATACTATAGGGGCTGGACCATAGAAGTGAGTTAGGATGTATGGGAGCCAGCAAGAGTCTATCTGCATCCAGATGGAATAAGGGTGTAGAGATGCCCAGGCTGTGATGCAACGTAACTGAGCTGCCAAATAATATTTGATCAAATCAGGTACTCCCAGACCCCCCTGAGACTTGTTAGAGAGGAGTACAGACCTAGAGATCCTATGGTGTCTTTCAACCCATATAAATCGGAGGAGCTGTGACTGAATAGATCTCAAATCTAGGGGAATCGGGACAGGTAGGGTACAGGATCTTGGGTAGAATTGTCATCTTTACTGCCGCGATGCGACCTAGAAAGAATATTTGGAGTACTTGCCACTTGGCAAGACGGTGTCTAATTTCTTTATATATGTGTGGGAAATTAAGCTTGTAGAGGTCTAAGTAACGGGTAGTAAGGTTCAAACCCAAGTACCGTAAGGAATCCTCCTTCCAATGAAAAGGGAAGTTTGCTCGGAGGGAGCCAAGGTCGCCTGTGGAATATATACCTATACTCTTGTAATATGGAGTGGAGGTTTGGGAAGGAGACATGGAGTTTAGTGAGGGTGAGTTTAGTGAGGTTTAGAGAAAGTTCGGGTTCAGGAAATTGACCCGAACACCGTTGAAGTCAATAGGAGCCCGACCTTTGGGTCACTGAAATTTCTGTAAAATAGTCATACTAAGCGCTAGAGCGCTGCAAAAGAAAAATACAACTGCCCTGCAAACAATTGTGGATAAGGAAATGACTTAAAATAACATTGAATAGAAAAAAAAAATATATAATAATCTTGAACTAGGAGTTCAAAGTGGAGTAGGGGGTTGAGGAGGCAGTGGACGTGGCAGTGTAGGTAGAAGCGGTGGTGGAGAAGGTAGCCTACATGGTTTTTGTGGTTGCGCTTGTCTGTGATCACCCCCCTGCTGTGCTAAACACACGTTCGGACAATACGCCGGCCATGCTAGAACCTCCCAGGCGTAAAGGGCAAGCTCAGGTGATGTGCCCAATTTGGCGACCCAGAAGTTGAATGGGGCAGACCCATCAGTCAGTATGTGTAGGCGTGTGCACACGTACTGTTCCACCATGTTGCTGAAATGCTGCCTCCTGCTAAGACGTTCCGTTTCAGATGGTGGTGCTGGTTGTTGTGGCGTGCTGACAAAGCTTTTCCCCATTTCGGCCATGCTAACCCCCCCTCCTGAGGTGCTGGCGGTGCCCCAGCTGCTTTGGCGACTGGCTCATGTGTGCCAGGCTGCCCAGAGGAAATGACAAGCTGTCCTTTGTGGGAAGTGTATCATATGTGTCCTCTGTATCCCCCAGCCACACTCCAGTGATGGCCATCAGCTGCTCCGCTGTTCCGCAGAGCCACTAACCCGTGCGTGCTGCAGCTGAAACTCAACTATCGCCTGCTGCGGCTCGCACAGTCTCTCCAGCATGTGCAAGGTGGAGTTCCCCCTTGTGGGTACGTCACATATGAGTCTGTGAGAGGGAAAACCGAAGTTACGCTGCAGCACAGACAGGCGAACAGCAGCAGGATGAGAACGCCGAAAGCACGCAAAGATGGCCCGCACTTTCTGCAGCAGCTCTGACATATTGGGTATAGTTGAGCGAACTTGTATTTTAAGTTTGGCGTCCAAAGTTCGGGTTGGGGTTATCGAAGAATCCCATTATGGATATCGCTACCATGGACCATAAAGGCTTTTGGATTCCGTAAGGGGATTCTTCAATGAACCCGAACCTTGGACAACACTAAGGACCTGGGGTGACGTCACCGTCATGTGATCAGTGCGGGAGCGTGGCTCAGTACTGGATCACCTCTTATCCAATCCAGTGCTGAGCCATGCCCCCTGCACTGATCACATGACGTCACCCCAGGTCCTTAGTGTTAAAACCGAACCTTGGAATACAAACCGAATACAAGTTCGCTCAACTCTAATAGTGGGGTTATTTTTCAGGAACCTCTGCACCACCAAATTCAGCACATGCACCAGGCAAGGGATGTGTGTCAAATCGGCTAGGCCCAGAGCTACTTTCGCCCGTTATCGCACACCACCAGGCTGGGCTTGAGGCTCAGTGGCACCAACCACTCATCGGTCTGTTGTTCCATGCCTGTCCACAGCTCCTAACCCCTAAACAGATGAGTTTCAAAACCGCCTGCTGTCGTTTCCCCCTGGCTGTGCTGAAGTTGGTGGTGCAGGTGTTACGCTGTCCGGATGAGGAGGCGGTAGAGGAGGAAGCGGAGTAGGAGGCAACGAGAAACGTCCTGCAATCCTCGGTGGCGGAAGGACATGCGCCAAATTGCTATCCACCTCAGGCCCAGCCGCCACTGCATTAACCCAGTGTGCAGTTATATGGCTATAACATTCCTGCCTGTGCTTACTGGTCCGCGTATCGGTGATTATGTGGACCTTGCAACAGATCTTTTGTAAGTGGGCTCGGACGTCAACTATTTGCTAAAGCGTGCGGCGGGCAGGATGAGCAGACATTGCCTCCTCCAAGTTATGCAGATGAGATTTCAGGGACCGTACAGTAGCTAATGGGTCTTTTCTTAGTCTTGTGCCCAGGGCAACACAATGCCCTCTAATGACCACCTTATGGGCCTCCCACAACGAACGCACATCCCTCACCGACCCTTCATTGAGCTCAAAATAAGATTTAAGATGGCCACATAACACTTTTCGTAACAATGGTCACTTAAGGAGGGTTTCATTAAGACGCCAATGGCATTAGCGGGTATATCCCAGGCCAGGGTCAATTCCGACCGTTACTGGGAAATGGTCGGACCAAGTGATTTGACCCATAGTGGCTTCTTTCAGCACACGCAGGGTGGAGATGGTTCCGAGCTGAAACATATTGAACATTTATTTAACCGCTTCAGTAGCAAGCCACTTTTCACCTTAAAGACCAGGCAGCCTTTTGAAAATCTGACGTGTCAGTTTATGTGTTAAGAACTTTGGAATGTTGAAATTCTGAGAATATTTCTTCGCGACACATTGTACTTCATATGAAGATATAATATATGGGGGCACACCTATCCAAACCAAACGAGTGCTGGCAGCATTGTGAACCAACAGACCAAAATGTATAAACAAAGAACACTGCACACAAAAATGCCGCACATCAAAAATATAGTATTGATTGTATGAATTTATTATTTAAAACGCAAAGCATGACACACGACAAAAAAGGCTAAAAACATTGTATACAATGGATCACCAACAGTGTGGATGTATCGTCCAACACTGACACCCACCACATGGCTCTGTCACAGTAATCTCATGGTACAATCCCAAACAATTGGCTCACAGTGGATAATCTGAACAATACTCAGCAAACAATAGCGGTATCTGCATTAAAAAATCCACAAGAGCTATAATACTTATCACAATAGCATGGTAATGCACGGGTCCAAGGTGGTGGGGCAAAACAAGCTTGACGCGTATCGCTGGTACACAGCCGGCTTCCTCAGGAGTGTCACATTGTACTTCATATGTTAGTGGTAAATTTTAGTTGATATGTTTTACCTTTATTGTGAAAAATAAAAATAAAAAATTTACTTTGAATTTGGAAAAAGTGGAATTTTTGAAATTGGAATTTCTCCATTTTTAACCACTACCCGACCGCCTAACGCAGGGATGCATCCTGCGGGTGGCCGGGTTATCCCTCGTTGACACATCCATGCGTCATCTTGCGAGATTTCCTGTGCATGAGCGCGCGTTCACAGCGGCGTACGGATGTGAAGTTATACTATAGCCTGCCAGTGATGATCATTCGCTGGCAGGCTGAAGGTGTAAAATAAATCGCATCAAATAGGTATATCAGAAGCTGTTTTGTTAACAGCGTCTGATATACCCGCTACCTGGTCCCTTGGTGGTCCCATTTACTTGGATCGACCACCAGAGGACACAGGCAGCTCTGTAAGTAGCACCAAGCACCACACTACATCCCTCCCCCCCTGTCACTTATTAACCTCTTATTAACCCCTGATCACCACATATAGACTCCCTGATCACCCCCATGTCAGGCTCCATTCAGACGTCATATGTGTTTTGCGGATCCACAAAACACGGACACCAGCAATGTGCTTTCCGCATTATGCGGATCTGCACATTGCCAAAACTATATAGAAAATGCCTTTTCTTGTCCGCAATTGCAGACAAGAATAGGACATGTTCTATTTTTTTGCGGAACGGAAGTGCGGATCCGCAATTCCAGATCCGAGCGGGACAAAGTCTGTCCCCATAGAAATGAATGGGTCCGCAATTCCGTTCCGCAAAATGCGGAACAGAATTGCGGACATGTGAATAAGGCCTAAGGGTCCCTTATCACAGCCAGTTAGTTAGCTACTTGTGAGGTAGTTAGCGCCCAGCCCACCGCACCGCAGTCACTGATTAGTCACTGATTAGCGTCATCGCTGTCGCTAATCAGCACTAGTACTATATAGTATCTGTAAGTGCTCAAGACTGATCGCAATCAGATCTATATCAGTATATTACGGTCACCTTAGGCTCTACAAAAGAACGCAGTGTTCACCCGATCAGGCCTGATCTTGTGCGCACACTTGCGTTCAGTCCGCCCCACCGGAGTGTCAGAATTTTTTTTTTTATGATCACTGCAAAAACACTAAAATCGCTGCGGCGCTATAAAGATAACTTTTGAGCTTTTTGGATCTTTATTAGCGATCGCAGCTTTACTTCACAAGCACTCCTATGTCCATTCCCCTCTTTTTTTTTTTTTGAACGTATAAAAAAATAAATCTCATTACCCGTATGCTCAATATAAGGAGAATAGCAGAAACTCCTAATGCTGGCCATACATGCACTGATTGCGGGGACCCTCAAATGCCAGGGCAGTATAAATACCCCACAAGTGACCCCATTTTAGAAAGAAGACACCCCAAGGTATTCCGTGAGAGGCATGGCAAGTTCATAGAAGATATATATATACACATACATATTTTTTTTTACAAAGTCTCATATTCCACTAACTTGTGACAAAAAATAAAATTTTACATGAACTCACCATACCCCTCACGGACTACCTTGGGGTGTCTTCTTTCTAAAATGGGGTCACTTGTGGGGTTTTTATACTGTCCTGGCATTTTATGGGCCCCTAATGCGTGAGAAGAAGTTTGGAATCCAAATGCGCAAAAATGCCCTGCGAAATCCTAAAGGTATTCATTGGAATTTGGGCCCCTTTGCGCATCTTGGCTGCAAAAAAGTGTCACTTATGTGGTATAACTGTACTCAGGAGAAGTAGGGCAATGTGTTTTGGGGTGAATTTTTACATATACCCATGCTGGGTGTGAGAAATATCTCTGTAAATGACAACTTTTTTAAACATTGTTATACAAAGTTGTCAATTTACAGAGATATTTCTATCACCCAGCATGGGTATATGTAAAAATACACCCCAAAACACATTGCCCTACTTCTCCTGAGTACAGCAATACCACGTGTGCCACTTGTTTGCAGCCTAGGTGCGTAAAGGGGCCGGAAGTCCAACAAGTATCTTTAGGCTTTACAGGGTTGCTCACAATTTAGCCCCGCCCAAAATGCCAGAAAAGTAAACGCACCCCACAAATGACCCCATTTCGTAAAAGTAGACACCCCAAGGTATTTACTGAGGGGCATAGTGAGTCCGTGGGAGATTTTTTATTTTTTTTGCCAGAAGTTAGCAGAAATGGAAACTTTATTTTTTTCCTCAGAAAGAGTCATTTGTGAAAAAAAAATTAAATTATACATGAACTCACCATGCCCCTCCGCGAATACTTTGTGGTGTCTTCTTTCTAAAATGGTGTCATTTAGGGGGTATTTATAATATCTTGGCATTCTAGCACCTCAAGAAACATGACAGGTGCTCAGAAAGTCTGAGCTGCTTCAAAATGTGGAAATTCACTTTTTTGTACCATAGTTTGTAAACACTATAACTTTTGCGCAAACCAATAATTATGCACATTTTTTTTTATCAAAGACATGTAGCACAATAAATTCTGACACAAACTTGTATAGAAATGTAATTATATTTGAACAATTTTACCAGAAAAAGTTAAGAATACACTTTTTTTGAGAAAATTGCGGTCTTTTTTTTATTAATATCATAAAAACGAAAAATCTCAGCAGCAATCAAATACCGCCAAAAGAAAGCTGTATTTGTGAGAAGAAAAGGAGGTAAAATTCATTTGGGTGGTAAGTTGTGTGACAGAACAATAAACCGTGAATATAGTGTAGTGCATAATTGTAAAAAGTGGTCTGGTCATTAAGGGGGTTTAAGCTAGGGCAGCTGAAGTGGTTAAAGGGGTTTATATTGAGGACATCCTCAGGATAGGTAATCAATATCTGATCGGCGGAGGGTCTGACAATTGGCACCCCCACTAATTAGCAACTTGAAGAGGAGTTGATGCTCCAGGAAAAAAATTAGCAAATTTTGAAATTTGAATTTCTCTGCTTTTAAAGGGGTTGTGCAGGGGTTTTATAATGATGAATTAACCTAAGGGTAGGTCATCAATATCTGATTGGCAGGAGGCTGTTTGTGGAGGAGGTGACGAGTGCCGCTTCCTCTTTAGTAAACTGCCCGTCATCTCAGAAATGCAGTGTAATTACAGTTGTGTTCAAAATTATTCAACCCCCAATGCTGTAAAGGGTTTTAGGGAATTTAGTGTACATTTGTAATTATGTTCAGAATGAAATCTTACAAGGACTTTTTAAAGAACCAAATGCAACTAAAATGACATCAATTGTTTTTGTAATACAGTATTAAATGTCTTTTTTGTGATTTCTTCATTGACACAATTATTCAACCCCTTAAAGACTACCACTCTTAAGAACAGAGGTTCATTCAAGTGTTTTCGATAAGGTATTGAAAACACCGGTGGATGTCAAGGAGCAGCAATCAAGCATAATAAGCACCAATTAGGCAGATTTAAAATGATTGTGATACTCAGCTCCTTCTAGACATTTACTGGAGTGTTTACAAACATGGTGAAGTCAAGAGAATAGTCCAGGAAGACAAGAGAAGAGGTGATTTCTCTTCACAGGAAGGGCAATGGCTATAAGAAGATTGCAAAGATGTTAAACATACCAAGAGACACCATAGGAAGCATCATTCGCAAATTCAAGGCAAAGGGCACGGTTGAAACGCTACCTGGTCGTGGCAGAAAGAAGATGCTGACTTCGACTGCTGTGTGCTACCTGAACGCAAAGTGGAGAAAAGTCCCCGTGTGACTGCTGAGGAACTGAAAAAAGTTTCAGCTCAGACAATAAGGCGCACACTGCGTAATGAAGGCCTCCATGCCAGAACTCCCAGGCGCACCCCCTTGCTGTCTCCAAAGAATAAGAAGAGACAACTGCAGTATGCCAAAAGTCATGTGGACAAACCACAAAAGTTTTGGAATAGTGTTCTGTGGACTGATGAAACAAAATTATAACTGTTTGGGCCCATGGATCAACGCTATGTTTGGAGGAGGCCTATGAAGAAAAGAACGCCTTGCCTGCTGTGAAGCATGGCGGTGGGTCAATCATGCTTTGGGGCTGTTTTGCTTCTACAGGTACAGGGAAGCTTCAGCGTGTGCAAGGTACCATGAATTCTCTTCAGTACCAGGAGATATTGGATGAAAATGTGATGCAGTCCGTCACAAACCTGAGGCTTGGAGACATTGGACCTTTCAACAGGACAATGATCCCAAGAATACCTCCAAGTCCACTAGAGCATGGTTGCAGATTAAAGGCTGGAACATTTTGAAGTGGCCATCGCAGTCACCAGACTTAAATCCGATTGAGAACCTCTGGTGGGAGTTAAAGAAAGCAGTTGCAGCGCGCAAGCCTAAGAATGTGACTGAACTGGAGGCTTTTGCCCATGAATTATAGGCGAAGATACCCGTAGATCGCTGCAAGACACTTGTGTCAAGCTATGCTTCACGTTTAAAAGCTGTTATAACTGGAAAAGGATGTTGTACTAAGTACTAAGATTGAATGTCACTTGGGGGTTGAATAAAACTGATAATGATGTGAGCACAGAAAAGACATTTGTGGTTATTTCATTATAAATGTTATGTTATATTTGTCTGACTTACAAGTGCCTCTTTTATTTATCTGTAAACAAGATGACTGAAATGATCAAAATCAATGTCAAACTGACCAAAACACTCAATTTCAGTGGGGGTTGAATAATTTTGAACACAACTGTACAAGTACTCGAGCCACCTCTACAGGGAGATGACAATAGTGCAATGAACAAGTAAAGCTCGCAATGAACAGGAAGCAGTTCCTCTTCAAACAGCTGATCGACTGGAGTGCCAGATCTCAGACCCCCACCGATCAGATATTGATGACCTATCCTAAGGAGAAGTCATCAATATAAAACCCCTGCAGTACTCTTTTAAGACAGATTTCTAAAAAAAAAAAATGTAAAGATTTTTTTAAGATTTTTAAAACGTTCAAGAAATTTCTTCTCACCTTTTTAAGGACCAACTCACCACTCATAACTGTCTTCATTTTGGAAACTATACCTCTCAAGTTATTTTAGGTTTTCTACAAAAATGGAGTGACATAACAAGATGTCACAGTTTTTTTGCAGATTTTCTTTTTAAATCCATTTTTCCTGTAACATAGCAAAGTTTAACAGCTAAACAAACCTCTGTATTTATTACCCTGATTCTGCAATTTACAGAAAAATCCATATTTGCTCGTAAACTGCTGTATTGGCACACAGCAAGGTTCAGAAGGGAAACAGCACCATATGAATTTTGGATGGCAGATTTCACTAGGATAATTTTCCAGTACCATGTCGCATTTGAAGACCCACTGATGCATACCTACAGTGGAAATCCACAAGAAATGATCCCATTTTGGAAATTAAACCCCCCAAGGATTTATAAAGGGGAGCAAAGAGCACTTTGGCTCAACTTCACAGAATGTAAAAACACTTTGCTATGAAAATTTAAAATTACATATTTTACAAGAAAATGTCGCTAAATGCTCAAATTTTTCATTTTCACAAGGGATAACACCACCCCAAATGTGGTCCTAGAGTGTGGTATGGGCACGTGGCAGGGCTTTAAATGGAAGGCGCACCATATGGCTTTTGAAGGGCAGATTTCACTGGAATAATCTTTAGGTGCCATGTCTCAGCTGAAGACACCCTGAGGTACCCCTATAGTGGAAGGCCCATTTTACCCCATTTTGGAAACTACACTCCAATAAATTTTTATAGAGGTGTAGGGAGCACTTTGGCCCAACAGGTATTTCACAGAGTTTAAAAACAGTTGGCCATAAAAAAGAAAAATTATATTTTACTAGAAAATGTCGCTTAAAGGCCCGAATTTTTCACTTTCACAATGGATTAGAAAAAATGCTACACAAGATTTGTTACCCATTTTGTCCTAAATACACCAACACCCCATATGTGCTTGTAAATTGAGATGAACGAACTTTATAAAAAAGTTCGGCGTTCGGGTTGTGGTAATCGCCGCATCCAGTTATGGATTCTACTACCGCGGACTATCGTGGCAAATGGAATCCATAAGGGGCGGCTTCCACGAACCTGAACTGTTGAACAGCCGAAGGACCTGGGGTGACGTCTCTGTCATGTGATCAGTGCAGGGGGCGTGGCTCAGCACGGGATCAAATCCAGTGCTGAGCCACGCTCCCTGCACTGATCACATGACGGTGACGTCACCCCAGGTCCTTCGGCTGTTCAACAGTTCGGGTTGGTGGAAGCCGCCCCTTATGGATTCCATATGCCGCGATAGTCCGTGGTAGTAGAATCCATAACGGGATGCGGCGATTACCACAACCCGAACGCCGAAATTTTTTTTTAAAGTTCGCTCATCTCTACTTGTAAACTAATGCATGGGCACATGACAGGACAAGTGAAGAAGTGCCATATGGATTTTAGAGGCCAGATTTCACTTGAATAAATTTTAGGCGCCATGCCGCATTTGAAGACACCCTGAGGTACCCCTACAGTAGAAACTCCCAAAAAGTGATCTAATTTTGGAAACTACATCCCCACTGTATTTTTAAAGAGGTGTAGTGACCCCAACAGACATTTCATACAAGCCCGGCAAATGAAACATGACATATTTTATAAGAAAATGTCACTTTAGCCCCATTTTTTTCATTTTTACAAGTGGTAACACTGGATGTAATGCATTCCACAACTTGTGACCAATTTTCTACTGAATATGACAACACCCCACATGTGGTCGTAAACTGCTGTATGGGTACATTTCAGGGTACAGAAGTGAGAGCACAATGTGCATTTGAGGCCTAGTTTAAAGATTTAAACAGCACTGGCTGTATAAAAAAAAAAAAAAAAAAAGTTACCCCATTTTAGAAACCAAACCCCTCAAAGAATTTATCAATGGGTGTAGTGAGCATTTTGACCCCCCACAGGTGTTTTGCAAAAATCAAACGAAATGTGTCACCAAAAAAATGTATCTGCCAGTTAAAATCAGATAGTGAGATATCCTTTTTGATCGAATATGATTTTATTTTCTGATTTCATATATTTTTAATTCTATTTACTGAACATGATTATGGGGGCTATGAGCTGTTCTTAAAGCAATTTCTTTTAATGCTTTGTAAATGCTGTTAAGGCAGCCCCATGGTCCATAGACACAATTGGGAGGGGACCTCATTGACTTCTATGGGAGAGTTTTCTAGGCATGCTCTGTGCAGAGGTCACTGTACAAGGAAAGAATAGATAAGCTTTGACAATCACCTACTGTGAATGGCGGATCCGGTCTTATCTGTACATAGAGGTGAGATCTCCTTATTACAGGCAGGTTTAAGGTCCTGGTACACTGACACATTATTGTTGGTGTACCTCAGGGGTCAGTATTGGGCCCTATTCTCTTCAATATATTTATTAATGATCTTGTAGAAGGCCTGCACAGTAAAATATCTATTTTTGCAGATGACACTAAACTGTGTAAAGTAATTAACACTGAAGAGGACAGTTTTCTGCTACAGAGGGATCTGGATAGATTGGAGGCTTGGACAGAAAAATGGCAGATGAGGTTTAACACTGACAAATGTAAAGTTATGCACATGGGAAGGAATAATGCAAGTCACCTGTACATATTAAATGTTAAAACACTCGGTAACACTGACATGGAAAAGGATCTAGGAATTTAAAAAAACAGCAAATTAAGCTGCAAAAACCAGTGTCAGGCAACTACTGCCAAGGCGAATAAGATAATGGATTGCATCAAAAGGGGCATAGATGCCCGTGATGAGAACATAGTCCTAGCACTTTACAAATCACTAGTCAGACCACACATGGAGTACAGTGTACAGTTCTGGGCTCCTGTGAACAAGACAGACATAGCAGAGCTGGAGAGGGTTCAGAGGAGGGCAACTAAAGTAATAACTGGAATGAGGGATCTACAGTACCCTGAAAGGTTATCAAAATTAGGGTTATTCACTTTAGAAAAAAGACGACTGAGGGGAGATCTAATAACTATGTATAAATATATCAGGGGTCAGTACAGAGATCTGTCCCATCATCTATTTATCCCCAGGACTGTGACGAGGGGACATCCTCTGCATCTGGAGGAAAGAAGGTTTGCACACAAACATAGAAAAGGATTCTTCACTGTAAGAGCAGTGAGGCTATGGAACTCTCTGCCTGAGGAGGTGGTGATGGTGAGTACAATAAAGGAATTCAAGAGGGGATTGGATTTATTTCTGGAGTGTAATAATATTACAAGCTACAGCTACTAGAGAGGGGTCGTAGGGGTCTCCTGTTCCAGGGAGTTATTCTGATTGCCTGATTGGAGTCGGGAAGGAATTTTTTTTCCCCTTAAGTGGGGAAAATTGGCTTCTGCCTCACAGGTTTTTTTTGCCTTCCTCTGGATCAACGTGTAGGAAACAGGCCGAACTGGATGGACAAATGTCTTTTTTCGGTCTTATATACTATGTTACTATCCCTAACAAGAGTTCGTATGAACGCTCATTAGTGATCATCTGGCAGTGTAACCCTCATTCATCGGGTAATCGGAATCTTAACATGTTAAAAAGGTCTTTGTCTGCAGCAGATCGCGCTATGTAATAGGCACTCTGCTGCTGGCAAACAATGAGACAGTATAGGGACGAGCGATGCATTAGCAATTGCTCGTCCCTATATGGAGGAGGAGATTGCTGAGTGCAATAGCCCTTATATCTGCCTGTGTAATAGGGCCTTTAGAATATTATATAACTGAAGTAAAAGTGATCTGAACAGACCAAGAAGTGGCGCCTATTAGGCTTAGTGGCCAGTATGAAAACTGCAGGATTTTATGTTTTTGTTTAAATATAGATGACATGGAAAATAAAAAACACCAAAAATTCTTTAATATATTTTTAAACATAAAATTGTGATTTATACAATAGGTCATTTTCCGATGACACATTCCCTTTACTTCACAGCAGATGGTGACAATGAAAACTGCAATTTTTCCACAGATATGCCATTTAAGTGTCCAATATGTTGTACCCAGCATGTGCCAATGCGAAAAGCAAGTCCTTTTATTATTATGCTCTGCATCCTGGTTTTATAAACACCCTAAATATGGCCCTAATCTTTTGTCTGGACATACACCAGGGCTCAAGCGTAAAAGCGCATCATGTGCATTTGAGGTACAATGTGATGATTTACGCATCTTGTTCAGAAAACTGTAGTGGCTATGGGGTAAACTAATTAATGGAACCCACAAGAAGTAACCCTATTTTGAAAACTCCGCCCATCAAGTTATTTATTAGGGCTCATGCACTCGACTATGTATTTTGGGGTCCACAAAATACGGATCTGCAAAATATACGGATGACGTCTATGTGACATCTGTATTCCATGCGTTTTTTTTTGCGGCTCCATTGTAACAATGCCTATTGTTGTCCACAAAACAGACAAGAATAGGACATGTTCTATCTTTTTTGCAGAACAGCCATGCGGACATATGGAAACGAAATGCAAACAGTCATTTCTGGGTTTTTTGTGGACACATAGAAGGGAATGGTCCCGCATATGAGCCGCAAAAAAAACGGAAAGGACACAAAAAGTAAATACGTTCGTGTGCTTGAGCCCTTAAGGGGTGGAATGACCATTTTGGCACCGCGGGTGTTTTGCAGAAATTAATGATATGTGGACGGTTCAAAATGAAAATTGCAAGTTTTCCACAGATATGGCATTTCAGTGCCCAATATGCTGTGCTCAGCGTGTGACATCTGAGACACAACACCCTTTACATTGTCAGGAAGGTACTACTGGGTATGGAAATGTCATAAATGTGGATGAAAACTGCTGTTTAGGCACAGGGCAGGGTTCAGAAGGGAAATACCACCTTTTGCTTTTTGCAGCACCGGTTTATGGGTGCCATGTTGCTATTGACCAGTACAGCCATTTTTTGACAACCATACATTTATTATACTCTCAATGGAGCTGTGAGAGGTCTTATTTTTTTGCAGAATGAGTTGCCATCATCATTGGTTCTATTTTGGAGTACATATAACTTTTTGATTACTATTTATTTCACTTTTTGAGAAGCAAAATGATTGACTTGTGTGGAGGCTCATTTTTTGCAGGATGAGGTGACATTTTCATTGGTACCATTTTGGTGTACATGCGACTTTTTGATCGCTTGATATTACACTTTTTGTAAGATGAGGTGACTAAAAAATGATGTAAACCTTACAGGGTATGTGATATTTTTATAGAGCCAGACGCTCATTCTTTGTGGGATGAAGTGACGTTTTTCATTGGTACCCGTTTGGGGAATATACAACTTTTTGATTGCTCGAAATTGAGATTCTTGTGAAGCAAGGTGACAAAAAATGGCTGTTATGGCTCCTATTTTTATTTATTTTTTTAGGGTCTGATCCCTGTTTTAATGCAGTACAATACATGCTCCCGAGGCCTGTGTAAGGCATTGGGCTGCCATAGCAGCCATCAGAACCACACCGTTGCAGCGTTTCAGCAGAGGCCTGTGCGCCATAGATGTACGGTGCTGGGACTTAAATCACTGTTCATAGTGCAGTACATGTATGGCATGTATCCTTGACGTCTCCAACATTGTGCAAAAAAAGTACTGAAACATTGAACAGCTGGACATGTGCATTCAAAAGTATAGAGAAGGTCACATTAAGTTCACCTGTAAAGATTAGAGTACATTTTAGGTTTGTCCTGAAATTTTACCCACAAACCAAATATACCTAAATTTTTGGGAGTGGTATATATGCCATGTAACACTGTTCCTTACTGAATTTCAGTGGGGTGTCACATGACTGATGCCATTTCTCAGATAGGTCAAAGATCTATTACACAAGACTGACTGATTTGTTGGGTATACCATTTTATAGTGATGTGCAGATAGGGGTCAAAAACCTGCTACAAGAAAAAGTATGTAAGCAAAACTTTTAATACAACCGTATATTTGAAAATTTTATGATTTTATATAAAAAATTACAGTAAAAAACAAACAAACGAATACCCCTTTTAAGGTCTTTAGACATACCAATGTTTCAGGCAATTATCGCGAACAAACCAAATGTTCCAGATAACAGAGTAAGCAGAAATGATGGCTGCGTTTTCATGCAGCTTTCGCCTCTGCTGTTTGGGAGAAGCAATCGATGAAGCAGTCGCTTGTCCCCATAGAAAATAATTGTTTTTGGGCAGAAGATCTCTGTTTATACAAGGCCAATGTGAAACAATGCACAGAAACAATGGTTTTAAATGTTAGGCGAACACGATGACCCCATGAAGACGCCAATTGTCGTGAACGATTGTTTCTACACACGCTGATTCCCGATAATTAGCCTGACTCTTGGTCCGTGTAAAGACACCATTAGATTCCGTGGCCATTAGGAGTGCTCTCAGTACTGCTAAATGTTGGGATGCTCCCTCACTTTTAACCGGAAGGAATGGCAAGTATTGATGCATCAAGAAATTAATAATTTATTTTTTTTTCTAATGAGTTTTTGATGTGATTTTACCACAGACACCACCTGAATAGACCCTAAGGCTTCATGCACACAACTGGATTGGATGGGGACCCATTCATTTCAATGGGGTCACAAAAGATTCGGACAGAACGTCGTGTGCAGTCCACAACAGTTTTTCCATTCCAAGGCCCCGTAAAATAAATAAATGGAACATGTCCTATTATTGTCAGTGTTGCGGATAGGAAAAGGCATTTCTAACAGAGGGCAGTATGTAGTGATCCGCAAAATGTGTAACACACATGGGTGGTATACGTGTTTTGAGAATCTCCAATTTGCAGACTGCAAAAATGGATACAGTCATGTGCCTAAGGCTTTTCTCTGGGGAAGTGCAATATAAAAATATGCAGTTTTATTTATATCCTTCTTATATATATACAAGTTTTTCGGCAGAAGGAAATCCATTTTATAATGTGGTCTTCAAAGTTTACTTTAGATTTCTGGAGAACTACTGTATATATACAGTATTTTTGGAATGTCAACCTGGTGAATACTGTTCTAAGCTTGGCCATGATAACTGTTACTTATTATTTTTTTTAATTTTGTATGTTTCTCCATTCTTATAGCATTTCTCAAACAAATATGCAACTGCTCCACAACATCAGTAGATGGTTCAAGATTTCATTAAAAACACAGATTAAACCCTTTTGTGGAGAGTACAAATCTATAAGTTCACAATTCAAATTATGTCTACGTTGTTTCATTTTTCTAAGGAATTTCAGAAGAACAAAAAAAAGGGTGTGCAGCAATATATATTGATGACCTTTAAGCCGAATTGCTAGTCTGACCACCTTTTGACTTTTTCCAAATTCATTTTGCCCTTGCATAAAACTGAATAAAAAAAGTGCAATTATACGCGTGCTAAAACATTTGTGTTTGACTTGATTGAAAACTTCACACATAATTCTCAAAAAGTTACCTGAAATTCCAGTATATGTTGTAGGTTTTATATCATCACTTCTAAACTTGGCACCTTGAAGTTTCAGTCTTGTATTTACCACCCACAGAGGAGTTGTGACAAGGACATTTACTATGCCTAATGAAAGTAAAACATTACATTAAAAATTTTCACCACAATCCAAATGAATTTTTTTTTCTTTTTCCTAAACTTTATATCGAACAAGAGACTTCAAGAATAAAATCGAGAACGGTATTTTTTTCCCATCATTTTTACAAAAAGATAAAGTCAGTAACATAGTATATAAGACCGAAAAAAGACATTTGTCCATCCAGTTCGGCCTGTTTCCTACAAGTTGATCCAGAGGAAGGCAAAAAACCCCTGTGAGGCAGAAGCCAATTTTCCCCACTTAAGGGGAAAAAAAATTCCTTCCCGACTCCAATCAGGCAATCAGAATAACTCCCTGGATCAACGACCCCTCTCTAGTAGCTGTAGCCTGTAATATTATTACACTCCAGAAATAAATCCAGTCGCCTCTTGAATTCCTTTATTGTACTCACCATCACCACCTCCTCAGGCAGAGAGTTCCATAGTCTCACTGCCCTTACAGTGAAGAATCCTTTTCTATGTTTGTGTACAAACCTTCTATCCTCCAGACGCAGAGGATGTCCCCTTGTCACAGTCACAGTCCTGGGGATAAATAGATGATGGGACAGATCTCTGTACTGACCCCTGATATATTTATACATAGTTATTAGATCTCCCCTCAGTTGTCTTTTTTCTAAAGTGAATAACCCTAATTTTGATAACCTTTCAGGGTACTGTAGATCCCTCATTCCAGTTATTACTTTAGTTGCCCTCCTCTGAACCCTCTCCAGCTCTGCTATGTCTGTCTTGTTCACAGGAGCCCAGAACTGTACACTGTACTCCATGTGTGGTCTGACTAGTGATTTGTAAAGTGGTAGGACTATGTTCTCATCACGGGAGCCTATGCCCCTTTTGATGCAACCCATTATCTTATTGGCCTTGGCAGTAGCTGCCTGACACTGTTTTTGGCAGCTTAATTTGCTGTTTATTAAAATTCCTAGATTCTTTTCCATGTCAGTGTTACCGAGTGTTTTACCATTTAATATGTACGGGTGACTTGCATTATTTCTTCCCATGTGCATAACTTTACATTTGTCAGTGTTAAACCTCATCTGCCATTTTTCTGCCCAAGCCTCCAATCTATCCAGATCCCTCTGTAGCAGAAAACTGTCCTCTTCAGTGTTAATTACTTTACACAGTTTAGTGTCATCTGCAAAAATAGATATTTTACTGTGCAGGCCTTCTACAAGATCATTAATAAATATATTGAAAAGAATAGGGCCCAATACTGAACCCTGAGGTACCCCACTAGTTACAGTGACCCAATCTGAGTATCTACCGTTAATAACCACCCTCTGTTTTCTGTCACTTAGCCAGTTACTTACCCACATACAGACATTTTCTCCCAGTCCAAGCATCCTCATTTTATATACTAACCTTTTATGTGGTACAGTGTCAAATGCTTTGGAGAAGTCCAGATATACGACATCCATTGATTCGCCGCTGTCAAGTCTAGACCCTTTTTGAATATTGGCACCACATTTGCTATGCGCCAATCCTGTGGAACATTCCCTGTTATTAAAGAGTCCGTAAATATCAGAAATAATGGTCTGGCTATGACATCACTTAATTCCCTTAGGATACGGGGGGGTGTATGCCATCCGGTCCTGGCGATTTGTCTATTTTAATCTTTTTAAGTCGCTGTTGTACTTCTTCCTGGGTCAGACAGGGCACTTTTAATGGGGGATTTACTTTTACATTCTGAGATCACAGTAGAAAAAAAACTAATCAGCACAATTTTAAAAGGACATATCTTCAAATGGGGATCTGTCACAAGTGCATGCTACACTTTGTGAGGACACTTTAAAATTGGTAACAGATTCCTTTTAAGGGATTTTTTCTTCTTATAAGGAGACTACACATGTAAAACTGAAAATATTTCTCTATACAAGTCTTAAATTGAAAGCTTACAGCTTCTCTATCACAATAGGAGTATTGTTTTTATGACGCCACAATCTATCACATGACTAAACTTCTTTCCTAATAATTACAGGTAGAAGAAGGAATGTCATTAAACACTGCCATTTAATCAATCCTGATGGGGGGAAATGGTATGTGCCCTTCTCTTTCTTCCTATAGTGATTCTAGAAAGGCAGGATTAATATAGCATGTTGTTGTATCATAGAATTTTGATTATACGGTGATTGTCCAGATTTTACTAACTGATTGCATATCCTCAGGATAAGCCATCACTAGCTGAGTGACAGGGGTTGACACCCCTCACTGATAAGCTGTTCAGGTGTAGCTCCATTACTGTAAGTCGTTGCCGGAACTAGACAGCTCTATTAACCGGAGGCAAATCTACAAAATGGCATAAATCTGCAGATAGCTCGAATCATTTTCATGCGGTAGTTGTTGCATTTTTTCTTTTTTTTTCCGCAACAACTACCACATGAAAAGGATTCGAGCTATCTGCAGATTTATGCTATTTTGTAGATTTGCCTCCTGCAACAATATAGACATCTAACATATGCGGTCTCATTATTGTTTTAAATGTTTTATTGTTTTAACATTGGAGTACATTGTTAAGGATCTTAATTAAAAAATTTTTATATCGAGTTTTCTATATAATTCAGTCTGATGTCGGATCTATGAGTGCTCATCAATCTTAGCCATATATATTCACTCTTATCAGAGGGTGGGTGATCCCTCTTTTTGGTTTGAAGCACCACACTTTAGCTGATTGAGAGAGAGCCACCACAACAATATTTTACAAGCTCTATTAACCGCTTTCTGACCGCCAAACGCAGAATTGCGTCCTGGCGGCGGTCGGTTTGTTCCTACTTGACGCGTCATCTCGCGAGACGCGCCATTTCCTGTAAACGCGCGGGGAGAACTTTAACTACAGCCTGCCAGCGCTGATCATGCGCTGGAAGGCTGTAGAAGTTAAAAAAAATGGCATATCAGACGCTGTTTTGTTAACAGCGTCTGATATGCTTGCTGTTCATTCCTTTGGTGGTCCCTTTTGCTTGGGACCACCAAAGAAAACTTTTGTAAGTGCACCAATCAACACACAGACCCCCCCATCCATCCCCCGCCCCTGATTAACCCCTGATTAACCCCTGATCACCCCCCTGTCACTAATCACCCCCCTGTAAGGCTCATTCGGACGTCCGTATGCGTTTTGCGGATCCAAGGATCCGCAAAACACGGACACCGGCAATGTGCTTTCCGCACAATGGGGTCACATGTGGGGTGTTTATACTGCCCTGGCATTTTAGGGGCCCTAAAGCGTGAGAATCCAAAATGCGTAAATATGTCCTGTGAAATCCTAAAGGTACTCATTGGTTTTAGGGCCCCTTTGCGCATCTTGGCTGCAAAAAAGTGTCACACATGTGGTATCGCCGTACTCAGGAGAAGTAGGGCAATGAGTTTTGGGGTGTATTTTTTACATATAACCATGCTGGCTGTGAGAAATATCTCTGTAAACGACAACGTTTTAAATTTTTTTATACAAAGTTGTCAGTTTACAGAGATATTTCTCTCACCCAACATGGGTATATGTAAAAATACACCCCAAAACACATTGCCCTACTTCTCCTGAGTATGGCGATACCACATGAGTGACACTTTTGCAGCCTGAATGCACAAAGGGCCCAAATTCCAACGAGTACCTTTAGCTTTTACATGGCTGCTCACAATTTAGCCCCGCCCAAAATGCTAGAACAGTAAACACACCCCACAAATGACCCCATTTCGGAAAGTAGACACCCCAAGGTATTTACTGAGGCACATAGTGAGTCAGTGGGAGATTTATTTATTTTTTTTGCCAGAAGTTAGCAGAAATGGAAACTTTATTATTTTTATTTGTTTCCTCAGAAAGTGTCATTTTCCGCTAACTTGTGAAAAAAAATGAAATGATACATGAACTCACCATGCCCCTCCGCGAATACTTTGGGATGTCTTCTTTCTAAAATGGTGTCATTTGGGGGGTATTTATACTTTCCTGGCATTCTAGCACCTGAAGAAACATAACAGGTGCTCAGAAAGTCAGAGCTGCTTCAAAATGCGGAAATTCACTTTTTTGCACCATAGTTTGTAAACGCTATAACTTTTACCCAAACCAATAAACATACATTTATTGGATTTTTTTTTTATCAAAGACATGTAGAACAATAAATTTTGCGAAAAATGTATATAGAAATGTAGTTTAAAAAAAATAAATAAATTCAACAGAAAGTGAAAAATGTCATTTTTTTGCAAAAATTTCAGTCATTTTTGATTAATAGCAAAAAAAGTAAAAATGTCAGCAGCAATGAAATACCACCAAATGAAAGCTCTATTAGTGAGAAGAAAAGGAGGTAAAATTCATTTGGGTGGTAAGTTGAATGACGGAGCAATAAACGGTGAAAGTAGTGTAGTGCAGAATTGTAAAAAGTGGCCTGGTCATTAAGGGTGTTTAAGCTAGGGGGGCTGAAGTGGTTAACTGTGTAGTGCTGAGAGCTAGCCATTGCAAAGGTGCTCTCAATGAGGTCAATGGGAGCAGCAATGTCGTAAAAAGCTCCATCCACTAGAATGTTGAAGATGGTTAAAGATAGCAGCTGTTGGCCCAAAAAATGCTCCAGGGCTGTCATGAAAATAATTTTATTAAACAAACATTTTCTAACATAAAAACAAACAATACATATTTAAAGTTGCAAGAAAAAAGGGTAAATGAGCTCTCTGGAATTAACTGAATTTCTGCATGATAATACTAATGAAATGTGTTTTAGACAAACGCAATCAAACTAAACTAACAATACACAGTGGGGGTTATTTACAAAGTCTTTAGTTTTAGGTGTAAAAAAGTTGCAAAATTTGGTTAAAGTTATTCTGCATAAAAAAAGTGCGACATTTCATCATTTAAAGAAGTGGGCAGAGTTTATTACACCAGAAAACTGCATTAACTATAACAAACTAAATCTACTCCAGCTCCTAAGGTTTCTGCCGCACAAACAGCAGATGATGTGACAAATTTAAGAAGCCTGTCCCCTTTTGTTGGATCTTCCTCCAACCCTTTTTTTTTTTTTTTTTTTTTTTAAACTAAGACTGGTCTGCTCAGAAGCCCTGGGCAAAGTAAAAATATAATGTTTCAAAAAATACAGATTGGTAGTTTGGAGGGCACTCTACTATCTGGTTCAGCATGGAGACAGACATATATTCAACAATAGACCTTTAATTAATAAGGAATAAATAAAAGTAGTAAAACAGTAATAAAAAAACTGAAAAAAAATCCTAATAGGCTAAATTAATCCTAAATATATATCTTGGGCTACTTTCGCACTAGCGTTTTGGCTTTCCATTTCTGAGATCAGTCATGGGCTCTCAGAAGCGGTTTAAAACGGATCAGTTTTGCCCTAATGCATTCGCAAGGAAAAGGATTCGCTAAGAATGCATCAGTTTGCCTCCGTTCAGTCACCATTCCGCTCTGGAGGCTGACACCAAAACGCTGCCTGCAGCGTTTTGCTGTCTGCCTGACGAAGTGGAGCCAAACGGATCAGTCCTGACACACAATGTAAGTCAATGGGGACAGATCAGTTTTCTGACACAAAAAAACAGATCCGTCCCCCATTGACTTTGAATGGGGTTCCGGATGGGTCCGTCATGGCTATAGAAGAACTAATACAACTGGATCCATTTATGACGAATGCATGCGGTTGTATTATTGTAACAGAAGCGTTTTTGAAGATCCATGACTGATCCGCAGAAAACGCTAATGTGAAAGTAGCCCAATATATCATGATTATAAATACATTTTACTTGGTGACATCATGATTATTTCATATATGCATAGCATACTAATTTCATATATATACAAAATAAAAAAATGAATAAAATATCAATATAATTGTGAATTGATAGATACTTGGACATTAGAAAGGTATGATTGATCAAGAAAAAAACAATTTATAAAAAAAGGCAATTATAAAAGATGCTCATATAATAGCCCTGTTTTATTTGCATGAATTAATAAATTAATCACTCTGTAAATGAAAAGTTTGTAACTCCTTCCTCATGAAGTATGTAACTGAAACGCATTCGGTGAATATATACCTCCGAAAGGAATATGAATGCAATCTTTGTTATCGTAACCTACCTCTAGATAACAAAGTTGTAATTATCGAGGCATACTAAAGCACTTTCCATAGAGCTGTTCCTGCAGAGAAAAACAGCAAGCAGCAGCTCATCCAATAGAAGCCTGAGACACACTGGCGTAGGGATCGCCATAGCCCAGGCCGCCGACTGAGGATTTAGGGCCGACGCCAGCCATAAGCAAGTTATGCCACCGCATAGAGCTCACTGTTGCTGGGGGTGCCGGCGCCGCTCCTCCCCGCCCAGCGCCGTCTCCTAGCTAATTTATTCACTGCATTTGCCTCTGTGAAATTGAAGAGAAGCGCCGTAATCTCGCACAGGCGCACTGGCAGAGGCATCAAAGTGCGCATGCGCATCTTTCTGGCCTCTACCAGCGCGCCTGTGCGAGATTACGGCGCTTCTCTTCAATTTTACAGAGGCAAGTGCAGTGAATATATTAGCCGGGGGATCTGTGGATGACACTTGAGTGGGGGGGGGGGGGGGAAGTATCTGTGGATGACACTCGGAGGGAATATGTGGATGACACTCGGGGGGAATATGTGGATGACAATCAGGGGGGGGGGGGGAATCTGTGGATGACACTTAGGGGGGGGGGGGATATCCTGGAGGGGTCTTAGGGGGAGATCCTGGAGGGGTGTTTGGGGGGGGGGGGGAGCTCTGGAAGGGGTGGGAGATCCATAAATTCTTTTTGCTATGGGGACCATTCATTTCTAGCTATGCCCTTGGTGAGACTGATCAAAGAACTAGCGCTCAACCATGAGGGACGCCACGTGTAGCACCGAGAGCTCCGAGCCGGCCGTAACACAGTAGCTTCGCAGTGCATCGGAGGTGATTCTGGCACACGTACAAGAGTGGTAACGTAACAATAAGAATTTATAACATCAACTATTAACTACCGTACTCTACCTATGAACTCTATATGTATTAATGGAAAGAAAGCTAATACTGAAACTGAGGTATTGACTATATTCAGTGAGACTTGGATC
Organism: Bufotes viridis; assembly: GCA_033119425.1. Classification (NCBI taxonomy): domain Eukaryota; kingdom Metazoa; phylum Chordata; class Amphibia; order Anura; family Bufonidae; genus Bufotes; species Bufotes viridis. The sequence continues at coordinate 95,745,114 of CM065596.1, read as the reverse complement.
AACTAGTGCTTCCATCGAGTAACAGGCCTCTTTCACACGGCCGTTGCGGCTGCGATGCGGGCAAACATGCGGGTGTGTTGCGGGAAAATATGCGATTTTAATACGTTTTGCACGCGCGTGGGAAAAATCAACATGTTTGGTACCCAGACCCGAACCCAGACTTCTTCACTGAAGTTCGGGTTGAGTATTCTGTATATTTTATTATTTTCCCTTTTAACATGGTTATAAGGGAAAATAATAGCATTCTCAATACAGAATGCTTGTTAAAATGTGGATTGAGCTGTCACAAAAAAAAAATAAAAAAATTAACTCACCTTATTCACTTGATCGCGTAGTTGCGATCTCTTTAATCATGGTGATGGACCATGTGATGTGACGTCACCACAGGTCCTTTATTTGGCAGCTTATGATTAAAGATGATAGAAGAGATCGCAACTACGCGATCAAGTGGATAAGGGGAGCTAATTATTTTTTTTTTTAACCCCTTAATCCACATTTTACTAAGCATTCTGTATTGACTAAGCATTCACTTCTATGGGGCCTGCGTTGCGTGAAAAACACAGAATATAGAGCATGCTGCGATTTTCACGCAACGCACAAGTGATGAGTGAAAAATCATTGCTCATGTACACAGCCTCATTGAAGTGAATGGGTCAGGATTTAGTGCGGGTGCAAGCGTTCACGTCACGCATTGCACCCGCGCAGAAAACTCGCCCGTGTGAAAAGGGCCAAATGGAATTCAAATATCATTATTAAAAACTTTATACAAGCACAATCAATTAAGTTCAATATATTATTGGAGATGATTCATACTTTTCATTTACAGAGTGACAAATGACGAATGACGGCAGCATGTCCAGTGAATCTTTTCATTAGAACTCGCCTCAGTGAACACGTGCACAAATAGCAAAACAGCCAAGTTTTGGCTATACACTAGCCTTTATCAAGCTTGATAAAAGCTAGTGTATAGCCAAAATGTAGCTGTTTTGCCATTTGTGCACGTGTTCGCTGAGGCGAGTTCCAATAAGAGGCTTCACTGGACATGCTGCCGTAATTCGTTATTTGCTGCTGTTCGGGGAGCTGCTGTGGATCTGTGGTCCAGACTGTCGGATGCATTCCGATGGGACCGTGAGATCTGGTGTGTGCAGCTCTTCATACTTCTGTTCCATTTACTGAATGATTCATTTATTAACTCATGCAACAGTGCTATTATATGGAGATTTTTTTATAATTGCCTTTTTTTATAAATTGTTTTTTCCTTTATCAATCATACCTCACTAATATCCATCTATGAATTCACAATTATATTGATATTTTATTTTGTGTATATATGAAATTAGTATGCTATGTATATATGAAATTATCATGATGTCACCAAGTAAAATGTATTTATAATCATGATGTATGTATGTATGTATATTTAGGATTAATTTAGCCTATTAGGTTTTTTTTTTTATATTTTATTACCGTTTTACTACTTTTATGTATTCCTAATTAAAAATCTATTGCTGAATATACGTCTGTCTCCATTCTGAACCAGATAGTGGAGTGCCCTGGAAACCATTAATCTGTATTTTATTAAACATTATATTTATTCAGCAGTGGGTGTGCCGTGGAGTGAGCACCTTGACCATTTTTGCCACTGCACGTTTCTATTATTTTTGATTCAAAGTATAAATATAGCTGGTTCCTACACCACCATACTGCCCTGAACATTGTAGGCTTAGGTTAGGCCCAGGAGAGGCAGCTCTCTTAGTGTTAGGTACCCATCTGCAGAAGCCACCTTGACGCCTGTAAATGGGCCTGACACATGTTTGATCAAAAATGTGCACAAAGCTTCTATTTTTCATGTATAGTACCACTTTAATCCCTAATCACTAGTTCTATTGTTTACATGTGTAATGGTGGGCTGCCATACGTTTTTGTTTGCCATCTGCATGTTAGCTTTATGGATGTACACCTGTGACTTTGGATGTGGTAGTCTAAATTTTCTTGTAGTATGTTTGGAGAGTAGCTCCCTCCTTTAGATTGAGCACGCCCTGCCCATCTGCCCAGGGCTTCTGAACAGAGTATAAATATAGCTGGTTCCTACACCGCCCTGAACATCGTAAGCTTGGATTAGGTGCAGGAGAGGCAGTTCTCTGTTGGTTAAGTGTTAAGTTCCCATCTGCAGAAGCCACCTTGATGCTGGTAGATGGGCCCAACACACATTTGATCAAAAATGTGCACAAAGAGCTTCTATTTTTCATGTATAGTAGGTATAGTGCCACTTTAATCCAGAATAACCCCTAATCCCTAGTTCTATTGTTTACATGTGTAATGCTGTGCTGCCATACGTTTTTTGCCCAATATATGATCATCTCTGCATGTCTGGACACCATGGCTGTTTCCTCAAGCCACAGCTCTTGTTTGTTGGGGTACTTTCACACTTGCGTTGGTGCGGATCCGTCTGTTTATTTGCACAGATGGATCCGCATCTATAATGCAAACGTTTGTATCCGTTCAGAACAGATCCGTTTGCATTAGTTAAAAGAAAAATGACAAAGTCAAAACTGATGCGTTTTGAATTACATTGAAAGTCAATGGGGAACGGATCCGTTTTCAAATGCACCATATTGTGTCATTGAAAACGGATCCGTCCCCATTGACTTACATTGTAATTAAAAACGGATCCATTAGGCTCCGCCTCTTCAGACAGACACCAAAATGCTGCATGCTGCGTTTTGGTGTCCGCCTCCAAAACAGAATAGAAGCGGAACGGAGCCGAACTGATGCATTCTGAACAGGTCCTTATCCATTCAGAATGCATTGGGGCTTAACTGATCCGTTTTGGACCGTTTGTGAGAGCCCTGAAACGGATCTCACAAACGGAATCCAAAACGCTAGTGTGAAAGTACCCTTAGCCACTGTGTACCTCTCTTTACAGCAGTATCAGATTACACCTCCAAATGCTTCCACATTATGAGGAAAATCACAGGACCTACCAAGCCTTAATCAGTGTACCATATACTTCAATTCCAAGCCCACCAGTTCTCTACAGATCATGCCAAAGTCACCTTCACAAAAAGGCCTCTACCTCCACAGTAAAGACACAAGTTATTACGGCGTCTGTGTTGGTGCTCCTCCTCTGACAACTTTATTATATCCAGTTGGATAGGTTCCACTGGGGAAACCAGGGACCAAAGGCCTTTAGAAAGACAGTAGAAGTTTTAAAGCTTCCAAAACAGATTGCCTGAGACACTCCCTGAAGTGGATATCTATGAGAGTGGCCAGCATGATCAAGTCCAGAGTAGCTGGTAAATACAGACTTGTCAACTCTTCCTTGATAAGGCCAGACACTTCCAAAAAAGCAGCCACTACAGCCTCATTGTTACAGGACAACTCTGAGGACAGAGTACAGAACTAGATTGCGTATTGTCAGTTAAAGAAGACCTGTCACCTCTTCCAACATGTCTGTTTAATAACTACCTGCATGTAACAATAATTCTGGAACATCTGGTCATTCGTACACACTTAAGGAAAAAGTGTCGGCCTCACTGGTGGCTGGGACCGTGGCAGTGCACATAGGCCGATTTTTTTCCCTATAGTGTGCAAGCATGGCAACTGTTGCCAGAGGGCTTTTGACAAAAACGGAGTTTAGACTGTTTTTAACGGCATATACACTCACATCTCAACATATGGTGGCAGCAGTCGTAATCCTCATACAGTTCTTACAGATCAAGTCTCAAACTTTCAATCTAGGTTAGGAGTTGAATATGTCATTAATTTGTCTGTGTGTGCGCGCATCTGTATGTCTTTTTTTATGCTTTCCTTCTCTTGTTAGCCAGCAAATCTATCTCTGTTAACTATTACTTCTGCAGACAGACTAAGGAATTGTTCACACTAACATCCGGCATTATCGCCTTGCCTGCATGACCGGGTGTGAGATACATGCAGCTGATTAACCCCTTAAGGACCCGTGACATACATGTACGTCATATCTGGGTGTGACTTAAGGTCCAGTGACGTACATGTACGTCATACTGATCGGGCGGCTGCAGGAGCCCAGGATCGCCCAAAAAATAAAAAAACTATGGCTCTCAGACTATATAGACACTAAAACATGATTTTTTTTTGTTTCAAAAATGCTTTTATTGTGTAAAATGAAAAACTAGTAAATGAAAAAAGTAGACATTAGGTATTGCCTCGTCCGTAACAACCTGCTCTATAAAAATATCACATGAACTAACCCCTCAGATGAACACCGTAAAATAAAAAAAAGGTGTCGAAAAAGCCATTTTTGTTACCTTACATCACAAAAAGTGTAATACCAAGCGATCAAAAAGTCAATAGCACCTAAAAACAAAAAAAACTATGGCTTTCAAAATATGGAGACACAAAAAAATCATTTTTAAAAAAAATGCTTTATGATGTAAAACTGAAACAAACAACCAGAAAAAGTAGTCATATTTGGTATTGTCACGTTCGTAACATCCTGCTCTATAAAAATAGCATATGATCTAATCTGTCAGATGAACATTGGAAAAAACAAAAAAAAAGAAACGGTGCCTTGCCTCACAAAAAGTGTAATATAGAGCAACCAAAAATCATATGTACCCTAAAATAGTACCAACAAAACTGCCACCTTATCCCATAGTTTCCAAAATGTTTTTTTTTTTTTTTTTTTTTGGAGTTTCTACTCTAGGGGTGCATCATGGGTCTTCAAATGTGACATGGCAACTTAAAATTATCCCAGTTAATCTGCCCTTCAAAAACCATATGGCGTTCCTTTCCTTCTCTGCCCTGCCATGTGCCCGTACAACAGTTTACAACCACATATGGGGTGTTTAACCCTGGCTTTGTTACTGGAAAAAACAATGGTTTAAAATGGAAAATCTGCCCAAAAAAGTGAAATTCTGAAATTTCATCTACTTTTTCCTTTAGTTCTTGTGGAACACCTAAAGGGTTACCAAAGCTTGTAAAATCAGTTTTGAATACCTTGAGGGGCGAAGTTTCTAAAATGGGGTCATTTTTGGGTGGTTTCTATTATATAAGCCCTACAAAGTGACTTCAGACCTGAAGTGGTCCTTAACTACCTCAGGACCGCCTAACGCACGGTTGCGTCCGGCCGGCGGTTCTGTTGCTCTGGCTGGACGCATTTTCTGTGAACACGCGCGCGTTCACAGTGGCGCGCGTCTCGACAGTTATACTGCAGCCTGCTAGCAATGATCAATCGCTGGCAGGCTGTAGATGCAAAATAAATCGCATCAAACAGGTATATCAGACGCTGTTTTGTTAACAGCGTCTGATATACCTGCTACTTGGTCCTCTGGTGGTCCCATTTGCTGGGATCGACCACCAGAGGACCAGGTAGCTATGTAAAGTTGCACCAAACACCACACTACCCCCGCCCCCCCTCACTTATTAAGCCCTTGTTAACCCCTTGATCACCCTATCTAGATTCCCTGATCACCCCCGTCATTGATCATACCCCTGTAAGGCTCCATTCAGACGTCCCTATGTGTTTTGCGGACACTGGCAATGTGCTTTCCGCATTTTGCAGATCCGCACAATGCCAGAACTATATAGAAAACGCCTTTTCTTGTCCGCAATTGCGGACAAGAATAGGACATGTTCTATATTTTTGCGGAACGGAAGTGCAGACCCGGAAGTGCGGATCCCAAAACACATTGCCCTACTTCTCCTGAGTACGGCGATATTACATGATTGACTCTTTTTTAAGCTTCCAACGTCCCCAAAAAATAAAATGGCATTCACAAAATGATCCAAACATAAAGTAGATATATGGGAAATGCAAAGTAATAACTATCATATGAGGTATCACTATCTGTTTTAAAAGCAGAGAAATTGAAATTTGAAAAGTTGCACATTTTTCATTTTTTTTGTAAATTTGGTATTCTTTTAAAATAAAAAAGCCATTAGATATAATCAAATCTGTTCCAGCCCATCAGACAGGGATGAGCATTTACAATATCTGAAAATGACATTTTTACACCAGGGCTATCATCCTGCTACAATTGAAGATCAGATCAAAAGAGCCACCAAGATCCCCAGAAGTCAACTTCTTCAATACAATGAAAAGCAACAAAACCAGCGCATACCTCTGGTTGTGACCTACAACCCACAACTAGAGGCACTGAGGAAAACAGCCAAAAAATTACATCATGTCCTTACGTAAGGATGATCGACTAGGACGATACTTACTAGCTTACCAACCTCCAAATCGAAGGAATATTCTGATCACATCAAATTCAAGCCCATGTACCACAGAAAAAGGAATTCATCCCTGTAATATAAGATGCAAAACCTGTTGCCATATAATGAAAACAGATAAGATCCGGATCCCCAACACACAGCAAGACAATAAGATCTCTGGGACATACACATGTTCTACATCTAATGTTGTTTATCTGATTATCTGCACTAAGTGTCATGTTGGAGGCCTCTACGTTGGAGAAACAGGACTGAAACTCAATGCAAGGATGAGGTCTCTCCGCCACACAATTAACCTCTTTAGGACGCAGGGTGTACATGTACGCCCTTGTGTCCTGGTACTTAAAAACCCAGGGCGTACATGTACACCCTGCGAATATCCGATCACCGCTGCGCACGTGGCGGTGATCGGAACAAGATGCCTGCTGAAATCAGCAGGCACTTTGCCACAATGCCCAGGGGGGTCCTGTGACCCCCCCATGTCGGCGATCGCAGAAAACCGCAGGTCAATTCAGACCTGCGGTTTTCTGCGTTTCCGGGTAATTCGGGTCTCCGGTGACCCGGAAAAGGATGGTGATCCGTGGTGTAATAATACACCACCAATCACCATCCTTACCGTTAATGAGGATCCATCCCTGATTGGCTGGGCGGTGGGGCGGCGACAGAAGCAAACCTCGAAGCTTCTCCCTCCCCGTCCACAGCCTGCAGCGTTGGAGAAGGAGCAGGAGCTCTGCACCCCAGCGTCCCAGCACCCAGGCACCCCAGCAGCACCAGTAAGCACTCTTCATTTATTTATTTTTTTTTTCTTTGGCCCCACACGCACACTTCAATAAAGTTTATTTTACACTCACGCACACACACTCGCACAACACACACTCCCATGGCCCGCAGGATGTTCTCGGCGGAGGAGGCATATGCCCAGATGCTCTCAGACACCGAGAGCGCCAGTGAGGATGTGGATGACCCCACGTTCCTTCTGTCATCCGCATCCTCCTCATCATCTGATGATGAGCCCCCAAGGCGGCGGAGACGCCGCCAGGCGGAGCCAGAGGAACCCCATGCTAGGGACCCTGTGGCCAGCACTAGTACGAGCAGCCCTGGGGGTCGTACTAGTTTTCCGGCCCACCAGCCAAGTGCACCTGAGCCCCCTACAGGTGAACGAGTCTGGTGCACCCCAGGGGAATACGAGCCTGTGATTCCTGAATTTGTTGGCAATCCAGGAATCCAGATTCCCACAGTGGGATTTACTGAAATTGACTTTTTTCTTTTTTTTTTCAGTAACCCATTTGTGAATCTGATGGTGGAGCAGATGAATCTGTACGCCCAACAGTTCGTTGCTCAGCACCCAGGCTCTTTTTTGGCCAGGCCCGGTGGCTGGACCCCGGTCAGTGCAGCCGAGATGAGGACGTTTTGGGGCCTCGTACTGCACATGGGCCTGGTCAAAAAACCAAGTGTCAGGCATTACTGGAGTGGGGACGTCCTCTACCAGACCCCACTGTACAGTACTGCCATGACACGTCCCAGATTTGAGGCCATCCGGAAATGCCCCCCCGAGGTGATCCTGCCTATGACCGGCTGTATAAGATACGGCCGGTCATCGATCACTTTGGGGCCAAATTTGTGGAGGCCTATGTACCTGGAAGGGAGGTCGCGGTTGATGAGTCTCTCGTTGCTTTCAAGGGGAGACTAATTTTCCGCCAGTACATTTCCTCTAAGCGTGCGAGGTATGGCGTGAAAATGAACAAAATTTTTCAGAGTACCTCAGGGTACACTTACAAATTTCGTGTGTACGAGGGACGAGATTCCCATATTGAACCCCCAGAATGTCCCCCCACTCTGGGTGTTAGCGGGAAACTCGTTTGGGACCTTTTGCACCCACTACTGGATAAGGGTTACCACCTGTACGTGGATAACTTTTATACCAGTATTCCCTTGTTTCAGGCCCTCTCCGCCAGATCCACGTTCGCTTGTGGGACCGTGCGGAAAAATCAACGTGGCCTCCCTGCCCACCCCCTCCAGGTACCTCTCCCCAGGGGTCAGACACGTGCCCTTACCAGTGACAACCTGTTGCTGGTCAGATATAAGGACAAGAGGGATGTCCTTATGCTGACCACAATCCATGGTAACGGCGTCACCCCTGTCTCTGTGCGAGGTACCACGGCAACGGTCCTCAAGCCAGATTGTATCGTCGACTACAATCAGTATATGGGAGGAGTTGATCTATCTGATCAAGTCCTCACACCATATAATGCCATACGCAAAAGCCGGGCATGGTACAAAAAAGTTGCGGTCTACTTGGTACAGGTTGCCTTGTACAACGCTTTTGTACTATGCCGATGTGCTGGCAGCACAGAGACTTTCCTCCAATTCTATGAGGCAGTCCTCAAGGCCCTGATCTTTTCTGACCGGGAAAGAGCAGGTCGGAGTACCTCGTGAATTTGAGGGTTGTCCCTGGCCAACACTTTCCAGGTGTGGTCCCCCATACTGGAAAGAAGGGACGATCCCAAAAAAGTGCAGAGTGTGTCGCAAGACAGAAATACACCACCACTCAATGTGACACGTGCCCCGATCATCCGGGCCTCTGCATTGACGGTTGCTTCAGGGAGTACCACACTTCCATGGAGTTCTAAATTATTATAATCCCAGACAATCCCTTAGAAAATTCATAAAATTATGGCTCTCAGACTTTGGAGACACGGAAACAACTTTTCTTTTTTAAAAATGATTTTATTGTATTTAAGTTTTTAAAAAATGTTGTTTTAGTGTCTCCAAAGTCTGAAAGCCATACATATTGGGAATCGTCGAGTCCGTAATCACCTGATCTATAAAAATAAAATATTACCTAACCCCTCGGATAAAAGCCCTTTAAAAAAAAAAAAAATTTGAAATGAGTTAAAAAAATTTTTTTTTGTCACCTTAGATCCCAAAAATTGTAATAGCATGTCAAAGAAATCAAATGCCCCCTAAAGAAGGGCCAATCAAACCGCCATCTCATCCCGCAAAAAAAGAGCCCCTACATAGGACAGTCACCCCCCCCCCCCCCCCCCAAAAAAAAAAAAGCTATGGCTTCCAGAATGTGGAGGCACAGGACCTTTTTTTTTTTTCAAAGTTGGTTTATGATGTCAAGCTGAAACCAACATATTAATAAAAGTAGTCATATTAGGTATTGCCACGTCCGTAACAATGTGCTCTATAAAAATAACATTTGACCTAACCCCTCAGATAAACGCCGTTAAAAATAATAAAAAAGATGTAAAAAAAAAGCCATTTTTTGTCACCTTAGATCATAAAAAGTGTAATAGCGAGCGATCAAAAAGTCATATGCCCCCCAACCGCCATCTCATCCCGCAAAAAATGAGCCCCTACATTAGACAGTCACCCAACAGAAAAAAAACTGTAGCTCCCAGGCTATGGAGATACTAAAATTATTTAATTTTTGTTCCTAAAAATGATAATATAGTGTAAAATCTAAACAAATTTTATAAAGTAGACATATTAGGTATCGCCGCGTCCGTAACAATCTGCCCTATAAAAATAACATTTGACCCAACCCATCAGGTGAACAGCGTTAAAAAAAATAAATAAATTAAAACCATGTAAAAAAAAAAAAAAAAAAAGGCTAAATTTCCATTTGATCCATTTTTTCCAGTAATAAAGCAAGGGTTAACAGCCAAACAAAACTAAACATTTATTGCCCTGATTCTGTAGTTTACAGAAACACCCCATATGTGGTCGTAAATGGCTATATAGCCACACGGCAGGGCATAGAACGAAGGGAACTCCATATGGTTTCTGGATGGCAGATTTTGATGAACTGGTTTATTTACACCATGTCCCATTTGAAGCCCCCCTGAAGTAGACTAGACTAGAAACTCCAAAAAAAAGTGACGCCATTTAGGAAACTACACCCCTCAAGGTATTCAAAAACTACTTTACAAACTTTGTTAACCCTTTAGGTGTTCCACAAAAATTAATGGCGAATGTAGAAACAATTTTAGAATTTAAATTTTTTGTTACCTTGCCTCAAAAATGTGTAATATAGAGCAACCAAAAATCATATTTACCCTAAAATAGTACCAAAAACACTACCACCTCATCCCGTAGTTTCCAAGATGGGGTCACTTTTATGGAGTTTCTACTCAAGGGGTGCAGCAGGGGGCTTGAAAGGGTACATGGTGTAAATAAACCAGTCCAGCAAAATCTGCCTTTCAAAACCCATATGGCGTTCCCCTCCTTCTGCGCCCTGCCGTTTGGCCAAATAGTAGTTTAAGACCACATATGGGGTGTTTCTGCAAACTAGAGAATCAGAACAACCCATATTGAGTTTTGTTTGGCAGTTAACCCTTGCTTTGTTCCAGGAAAAAATGGATTATAATGGAAAATTTTCCCAAAAAAAAATTAAAAAAAATCGAAATTCCAAAATTGTTTCTCCATCTGCCATTCACTCTTGTGGAACACCTAAAGGGTTAACAAAGTTTGTAAACCCAGTTTTGAATACCTTGAGGGGTATAGTTTCTAGAATGGGGTAATTTTTGGGTGGTTTCTATTACGTAAGCCTCACAAAGTGACTTCAGACCTGGACTGGTCCATAAAAAGTGGGATTTGGCAAATTTCTGAAAAATTTCAAAATTTGCTTCTAAACTTCTAAGCTATGTAACATCCCCAAAAAATAAAATGGCATTCCCAAAATGCTCCAAACATGAAGTAGACATATGGGGTATGTAAAGTCATCAAAATTTTGGGGGGTATTACTATGTATTATAGAAGTAGAGAAATTTAAACTTTAAAATATGCAAATTTTTCAAACTTTTTGGTAAATTTGGCATTTTTTTATGCAAAAAAATTAACTTTTTTGACCCCATTTTAGCAGTGTCATGAAGTACAATATGTGACGAAAAAACAATCTCAGAACGGCCTATGTAAGTAAAAGCATTTTACCACATAAAGTGAACCTGGTCAGATTTGCAAAAAATGGCCGAGTCCTTAAGGTGAAATAGGGCTGAGTCCTTAAGGGGTTAACGAGCAGAAGCTACACTTTCCTGTGGCTAAGCATTTCAGTAGTCAAGGACACAATGTAGAACACATGAAAGTTCCCATATTAAAAGGTAACTTTAAATCCCAAAGAGCTAGAAGAATTTGGGAATACAAATTTATAACACTTCCTGACACTTTGAATACTGGAGTGAATTTGTCCCCAGGATATATGACACACTACAAGATCTAAAGAGTCTTCTATAGACATAGTCAGGGCACCAGGTCTTTGAGATAACATTAATTTAGAAACCATTAAACTTTCACACCCCTTATCTGTAAGATAATTAAGGACTCATTCTCAAGATCTTTGATATGTTCTGTTATTTTTCAAATGTCCATTCATTCCCAATGTCTCTGTTCTTATTGTATATATATATTGCTGTTTCTTCACATATTCTTGTAATACGCCTGATGAAGGGACTGGTGATGTCTATGACTATTTTTGTTAGCCATTAAAAGGTATCAAACCTGCAATAAACTAGTTTTCTATTGGCTAATTTACTTTTAAACCACTTCGCTGTCATGGATTAAAATCCTGCGGGGCACACAAGGACCTTACGCTTATGCTTACGCCAGCACATGTCCAGGACCGCTTGATGTTCGCCAATGACCATCTGGATGATCCATAGGAGGCATGGGAGAACATAATTTGGTCAGATGAGACCAAAATAGAAATTTCCGATATCAACTCCAGTCGCTGTGTTTGGAGGAAGAAGAAGGATGAGTACAACCCAAAGAACACCATCCCAACCATAAAGCATTGGGGTGGACACATTATACTTTTGGGGTGCTTTTCTGTAAAGGGTACAGGACTACTGCACTGTATTGAAGGAAGGATGGATGGGGCCATGTATCGCAAGATTTTGGCCAACAACCTCCTTCCCTAGGTAAGAGCATTGAAGATGGGTCGTGGCTAGGTCTTCCAGCATGACAATGACCCGAAACACACAGCCAGGGCAACTAAGAAGCATTTCAAGGTTCTGGAGTGGCCTAGCCAGTCTTCAGACCTGAACTCAATCGAAAATCTTTGGAGGAAGCTGAAACTCAACAGCCCCGAAACCTAAAGGATCTGGAGAAGATCTGTATGGAGGAGTGGGCCAAAATCCCTGCTGCAGTGTGTGCAAACTTGTAATTGCAAACAAAGGTTTCTGTACCAAATATTAAAAGGAACCTGTCAAACTTTGTGCTGCCCATACTAACGGCAGAATAAAGTAGAGAGAGGCGAGTTGATTTTAGCGGTCTGTCATTTATAAGTTAAAAGTAAGTGGTTGCCAAGAACCAACATCACAATCATTGCAGACTGGGCCTAGAAAAGAGTCATGGCCACCTGAGAAGAGTCATGGTTATTTACAAATTCCTGCTCTCCCTGCCCACCTGCTGATGACTGACAGTCTTCTACCTAGTTTTCTCCTTTTCTCTCTAGGAAAGAACTGCCAATCAGCAGCAGATGGGCAGGGAGAGCAGGAGATTCGGAATAACCATGACTCTTTTCAAGGCCTGGGCTGCAATGATTTTGATGCCGGTTCTCGGCAACCACTTACTTTTAGCTCATGAGTGACACACACACTGAAATCAGCATTTCTGTCACTATTTTATACTGCCCACAGTAAGGTCAGCATAAAGTTGATGACTGGTTCCCTTTAAGTGTTTTTCTATTGTATCAAATACTTATTTCACACAATAAAATGCAAATTAATTATTTACAAATCATACAATGTGATTTTCTGGATTTTGCTAAATCGTCATTGTATCAAATACAAATGAATCTAGCCAACAAAGGAAGCAATATGGACAATCACAATACATTAGTAAGTGGCTTGTATTAGCTTTCTCTACATAATAAATGCTATTTGCTGAAGTGAGAAACCCCTTTAAACAGCGCCAAAGCTATTTCATTTAATCATGGTATCTTGTCAGAACAAAGAAATTCCTAAGTGAGAGATCACTAGCGTGCTACTCACGACTGATACTAGGATGTAGTATTTGAATATCCTGTATTTGTCTTGTATAATCACAAAATTAATTCACTCAACTGTGTGTGTGAACCTATTTATTCTCACATCCAACCTTTAGCTGAAACCCTTATGATCTTGGTGCTATAATAAACAAAAGCGTGCCTCATTCAGATTAGACAACATTGAGACCATGTCAAAATACTGGGGGAAATTCATAAAACTGGTGTAAAGTAGGACTAGCATAGTTGCCCATAGCAACCAATCAGATTCCACCTTTAATTTTCCAAAGGAGCTGTCAAAAATGAAAAGGTGGAATGTGATTGGTTGCTATGGACCACTAAGGCTACTTTCACACCAGCGTTTTTGCTGGATCCATCATGGATCAGCAAAAACGCATCCGTCACAATAATACAAATGTCTGCATCTGTTCTGAACGGATACAGTTGTATTATCTTAAAAATAGCCATGACGGATTCTCTATTGTGTCAGAGAAAATGGATCCGTCCCTATTGACTTACATTATGAGTCATGACGGATCCGTCTTGCTCCGCACCATATCGCGGACATAATAAAAAAAAAGCGCTACTTGCAGCGTTATTCTGTCCGCGATGGGGACGCAACCAAACAGAATAGAATGCATTCTGGTGCATTCAGTTTCGTTAAAAAACTGTCCTAAGCCGCTGGCAGCACCATACAATATCCAGCAGAACGTTTCTAATCTTCCTTTCGTTTCAGCAGTCCAATCCTGTAAAAAGGGTCAGGCTTGAAGTCATGGGGGCAGCGGCCTCCTTACTTCAAGACGTGGTTACCATGCCCCCCTCGCTGTGACTGAGTGTTTATGCCCGACAGCCGGCTGGCTTTACCGAACAGCCAGCTGTCAGTCACAGCGAAGAGGGCGTGGTTACCACGGCTTTAAGCAAGGATCCCGCTGCCCACATGACTTCAAGCCTGACTGGAGGAGCGCGCCGGCCGGGAATATAAGATAATTTTCAGCCCTTTTACAGGATCGGACTACTGAAACAAAAGTAAGATTAGAAACAGGTCTGCTGGATATTGTATGGTGCTGCCGGCGGCAGGGCCGTTTTTAAGGTGGCAGGTTCCCGTTAAAGGCTTATTAAACGGGTGCACTCCTGTCTAAGCGGATGTTTATAACAGTACAGTTGGTTTCAATGTGGTCTGTCTAGCTGTGAAAACAGCCAAAAACAGGACATATTAACCTCCTCAGGACAGCCTAACGCACGGATGCGTCCGGCCGGCAGTCCTGTTGCTCTGGCTGGACGCATCCGTGCGTCATCTCAAGAGACGCGAGATTTGCTGCGAGCGTTCACAGTGGCGTGTGGCTCGGCAGTAATAATGCAGCCTGCCAGCGATGATCAAAGGGGATGCGCAAACGGCCCCAAATTCCAATGAGTACCTTTAGGATTTTTACAGGGCATTTTTACGCATTTAGATTCCAGACTTCTTGTCACGCTTTAGGGCCCCTAAAATGCCAGGGCAGTATAAATACCCCAAATGTGAACCCATTTTGGAAAGAAGACACCCAAAGGTATTCTGTGAGGTGCATGTCAAGTTCACAGAAAAAAAATTTGGGCACAAGTTAGCGGAAATTGATATATTTATTTATTTTTATTTTTTTACAAAGTCCCATATTCCACTAACTTGTGACAAAAAATAAAATGTTACATGAACTCACCATACCCCTCACGGAATACCTTGGGGTGTCTTCTTTCTAAAATGGGGTCACTTGTGGGGTATTTATACTGCCCTGGCATTTTAGGGGTCTCTAAAGCGTGAGAAGAAGTCTGGAATCTAAATGCGTAAAAATGCCCTGTGAAATCCTAACCCTGGGAACACACTTCGCGTGTTCCCAGGGCGCGCATATGATGCGCGCTTCTGCCGCGAAGTGGCTGTTTTATGGAAGCTCGAGTCATATGCGCGCTCCCATAATAGAATATGGGTTGGATCGCGTGTGCTGCCGCGCGATAGTCACGGCAGCCGACGCGATCGCATAGGGCGTTTTACAGCGCGGTCGTCTGCGCTGTAAAACGCCGACATGTGAACCATGCACCTAGGGATGCATGGCTTTTCACATGTTGAAGGTGTGTACCCAGGGTTAAGGTACTCATTGGAATTTGGGCCCCTTTGCGCACCCAGGCTGCAAAAAAGTATCACACATGTGGCATCGCCGTACTCCGGAGAAGTACGGCAATGTGTTTTGGGGTGTATTTTTACATATACCCATGCTGGGTGTGAGAAATATCTCTGTAAATGACAACTTTTTAAATTTTTTTATACAAAGTTGTCAGTTTACAGAGATATTTCTCTCACCCAACATGGGTATATGTAAAAATACACCCCAAAACACATTGCCCTACTTCTCCTGAGTATGGCAATACCACATGAGTTACACTTTTTTGCAGCCTGGGTGCGCAAAGGGGCCCAAATTCCAACGAGTACCTTTTGGTTTTACAGGGATGCTCACAATTTAGCCCCCCCAAAATGCCAGAACAGTAAACACACCCCACAAATGACCCCATTTCGGAAAGTAGACACCCCAAGGTATTCACTGAGGGGCATAGTGAGTCCGTGGGAGATTTTAATTTTTTTTTGCCAGAAGTTAGCAGAAATGAAAACTTTATTATTTATTTATTTTCCTCAGAAAGTGTCATTTTCCGCTAACTTGTGAAAAAAAATGAAATGATAAATGAACTCACCATGCCCCTCCGCGAATACTGGGTTGTCTTCTTTCTAAAATGGTGTCATTTGGAGGGTATTTATACTATCCTGGCATTCTAGCACCTGAAGAAACATAACAGGTACTCAGAAAGTCAGAGCTGCTTCAAAATGAGGAAATTCACTTTTTTGCACCATAGTTTGTAAACGCTATAACTTTTACCCAAACCAATAAATATACACTTATTGGATTTTTTTTTTTAATCAAAGACATGTAGAACAATAAATTTATAGAAAAACTTATATAGAAATGTAGTTTTTTTTTTAAACAGAAAGTGAAAAATTGCATTTTTTTGCAAAAATTTCGGTCATTTTTGATTAATAGCAAAAAAAGTAAAAATGTCAGCAGCAAATGAAAGCTCTATTTGTGAGAAGAAAAGGAGGTAAAATTCATTTGGGTGGTAAGTTGCATGACGGAGCAATAAACGGTGAAAGTAGTGTAGTGCAGAATTGTAAAAAGTGGCCTGGTCATTAAGGGTGTTTAAGCTAGGGGGACTGATGTGGTTAAAGAAAAGTGAAAAACAGGTGCAGGGTGCTTGCCAAGTTGAAAGAACACTCCAATGGTGAACGTGTTAATAGGAGAAAACTTAGGCCCCATTCACACGTCCATGGTTTGTTGCAGATCCGCAACACACCATGCCGGCACTCCCCATAGAGATGCCTATTCTTGTCCGCAGGCTGCAGACAAGAATAGGACATGCTCTTTCTTTTGCAGAGCCGCGGCCGGATGTTTCGGGGCGGCGGCTCCGCAAATGCTGATGCGGAGAGCACATAGTGTGCTCTCAGCATCACGTCCGGCCCCATTCACAATGAATGGGTCCGCATCTATTCCGCAGAATTGCGGAATACATGCGGACTAAAATGCGGACGTGTGAATGGGGCCTTAGGCTTTATTTAGCAAAGTGTTTCCTCACTGGAATAGTGACTTCGAAAGGCCATATATAAAAATAAATGGAATAATGTGTCAGGTGGCTCAATTAATCAGGTTCTCATGGAAAAGGTGCTCTCACTCTGAATGGCCACCACGCAAAAGGCCAAAAGAAGAGAAGAGAAATACGTATGTAAGGAGATTACAGAGTGGGCACTCAATATCAGGATCGGATGCAAGGAAACACAAATAGTAAAATAAAAGTTATTTTAATAAAATGACAGAAAATCTACAACATACTGAAATATAAACATGAACATAAACCCCACGCTAAAACTTTACCAGTACAGTTGTGTTCAAAATTATTCAACCCCCACTGAAATTGAGTGTTTTGGCCAGTTTGACATTGATTTTAATCATTTCAGTCATCTTGTTTAAAATTAAATCAAAGAGGAACTTGTAAGTCAGACAAATATAACATAACATTTATAATGAAATAACGAAAAATGTCTTTTCTGTGCTCACATCATTATCAGTTTTATTCAACCCCCAAGTGACATTCAATCTTAGTACTTAGTACAACATCCTTTTCCAGTTATAACAGCTTTTAAACGTGAAGCATAGCTTGACACAACCGTCTTGCAGCGGTCTACGGGTATCTTCGCCCATTCTTCATGGGCAAAAGCCTCCAGTTCAGTCACATTCTTAGGCTTGTGCGCTGCAACTGCTTTCTTTAAGTCCCACCAGAGGTTCTCAATCGGATTTAAGTCTGGTGACTGCGATGGCCACTTCAAAATGTTCCAGCCTTTAATCTGCAACCATGCTCTAGTGGACTTGGAGGTATGCTTGGGATCATTGTCCCGTTGAAAGGTCCAACGTCTCCCAAGCCTCAGCTTTGTGACGGACTGCATCACATTTTCATCCAATATCTCCTGGTACTGAAGAGAATTCATGGTACCTTTCACACGCTGAAGCTTCCCTGTACCTGTAGAAGCATAACAGCCCCAAAGCATGATTGACCCCCCGCCATGCTTCACAGTAGGCAAGGTGTTCTTTTCTTCATAGGCCTTGTTCTTCCTCCTCCAAACATAGCGTTGATCCATGGGCCCAAACAGTTCTAATTTTGTTTCATCAGTCCACAGAACACTATCCCAAAACTTTTGTGGTTTGTCCACATGACTTTTGGCATACTGCAGTTGTCTCTTCTTATTCTTTGGAGACAGCAAGGGGGTGCGCCTGGGAGTTCTGGCATGGAGGCCTTCATTACGCAGTGTGCGCCTTATTGTCTGAGCTGAAACTTCAGTACCCGCATCTGACAAATCTTTTTTCAGTTCCTCAGCAGTTACACTGGGACATTTCTCCACTTTGCGCTTCAGGTAGCACACAGCAGTCAAAGTCAGCATCTTCTTTCTGCCACGACCAGGTAGCGTTTCAACCGTGCCCTTTGCCTTGAATTTGCGAATGATGCTTCCTATGGTGTCTCTTGGTATGTATAACATCTTTGCAATCTTCTTATAGCCATTGCCCTTCCTGTGAAGATAAATCACCTCTTCTCTTGTTTTCCTGGACCATTCTCTTGACTTCACCATGTTTGTAAACACACCAGTAAATGTCTAGAAGGAGCTGAGTATCACAGTCATTTTAAATCTGCCTAATTGGTGATTATTATGCTTGATTGCTGCTCCTTGACATCCAGAGGTGTTTTCAATACCTGATCGAAAGCACTTGAATGAACCGCTCTTCTTAAGAGTGGTAGTCTTTAAGGGGTTGAATAATTGTGTCAATGAAGAAATCACAAAAAAAACATTTAATACTGTATTACAAAAATAATTGATGTCATTTTAGTTGCATTTGGTTCTTTAAGAAGATCCACATAAAATTGGGCAGCATTGGGCGAACTATCTCATGTGGATCTTCTGTTGATTTCTACATATTTTGTGCAGATACATTACTATCCAGTCAAGGATTCAAAGGCTCCACAAAATTCCCTATACAAGGTGGACTTTAGGACCTGGTCTCCACTCAGAGAACACTTCACCTGGTCGTATGACATGTCATGTGGGACGCTGCATGCAACTGTGTCTGAAGCATTACAGGAAAGTGGATGCCATTTATAGCTACATGTGGAGACCTAGCCGCCATCTGCAACATTTACCACTGGAGCGGTAACGTTTTTTCTGCACATTAGTACCACTAATACTCTATTCACCTCTTTTTTATACTGTGGGACTCTAGCATATTCTCCAAGTGAGAACTTGGGGGTTATTGGACCTCAGTAAAACACCATCCCAGTAATTTACATCCACTGAGGAGACTCCATTGCCGTTTATGTCAGTATTTTTATTCTGTTACTCCGTGAATGTTACATCCGCATTTTTACGCCATCTACTGGTAAAGTTTTAGCGTGGGGTTTATGTTCATGTTTATATTTCAGTATGTTGTAGATTTTCTGTCATTTTATTAAAATAACTGATTTTACTATTTGCGTTTCCTTGCATCCGGTCCTAATCTCCTTACATACACATATAAAAATGTTCATGACAGATCAGTCATGGCTATTTTAAAGAATACAACTTTATCCATTCATAACAGATGCAGACGTTTGTATTATTGTGACGGATGCGTTTTTGCTGATCCATGACGGATCCAGTAAAAAACACTGGTGTGAAAGTAGCCTTAGTGGACCATAGCAACCAATCACATTCCACCTTTTCATTTTTGACAGCTCCTTTGGAAAATGAAAGGTGGAATCTGATTGGTTGCTATGGGCAACTAAGCCAGTCCTACTTTACACCAGTTTGATGAATTTCCCCCAGTATTTTGACATGGTCTTAATGTTGTCTAATCTGAATGAGGCACGCTATTGTTTATTATAACACCAAGATCATAAGGGCTTCAGCTAAAGGTTGGATGTGAGAATAAATAGGTTCACACACATAGTTGAGTGAATACATTTTGTGATTATACAAGACAAATACAGGATATTCAAATACTACATCCTAGTATCAGTCGTGAGTAGCACGCTAGTGATCTTTCACTCAGGAATTTCTTTGTCCTGACAAGATACCTTGATTAAATGAAATAGCTTGGGTGCTGTTAAAGGGGATTCTCACTTCAGCAAATAGCATTTGTTTATTTTTTTACAGAACCAGCTTTTTTTTTTTTTTCTGTTATTTTGACGGATCAGAAGAACAAAAATAACAGTGAGGTGAACTCTCCCTTACAAGTAAGAAGCAAAAGTAGAGATATACAAATATAAGTACATAC
Source organism: Bufotes viridis (assembly GCA_033119425.1). Taxonomy (NCBI): domain Eukaryota; kingdom Metazoa; phylum Chordata; class Amphibia; order Anura; family Bufonidae; genus Bufotes; species Bufotes viridis. The sequence continues at coordinate 95,725,044 of CM065596.1, read as the reverse complement.
ATCAGGAATATAAAAACAAATCAAAGTTCAAAATGAGGTATCAATGTTCTCGTTCAGTCCATTAGGCTGTAAAGCTGACAGCTTAAGGATCCAAAAAGCTTCCCGTTGTTCTACTCTCTTCGGTCTGTTGGGGTTATTAGCTGAAATCAGCTTGTTCAATGGAAAAGGAGATTATAAGAGTCAAATTTAGAACTCATTTCACACTACTGTATTTGTATCCACATCCATTCCGCTATTTTGCAGAATGGATGCGGACCATTCATTTCAATAGGGCCACAAAAGATGTGCTCCGCAACCCAGCAAAGATGTCCTAAGACGGTTATGTGTTTTAGAGCCATGTCTGGAAACGCTATTCTTTGGGTAGTTATTCAATACATTTGATCTATGTTTATTCAAACTGTGAAATGGTTGTGTGGTCCAGCCAATGTATTGAAGATTGCATAGGCATTAGTGTAAATAAATGACATTCAGCATTACAGTTCACCAAGGTCTTGATCGAGAAAGGATTTTGTTCTGTGTGGTACGGTTTGGCAACAGAGACAACGTTTGGAACCACATCTGTAGTGATGTTGGTAAAAGGGTTTAATGGCTTGGTGACAGAGGGGTCTACGTACACAACTGAGGGCTAGGATGTTGCCAAAAGTGATTAGGAGAGGTCGGAATCTCTTTGGCTAGGATGTTATCACTCTTCAACATGTGCCAGTGGCAATGGAGGATCTTGTTGATAATATAGTTTGACCTGAATTGTATGTGCTGATGAAATTATGATTTTTTTTTGGGAGGGAAAGAGGCAGTCTGCTTAGATCAAAGCAGTGTTTTTCTTGATGGCAATTTTTTTTAGTTGTGGGGGATAATGTTTTTCTCTAAATAAGTTTTCTAGGATTTGGGCTTGTGTGTAAGTATGGTCACTTGAGCAGTTTCTGTGGATGCGTTGGATTTGTCCAAAAGAAATATTTATCAGGGGGGATAGAGGGCACTGTAAAAATCTGTTATCAACATTTTAAAAATGTGTACTGGGTTCAAGAGTTTTTGTATCTTTCTTAGTAATTAGGAGATCAAGGAACTCAATATGAATGCAGGAGAATTGGTAAGAGAAGGAAAGCCCCAAGTCATTGTTATTAAGAGCACTGAAAAATGAAACAATATCCTCAGGGAAACCACACCAAAGCAGGAACAGGTAATCTATGTAGCAGTGGCAAAATATAATATTGTTCTTGTACGTATCCTGGTAATGAATGGGCATTAGTTCAAAAAGGCTTATGTACAAAATTTGCATAAGATGGAGTGAAATGAGTTCCCATGGCACAACACGTTGTCTGTTAGTATAAGGTGCATTGAAAGTCAAATATATTTTTGTGGAGGATAAAATAGATACCATTGGTGGGAAACGGTTTCTGTTCAGGAGGCATGTTATGATCCAGAGAGAGGCATGTTCAACAGTCAAGATCCCTTTGTTATGATGGGTATTGGAATACAAAGAGGAGACATCTGCTGTGATTAGAGATATACCAAGGTGTTTATGTGGTACTGTTCACTGTATTCAGTTCAAATGATTTGGGAGAAATCTTTTACATAGGAGGGATGGGTGACTACCGATTTTTGTAAATGTAAATCAAGAAAATGGGACAGATTACTGGTTAATGAGCCCATTCCTGAGATAAGGCTACCGGGGAGATTTATGAAATTGTTATGCATTCTGGGTGGTAAAAAAAGGGGATGGTTATTTGATCATGAGAAATGTTTTTTCTTTTTTGTTTATAAGTTTGTTGGTGGCTGCTGTTGATAAATGAGTAGAAAGCTTCTGTTCAGCCTGTAAGCGTTTATAAAGTGATTCGTCTGAAACTTCTGGTATGGCCGCGTTTTAACATAGCTCCCCAGCCCTTCTGCAGAATCAAGCAGCCATCACTGCCATCCCACCACCAGGGAACAATCCCTATCTCCATCTGCAAAAGGCACCTTGCAGTGTACACCAAGTGGCCTGGAAAGAGGAGAGGAAAACATATAGGAATCCTGTACTTACTGAGGCTGCAGGAGGACAGGCACGTGGCCTGGAGAACAATGAAGAGGACCCAGCGCAGGAGCGAGAGTAGGACGGGTCCTTGACCCCAGGGGATACAAGGTACAGGGGGAAGAAAGTTGGGGTACTCCCAAGTCACTCTTCATAAAACCTACTACTGTTGACTTTGCTGGGTCCATTTCCCAGGCACACGAACTGTGAGCTACTGCTGCCGCCATCTAGTGGCCACTTGAGGCACCAACTCTGCATCAATACTCTTACCTCTGCCTGCTGTCTACCGTAAACACTTCACTGTTAGAAGGAAATACTATCAGACTAAGACCAATACACTTCAGGACAAACTTGATGATCTGAAGAATCGGGAGAGGCGAAATAAACTCAGATTTAATCGGCATCCCTTAATAATTAACTCAAGACTTATTGATTGCATACCTAACCACTGACCTACCACAGGCTTTAAATCTACCCTGCCATGTTGATCTGCTAACTATAGAAAAAGCTCATTGCACTGGACCTCCACAAGACCAAGGAGCAGGCCGTCCGAGAACAGAAACAGCAAGATATCATAACTGGACTATCAAAGAGCAAATTCTCAGAGCATATCGACGCTCCACGACGGTGATGATCCAGGAATGGAAGATCCTTATCCTTCAAGACTTCTCAGCCCAAGTGACACAAAAGCAGAAGGCGTTTAATCCAATTTGCAAGTTCCTACATGACAGCAATATTCGCTTCCAACTCCTCTACTTAGCTAAGTTACGTCATGGAACAAGGAAGACCTTGATTTTATGAAGACCCTGTGGTTGCCAGTCGTCACTTTAATCTTGCTGCAAATGACTGATCCTCAATACTAAATATCCTAATGGGAGGGGATACCCCCCCCCCCACCCACAGGGCTTTACACTCTTTCCATGATCTAAGCCTAACAATGTTCTGTCAGGTCTTTTATTCGGCCTTAGGGCTGCTAGAATACCCCATTACATGCCACAGTTAGCTACTGTTGTCGGTTTGCTTGATGTTTTGTTTGGTTTGTGTATTGGCTCATCTCTGAACCTGTTTCAAGACATATTAGAAACTTACATTCATCCAATAATTATATCAGATCATGCCCGATCACTCTCAGTTTTGGCGGTTGCCCTGCATGTGTTAACACCAACAAATGGAGACTTCCTTCCTATCTTTATAAATCGGAGGACTTTCGACCATACCTACAACAAATTGGGGAAACTACACTGATGATAAAATTCCCCATTGGAAAGACATAGGATTATTGTGGGCCACCTCCAAGGCGGTCATGAGAGGTCATGTTATCAGTTACCTTGCATGTAAAAGGGAAAAAGCATAGGCAGCGATTTTTGACACTACATGCTGAAGTCTTGAAAGCTCAAGCTGCAAAAATACACTAAATTGCTATTTTAGGGCTACAGAGTAGGTTTAGTGCTAGAAAAACTGACACGGCCCGAACAGACAACGCACAATCCTGCAAATCAGAGATCCAACTACAGGACACACGACACCTAACCCCAATACCATAGAACAACAAACTTCTATAAAGATCTGTACAGGGTGGACCCAAATACCATTGATTAGTTTTTGAACTCGCCGACACTCCTGGGCATCTCTGAAGATCTTAGGGACCTTCTGGACTCAAATATTATGGCGGAGAAGGTACGAGGCATTTTTATCTCATCACATAATGGCAAAACCAGGCCCGGATAGATTTCCAGCTGAATATCACAAACTACTATTACTCTATATGGTTCCCCACTTGATGCGACTACTCAGAGCAATATACCAAGGAACAGGTTAAGGTTGATATCTTTCTGGACTCTGGGACCATACTTCTCCCAAAACCTCACAAAGACCATAAACTTCCCCCAATTATACCGCCGATCTCTGTCTTTAAATCAGAATTTTAAAATATTGAAGATCCTAGCCAATAGATTACCATTGATACTCCCCTTAACAATTCACAATGATAATTCACATAGCCTACACAACGAGGATTTATTGTTAATAGATATTCTACCAAAAACATCCAAACAGCCGTTTATGTTACTAGACCTAGATGCTACATAAGAGGCTTTGGTTCAGTATTCAGCCAGTATTTAATCCATATCCAAACTATCTAGCACATCCCTTATTATAAACGGCAAACAATCCACCCCAATAGACATTTTGTGGTACTAGACAAGGCTGTCCCCTATCCCCCTTGCTTTTTAACATCTCCCTTGATCCTCTACTACGCTATTTACAAACCACAAACATCTTCCAAGGGATTCAAGTATGAACAGGGAGATCAGCAGAATCACCTTCTCAGACAATATCATTATATTGCTCTCAAAACAAACAATCCTTGTGATGAAAAAAAGAATTAACTTACTATACCGCACGTACATTTAGGGGGGAAACAGGCTAGAATATCATACCGCACCCTTCAACAACCAAAACTGAATGGTGGCCTCAACTTCCCTAATGTGTGAATGTACAATCTAGCGGCATTGGCTAGATACTTGATAGATCGGACACAAGGGTCCTCCCACTATACCGATGCCGAATTAGACCAATGCCTCTGCCCTCAAACGAATCTGATAAACGTAATGCATGCGCAATACCCCCCAGAACACATGTGGGGTAACCCCCTACTGATCACCGGCTGGAGAGCTTGGAAAAAAAAATGAGAACCCTAAAAGGATTACACCCGAATTACTCCCCCCCTCCACCCACAAATTCAGCAGGGGAAATCCCATAACCTATATTATTAATGGCAGAGGCAGGGTATCTCACACGCATTGGTCAACTCTTAGAAGAAAATGAATTTAATGTTCGGAAATTTGTTTTGTAGCTCTTGAGAGAATTCTACTTCTTACAAACACAAAGCTATGTGAGAGGCGTTACGAAAAATATCCCTGCAAGAGTGGACATCATCCTTCACTACCCACTTTACTAACAAGACTACTCGCAAAGCCTTTATAACACAAATCTATACATACTTTCAAACGTCTACAGACTACTTTACTTCTAACCTGGTCTTAACGAAATGGCAACAAGAGGACCCTGACCTTACCTTTTCACTGAGCTTACTGGTTATTGACCAGACATATCCATTTCTCCCTTCTTCTATATATACTGAAATTATGCTGAAGATTACCCATAAATCATATCCAACGCTGTTACGGAGATATAAGATGGGTTTATATTTGACCTCACACTGTTTGTGAGCAGCAGACAACTCCCTTATAAAATTCCACGTGGCAATGTCCACAAATAACAGCATTCTGGACGAGAACACACGCCTTTACCACAAAACACCTCGCACCACAAGCCCGTTAGACTCCACCTGGGCTATATTTAGCTTCATATATAAACATAATAACCTTATATATGTATAGAATACTACACATAGTGGCAGCAGCTGCCCGCAAAGCTAGACTGCAAGTATGGAAACGACCCTTAACCCCCTCGTCAACTATTTTTGGATGAACTGTCTTATGTAATGAAAAGTGGACTGGGTAGAGGCAGCACACCATAAAGAACGTCACATAAAACACTTCTTTGAGGTCTGGGGAAACCACCACCAATAATTCCTTACCACCCTTGCAGACTAGGAACCCCTCTCAATCTAGGACCATTCCAACACAATTTAAAAAGAAAGCAATCAACCCACCCAGCAACAACCTTTCAATAAAATCCCCAAAACAATTCATGTCACCCTGACACAATCAGCCCATCCAATGCCTGCTAACCTGCACAAACCCATTTTACCTTCACATTCTGTTTCATCACAAATTTGACCCACAAAAACTCTCTATTCCTTCACTTTAATCACAATTCTTATCCACAGCCATGTGAATAGCCCCATTGGCTTCAATCAGCCCTAAGAATGGTTGTGACGGTCGTGTGAACATAGACAAAGATTTTCTGAAGACAAATTACTGTTCAGCATTTACAATCTTGGCACCAGATGACCCAGTATCTGCCTGGCCTTTGCTGCAGTACTATTCCCATCTTTACTAGAGCAGTCATCCTCCATGTGTTAAGACTGGTGTTTCTTATGGCATTCTTAATAAAGAAATCCATTGGGTTAAGATGTGGCAAAATTATTAAGATGCGCTGGCCAGCAAGGAGCAGATTTCAGGTGTAAGGCTACTTTCACATTAGCGTTTTTTTGCGGATCCGTCATGGATCTGCAAAAACGCTCACAATACAATAATACAACCGCATGCATCCGTCATGAACGGATCCGGTTGTATTGTGTCTTCTATAGCCATGACAGATCCGTCATGAACACCATTGAAAGTCAATGGGGGACGGATCAGTTTTCTATTGTGTCAGAGAAAACGGATCTGTCCCCATTGACTTACATTGTGTGTCTTGCTCCGCACCACATGGCGGACAGAAAAACGTTGCAGGGCAGGCAGCTTTTTGGTGTCTGCCTCCAGAGAGGCAAACCGATGCATTCTGAGCGGATCCTTTTACATTCAGAATGCATTAGGGCAAAACACTAATGTGAAAGTACCCTAATGTGTGTCGGTTTTCTATTATACATTTTGTAAAACTGGCCAGGGTATCAAAAGCTGTTCAAGACATGCATACAGTACATTGCACAAGACACAGCACTGTAGCATTGTCCATGGAGAACGTACTTAAATGGTGATAAACAGTAGAAAAGAAAGATACAGCATATATATCTCTAAACACTCCCCGTAATTGAAGAAGTGTTTAGAACTGAATATAAACAAACAAAAGAATAAAAACAACAACTTCCAAATATTAATTCCTACATCCCTATGCTGAATTACAACTTTGTAACAAACTATGCACTTATCTACAAACTCATAGTTTACTGTATACCTGCAAATTTCACTCCAAAAATCTTGAAAAACAACACCTGGTTAGTGACAAATTTGTTCTTCTCAAGAAAGATTGGTTAATTTGAATCCTGTCTCGATGAAAACGCCTTTCAGAAGACTACTATACTACCATAGTAGTGAATAGCTGGGCTTGCGCAGTTCACTTTCCATCACTTCATGGGGGCCAATCTGTGGATAGGAGGGGATCCCAGAGGAGGGACTCGTGCCTTCCTAATTTTGATAGCATATCCCAGTTTCCCACTTTCAAGAGAACCTGTCACCGTAGCAGATTTGTTGGAAAACAATCAGTAAAACTGTAATCTATACATATAACACTCTGCTCTTTCTGAACTTAAGATCGCCCTGTGTACAAATATCAGTGACTGACAACTATCTCTCTATACCCACTTACACAGTGAATGGTGTCAATCACAGATGGCCCCCCATGTACACCTTAAATCAGAAAAAGCAGAGATTTAAATGTATTGATTACAAATACTACAAAATCTTTTCCTACAATACTATAGATCAATCTTCTCAGCTTCATCTGTTCTATAACACACTGCCTGCAGATTGCATTGAAATACATGGCGGCAGATTTTCTTTAATGCTACAGGTGTATAGCAAACAGGGCCATCAGCAAGGCTGTACTACAGTCAGATGCCCAGAGCAGATAGGTGGCCAGACACCCTCAGCCTCATTAATATTGACTTCAGTACAGTGAATACTAGTGAAGCTTCAATACAATATGGGTTGGGAGGGGGGCCTCTACCAGCACAAAGACATTTACTGAATAAATCATTTTATAGGTCTCAGCCAGGAATTAAACCCCTGACTTTCTGAATGGTTGTTGTACTGTTAGCATTTTCTGTGCCTTAAAAGCTGCTAAATAGTATTACTATTTTCTTTAGAGGAATAATAAATATTTAGTATTACTGTTTAGTAGGCTTTTAGGCACCTTAACTTAGCAACTTTTCTTTTATAGCAAAAGAAGATTTTGAAAGTTCAATTTTTCAACCATAACCTTTACTAAAGAAATTATTTTACAGGTCTCTGTTAGCCTTTTAAAAGGATTCTGTCAGCAGATTTTACCCTTATAACCCAAACACATGTTCATATCCAGACTAATAAGTAGAATGCTAAGATGGCCTTATTATACCTTACTGTGGCTCTATTTGCACAAAAATCAGCTTTTAATAACCTGTCACTTACTTAAGGTGCCCAAGGGAAGGTCCGTTAATACAGGGTGCCCCACCGCACCCCTTGCCGTCCGATGCCCAGCGCCGCCTTCCATGTCTTCAGCGCTGCCTTTCACAGCTCAGCGCCGCCTCCGCAATCCTCCCCGTCCCTCTGCCAGATCCCACGCCTGCAGGGAATATCCGGGTTAAGCGAAGTGCGCATCATGCCGGCGCATGCGCACTTCGCTCAACGAAGCCACTGCCACCAGATCCCGTGCCTGCGCACTAGGCTCAGCCTACTGCGCCCGTGCGAACTCCTAGCAGCGGCTTCGTTGAGTGAAGTGCGCATGCGACGCTCATTCGCTCAATATATCCAAACAGCGCTCAGATGCCACAAACACGGCCAAATCGCCATGGGGTTTAAGTTTAGCATGGGTTGATGAGAGGGCCCATAATCCTGGGGCAAGAGGCTGGCAACCAGGCTTCTCCAGCACCCAGTGGCGAGGTTGATTTCGCCACATTTCTCCCCTTTTCCAAACAGACCAACAGGGTATTTGACCTTCTGTCGGTCAGTGCCCTTGTTAGTCCAGCAGCCCACCCACAAAACAGAAATAGCAGTACAGCCCACCCACAATAAATGGTTACTACACCTGAGCAAGGGATAAACCTGTTCATGTGCCTCACTACGGCTGTGTGGGGGACTGGTAGACTGCCTTGGTGGGTTGCTGAGTGGGCAGAGACCAGCGGTACTCTGCCCTGGTGCCAGCGCTACCACGGAAGTAGCCTGGTTGTTGGAGGGGGAGACCGACTGTCTCCCCTTTAGATACACAGCTCTGCTGTTGTAGGGAGAGATTGACTGTCTCCCCTTTAGCTAGACCACCATGCTGCTGCGGGGGGAGACCGACTGTCTCCCCTTTGGCTAAATGGCCCTGTTGCTGGGGAACAGGACCGACTGTCCCTACCCCCTGTGCTGTGAGTGCAGAGACCACGGTCCCATCTACACTGTTGTGGGGCTTACGGTCTCCCCCTGGTGCGTTAAACTGCCGCTGGGGGATGGAAACTGGGCTCATAATTCCCTGTAAATCACACGGCCGATGGGGAATGGAGACAATGCTCTTCTCTCCCTGCAAAACATACTGCCACTGGGGAGCAGGACCGACTGTCCTTACTCCCTGAAAATCTGGCTGCTGTTGGGGATCTGGGCCGACTGCCCAGCATCCCTGTAGGGCCGGTGTAGAGATCTCAGTCCCATCTCCACTGTTGTGGGGCTTACTTTCTCCCCCTGGTATGTTAAGCTGCCGCTGGGGAGAGCAGGTAACAAGCTCCTCTCCCATACATACTTCCAGCCTCTCGGGAGGGAGACCGACTGTCGCCGCTCCCAATACAGTGTCCTGTTGCTGGGGAAAGGAGACTGGGCTCGCTATTCCCTGTAGGACACTCTGCCGCTGGGGGATAGGACCGACTGTCTCTGCCCCCTGTAACTCAGCCTGCCGCTGGGGAATGGAGACTGGGCTCATAATTCCCTGCAGGACCGGTGGGGAGACCTCGGAGCCACCTCCACCGGCCACCTGGGGTTCTTCCCAGTAAGCTTTCACAATATCCTCCTAGCTGAAGGGCTCTGGACCTGGGTCTGACACACTGCTCTCTCGCTGAGTCCTCTCACTGGAGCGGAACAGCTGCTGGGAGTCCTGTTCCAGCTCCATCTCCCGGGTCACCAGGTTGACCAGGTCTTTCTCAATTTTGTGAGTGTCATCCCATTCATACCTGCTCTCCCGCCACTCAAAGAGGTCCCTGAACTGGGCTTGTGTAGGGCTTTCAAACTTCAGCTCTGAAAAGTCTCCCATAACAAGCCAGGACAATCAAACTCCTCTCCCTCTGGCTTGTCATGCTCATCTGTCCTGGGTAGGTTCTGTGCCCCATACCACCAGAGCGCCTGGTAGGAATCTTCCGGCCACAGCTCCTGCCATGCTAGATGTTCCAATTCCTCCTGGGGCTCCTCTCCCAGGAAGGGCATCCGCAGGGCTACTCGCTTCTGCAACCGCTGGTATTTCGTGGGGAGTCTCTCGTCTAGCAGATACTTCACAATACCCAGTGCCTGGTACCAGAAGCCTTTGCGGGCTGTATCTTGGTCATCCATGACACCCTCATCGTACTCCACTGCTGTTTCCATTCTGCTGTAGCCAGGGGCGCTGTACGGATACTAGCGTTGCCCTCAATATGTTCCATTAACGGTGTCTCCGAGCTGCTTCTCCTCGCACTAGGATGCTATCCCACTGCTTGCCACCAATGTAACGGATCTCCTGGCACCCCGACCGGGTACCTCTGTCGATGGATGCTCCTAGTGCTTTCCGAGGACTCCAAGCACTCCACTTGACACTGTAAGCGCTGCAGACCCCACAAACTGGCAAAGCTTGGTTGAGGTCTCACCGTCTCCTACCCACCCTGAACCTACGACAAGGCTCCAGGCTCCAGTGGGTGAACCTCTCCTAAATCCAGAGAGCAGGAACAGCTCTTACAAGAGCTAGGATTTATAGCCAGGGGAGTATGCAGCGTATAGCAATCCCCATACACATGAGACGAAGCTCTATGTTGAATGTAAAACAGGAACTCTTTATTGAACACACAAGTATTGACTTATACACATTTTCCAACAAGGTTACCACCCCCGTGGACCTGGTTGGGAACTGAGGACATGACCTAGCAGCCAATCCTTTACAGCTTTACAGTTTAAACACTCCCATACAAAATCCTCCCCTCTGCCTGTGATACAATTACCTTACACAATGGGTTGAGGTAATTATCACAGGCAGGAGAATACATAGTTTTAAACAATGTCTTCTGTCCTGGAGACAACCGAGGAGTAATTTAATTATCTCTGAGGACAAAGGCAAATCGCCCAAAACACACGTGGGGACAATAGGACATCACTATTCAAATATACAATGTCCCAACCATTACAGTATATATAGACATTTAACATATCCCCAGATGGCTTGGATCTGAGTGCTCAATATATCAAAACAGCGCTCAGATGCCACAAACACAGTCAAATTGCCATGGGGTTTAGGTTTAGCATGGGCTGATGAGAGGGCCTATAATCCTGGGGAAAGAGGCTGGCAACCAGGCTTCTCCAGCACCCAGTGGCGGTTGGTTTCGCCACACTTACTTACTATTAAATATCACTAACATTATTTGGTACGCCTGTAATCATAATGACCCATACAATATAAAGAATGTTTTTTTTCCACTTAATTTAATGCGTAATAAATAGAATTGATAGACATTAAAACCTGACATGTTTATGGCAAAATGGTCTGAGGCAAAAAAAAAAAAGAAAGTTATAGCTGTAAGAATATAATATTAACCAGCTATTGATCGGAGGGGGCGGGGGAATTAACTAAAACTTAAATTTTACTAGTCAATTAAAATGAACGCAAAAACAAAACACCAAAATACGAAACATATAGTAGACAGAGGTTAATATGGTGATATATACCCCATGACTGTGAGAGGGGCCATTGGGAGTCTCACGTGGTTTGTATGGGTACCTGAAATTCCTGTTGGCAGCTCTGGTTGCAAAAAGAGATTTATCCGTTCAAAACTTCTGGACCTCCTGTATCTACCATAAAGGCAAGCCAGGCGATTGCTATCAGCAGAGTGTAACCAAAAATTTCTGGGTCTCGTACCAAAATATTGAATGCCCCAACCACCCTTCCTGCAGCCTCCCACTCACTCCTAGAACTGACACCTCTCCATGAATTTTACTACACTGGACAAACGCTTTAAACATAGATTACAAGCAAGTAACTGATAAGCCAATGGTTCTATTATGACAGTAGATGCCATAATAATACGGTATATATACTACATTAAACACATAAACCTACCTTTTTTGCAGGCTAGATAAGTTTCATCATGCATTTTTAGTGAGGCTCCTAATGACAACAGGCAGTAGAGTGACTATCCTTTAGCCTGGCAAGTGCAGAAACCCAAGCTCTGCACCTGGCAGCCGCACATTATTTGCTGGACCCCCGAAGGGTCCGATATTGGCCTGGTGGAAAACACAACCCTTGCGTTCCCTACAGTTACACCACTGGCTATGAAGCCTGGCACTAAACTACTGTTCCTGAAATAAATTTCAGCATTGCTGGAACCCTGACGGGTCTGATCACAAGGGAACTGGCTATGACCCTTACATTCCTTAACACCACTAGCTATGGAGCCTAGAAAAACTCCTCCTGTTCCTGAAATAAATCAACAACATTTGCTAGTGGTCACTGCTAGTGGGAGTTTACAGTTGCCAGGAAGGTAAACAGCAACTGTATTAAATTGCAATTAACTAAGCCCCCCCCCCCCCGTGCGGCTGCAGGCAGATAGTTTTACATATTTAGTGAAATAGGAGACAAAGAGCTGTATGGAGGAGTTTTATCAGTGTATATATACCCATTGCCTGGCATAAATACATTGAGATACATGGTGGTCAGAATGAGTGCCATATTTATGAAGCACCTGCTCCACTTTTTTCAACACGGAAGTCAGGCAATTTTTTTAATAAACAAACATTTTCTCAGCATAATAAAAGAAATTATAAATACATAAGGGTACTTTCACATTTGCAGTATAGCTATCCGGCAGGCTATTCGGCTGGTGAACAGCCTGGCGGATCCGCCATGCCACAAGTACCCGTGCTCTGCCGTGCTTCCGCTCCGCCCCTATTGACTATAATGGGGCGGCGGGCAGAGCTACAGTGTAGCACGTCTGTGCACGGCAAAGATCGCCGGACTAAAAAGTTGGACCTGCAGTACTTTTAGTCCTGCGATTTCCGGCTGTGCACTGCCGTGCTGCTTGGAAGCTCCGCCCCCTGCCCCATTATAGTCAATGGGGACGGAGCGCACATGGCAGTGCACGGGTACTTGCGGCATAGCGGATCAGGCAGGCTGTTCACCCGCCGGAAAAGCCTGCCGTATAGCTATGCCGCTAGTGTAAAAGTATCCTAAGAAATCTCTTACTCTTTGCTATGGGACCTTATGAGATTTATGTATACCCTGCCTATAAATAAATAAATGAATAAATGGATGATTCCAATTAGGCAACTTTCACACTCACGTTTTGGCTTTCAGTTTGTGAGATCCGTCATGGGCTCTCACAAGCAGTCCAAAACGGATCAGTTTTGCCTAAGGCCTCTTTCACACTAGGGTTGTTTCTTTACGTCCTAGAGTTCCGTCCTCGGGGCTCTAGGACGGAAAGAAACTGATCAGGATAATCCCAATGCATCCTGAATGGAGAGAAATCCGTTCAGGATGCATGAGGATGTCTTCCGTTCAGTATGTGAACGTTTTTTGGACGTTGGCAAAAGCGCAGCATGCTGCGGATTTGTCTCCGTCCAAAAAGCCGGAAGACATGCCGCAATGCCGGATCCGGAATTAATGCCCATTGAAGAGCATTATTCCGGATCCGGCTTTAAGCTGAACGTTGATTCGGCGCATGTCCGGATCCGACGTTTAGCGCTGCGCATGCGCAGCAGCCGTTCCGATCGGCGCCCCAGTGTAAGCTGGGGCTCCGATCGGTTACCATGGCAGCCAGGACGCTACTGGAGTCCTGGCTGCCATGGTAAGTACAACGCAGCAGTGTACTTACCTGCGCTGCGGCCGCCGGGCGCTCCATTATGACATCACAGGTCCAGGCGGCGCATTGATCTATGCCCCGCCCGGACCTGTCACGTCATTAAGGTAAGTACACTGCTGCTGAGTACCATGGCAGCCAGGACTCCAGTAGCGTCCTGGCTACCATGGTAACAGTGAAAGCATGTTGAAGACTGATCAGGAAACTGATCAGTCTTCAAATACTGTAAGTCCACTTGCGTTCTGACGGAACCGGCGGGACGGAAGTGCCCGCCGGATCCTCAGAACGCAAGTGTGAAAGAGCCCTTAATGTATTCTGAATGGAAAAGGACCCACTCAGAATGCATCAGTTTGCCTCCAATTAATCTCCATTCCGCTCTGGAGACGGACACCAAAACGCTGTCTGCAGCGTTTTGCTGTCTGCTTGACGAAACTGAGCCAAACTGATCCGTTCTAGAAAACAATGTAAGTCAATGGGGATGGATCAGTTTTCTCTGACACAATAGAAAACTGATCCGTCTCCCACTGACTTTCAATAGGATCCGTCTTGGCTCCGTTACAGATAATACAAATGGATCCATTCATGATGGATGCATGCCGTTGTATTATTGTAACGGATTTGTTTTTGCAGATCCATGACGGATCCGCCCAAAACGCGAGTCTGAAAGTAGCCTTAGGCTACGTGCACACGAATGTATGTGTTTTGCGGTCCGCAAAAAAAACAAAAACGGATTATGCAAATTGCGGATCCATTATAATAATGCCTATCATTGTCCGCAAAACGGACAAGAATAGGACATGCTCTATTTTTTTTGCGAGGCTAAAGAAATGGACATACAGTGTGCTATCAGTATTTTTTGCGGACCCATTGAAATGAATGGGTTCACATCCTACCCCCAAAAAACGGAAAAAAAACACGTTCGTGTGCATGTAGCCTTAGAGTAATATAGTACACATTATGTTAATTTACATTCAGTTCTGAAATTACCAGCAATGAAGCCAATAGTCAAATCCTTGCCAGTTGTTGGAGCAGTGCCTTTTAACCATAAAGACTTGAGACTGTTAAATGTGTAAAAATAGACAAAGTTGGAGCAGCAGAGACTGGAGATGACAGGAAACCAGCCACGATATGGTGCAAGGCTATGGAAAAAAAAAAAAAATGAACACATACATAAATTTTACATATAAAAATCAGAATTTTTTTTTTTTTTTTTTTTTTAACAGTTCTTTATGGCACTGGGCTTTATATCAATTAATGTTCTCAACCAGGCAGGGAATAGAGAGATGGCCTGCATATGTGCGGTTTTGTCCATTTACTTTAATGGTGGTGGTGGTGGGGTGTGTGTTACTGGTGAATGTGACTCCCACAGTAGTGAATGGACTGTGCTGCACTCTCGTCCTAGACATGGTGGCCAGTGCCTATCTCACCAGGCGAGATGAGCATCAGAGGACACACGTTTGGAGCTAGATCCAAGTCTCCCCCTATCCCACCTAACAAACACTGGTGCAGGAACTTGTAATTATGCCATAAATGTCTAAATAGGAATACCCCTTTAACGGCCATGTACATCTTTGGAAGCAATTTTTGTTTGATTGCATTTACTTATTTTTGGCCAAATATCATATTTTCAATTGTCCTTTATTAAAAATATTGAGCCATTGTGTCGCAAAGGGTTAACTGTTTTTCTAGCTGTGAGACTGGTACTTTCAGTTTCACTTTGTGCCAGTCATCTATAGGGTTGTCACAATACCAAAATTTGGATTAGATTTCGATATCATAAAAAAGTAGTGTGATACTCGATAACATTCGATACCATTCGAAAGAAAAATACAGAGCAAAAAAAAAAAGCTGTGTGCAAATGCACATTTTTCGGGAACATCCAGCACATAATAGAACAGTCCTATCCTATAGGGACAAGGTGACTAAAAACGAATTGCGTGTTTTTAATTTTTTTCCCGTTACGGCGTTCACCGCATAGGAGATATTTTTTAATAGTTTGGATTTTTTTCGGACACAGCGATACTTAATTTTTTTTATTGTTTATGTATTTTTATTTTGAGAAAGGGGGGCGATTTAAACTTAATACTTTGGTGTTTTTTTATTTTTTAACCTTTTTATTAAATAACTATTAGCCCCCTTAGGAGCCTAGAGCCTGGGATCTTTTGATACCTTGTCCTATTCACCCTAATAGAGATCTATTAGGGTGCATAGGATTTTACACTGTCCCTGCTGTCCTGTGTTTTGTGCACACAGCAGCAGGGAGCTTACCATGGCAGCCATGGAAGGCTTCAGTGGGGTCTTGGCTGCCATGGTAAGCAATCGGAGTCCCACAATTTCATTGCTGGGGCTCCGATTGGGAGCTGCCATTGCCGCCAATAAAAATATCGATATAAAAATATTGAGAGTCTAGAGGGGGCAATAGCCGATGGCCGCTGCACCGCCAATGAGGATAATTAACCCCTAAATGCAAACGTATGGTGCGGGCTGCTGCAGTGAGCACTCTCCATATGTGGCAGGTGTCGGCTGTATGAAAAACTAACATCCTGATACTGAATCGATACTGGTATAAAAGTATCGATTGGGTATCGAAAGTTAGATACCCGAAACAACCCTAGTATCAATATGATACCGGGATTTGTTTTTTCTCAATACTAGGCTGTGCTATTGCGCTGCTTAGTATCTTTTCTCATTGGAGAACATGTTCTCAACCGTGTTCTCATCAACAGCTCAGTAGAGAAGGAGATAGGGTTGGGCAATATACCGGTGTCTGCGATATACCGGGGTATTAAGAAACTGCGATATGGCGATTTCACAGTTTCCTAATAACCGCGGTATTTAATGACGTCATAGGAGTGGTCGCACGTGTGCCGACCACTCCTGAAACATCCATGTCAGGGGTGTGGAATTCCTATCGCCCGGCGCCCGGGACATGTAGTGCCGGGCAGGTAGTTTAAGTAGCGGGCTCTGCCGGGAATTTAGCACCGGCCCCGCAGTGAAGTAGCTCGACCTTAATAACTATTATTGCGCAGGCTCCCCTGGCAGCATTCTGTTCCTCCATGCGCCGTCTGCTCCTTCATTCATAAAGTGGGCGGAGCATGGAGGAACAGAGAGCTGCCCGGGGAGCCTGCGCAATAATAGTTATTAAGGTTGGGCTACTTCTAAAGACATTAACTACATAAATACTGGATGAGAGCTGCGGGGCCGGTGTATTACTGCAGAGTAACACTGCACCGGCCCCGCAGCTCTTATTCAATATTTATGTAGTTAATCTCTTTAGAAGTAGCCCGACCTTATTAACTATTGTTGCGCAGGCTCCCGGGCAGCTCTCTGTTGCGCCGTCTGCCCCTTTATTCATAAAGTGGGCGGAGCAGACAGGCGGAGCATGGAGGAACAGAGAGCTGCCCGAGGAGCCTGCGCAACAATAGTTAATAAGGTCGGGCTACTTCTAATAACATTAACTACATAAATACTGGATCAGAGCTGCGGGGCCGGTGTATTACTGCAGAGTAACACTGCACCGGCCGTTGCGAGTGCCCCCCCACAGTGTTGGGGGTCTGTGGCTGACACTGTTATGGGGTATATGGGGCTGACACATATATAGCATAAGATGCTATATATGTGTCAGCCACAGTGCCCCCCCATAACAGTGCGTCAGCCACAGTGCCCCCCCATAACAGTGCGTCAGCCACAGTGCCCCCCATAACAGTGCGTCAGCCACAGTGCCCCCCATAACAGTGCGTCAGCCACAGTGCCCCCATAACAGTGCGTCAGCCACAGTGCCCCCCATAACAGTGCGCCAGCCACAGTGCCCCCCATAACAGTGCGCCAGCCACAGTGCTCCCCCATAACAGTGCGTCAGCCACAGTGCCCCCCATAACAGTGCGCCAGCCACAGTGCCCCCCATAACAGTGCGTCAGCCACAGTGCCCCCATAACAGTGCGTCAGCCACAGTGCCCCCATAACAGTGCGTTAGCCACAGTGCCCCCATAACAGTGCATCAGCCACAGTGCCCCCCATAACAGTGCGTCATACAGTATAACGTCTCCTTGCGGCTGCCCCCATACAGTATAACGTCTCCTTGCGGCTGCCCCCATACAGTATAACGTCTCCTTGCGGCTTCCCCCATACAGTATAACGCCTCCTTGTGGCTGCCCCCATACAGTATAATGTCTCCTTGTGGCCCCCATACAGTATAACGTCTCCTTGCGGCTGCCCCCATACAGTATAACGTCTCCTTGTGGCTGACCCATACAGTATAACGTCTCCTTGTGGCTGCCCCATACAGTATAACGTCTCCTTGTGGCTGCCCCATACAGTATAACGCCTCCTTGTGGCTGCCCCATACAGTATAACGTCTCCTTGTGGCTGCCCCATACAGTATAACGTCTCCTTGTGGCTGCCCCATACAGTATAACGTCTCCTTGCGGCTGCCCCCATACAGTATAACGTCTCCTTGCGGCTGCCCCCATACAGTATAACGTCTCCTTGTGGCTGACCCATACAGTATAACGTCTCCTTGTGGCTGCCCCATACAGTATAACGTCTCCTTGTGGCTGCCCCATACAGTATAACGTCTCCTTGTGGCTGCCCCATACAGTATAACGTCTCCTTGCGGCCCCCATACAGTATAACGTCTCCTTGCGGCCCCCATACAGTATAACGTCTCCTTGCGGCTGCCCCCATACAGTATAACGCCTCCTTGTGGCTGCCCCATACAGTATAACGTCTCCAAGTATTTTTTTCTTCTAAATGTGCATTTATCGTGATATATATAGTTATCACGATAAATTTCTTAATATCGCCCAACCCTAGAAGGAGAGAGTCCCTCCCTATTGTGATGCGGCCGCCACTGCCACCAATTAAAACATTAAGTGAAGGGACTCTAAAGCTATCTCTGTGCCACCAATTAATAGAATAAATCCCTAAATGCAAATGTATGGAGCGGGCTACTGCACGGTCTAGTATCTCCTGTTATGGGAGGAGACGGCGTGTGCAGCGCTTGGTACACGCTGTGTTCCCTGAGGCCGTAGATCAGGGATGTCAAACTCGTGGCCCTCCAGCTGTTGCAAAACTACAACTCCCATCATGCCTGGACAGCCTACAGGTATCAGCCTACAGCAGGGCATTGTGGGAGTTGTAGTTTTGCAACAGCTGGAGGGCCACGAGTTTGACATCCGTGCCGTAGATAGTGGAGATGGAGGGAGGTAGGGAATCCCTCCCTCCTATGACGCGGCCACAGGTGATTAGTGCAGGAGGAGGGACATGGGAGGAGAGAACTGCTGTGCCGGGCGAACGGCAGCAGCTTCCTCCTCCTGTGTGCTCCTCCGCTGTGAGACCTGAAAGCCTGCAACAAATACCCGACCTGCAGCTCTTCCCCCGTCCTGGCCACACATCGATTATTAACCTTTAATACAGATACAGGAGGTGGGTGCCAGCGGTATCCGCCTCCTGTATCTGCATTAAAAGGAGATTTTTGTGAAACTCACCTGTAAAATCTTTTTCTCATCTTTTCCATTGGGGGACACAGACCATTGGTATAGTTTAGAGGTATCACTAGGAGGGACACTATGCAAACACAAAAGAGAGCTCCTCCTCCTCGGGCTATACCCCCAGGCCCCACCAGGAGGAAGCCAGTCATAGCACAAGCAGTAGGAGAAGGAGACAAAAAAATCGTACAGAGGCCAGCATCAAGGAACAAAGCCACCGGCCCAAGAACCACAAGGTCCCAACGGAAGAACCGAACCGCTCCTGCAACAGGCAAGAATGGGTGGGAGCTGTGTCCCCCAATGGAAAAGACGAGAAAAAGATTTTACAGGTGAGTTTCACAAAAATCTCCTTTTCTCGTACATTCCATTGCGGGACACAGACCATGGGAAGTCCAAAAGCAGTCCATGGGGTGGGAAAAACGCCAACGACTGCAGCTGAAAATAACCTAGAAAGGGCATGTAGGGACGACCAGTGAATGTGCCACACAACAGAGGCGCGGAGGCGCGATGGCGCCCTTGCCCAGGAAGCCCCGACCACCCTGGTGAAAGAGTGGGGGAACGGAGCCACGAGCTCAAAAACCGCGGTGACAGCCGACCGGATCTGGGGTAGCCGGAAGGGAGGACAGGGCAAGATCCTCGACAAGGAGGAAGGACACCCGCCCGATAGAGGCTATGGCGACAAGGAAGACCACCTTCCAGGTGAGAAAGGTCAGAGAGACCTCCTAGAGAGGCTCCAAGGGAGCCGCCAGAAGGCAAGCAGCACCAGGTTCAGATCCCAAGGAAGCACGGGGGCACAAACGGAGGGACCGAATATGTCACCCCCTGCTAGAAGGCCCGCACAGGACCAAGGAGAGCAAGGGACCTCTGAAAAAAGATGTCCAGAGACGAACATGACCCTATAAGGAACCCAACGAGAGCGAGAGAGCGCGAGCGAGAGCGAGAGAGAAAGAGATGCCACAAATGCCACACTGTAACGGAACGTTACAATCTCTAGAGCCCAGGCGCCCCAAATCTGAGCCGTCTGAACCTGCCGAGAGAGAGAATAGGCTGCCCTTCCCCACCACAGGGGGTGGGGGCGCCTCTTCAGGCGGAGGACTGACAGGGCCGGCAGAACGGGGCTTGAAGGAGGGCATCTTGCGGGAGACTGGAGACCTACCACGGGGGAAGCCGTTGTCGTCCTGCAAGAGGAGCAGCGGCAAAAAGACCGGTATGCCGGGTCCGGGGGGGGGGGTTGTGCTTAGACCCAGACTGGGGAAAAAAGTGCCGTTGCTCCCTGTCGCAGCAGATATGGACTCGTCCAGCTGAGCTCCTGAGACTGGAACCCCCATAGTGGAGGTTAGCAAGGGAATGCTAGGAGAAGCGTCGGCGGCCCATAGCGATAGCCAGATCTCTCTGCGCTGAAAGACTCAAGGGACAAAATACAGGTAAGAGAGAACCGACGTCCACGGAGGCCTCACAAGGAACCTGGACGCCTGAGACATCTGGGAACCAAATACAGGGAGTCTGGAAATGCATCTAGCTCCGCTAGGACCTGGTGGTGGCGCTGTAACCACACCAAGAGGGCTCTGGCAACCCCGCATAGGCAAAAGGCGGGCCGCAGGACCGAACCTGCCTGAGTGAGATGGCCTAGGATAGAGAAATCCAAACGCCAGCAACCGAGTCATGCAGGTAGGAATCGACCAAGATAGGGAGAGCCGTGTACCAAGCCAGACCGGAACTGGTGGGTCTACCTCAGAAGGGGAAGACCTGTTCACCACACTGTTCTACCAAGGGAGAGCCGAGCCAGAAACGGATGGATCATGCTCCGCCAGGAGAATCTATATGGCTTGAGGCAGAAAAGCGGAGAATAAGGCGGTCCCAGAGGACTGTGGGGAATTTGCCGTGGATGGGGAACACAAACTCATCCGTGTTTCCTGGAATGGAAAAAGGGGGAACTCCTGGTCACTAGTGGAAGGAGGTGCCCCTCTGGATGATGCAGGTGTCACGCACCACCGCCACCGAGTCAGCCACCATGGTGAAGAGCTCTGGCAAGGGTTCCAGCACTACGCGAGCTGGACCGTACCCCCTCAGACCATAAACCCTGCGGAGAGGGGAAGGGTCTGAACGCGCCATAGCAGAGTCATCCGGGGAAGGAAGCTGCTGCGTACGCTGCCACTTAGCAGTCGAGCGTCTTCTGTGGAAACCACTGCAGGCGGAGTGGTGGGCACCACAGGCACCGTGACCGTCATGTGGTCAATGAAGGCCATGGCGGCACAAGAGACTTGGGCCAAGTGTGTGGACGCCCCATGTTTGAGGGATCCCGTCCAGATACCCGCCCGAGACGGACCTTTCCCCTTCAGACACACACTCCCGGCGGGGAGGGGAATAGTCTGAACGCGCCTCAAGGCGAGGGAGAGAAGCGGGGTCAGCCAGAAAGGGATGCCGCCGCATACGCTGCCACATAGCTGCCGAGCGTCCTCTGTGGAAACCACTGCGGGATGGAGTGGTGGGGGCCACAGGAGTGGGGAAAAATCAGAGGCCGTTTGGATATAGCGGAGGCCCAGGCGGGTTCCGCGCACTCCGCAGGGCAGAATACTGGGCTGAGTAAAAAAGGGGGGGGGGGGGAGAGAGGGGCAAAGTAAGAAGTAGTCCTGCAGCCCTAGGGGGGCCCCTGGCTTGACAAACTCCTACCAGAGGCTGCAGCAAGGAGAGGGTTAATAGACCTACCGCAGAGCAGAACGGCCCACCGAGGAGGAGCCTCAGCCACTCTAGGAAGCGAACGAGGCAGCCAAAAGCTAGGGGGGGGAGAGAGCGCGTGCCGAGAAGAGGCACCGAATCTCCGCCCCCCAAATCGCATCATAATCACGCTAATCCCGCACGCGGAAAATACACAGAAATGTCCCCCGGCACCGATCGGTGCAGCGGGGGTTAATAAGGGCCAAGAACGGTGCTAGAGCTGCGGAGGAGAGTGGGCCCGTAGGTCCCTGAACCCATGCTGCCGCGGGAAGAAAAACAAACGCGCGCTGCTAGAGGTGCAGCGCCAGCCAGTAATGCACACTCCCGGCTATAAAGGCAGCCAGGGGAGGAGAGGTCCCAGGTAGGGAAGCCATCCTCCAATAAAAGTTGCCCCCAGAGCAGGATCCCCCCTTTCACCCAGATCACCCAGGCAGCCCAAAAGTGTCAGGCAGGGAGAAAGAGGGAGGGGGAGGGGAGAGGGGTTGCAGGATGCAGCCTATACTTATCTGTGTCCTGCAGTCTTCTCCCTCTGTGCCATCACCAGCAGGGATTCACCTCTTCAGACATCTGACTCACGGAAACCAGAGTGCAGTGCTCTGGATGGAGGGCAGAAGCAGGTGACCCAGGGTCTGGTAGGATGCCGGAGCTAACAGGTCGAGCCTGGTTCCACTTGCCTTCTTGGGGGGGAATGGGAGGTAGCCAGGAACGTCTGGAAGACGGCGGCGGTCACTCCACTGGGGGACCAGGAAAGCGCCATGCTGACCTGTGTCCCCATCTGGAAAAATAACAAACAGGAGAAGAAAATCTTCAGACAATCCTGCAGTAGCAGAAGCGTCGACCTCCTTCAAGGACACCAAGCAAGACTGGCTTCCTCCTGGTGGAGCCTGGGGGTATAGCCCGAGGAGTAGGAGCTCTCTTTTGTATTTGCATAGTGTCCCTCCTAGTGATACCTCTAAGCTATACCCATGGTCTGTGTCCCCCAATGGAATGTACGAGAAAGGCTAAATATTGTGTGGGCAGTGCGACCCCCCCCCCCCTCACCCCATATTAAACTCAATGAGTGGGCAGTGCGCCCTAAATCCCGCCCCCCCTCCCAGTATTAAAGTATTTAGATCATTGGTGGCAGTGGCCACAGGGTCTCCTCCCCTCCATTGGTGGCAGTTCCCCATGGCAGCCAGGGCTTCAGTAGCGTCCTGGCTGCAATGGTAACCGATCGGAGCCCTACATTGCGATTGGTTACCATGGCAGCCAGGACGCTACTGCAGCCCTGGCTGCCATGAGGGCTCCGTGCTTCTGTGTGCACAAAGCACAGGGTAGCAGGGAAATGTGAAGTCATATTCACCCTAATAGAGATCTCTTAGGGTGAATAGGACAAGGGATGAAAAGATCCCAGGTTCTACCCCAAAGGGTGGGGGGGGGGGGGGGTAGAACCTGGGATCTTTTAGTTTAGGTGTAGCCCAGAGTCAAACTGTCTGGTTGCACAGCGGTTCCACACAATAAACTCGGGCCATGGAGCCCACTTATCTACCCCAAAAAGGGTCTACCAGAGGTATTTTAAGAACTAGCTCATCAACCTAAGCTCGTAGACGCAGTTGCAATTCCTCCACCTCCCTTTACACCCACAGGACACCCACAGGAGGATCCGTCCTACATCCATCACTTCCCCCACACTACATTGGGGACCCCAAGCTATGTCATGCACTATCCATTTTGTACTGCAGCCACACCAGTTTCCTTTCTGCCTAATGCAACTTCGTCCGGGCAAACTGTACTCTCCTGTTTACTCTCTGTTGTCTGCACCAGAACCAATGCAAGCGGACAGTCAGGTTGTCTGAAGACGGAGAGGATCGCCCGTAGACCCTACAGGGAATTTTCCTGTGGGCTGATACTCAGGGAGCTACCCAAGCCCTTCTCACTGCCAATGGCCAAGTACATTATGAGCTAAAGCTCTCAATGGTAATTAACACTGGGAGCATCGGGTACATTAATATGCCCTTCTGTTCACCCTCATAGGCCACAGGCCACTACATGAGGCAGTGCACAAATAATGCAAAGACACAGGTATCTCAGGCAGCAGGCTGGAAGAGGCTCATTAGGCTCCAGAGACCGCAACTTGGAACAAGACATTTAATTTTTTTTCTTCTTTTCTTGACCAGTGGAGCATACTACGTAGGGCACTCTAGGGTTCATTTTTAGGGTAAGTCCAGGAAGCATGCTGAAGTTAGGACTGGCTTGGTGCGGTGGCCTGCATCTCATTTCCTAAAGAGGACAGAACGTGGCAGCCATTGATGGCCACCACAGAGGAACAGCTTCTTTGGGAGGTATTTTGTACTGCACTGTGGTATTTGGTTCTTCTAAGATAGAATTATGTGCTGCACTATGGTATTGTTGACAGCCCCCTACTTGAGTTGATCCCATCTACTTGTGTTGCCCCGCCTTCTGTTAACTTGGACCAACCTACAACACAGGGGCCGCTTTTAGATTTTTTTTCCAGGGTTCCCAGTCTGCCCGTCTGAAGAAAAATGTCAGTGCAGGCGCTCCAATGATCTGTGTCTATATTATGGAACCAATGGACACTATGTCCAGACTTGCCTTCACAAGGCAGGAAACAGAGCCTGGAGTGCATAGGAGAGACAGCCCTAGATGAAGTCTCCGAACTTGACTTCAGGCCTTTTAGACTCAGGACTTCCCCTTTACGTGGCCGTGTTTATCCTCTGTCGCAGCCTGATATGCAAGCTATGTCAGACTACATTAAAGAAAATCTGAAGAGGGTGTTTATTTGCAAGACATGTTCACTGGCTGGTGCCAGATTTTTCTTGGTTAAAGAAGAAAGATGGGCTGCTTCGTCCTTGTATTGATTACCACGGTTTAAATAAAATAACTGGCTGCTACAATCATTTAGTCATGTCCTTTGGACTGAGGCCCCTTTCACACTTGCGTTTAGAAGATCCGTCATCGGGGCTCTATGCCAAAAAGAAACGCTTTAGTTACAGTTAATACAACCACTGTAGTATTAACATTAGGTATTTTTTAACATTGCCAAGACAGATCAGTCATGAACTCCATTGAAAGTCAATGGAGGACGGGTCCGTTTTGTATTGTGGCAGATTGTGCCAGAGAAAACAGATCCGTCCCCATTACCTTGCATTGCTCCGCATCCCAGGACGGAAAGAATACCACAGCATGCTGCGGTATTTTCTCCAAAAAAAAAAAAAAAAAAACACGTTCAATGACTGAACTGAAGACATCCTGATGCATACTGAATGTATTTCTCTCCATTCAGAATGCATGGGGATAATCCTGATCAGTATTCATCCGGCATAGAGCCCCGACGACTGAACTCTATGCCGCATCCTGAAAACGTGTGAAAGGGCCCTTAGCAATGATCAAGCAATCTTGAAGATTTTCTAAATGACATCTTCTGGCATATTCTCAACGTTATTGTGTATCGTGATAATCTTCTCGCCAGACCTGGTCTCCCATTGCAAACCTGCAGTGTACTCCAGCGGCAAAGGGAGAATAGACTATATGAGAAAACTTATCTTCCTTTTCTGGGCTATGTAATATCTGCACAAGGCTTAAAAATAGATCCTGAGAAGTTGTCTGTGGTGATAAACTGACTATGACCTACAGGTCTACATGCGGTCCAAAACTTTCTGGAGGGTGGATGCATTCTCCATGGAAGGAGCTGTCCTAACTCAGCAGACCTCCTCCAGTAAGATGGTCAGATGTGGAAAGTTCTCAAAAGCATTCTCCAAGTGGAATTACTTGGTTGGAGACAGAGTTACTGGCCATCAAGCAGACCCTGGAGGATAAGCATTATCTTCTGGAGGGTGCTAATCATCAATTTGTTGTTTACACTGATCATAAAAACTTGACTCATCTCAAATCTGCTCAACGGCCCAATCCCTGTCAGGCCGGATGGTATTTGTTTTTTGCCCATTTTGATTTCTTGCTACATTTCTGTTCTTCAGACAAGATCATTAAGGGGGTGCCTTGTCCTGGTCCTTTGATCCAGCTGACTTGGAGAAGGTACCACAGCATATCATCGATCCTGCCAAAATAGTGAAAGTGGCTTCTGTCCAATTGAAAGACCTACCACAAGGTAAAAAACTTTCAAGAAAGTCCTGTCCGACAGACATTGTTCCAAGATCGCCAGTCATCCTGGACAATGCAAAAGTGCCAACCAGATATTATTGATAGCCTTCTGCCTTCAGAGGAAATTCCTGACTGTCTCTGCCTGTACCACTTTTGCCCAGAATAAGATTGCGAAAGAGAAACCAGCTGGACTCTTGTCCTTTGCCCATGGCAGCATATCGCCATAGACTATTACGGAGTTACTGTTATTTGATTGGAAGGGGATGGTTTTTCAAAAATGGCCCATTTTATACCCCTGCCTGGTCTACCCTCTGTTAAATTATTCATTAAGCACATCTTCTATCTTAACATAGTAACATAGATTCTAAAGCTGAAAAAAGACATCTGTCCATCCAGTTCAGCCTCTTATCCTGCAAGTTCATCCAGAGGAAGGCAAAAAACCCCTGTGACGTAGAAGCCAATTTTCCCCACTTAAGGGGAAAAAAAAAAAAAATTCCTTCCCGACTCACCATCACCACCTCCTCAAGCAGAGAGTTCCATAGTCTCACTGCTCTTACCGTAAAGAATTTTCTATGTTTGTGTACAAACCTGCGTTCCTCCAGACACAGAGGATGTCCCCTCGTCACAGTCACAGTCTTGGGGATAAATAGATGATGGGAGCGATCTCTGTACTGACCACTGATATATTTATACATAGTTATTGGATATCCCCTCAGTCTTTTTTTCTAAAGTGAATAACCCTAATTTTGATAATCTTTCAGGGTACTGAAGTCCACCCATTCCAGTTATTACTTTAGTTGCCCTCCTCCTCCTCCGAACACTCTCCAGCTCTGCTATGTCTGCCTTGTTCACAGGAGCCCAGAAATACACAGTACTCCATGTGTGGTCTCACTAGTGATTTGTAAAGTGGCAGGACTATGTTCTCATTTACGGGCATCTATGCCCCTTTTGATGCAACCCATTATCTTATTGCCCTTGTTAGCAGCTGCCTGACACTGGTTTCTACAGCTTAGTTTGTGGATCACCAAAATTCCTAGGTCCTTTTCAATGTTGGTGTTACCCAGTGTTTTACCATTTAGTTGTTCTGGAGACTTGCATTATTCCTTCCCATGTGTATAACCTTACATTTGTCAGTGTTAAACCTCATCTGACACTTCTCTGCCCAAGCCTCCAATCTATGCAGATCTATCTGCAGCCATATCTTCATGGGTTCCCTCAGCACATTGTGTCAGATTTTGGTTTACGTCCAAGTTTTTGAGAGCAGTCTGCAAACTTCTGAATGTCAACCTGGACTCTTCTTCCGCCTACCACCTGCAGGCTAATGGCTAAGAGGAGCACAAAACCATATTATAACCAACGACTTGTGCCACTTTAACAATGTACTGTACATCAAGATGACTGGGCCACTGGGTGGAATTTTCTTATAATAACCATGCTAATGAATCTACTTTTTTTTTTACCGAGTACAGTTGCCAAACTGGGGTGCTGGCAGCTGACTTGTGTTTTTCTCAGATTTGGCAGCTGCTCTTGCACAGTCCACTGTTTGGATGTTTGCTGACCGAAGATACAAGTCTCCACCTCAGTTCTCTCCTGGTGAAGTCTGGCAACCCTTTAAGAACATCAGACAGAGTATCCTTATACATGCTGGCACCTTGTTTCCGTGGTCCATTTGAAGTGATTAAGACATTGAATCCAGTCTATTACATGATGCATCTCCCTGCCTCTTTACAGATACATAATTCATTTCATGTTTCTGTCGTTAAACTTGTGATCTTCAATAGCTATTCCAGAGGTTCAACTTCTGCTGCCTCCTCGGCCAGTTCTGAAGGTTTGTATGATGTGAAATATATTGTTAGGGGATCAGAGGCTTTTTCCTGGTGGACTGGAAGGATTTGGGCCAGAGGTTCATTCCAAACAGGAGAGGGGTGACATTGGAAGCGTTTCACATATTCACACCAGCATTGCCTGCCTTGGCCTTTGCTTTTTTAGTGATAAGTATTGCCTGAACCCTGGGTACTTTGCCTAGGTGTTTCTGACTCCAACTGACAATCACATTGGGACAATACTAAGAGGTAGAAACCCGGTGGCTTCCCTGCAGCAAAGGCCAGATCTTTGTATAGGGGTTAAAGTGTGAAAATCAGGGGACCAACAAGGACAAAGCCCTTAGGTCTAGCCCAAAGTCAAACTGGTTGGTTGGCACAGTGGTTTCACACCCACTGCTTGCAACAGAACATTAGCTTTATTGAGGAGGGCAGTATGATTCCAACAATACCGAATTGATATAGTTTTTCTGCTTTTAAAAAGAAAAATTTGAAAAAATTGCTTTGTGTCGCACCATTGTGAAGGCTTGTTTATTGTGGGGAGAGTTGCAACTTTTATTGGTACCATTTTGAGGTATATTACTTGGTGATCATCTTTCATTACATTTTCTTTTTTTTTTGGGTGGGGGGTTCTTGGGGCGGGGGTGCAAGGTGACAAACCATGGCCTATTTGGGCATGTAGATTTTTTTTCATTGTGGCATTCCCAAAGCAGAATAAACACTTTTATATTTTAATCAGGACCAAGACAGTTTTCACCTTAAAGGGGTTTTCTGGGATTTTAATATTGATGACCTATCCTCCGACCCCCACCGTTTAGCTGTTTCAGAAGGCATCGGGGCTCTTGTGTGCATAGTGGCTTTTTCCGTGCCTACCAGGGTCTAAGGCCCCTTTCACACTTGTGTTTGGAAGATCCGGCATAGAGTTCCATCATCGGGGCTCTATGCCGGAAAGAAGCGCTTCAGTTACAGATAATACAACCGCATGCATCTGTTTGAACGGATCCGCTTGTTTTAACTTTAACTATTTTTTAACATTGATATTGAAAAGAAGGACGGCACTCACAACATTTGGTTAAGTAATGGGGTTTTATTAGTTAACCAAATGTTGTGAGTGTCGTCCTTCTTTTCAATATTTCTGTTCTAAATGTCTTCTGGAGCACTGGGTAAGCTCCATCTGGATTGAGCACCCCGTGCATATCCCTGGTAGCAGTGAGCCGCTTAACCCATTTTTATCATATTTTTTAACATTGCCAAAACAGATCCGTCATGACCCCCAATGCAAGTCAATGATGACGTTTTGCTCCGCATCCCAGGACGCAAACAATACTGCAGCATGCTGCGGTATTTTCTCCGTCCACAGAACGTTCAGTGACTTAACTGAAGACATTCTGATGCATACTGAACGGATTTCTCTCCATTCAGAATGCATGGGGATAATCCTGATCAGTATTCTTCCGGCATAGGGCTCCGACGACGGAACTCTATGCCAGATCTTCCAAATGCAAGTGTGAAAGGGCCCCAAGAGTACATTATCAAAAATGTTATGGAGGGCATCCCCAAATATGTGCTGAAGCTCAAGATTGCAAAATGTTAATTTTTTGTTGTTGACTGAGCTGTGTGAGGGCTCGTTTTAGACGCTAGTCTTAATAAAGCCCTGTACTGGCAGTGGATCCGCCAGCCTCTACATAACTTCTGGGGGTCCACCCCAGATTCTAAATGTAACAGCTTCCTAGCTCAAAGGAATGCCCTTCTGCGAATGCCCTTCCCTGCCCACACCACGCCCCCTTTTTAAAGACCTAGCGTGAGCTGGGAGAAAAGTCGCAGATTGTGGCAAAAAGGACCTTTGCACTGCAATCTGTGCCAGAAATATACCTAACTTAGGCGTATTTGTCTAATAAATTACCCCCTTTGTATTTGTGCTTGTGACCTCCGTCTACTAAAGTTTTTTTTCCGGTTATAATTCTATTTTAAGTAAGCCAGAAGCAGCCCATCAACCACTGAAACCCTTGTAAAAATACCCCAATGCTGCATTTATACAGGGTTGTTGATATATGCAACATTTATAAACATAATACATGATGCTAGGGAGTGAAAGGAGTCTAAATAGTGTTTTCTACTTACAGGCCCTCTTCTTTTATAATTTCCATCAATACAGCTGGAGTACTGCGAGCCTTCCGTTTTTCATCCACTAAGATAAAAGTATACAGTGTTAGAAAATGAAAAATTGTATGAAGCATTGAAATATTGTATTCTGTTCAGAGCATTAAAAAGGTTGTGCAGGCAGTTTCATTGGTGACCTATCCTCAGGTCTGACAAGTGGCACCCCTGACGATCAGCTGTTTGAAGAGAAGGCGGAACTCCATGTGAGTGCTACTTCCTCTTCATTACACTGCCCGTTGTCTCTGAAGTTTTGGCAGTGCAGTGTAATGACAAGTACTCACTCCATTTACTTGAATGGAGCAAGTACATGTAATTAGATTTTGCTGCGGCTGCAAGAGAGACAACGCGCATTGTAATGAAGAGAAAGCAGCACTGACATAGCACACTGCCTCCTCTTCAAATAGCTGATCAGCAAAGGTGCCGGGTGTCGTCCTGAGTATAGGTCATCAATATATACTGCCTGCAAGACCCCTTTAAATTAAATGGAATCTCCCCCTTTCTGACCTTCTACGCTGTTTTTTCAAGATTCTTAAAGAACATTTCACCACTTCGGTTTGTTTTAATAAATAACTGTAGTTCACATTACATGCGATATCTATTCTTGTTACTTTGTTGTGCCATTGATCCATCATACCTACTAGAAATTTAAGAAAAAATTGATAACTTTGTGTTACCAGTTGAGGGTGTGTCCCTGTACAGTCAGTGCCAGACTATGCAAGGACATTCTCCCCCAAGTGGTAACACCCAGTTGGCAATCCATTCATAAACGTCTTTGTTGGGCCACTATTCCTACTAGAATTTTATGAAAAGATACCCCAGAATTCTTATTACATGGGCAATGCAAGTAGTTACTAAAGCAGACATGTCGGGAGAGTTAACAGGTCCTCTTTAAAGGGAATGTGTCATGAGAAAATGACCTATTTTTTAAAGGGGTATTCCCATCTCAGACAATGGGGGCATATCACCAGGATATGCCCCCACTGTCCGATAGGTGCAGGTCCCACTGAGAACGGAGCAGGGAAGGTGGTGGCCGGAGCGCTCTCCCTATAGAAGCGAATGGGAGAGGCACCACACTTCCGCGGTCACCCATCACATTCATTTCTATAGGGCCGAAGGAAATAGCCGAGCCATTGCTGGGCTTTTTTCGGCGGCCCCATAGAAATGAATAGAGGGTGGCTGCGCATGAGAAGTGCTCCCTCCACAACTTTCAGAGATCCATACTCGATGTAGGTGCGGGTCCCAGAGGTGGGACCCGCACCTATCAGACAATGGGGGCATATCCTAGCAATATGCCCCCATTTTCTGAGATGGGAATACCCCTTTAAATCACATTTTTATGAATTTCCGATGTTATTTTTAATTTCCCATGTCAATATCTATAGTTAAACAAAAAACATAAAACCTGCAGTTTTTGTACTGGCCACCAAGCCTAATAGTCACCAGTTCATGGTGACTTTATTGCAGCTATCTGCTTATCATTACAGACAGGATTAGAATGACAAATAGCATATCTACATACAGATAACACAGGATACACCACTCAGAATAGATGATTGTCAAAGCTTATGTACTCCCTCCTGACCTTTGCACATCACAGAGCATGCCTACAAAATTCCCCCATAAAAGTCAATCAGGTCCCCTCCTGTCCATTTAGTCTATGTAATGTGGCTGCTGTAAAGCAATTTTCTAGTTACTTTAGAAATGCACTTTCTGTTACAAACAAGCTCCAGTTGTGAGATATTTTCTTCACTGGATGAGTTTGGTAGCATGTACTCAGTTCCATCCTTCAACTGCTACCAGCTATAGCTACGGTTAGAAACTGTGAGAGTTAAAGTAGAAGAGCTGCAGGAGAAAGGACACTTGCCCTGAAAATAATCTAGCAAAATTACTGGAGCAATACATGGGGAGATCTCTAGATCCATGTGAAGTACAAAGATGGTAATAAAACTTTGTTACAAAGAGACTAATATATACAATGTCCGATTTCCATTTCTCACATAAATAATGGCATAACCCCTTTAATGACATCACAACTGCAGCAGTAGCATGCTGATACAGAAGGTAATCACTACTAGAATATAAAGACCGGCACGAGACTTCAAGAGCATCAGCATTGAGTGGGCTACTTAAATTAGTAAGGCCTCTTTTACATGAGCGATACGGAATATGTTTTTTATGAGCAGTGGGTGTGGCACCACTGTGTCAACCAACCCGTTTGACTTTCGACTAAACCTAAGGGCATGATCCTCGAAGTCACCTGGTATTTACACTATAACCCGTATACAGGGATCTGGATTTCGCTGCAGGGGAGTAGGCCGCTACCTCCTGGAGTAATTCTGTTGTGGTTGACAGGTGACCCACAAAGGGTCAGAGACACCGGCACTGAGGGATCAGGCAAACTCCTAGTAACTGGCCGAGGTCAAAATTACATGGTTAATACAGTTGAAAAAAAAAAGTCATCAAGTTCAAGTTTAACAGTTCATTAAGTTAAACAAAGGCAGGGCTTGACAAATTTCCTTGGAGTCAAGGAGCCAGCTAAAAAAATTAGGAGCCAGGCAGAGCCGCGTCATAAAGCCCCCAGTAGATGCCCCCATAGTGCTCCTCCCCCCCACACTTCTCCATAGAGCCCCCCAATAATACATGCCAGTACATAGGGCCCCCAGTAGATGCCCCCATAGTGCTCCTTCCCCTTTTCTTGATAGTGCTCCCCATGTTGTGCCAGTATATGGGGCCCCCATAGTGCTTCCCCTCTTCTCCATAGTGCCCCCATATTGTGCCAGTATATAGGGCCCCCATAGTGCTTGCCCTCTTCAATAGGTTATATGACATGTCAGACGCTGCCAGCGTCCAAGTGTTCGCCCCTGGCGGCCGCCATGACATGTGGAAACCCTTACAAGGATTACAAGGTCCGGAGGGGAGGGCAGAGGGGTCCGGAGGGCACAAACACAGCGGGCACCATGACACTTTACTGAGCACTACAACCTCCAGCCTCTGCAGTCCCCACATCACTACAACCCCCCGCTGGGGCTCAGCCTCTGCAGTCCCCGCATCACTACAACCCCCAGCTCTTACCCCTCTCTTGTTATCCCCCCCCTTGTCACTCACTTTCCCCCCCCTTGTCACTCTCTTTCGCCCTTTTTTTTTGCACATTTTTTGGCAGAGATTTATTCATCCACATTGATCGATGCGAATGAGGAAATCTGTGCTGTTCATTTTTTTTCTTTTTTCAGCCCAGAGGCTGAACGGGAAAAAAAATCTTATTACCCGTATGCTCAATATAAGGAGAATCGCAGAAACTCCTAATGCTGGCCATACGTGTAATGATTGCGGAGACCCTCAAATGCCAGAGCAGTACAAAAAACTCACAAGTGACCCCATTGTGGAAAGAAGACACCCCAAGGTATTCCGTGAGGGGTATGGTGAGTTCATGTAAAATTTTATTTTTTGTCACAAGTTAGTGGAATATGAGACTGTAAAAAAAAAAAAAAATCAATTTCCGCAAACTTGTGCCAAATTTTTTTTTTCTGTGAACTCGCCATACCCCTCACAGAATACCTTGGGGTGTCTTCTTTCCAAAATGGGGTCACTTGTGGGGTTTTTATACTGTCCTGCCATTTTAGGGGCCCTAAAGCGTGAGAATCCAAATGCGTAAAAATGGCCTGTAGAAATCCTAAAGGTACTCATTGGTTTTAGGGCCCCTTTGCGCATCTTGGCTGCAAAAAGTGTCACTCATGTGGTATCGCCGTACTCAGGAGAAGTAGGGCAATGTGTTTTGGGTGTATTTTACATATACCCCTGCTGGGTGTGAGAAATATCTCTGTAAGCGACAACTTTTTAAATTTTTTTATTCAAAGTTTTCAATTTACAGAGATATTTCTCTCACCCAGCATGGGTATATGTAAAAATACACCCCAAACACTTCCTACTTCTCCTGAGTACGGCGATACCATGAGTGACACTTTTTGCAGCCTGAATGCAAAGGGGCCCAAATTCCAACGAGTACCTTTAGCTTTACATGGCTGCTCACAATTTAGCCCCACCCAAAATGCCAGAACAGTACAAACACCCCACAAATGACCCCATTTTGGAAAGAAGACACCCCAAGGTATTCGCTGAGGGGCATAGTGAGTCCATGAAAAATGTAACTTTTTGTCAAAAGTTAGCAGAAAGGGAGACTTTATGAGAAAAAACAATAAAAAACCAATTTCCGCTAACTTGTGCCAAAAAAAAAAAATCTTCTATGAACGCGTCATGCCCCTCACAGAATACCTTGGGGTGTCTTCTTTCCAAAAGGGGGTCACATGTGGGGTATTTATACTGCCCTGGCAATTTAGGGGCCCTAAAGCGTGAGAAGAAAAATGCGTAAAAATGCCCTCCTAAAAGGTACTCATTGGTTTTAGGGCCCCTTTGCGCATCTTGGCTGCAAAAAAGTGTCACTCATGTGGTATCGCCGTACTCAGGAGAAGTAGGGCAATGTGTTTTGGGGTGTATTTTTACATATACCCCTGCTGGGTGTGAAAAATATCTCTGTAAACGACAACTTTTAAAAATTTTTATACAAAGTTGACAATTTACAGAGATATTTCTCTCACCCAACATGGGTATATGTAAAAATACACCCCAAACACATTGCCCTACTTCTCCGAGTACGGCGATACCACATGAGTGACACTTTTGCAGCCTGGATGCGCAAACGGGCCCAAATTCAACGAGTACCTTTAGGTTTTACATGGCGGCTCACAATTTAGCCCGCCCAAAATGCCAGAACAGTAAACACACCCCACAAATGACCCCATTTCGGAAAGTAGACACCCGAGGTATTCACTGAGGGGCATAGTGAGTCCGTCTGAGATTTTTTTTTTTTTGCCAGAAGTTAGCAGAAATTGAAACTTTTTTTTTTTTTTTTCTCAGAAAGTGTCATTTTCCGCTAACTTGTGAAGAAAAATGAAATGATACATGAACTCACCATGCCCCTCCACGAATACTTTGGGGTGTCTTCTTTCTAAAATGGTGTCATTTGGGGGGTATTTATACTATCCTGACATTCTAGCACCTGAAGAAACATGACAGGCGCTCAGAAAGTCAGAGCTGCTTCAAAATGCCGAAATTCACGTTTTTGCACCATAGTTTGTAAACGCTATAACTTTTACCCAAACCAATAAATATACACTTATTGGACTTTTTTTATCAAAGACATGTAGAACAATAAATTTAGAGAAAAATTTATATAGAAATGTAGTTTTTTTAAAAAAAAATTTACAACAGAAAGTGAAAAATGTCATTTTTTTGCAAAAATTTCGGTCATTTTTGATTAATAGCAAAAAAAGTAAAAATGTCAGCAGCAATGAAATACCACCAAATGAAAGCTCTATTAGTGAGAAGAAAAGGAGGTAAAATTCATTTGGGTGGTAAGTTGTATGACGGAGCAATAAACGGTGAAAGTAGTGTAGTGCAGAATTGTAAAAAGTGGCCAGGTCATTAAGGGTGTTTAAGCTAGAGGGGCTGAAGTTTTTAACCAAAAGGTGTGCT
Organism: Bufotes viridis; assembly: GCA_033119425.1. NCBI lineage: Eukaryota > Metazoa > Chordata > Amphibia > Anura > Bufonidae > Bufotes > Bufotes viridis. The sequence continues at coordinate 95,689,566 of CM065596.1, read as the reverse complement.
TCTGGTGGGTTTTGAACTAATAGGGATCTGTTATATTATACCCTGTTAAGGGGGGTTATCTGCGGCGGACACCCTGTTATGGGGGGGGGGTCTGTGGCAGACACCCCGCTATTCTGTGGCGGACACCCCGTTATGGGGGAAATCTGTGGCGGACACCCTGAGGGGGATCTGTGGCGGACACCCTGGGGGAAGTCTGTGGCGGACACCCTGGGAGGGATCTGTGGCGGACACCCCGTTATGGGGGGTTCTGTGGCAGAAACCCAGTTATGGGGGAAGGGTTCTGTGGCAGACACCCCGTTATGGGGGATCTGTGGCGGACACCCTGGGGGGTCGGGGGTCTGTGGCGGACACACTGGGGGAGAATCTGTGGCGGACACCCCGTTATGGGGGGTTCTGTGGCGGAAACCCAGTTATGGGGGAGGGTTCTGTGGCGGACACCCCGTTATTGGGGGATCTGTGGCGGACACCCTGGGGGGATCTGTGGCGGACACCACGTTATTGGGGGGGGAGGGTTCTGTGGCGGACACCCCGTTATGGGGGGGGGGATCTGTGGCGGACACCCTGGGGGATCTGTGGCGGACACCCTGGGGGGATCTGTGGCAGACACCCTGGGGGGGGGGGATCTGTGGCAGACACCCTGGGGGGGGGGGATCTGTGGCAGACACCCTGGGGGGGGGGATCTGTGGCAGACACCCTGGGGGGGGGGATCTGTGGCGGACACCTATGGGGATCTGAAGAGGACACTTATGGGGATCACTTATGGGGATCTGAAGAGGACACTTATGGGGATCACTTATGGGGATCTGAAGAGGACACTTATGGGGGATCTGAAGAGGACACTTATGGGGATCACTTATGGGGATCTGAAGAGGACACTTATGGGGATCACTTATGGGGATCTGAAGAGGACACTTATGGGGATCACTTATGGGGATCTGAAGAGGACACTTATGGGGGATCAGTTATGGGGATCTGAAGAGGACACTTATGGGGGATCAGTTATGGGGATCTGAAGAGGACACTTATGGGAATCACTTTTGGGGATCTGAAGAGGACACTTATGGGAATCACTTTTGGGGATCTGAAGAGGACACTAATGGGGATCTGAAGAGGACATAAGTGTCATCCACAGATCCTCCAAAGTGTCCTCCGCAGATCCCCCGATAGAAGTGTGGAGGGAGGAGGCGGGGAAACTCATGCAGTGCTCCGGTGCAGTGCTTCTACTCTAAAACACCGGGCCCCGTCGCAACTGTTAAATACTATATTGCTAATCACGCTTACTTAACTTACCTAACTACTACTATAATCGCATAATCGCACATCCTTACATCATAGTACTGTACACGGCGCAAACCGCAGCTCCCTCGGTCATGCGCCGCCTGCCTGTTCATTCATAAAGTGAGCTGGGCAGGCGGCGCATTAGGAGGGAGTTGCGGTAGGCGGGACATGCGGCGCATGACCGAGGGAGCTGCGGTCTGCGCAGTGTACAGTACTATGATGTATGGATGTGCGATTATGCGATTATAGTAGTAGTTAGGCAAGTTAAGTAAGCGTGATTGGCAATATAGTATTTAACAGTTGCGGCGGGGCCCGGTGTTTTAGAGTAGAAGCACTGCCCCGGGCCCCACCATGAGTTTCCCCGCCTCCTCCCTCCATACGGATACTTCGATGGCCGCGTTGAGCAGCATAACGGCCAGCGAAGTATCAGTATTCGTTTTATAAGACGCATGGTCATTTTCCCCCAAAAAATGAGTGCGTCTTATAAAGCGAAAAATACGGTAAATAAAAAGTATACATGTTACATGATCTAACCTGTCAGATGAATGTTGTAAATAGCAAAAAATAAAACCGGTGCCAAATCAACTATTTCTTGTTACCTTACCTCACAAAAAGTGTAATATAGAGCAACCAAAAATCATATGTACCCTAAAATAGTACCAGCAAAATCTGCCTTCCCAAAACTGTATGGCATTCCTTTCCTTCTGCGCCCTGCCGTGTGCCTGTACAGCAGTTTACGATCACATATGGGGTGTTTCTGTAAACTACAGAATCAGGGCAATAAATATTGAGTTTTGTTTGGCTGTTAACCCTTACTTTGTAACTGGAAAAAAAAATATTAAAATGGAAAATCGGCCAAAAGAGTGAAATGTTGAAATTATATCTCCATTTTCCATTAATTCTTGTGGAACACCTAAAGGGTTAACAAAGTTTGTAAAATCAGTTCTGAATACCTTGAGGGGTGTAGTTTTTAAAATGGGGTCACTTTTTTGGAGTTTCTACTCTAGAGGTGCATCAAGGGGGCTTCAAATGGGACATGGTGTCACAAAACCAGTTCAGCAAAATCTGCCTTCCAAAAACCGTATGGCATTCCTTTCCTTCTGTGTCCTGCCGTGTGTCCGTACAGCAGTTTACGATCACATATGGGGCGTTCCTGTAAACTACAGAAACAGGGCAATAAATATTGAGTTTTGTTTGGCTGTTAAAGTAAAGTGTTACCAAAGTTTGTAAAATCAGTTTTAAATACCTTGAGGGGTGTAGTTTCTAGAATGGGGTCATTTTTGGGTGGTTTCTATTATGTAAGCCTCACAAAGTGACTTCAGACAAGAGCTGGTCCTTTAATAGTGGGTTTTTGAAAATTTCTGAAAAATTTCAAGATTTGCTTCTAAACGTCTAAGCCTTGTAACATCCCCAAAAATTTTATATCATTCCCAAAATGATCTAGACATGAAGTACAAATTTGGGGCATGTAAAGTAAACTATTTTTGGAGGTATTACTATGTATTATAGAAATAAAGAAATTGAAACTTAGAAAATTGAACATTTTTCTAAATTTTTGGAAAATTTTGTATTTTTTTAACAAATAAAAATGAACTTTTTTGACTCCATTTTACCTGTGTCATGAAGTACAATATGTGACGAAAAAACAATCTTAGAAGGGCCTGCATAAGTAAAAACATTTAAAAGTTATCTACACATAAAGTGACACTGGTCAGATTTGCAAAAAATGGCCGGGTCCTTAAGGTGAAATAGGGCTGAGTCCTTAAGGGATTAACTATGAGAAAATTCCTATGCACACTGCATATATCTTATTTAGATGTGAAAAAACGGTAACAAATACAATATAAATGAAATGAAGAGCTTGTAAAGTTAACTCAACAGACTTACCAGTATTTCAATGGGAACTGTGGGCCTGCTTTTGGTTAATGAGATGGTCAATGTCAGATTCCATATTTGTCACTGCTAGTGACTAGTTTGTGTATCAGGTATGTATTGGGTGTTTCTAAACGTGTGTACAAAATGCGTTGTGTGAATCTGTTTGTATGTGTAAGGACTGCAAGGTGTGTTTCTGTGTCTGTAAGTGGTGCATTATGCGTGTGTGTATGATGGATGTCAATCTCCCCTCACCTCCCTGGTCACTCTCTCTCATCTCCCCCTCCATTGTCACTCTCTCCCCCTTCTAGTCACTCTCATTCCCCCCCTCCCTTGTCACTCCCCCCCCTTCTTGTCACTCATTTCTCAGGACCCCTCCCTCCCTCCCTCGTCACTCTCATTTCTCAGGACCCTCCCTCCCTCGTCACTCTCATTTCTCAGGACCCCTCCCTCCCTAGTCACTCTCATTTCTCAGGACCCTCCCTCCCTCGTCACTCTCATTTCTCAGGACCCCTCCCTCCTTCGTCACTCTCATTTCTCAGGACCCCTCCCTCCCTAGTCACTCTTCTCAGGACCCCTCCCTCCCTCGTCACTCTCTTCTCAGGAGCCCCCTCCCTCGTCACTCTCTTCTCAGGAGCCCCCTCCCTCGTCACTCTCTTCTCAGGAGCCCCCTCCCTCGTCACTCTCTTCTCAGGAGCCCCCTCCCTCGTCACTCTCTTCTCAGGAGCCCCCTCCCTCGTCACTCTCCTCTCAGGACCCCTCCCTTGTCACTCTCTTCTCAGGACCCCTCCCTTGTCACTCATTTCTCAGCCCCTCCTCCCTCCCTTGTCACTCTCATTACCCCCTCCTTTGTCACTCTCTTTCTCAGCACCCCTCCCTCCCTCATCACCTTGTCACACTCACTTCCCCCACCCCCCCTCCCTTGTCACATTGTTATACTCATCCCCCCCCCCCCTACTCCCCTAGTATAGCGTGGCCAAGCTCTGTGAGGTCCGCGGTACAGGAGCATTTGTTTCCTGTACCCGGCCGGACTGATAGGAAGCACACACTAAGTGAGCACTTCCTGTCAGTCCGGCCGGGTACAGGATACAGGAAACCGCTCCCTGCTGAGCCGTGAGAAACGGCAAAAACACCCTGCGGGCCGGATCAGTGTCCTCGGCGGGCCGCATGTGGCCTGTAGTTTGAGGACCCCTGCCCTAGGACATATGATGCATGTAGATTATTACTACCCAGATGCATAACTTTACATTTATCCACACTGAACCTCATTGGCCCAGTTGATGCCTAATCTTTCAGAGTGTCCAAGTCAGCTTGTAGTTTTTGGACATCTTCCATAGACTACACAGTACTACATAGCTTGGTGTCATATGCAAAAATAGAAACAGTGCAATTAATTCCGTCCTCAATATTATTAATAAATACAGGACCCAGCACTAAACCTTGGGATACACGACATAACCTGTGACCATTCTGAATAGGAATCATTGACCACGACTTTCTGAACACAGTTCTTCATCCAGTTTTTAATCCAATTACAAACTATACTTTCTAAGCCAATCAACCTTATTTTATGTAACAAACGTCTATGAGGGACAGTATCACATGCCTTTGCAAAATCCAAGAACACTACATCCACAGCCGCCCCTATGTCCAGGATTCTACTCACCTCCTCATAAAAACAAATCAGGTTAGTCTGACAACTTCTGTCTTTGGTAACCCCATGCTGGTCATCACTTATGATACTATTAACAGTCACATACTCCTGTATATAGTCCCTTAAGAGCCCCGCAAACATTTTTCCCACAATAGAAGTTAACTTACTGGTCTGTAATTGTGTATAAATGTGGTGTCTGTTTTTGAATATGGACACATTTGGCTTAAGTCAGTCACTTGGCACTGTACCAGTCCCTAGAGAATCTCTAAAAATGAGGTCATAGCAGGCAGAGTTTGTGTAAATCTGTAAAACAAGTGTAACGTCAGGAAAGGCAGCAGAAGGTCCATATGGTTATTAGGCCTAGGTCAGGCTAGACAACAGAGAGCCAGAGTCGAGAAACAGGCAGAGTTCGGTACATGGGCAGACAAACTAAACAGCACACCTTCGCAAGCTAGATAACCTATTGTTCAGCATACATAGCAGAAGCGGATTAAACCTTTAGAAATTAACCACTGCAATACAGCAGGATGAGGTTAGGTTCATGACTGTATGCCTATTAGACTGCAACATAAGAATAGCAATAGACAGAGTCAGTCTTACAAATATAAACTATAATACACTAGTATACAAGGTTTACCAAAGCATTATAGAAGCGATCAATTGATTGCATTGTGACATTGCATAGTGGGACAAAAAAAAAAAAAAAAAAAAAAAATGCTAACACACTCAGTTTTACATAAAAAACGGTTTCATGTGGAAAAGTGAAAAAAATACATGCACACATATGGTTTTATACCCAGGCCGGCTCCAGGTTCATGTGGGCCCTTGGGTGATGAAGCCTCAGTGGGCCCCCTTGTGGCATTTTGCACCACACACGAGGCAAGAAAACTGCATGTATTATATATGGTGCCAAATACAATAGACAGAACACGCTACAGCGTGGATATATGTGAATCAATCTTTATGTCCCTACTTAATTTTTATGTTCCCAGGGTTTTAATGTGCATTGCTGGATCCGGTCTTCTGGCCTGCGCATGCACAGACCTTTAAAAATGTAAAAAAAAGAATATATAGGATCCGTCTCTCCAGTTGTCATCCAGAAAAATGGATCTGAGATATATATATATATATATATATATATATATATATATATATATATACATACACATATACACACACACATATATACACACACACACACATACATTTTTCTGGATGACAACTGGAGAGACGGATGCGGTATTGCAATGCATTTGTAAGACGGATCCAGATCAGTCTACAAAAGCTGTTCGTTTGCATACAGATTGCCAGATCCGGCGATAGAACTGCCTGCCGGATTCCTCTGACGCAAGTGTGAAAGTACCCTTATACTCCTTATAATTCCTAAGTTAACTCTTACCCCAATCTTCTAAATTCAGACCCCCCAGACCATGTATTATACATGGTATTGGAGTCTGAATTTAGAAGACTGGGGTAAGAACTAATTTAGGGGGTTCTGGTCCAAGTTCAAAATTTAGGAGTCTAGACTGGGGCTCTGATTTTATTTAGGATCTAGTCTGGGGCCCAAACTAATCTAGGCTTCATTCACATCACCGTTCAGCCTTTCGAAATGGAGCTAGAGAACGGAAAGAACGGATTCGGCATATAACTGACGCTAAACTGAGCCAAACTGAGCCCTTAGGACTCCATAGACTATAACTGGGTCCTTCAGAGGAAGATTTTTCAAGCAGATACAAAAGTCCTGCATGCACAACTTTTCTCTCTGCTTTAAAAATCATCTTCTGATCGGAAACCTGATTATATCATTATAGACTATGGGGTCCTTGGGCTCCGTTCGGCTCAGTCATGTGCCAAATCCGTCCTTTCCAGGAATGGAAAGGCTGAACGGTGATATGAATGAAGCCTTAGGGGTCTAATCTGGGGTCTGAATTTAGGGGTCTAAGAAGGTGTTTCCATTTATTTATGTACTCAGCAGGCAGAATTTATTTTCTGTAGAGGGTGTGGGAAACTACAGAATATAGATACATTATTAGGACCCCAGAACAGACTCAGAGGAATTTGCATGGTCTGTGCTACCAAAAACCAATGCTCCAAGATGGGGTGTTTTTGGGGAGGGATCCCCCAGCCTCCACTAATAGAAGGATAATGAGCAACAAAACACTACAACGCCCCCTCATGTACCACTGGTCAGTGCAATCACACTGTGACTCAAATCACATACTGACTCATTTTACTTGACTCCCCTCATGTTACTGGAATTTTGTGTACAATACATGCTGCACAGCACTTTAGAAGACTTAGTTACAGCAGTTGAACAGTTCACCTGAATACATATAAATCTGACTCCAGCTTCGCTCCAGGACCGTCTGGTTTCCTCTTGGGCTCGGCTGGCGGCTGCATCTTGAATGTTCTGCAGCTGCGCCCACGGGCGAAGCGGGGGGGGGGGGGCGAATCCCCCCCAGGAAATAATGCGGGGGGGACAGGTAAGTAAAAATCCCCCCCAGAGGCAGCGCAATGTGTGCGGCGGTGGCGGGGCACAGGGAGATGAATGCTTCCATTGTGGAAGCGTTCATCTCCATAGTCATCTGTATCGCCGTCCCCAGGACAGCGATACAGATGGCTGTACTGCGGAGCAGGAGAGGGAGAGGCGTCTCCCTTCCCTGCTCCTCTGATAGGCTGCCAGCACTAGGCTGGCAGCCTATCAGATGTTGGTACAGGCGGCGCGATGAGGCCTGCATCGCATCGCTGTGACGGATGGAGGTAAGTAGAAGTGTCTTTTTTTGTGTGTGTCTGTGTGTGTGTTTTTTTTTTTTTAAACTGGACCCACTGGCCCATAAGGGAGAGGGGGGGGGGGGGGAGAGATTTTTGGCACTTGGGGGGGGGGGGGGCGGAATACCGCACTGAAGCTCACACTGCGCCTGGAGATCCTGAGGGCAGCAAGCAGCAGCGCTGCGCACGGTGCACAGCATCCACGGTATGTTAAAATTTTAAAGGGGCCGCACTGTAGAAACGAGTGGGCCCCCTAACTTACAGTGGGCCCTGGCACTTGCTAGTGAATGCGGGTTCTAACGCCGGCCCTGATTATACCGTTTGTCATAACCCATATAATAAAGATAATATGTTAATTAAACCCCTCTGTGAACATCGTAAAAAAATAAATAAATAAAAAATTACAATGTAATTGCTTCCAAAAGTAATAACTGTTATGGAATAATTTAAGGGTCTTGGAATACAGCAACATGAAAAAAACCTTTTTTTGCATAAGATGTGCAATTATTGTGCAAAAGTAGTAAAACACAAATAAAACTATAAATATTTGGCATCACCTTAATTGTTCATATCCATACAATAAAAGTAAAATGCCATGTAAAATATCAATGTGGCAAATTTGAAGTACAAATAATGGCAGAATGGCTTTTTCTCCATTAATGCCCCTCGAAAAGTAAAAGAGCTATGTAAAAACAAAGTTATGGCTGTTATCCAAAGACCTGCAGTCCCACTCCTGTCTCCTAACGGAGCAGCAGGTTGAGCATGTACCCTGCTACTCCTTACATTCTCTATGGGATTGCCAGAGTGTGTGAAAAGGAAGAAAGAAGAAGAAAAAAAAAAAAACACTCTAGAAATATAAGATCACACTTACCGATTTCCCATGAGCCCATGAAAGAATCGCTTCAGGACAGGAAACAGGAACACCTATGGAGAGCTTTAAAGGGGTTATACGCGTTCAGAGCTGAACTCGGACATATCCTCGTTTTCCCTCATGCTTCAATGCTCTCCCGTGCCCTGCGCTGTATCCCGTTTACATTTTTTTTATGTCGGTGACATCACCAGCACTGATGGGCGGGCTTTAGCGCTGCCCTAGCTCTGAACCCGGACACTTCAGTTTATAGCAACATTACTGTCTTTAGTCAAGTTTAAAGGGGTTTTCCGAGATATTTTTATTGATGATCTATATTCAGGATAGGTTATCAATATCAGATCGCCGAGGGTCCAACACCCAGCACCCCCGCCGATCAGTTGACTGAAAAGAAAGCAGCAAGCCATAGTAACATAGTATACAAGATCGAAAAAAGACATTTGTCCATCCAGTTCGGCCTGTTTCCTACAAGTTGATCCAGAGGAAGGGAAAAAAAACCTGTGAGGCAGAAACCAATTTTCCCCACTTAAGGGGAAAAAAATTCCTTCCCGACTCCAATCAGGCAATCAGAATAACTCCCTTAATTGCTTATGTGCTCGCCACTGACATTGCAGCAGTGAGCAGGTGTAATTACAAGAAGCCCCATTACACTTCAATGGGAGGGCTCGTTCCTATAACCTTGAATGATCTGATATTGATGACCTGGCCTGAGGATAGGGCATTCATAAAAATATCTCACAAAACCCCTTTAAATATGAAGAAATCTATATTTCAGGGTTTTTTGTTCACCAAACAAGGGAGGGAAAAGGTGGGTGCTGTCATGGGCTCATAGAAAAACGATTATCGTCAAGTGTAATCCTATACTTACCCTACACCCATGACAGAACCTTGAGAACAAACTAGAATAGCAGACAAGAGTGCCACAACTGCCTGAAGAACCTTTCTGCTAAAAATTAAGGCCGCTTTACACCGATAGCCAATTGTTGAGAGCGAAGCGTTCCTTTTCTGGCAAGCTCGTCATTTACATTCAGCGACCTCCTCCATTGCATATGAAAAAGCGATTGCTAATGCCATCGCTCATCCTCATATAGAATCATTGTTGAGGCTGTTTCAAAGGCACAATCTGCTGCCGACAAACAGCGATTTAGGTGACCGCACAAATGATCTCATCACCCGATGAACAAGCGTTTTGCAATGAGCTGCAATTTTACACAGGCAGAGAATCACTAACAAACGTACCTACAAATGTATGTTAGCGATTATCTGGCCTATGCTTGGCCAGTGTTGAGGGGAAAAGGGGCCCCTTAGCTGTTCATTATTCTCTAAGCCTAATCTCTAATGTCTAAAAAAAAAAAATCATTAGGTGAGCTCCAAGTTGCAGCCCTATAAATTTGATCAATTAAAGCACTGACAGTGAGAGAATCTCCTCCAATCTGTAGTCGAGTTTAGGTAACTAATCAAACATCTCCTGGCATCTAAAGAATTTAAGTTCTGCTTGACATTTTTGGGAGTTTTGACACAGATAAAAGAAACTCTCCTTTGAGATCTATGAATAGAGGATATCACTTAGAGGTTGTCCCATTTCAGCAAGTAGGATTTATCATATAGACAAAGTTAATACAAGGCACTTACTAATGTATTGTGATTGTCCATATTGTCTCCTTTGCTGGCTTGACTAATTTTTCCATCACAATATACACTGCTCGTATCCAGGGGTTACGAGCATCCTGCAATCCAGCAGCAGTGGTCATGCTTGCACACTATAGGAAAAAGTGTTGGCCTGTTCGCACTCCCACAGTCCTAGCCACCAAAGAGGCCAGTGCCTTTTCCCATAGTGTGCAAGCACACCCACCGCTGCTGGATTTGCAGGGTGGTCGTAACACCTGGATACTAGCAGTGTAAAACGTGATGGAAAAATTAAATCAACCCAGCAAAGGAGGCAACAAGGAGAATCACAGTACATTAGTAAATGCCTTGTATTAACTTTGTCTACATGATAAATGCGATTTGTTGAAGTGAGACAACACCTTTAGGGAAGTAAGACCAAGGGCAGGTTTGATTACCCCTTCATCATCTAAGATATTAGTGTGAGGTACGAAAGCAGAGAAGTCTTAATGATCAGTGCAAAAACTGCAGGATTTTAGGTTTTTTGTTTAAATATAGATGATATTGACATGGAAAATAAAAAATATTAAAAATTCTTTTAAAATACAGGGAGTGCAGAATTATTAGGCAAATGAGTATTTTGACCACATCATCCTCTTTATGCATGTTGTCTTACTCCAAGCTGTATAGGCTCGAAAGCCTACTACCAATTAAGCATATTAGGTGATGTGCATCTCTGTAATGAGAAGGGGTGTGGTCTAATGACATCAACACCCTATATCAGGTGTGCATAATTATTAGGCAACTTTCTTTCCTTTGGCAAAATGGGTCAAAAGAAGGACTTGACAGGCTCAGAAAAGTAAAAATAGTGAGATATCTTGCAGAGGGATGCAGCACTCTTAAAATTGCAAAGCTTCTGAAGCGTGATCATCGGACAATCAAGCGTTTCATTCAAAATAGTCAACAGGGTCGCAAGAAGCGTGTGGAAAAACCAAGGCGCAAAATAACTGCCCATGAACTGAGAAAAGTCAAGCGTGCAGCTGCCAAGATGCCACTTGCCACCAGTTTGGCCATATTTCAGAGCTGCAACATCACTGGAGTGCCCAAAAGCACAAGGTGTGCAATACTCAGAGACATGGCCATGGTAAGAAAGGCTGAAAGACGACCACCACTGAACAAGACACACAAGCTGAAACGTCAAGACTGGGCCAAGAAATATCTCAAGACTGATTTTTCTAAGGTTTTATGGACTGATGAAATGAGAGTGAGTCTTGATGGGCCAGATGGATGGGCCCGTGGCTGGATTGGTAAAGGGCAGAGAGCTCCAGTCCGACTCAGACGCCAGCAAGGTGGAGGTGGAGTACTGGTTTGGGCTGGTATCATCAAAGATGAGCTTGTGGGGCCTTTTCGGGTTGAGGATGGAGTCAAGCTCAACTCCCAGTCCTACTGCCAGTTTCTGGAAGACACCTTCTTCAAGCAGTGGTACAGGAAGAAGTCTGCATCCTTCAAGAAAAACATGATTTTTATGCAGGACAATGCTCCATTACACGTGTCCAAGTACTCCACAGCATGACTGGCAAGAAAGGGTATAAAAGAAGAAAATCTAATGACATGGCCTCCTTGTTCACCTGATCTGAACCCCATTGAGAACCTGTGGTCCATCATCAAATGTGAGATTTACAAGGAGGGAAAACAGTCCACCTCTCTGAACAGTGTCTGGGAGGCTGTGGTTGCTGCTGCACGCAATGTTGATGGTGAACAGATCAAAACACTGACAGAATCCATGGATGGCAGGCTTTTGAGTGTCCTTGCAAAGAAAGGTGGCTATATTGGTCACTGATTTGTTTTTGTATGTCAGAAATGTATATTTGTGAATGTTGAGATGTTATATTGGTTTCACTGGTAAAAATAAATATTTGAAATGGGTATATATTTGTTTTTTGTTAAGTTGCCTAATAATTATGCACAGTAATAGTCACCTGCACACACAGATATCCCCCTAAAATAGCTAAAACTAAAAACAAACTAAAAACTACTTCCAAAAATATTCAGCTTTGATATTAATGAGTTTTTTGGGTTCATTGAGAACATGGTTGTTGTTCAATAATAAAATTAATCCTCAAAAATACAACTTGCCTAATAATTCTGCACTCCCTGTATATTGAACATGAAAACGTGATTTAAACAATAGGTCATTTTCTGATCACATTCACTTTAAGTTCTTATTTTGGCATCCTTGAAGGAAATCTAAAATCAGTTGGATAGGTGGTTTTCTGAGAGGATCCACCATTTTGACTGAAAAATTAAAAGACATTATCCAGAAATGTAACATTACTGGCCTATCCTCAGGATAGGTCATCAATATCAGATCAGTGGGGTTCTGACTCCCGACACACGGACTATCAGCTGTTTTATTAGGGCGTTGTGCTCTCCAGACCTCTGGAGACCACTGCAGTCTATTTGCATCTTACAAAAACAGCACCACGCATACTAGTGTGTCTGTGCTTGGTATTGTAACTCAGCCCGATTCACTTGAATGGGACTGAGCTAGGCTTAGTCCACATGATCGATGTACAGTGATGTCACGCAGCCTCTTTGAACAACTGATTGCCGGGGTCCTGGGCCCTCACAAATCATGATAACCTATGCTGAGGACAGCCCATCAATATAAAATTTCCAGATAATAACTTTAAAGAAGGCTTTCAAAATCATACTTCGATATCGGAAATAACATTTTCTGCTTATTAGGAAGGTACAATAATCAGGTCAGATAACTCATTCTTCAGAATCTGCCTCTCAATTCCAGGCTGTCAGGTAAAAATTTCACAGCTCTAGAATAATTACTGTTCCCCACGGAAGATGATCTATTCTGTCTGGCAGAACCCAAGGCTGTGAAATAAGGTGAGCCAAGTTCTCATGGGCCAAGAGGATCCCATCACCCTCGCTCTCTGTATTATTTTCTGGATGACTCGGAAATAAGGCAAAGGGGATGAAAGGCATAAGGCAGCGACTTGGGCCAGGTATGAGACAGGGAATCTAGCCCTGTAAGCGCATCTGGTATCCATGGATTAAAATAAAAACTTCCTTGTTTAGAGACCACTCGCCCTGATTTAGTGAATGATGACTGATCCTTTAAAGGGAGTCTTTCACCCCCATATGGCCATATAGAGTGTTTACTCCGCGCCATAGAAGAGATATACAAGAATGTAAGGGTACCTTTATCTTTTTCTTCATAGTTGAAGTAGGTGTAAAAACAAAGTTTAATCCTTATGCAAATGAGCTCTTGAAGGTACCCAGGGGCGGCGCTTACATTATGGGAGCCCAGGTTGCGTTGCCCTTTTTAAATGTTTCCCGCCCAGCCTGTGCTTATACCCGCCCTCCCGCCGGGCCGGACATGCGCACTGCGATGCCTATTGTGGGCACGATATCGCTTTAATGCGCATGCGCTGGCGAACGGAGCAAAACCAGCCGCAGGAGGGCATTCGCCAGGCGCATGCACATTAATTAAAGCAATGATCCCGGCCCGATAAAGCAGTGTGCAGGCGCGGGATCTCGGCCAGACTGTACAGAGAATATTTGTGCTACTAGGAGAAAGTTGTTGAGGTAGGGAATCATAATTAGATCTTTCTCCCCTCAATGGTCCATCATCTCTGCTACGAGTTTGGTGAAAAGGTCAAGGAACTGAGATACCCTGAACAGGAGCACCTGGTACTTAGAATCTCTCCCTGCACAAAAGACTACCACTCTTAGGAACTTTTGTGACTCCGGATTGATCAACACATGAAAATATATATATATGATATATATATTAAATATATATATATATATATATAGAAGATTGTGGCAGCACCGTATCAAGTTCAAAAGGTGGGTGCACGCCTCACAGAGACCAGCCAGTCCCAAAATAAGTATAGCAGGGAAAAAAGGCAGCACTCCAAAATATAAAAAGAAAACAACCGAGTTTTATTCACCCATGTGGGCAGTGCGACGTTTCGGCTCAGACTGAGCCTTTCTCAAGCAATGTGTAAGACAAAGTACCGCATATTTATGCGTACAACAATCAAAACATAATTACAAATAAATTACAAATCAATTAGAATATAAACATGTGAATTACAATATTGTGCATAAAATAGTTATACCAAATTCATTATACATGTACCCATCAAATGTGCATAGCTGTATTCAAAAACGTGACTTTATAAATGGATACCAAATACAGTAAAAATATAAATAATCATCAAGTACGTAATTACTAGTTATTCCAAACACCTGATCAAAAGTGATAAAGTGCATTGTGCAAAAACTCCGGTGAATATACTCAGCTGTGGGAGGAGGAGCTCCACGAGAACGATAGGTGACATGCTGTATTGGAGGAATGGCGTCCCGCTGCATCAGATCGCGTCCTGTACATCACTGCGCGCATGTCCGGAACCTGGATAGCGCCACTGACCCGGACTTCCGGGCACGCATGTCATTAGTAGCTTAAATCGCCATTTTGTCTAAGGGCAATCTGCCAGTTTTCAGTATGTATAGAATACCAAAAGATAATACTAGTTCCTCTCTAAATAGAGAGAATAGCATATATCTCTGTAGAGGAAAGATATTCCAGAGACACGTCACTATGACTACAAGCGACAACCGCTGTGACGGGTTCCGAAATCCGAGACCCTGTCCGAATAGGGCAGGCAACCCGGAATCGACGTGAAGTGGGATCACATATGGCCATCATATTATTGAGGACCAATTGTCAAACCCCAACTCCAGCAAAACCCACAGCAAACGTCGCGGGAGGGATCTCCTCCCATATGTCATATCAGTGACAATGTCCCAAAATTAGTCGTTATTTAAGCCATATAGTTTTGAGTATTATATCAAATATTTGTCAACACCAATGTACAGGAGCTTCATTATGTTCAGGACAACCTCCAAGTCACCAGATCTTCTCCGGGCTGACACCTCCCACCTCTGGTATCCCACCATCTGCAAGAAATAAAGAAAAAAGGAAATTATTAAAATCATTGTCTAATAGTTACTACCATATACACAATCGTCAGTGGAACGCGTTAGTTCAAGAGGAGTCAAGGGGCAGCAGCCCGTATTAAGTTACATTCTCACACCCAGATTATAGTCTACATTTAAACCACCTGGTTTAAGAGACCCCAATGTATGAATCCACATAATCTCTCTCTTTTCAACAAAATTGATCTATCACCCCCTCTTCTGGGCATAGGGACATGATCGATCATGCAGAATTTCAACTCCTTCTCTGAATGTTTGAATTCAGTGAAGTGTCTGGAGACTGGTAAATCCGCTCTATTTTGTCTGATTGTAAAGCGATGATTATTGAGTCGTGTCTTAAAATCCGTAGAGGTCTCACCTACATACAATTTGCGACATGGACAGACAAGTACATAGATAACAAAATTGCTATCACAGGTCAAATGGAACCTTATTGGGAAGGCCATCCCTGTTTCTGGATGAATAAAGGATCTCCCTCTGATAACATATCGACAGTTTACACAATGAAGACAGGGGTAGCATCCTACCCCCGTGCCCATTATGGTAGACTGTCTACAAGCAGTGGCAGGTCCAACGTCAGCCCTGACCAACCTGTCACGCAGACTCTTGGACCTCCGGTAAGACATTAGTGGTGGCATTTGGAATTCAGGAATTGCATTGTGACAACTTTTTAGTATTTTCCAGTGCCGTCTGGCTATTTGTGCAATTTCTGAACTCAAATCGGTATATGTTGATATAAATGCTATTCCAGGTTTTCTTTCTGCTACA
Source organism: Bufotes viridis (assembly GCA_033119425.1). Classification (NCBI taxonomy): domain Eukaryota; kingdom Metazoa; phylum Chordata; class Amphibia; order Anura; family Bufonidae; genus Bufotes; species Bufotes viridis. The sequence continues at coordinate 95,673,730 of CM065596.1, read as the reverse complement.
CTAGTGACCTCTAGTAGCGTATCCCTGTCAATCTTGGATACCCTATCCATCTGAGTTTTCAGAAGTTTCCTGGGGTAACCTCTTTGCAAAAACCTATTCGTGAATTCATCCAGAGTGTCATTCAACAGCACAGGGTCGGTTGTGATCCGTTTGGCCCTCATATACTGTGAATATGGGAGACTTTTAATCATAGACCTAGGGTGGCTACTGCTATATGTTAATATGGTATTCCTATCCATGGGTTTTGTGAATACCCCTGTGCTGAATTCACCATCTTTGAATGTCACATTGGTATCCAGAAACTGGAGTTCAGTCCCTGAGTATACCAATGTGAACTGTAATCTGTCATCTATACCATTAAGATATACCTGAAACTCAAGCAGTTGTTCAACGGTTCCTGTCCATATGAGGAAGACGTCGTCGATGTAACGCCACCACTCCAGCACATGGCTGAAGTGGTGTGAAACATAGACGACGTCCTCCTCAAACACACGCATGTAAATATTGGCATAAGTTGGGGCCACATGGGACCCCATGGCCACACCCTGTCTTTGTATATAGTAGTTATCTCTAAAAAGAAAATAACTATGATCAAGTATTATTCTGAACATTGTTAATATGAATTTACTGGCTGCCACAGTGAGAGTAGACATATCAAGCATATGTGTGACAGCCTGAATTCCCCGTTTATGCTCAATAGAGGTGTATAGTGACACCACACCAAAATGACACTTTGTGAGTTTACCAGTTTAACACCCCCGAGCTTCCTAAAGAAGTCAGATGTATCAATCACATATGATTTACTTCCCGTCGCAAAAGTGCGTAGTATTTTGTCCAAGAAGATGGAAATGCGGCTGAAGATGGAGTCAGACCCTGAGACAATAGGCCTACCAGGAGGGTCCACCATTGTCTTGTGGATTTTCGGCAGTACATATATAACAGGAGTTATGGGATGTGCAACCGTAAGGAACTCCCTCAGTTCATCATCAATGACTCCAGCTGCAACCGCATCCATCAACTCATGTTTGATAACATCTGCTATATGGAATCGGGGGTCATGGTCAATACATTCATAAACGTTGTCGTCACTAAGTTGTCTCAGAATCTCCTGAATATACTTCTCAGTGTCTAACACGACAACAGCCCCACCCTTATCGGCCGGCTTCACTGTAAGGCTGCTGTCGCGTTTAACTCATTCAATGCAGTGATCTCATTGCTAGTTACATTGGGATACCTAAGTGATTGACCTGTGTAGGCAGCTTTGAGTGCAGAGACCTCCTTTTTACCGCGGTCATATAAGCTTCTATTGCTGAATCATTTACATTGGGGCAAAAGTTGCTCTTCAAATGCAGACCAAGCTGCCTCAGGGTCAATTCACTATGCGCAGGCACATTCACATGTACATTATTAGCAAACATAACTTTAAGCTTGATAGTACGAAAAAAAGAAAAAAGATCAGTCTCTATATCAAGCCAATCAATACAGGTATCAGGACAAAAAGAAAGTCCCTTAGATAATACACTTATTTGATGTTCAGTTAATACCTTTGAAGACAGATTGATGACGGTCATTTTTCTTGGTTGGTTGAGTTTTGTTGCTCTGGAACCGAGTTTTGTTGTTGCGCAGCCTTTGTCCTCTCCTGTGTCTACGGCCTCCACGTCTGGTATGATTCCTGGTTCCTTTATTGAGGGTCCCTTCTGTACTAAAAAAGAGTTTTCTGTAGCAGCCATTTTCCTTTTCTTTCTAATGTCCTTAGTGTTCTGCAAATATCGATCCTCTGTCTGCCAGACATAGACCTTCCCTTTCTTATAGTCCTCCAAATCACGGTTCCATTTAATCCGCTTGCCTTCCTCCATTTCTGTTTGAAAACGTTGTGATCCCTCCTGGAAAACCTCCTGATATTGGACATAGTCCTCCTGCGGCACCATTTGTTCCAGTTGTGATTCCACAACAGCCATCTCAGTGGACACATTAGCAAGCTCAATCTGTAAATATTCAAGATTCAATAATATAAAGTCCATCGCATAATTGTTGGATAATGTCTCAAACCTTTTGCAAAAAATAGGATTGCTTGAAAAGAGGTTAGGGCGCAGATGCGATCGCATCCCTCTCGGTATACGCTGGGTCATATAATACTCCTTCAAAGTGGTCATGTGCAGACGAAGAGTAATGATTCTCTTGGATAAAAACTCACGTTTCCTTTTAAGCTCTTTGATAGATGGTGTGTTGAGAAAGCCTGCGTCCCCATTTACTCCTCCCAAAATCCGCTCCACTGCTTCTTGTGTATAGGTAACACCACAGGGTGAATCCATTCCTTCAGTAGCCATAATAAAAAATTAACAAATAGAGAAAAGAAAAAATACTTGTATGGTTAAAGACGTGCTATGCCACAGCTGTAGATATGTATATAAGGAAGATTGTGGCAGCACCGTATCAAGTTCAAAAGGCGGGTGCACGCCTCACAGAGACCAGCCAGTCTCAAAATAAGTATAACAGGGAAAAAAGGCAGCACTCCAAAATGTAAAAGAAAACAAACCGAGTTTTATTCACCCATGTGGGCAGTGCGACGTTTCGGCTCAGACTGACTCTGTCTCTGTGAGGCGTGCACCCACCTTTTGAACTTGATACGGTGCTGCCACAATCTTCCTTATATACATATCTGCAGCTGTGGCATAGCACGTCTTTAACCATACAAGTATTTTTTCTTTTCTCTATTTGTTAATTTTTTATTATGGCTACTGAAGAAATGGATTCACCCTGTGGTGTTACCTATACACAAGAAGCAGTGGAGCGGATTTTGGGAGGAGTAAATGGGGACGCAGGCTTTCTCAACACACCATCTATCAAAGAGCTTAAAAGGAAACGTGAGTTTTTATCCAAGAGAATCATTACTCTTCGTCTGCACATGACCACTTTGAAGGAGTATTATATGACCCAGCGTATACCGAGAGGGATGCGATCGCATCTGCGCCCTAACCTCTTTTCAAGCAATCCTATTTTTTGCAAAAGGTTTGAGACATTATCCAACAATTATGCGATGGATTTCATATTATTGAATCTTGAATATTTACAGATTGAGCTTGCTAATGTGTCCACTGAGATGGCTGTTGTGGAATCACAACTGGAACAAATGGTGCCGCAGGAGGACTATGTCCAATATCAGGAGGTTTTCCAGGAGGGATCACAACGTTTTCAAACAGAAATGGAGGAAGGCAAGCGGATTAAAGGGAACCGTGATTTGGAGGACTACAAGAAAGGGAAGGTCTATGTCTGGCAGACAGAGGATCGATATTTGCAGAACACTAAGGACATTAGAAAGAAAAGGAAAATGGCTGCTACAGAAAACTCTTTTTTAGTACAGAAGGGACCCTCAATAAAGGAACCAGGAATCATACCAGACGTGGAGGCCGTAGACACAGGAGAGGACAAAAGGCTGCGCAACAACAAAACTCGGTTCCAGAGCAACAAAACTCAACCACCCAAGAAAAAATGACCGTCATCAATCTGTCTTCAAAGGTATTAACTGAACATCAAATAAGTGTATTATCTAAGGGACTTTCTTTTTGTCCTGATACCTGTATTGATTGGCTTGATATAGAGACTGATCTTTTTTCTTTTTTTCGTACTATCAAGCTTAAAGTTATGTTTGCTAATAATGTACATGTGAATGTGCCTGCGCATAGTGAATTGACCCTGAGGCAGCTTGGTCTGCATTTGAAGAGCAACTTTTGCCCCAATGTAAATGATTCAGCAATAGAAGCTTATATGACCGCGGTAAAAAAGGAGGTCTCTGCACTCAAAGCTGCCTACACAGGTCAATCACTTAGGTATCCCAATGTAACTAGCAATGAGATCACTGCATTGAATGAGTTAAAACGCGACAGCAGCCTTACAGTGAAGCCGGCCGATAAGGGTGGGGCTGTTGTCGTGTTAGACACTGAGAAGTATATTCAGGAGATTCTGAGACAACTTAGTGACGATAACGTTTATGAATGTATTGACCATGACCCCCGATTCCATATAGCAGATGTTATCAAACATGAGTTGATGGATGCGGTTGCAGCTGGAGTCATTGATGATGAACTGAGGGAGTTCCTTACGGTTGCACATCCCATAACTCCTGTTATATATGTACTGCCCAAAATCCACAAGACAATGGTGGACCCTCCTGGTAGGCCTATTGTCTCAGGGTATGACTCCATTTTCAGCCGCATTTCCATCTTCTTGGACAAAATACTACGCACTTTTGCGACGGGAAGTAAATCATATGTGATTGATACATCTGACTTCTTGAGGAAGCTCGGTGGTGTTAAACTGGCAAACTCACAAAGTGTCATTTTGGCATCATTTGATGTGGTGTCACTATACACCTCTATTGAGCATAAACGGGGAATTCAGGCTGTCACACATATGCTTGATATGTCTACTCTCACTGTGGCAGCCAGTAAATTCATATTAACAATGCTCAGAATAATACTTGATCATAGTTATTTTCTTTTTAGAGATAACTACTATATACAAAGACAGGGTGTGGCCATGGGGTCCCATGTGGCCCCAACTTATGCCAATATTTACATGCGTGTGTTTGAGGAGGACGTCGTCTATGTTTCACACCACTTCAGCCATGTGCTGGAGTGGTGGCGTTACATCGACGACGTCTTCCTCATATGGACAGGAACCGTTGAACAACTGCTTGAGTTTCAGGTATATCTCAATGGTATAGATGACAGATTACAGTTCACATTGGTATACTCAGGGACTGAACTCCAGTTTCTGGATACCAATGTGACACTCAAAGATGGTGAATTCAGCACAGGGGTATTCACAAAACCCACGGATAGGAATACCATATTAACGTATAGCAGTAGCCACCCTAGGTCTATGATTAAAAGTCTCCCATATTCACAGTATATGAGGGCCAAACGGATCACAACCGACCCTGTGCTGTTGAATGACACTCTGGATGAATTCACAAATAGGTTTTTGCAAAGAGGTTACCCCAGGAAACTTCTGAAAACTCAGATGGATAGGGTATCCAAGATTGACAGGGATACGCTACTAGAGGTCACTAGTGTAGCAGAAAGAAAACCTAGAATAGCATTTATATCAACATATACCGATTTGAGTTCAGAAATTGCACAAATAGCCAGACGGCACTGGAAAATACTAAAAAGTTGTCACAATGCAATTCCTGAATTCCAAATGCCACCACTAATGTCTTACCGGAGGTCCAAGAGTCTGCGTGACAGGTTGGTCAGGGCTGACGTTGGACCTGCCACTGCTTGTAGACAGTCTACCATAATGGGCACGGGGTAGGATGCTACCCCTGTCTTCATTGTGTAAACTGTCGATATGTTATCAGAGGGAGATCCTTTATTCATCCAGAAACAGGGATGGCCTTCCCAATAAGGTTCCATTTGACCTGTGATAGCAATTTTGTTATCTATGTACTTGTCTGTCCATGTCGCAAATTGTATGTAGGTGAGACCTCTACGGATTTTAAGACACGACTCAATAATCATCGCTTTACAATCAGACAAAATAGAGCGGATTTACCAGTCTCCAGACACTTCACTGAATTCAAACATTCAGAGAAGGAGTTGAAATTCTGCATAATCGATCATGTCCCTATGCCCAGAAGAGGGGGTGATAGATCAATTTTGTTGAAAAAGAGAGAGATTATGTGGATTCATACATTGGGGTCTCTTAAACCAGGTGGTTTAAATGTAGACTATAATCTGGGTGTGAGAATGTAACTTAATACGGGCTGCTGCCCCTTGACTCCTCTTGAACTAACGCGTTCCACTGACGATTGTGTATATGGTAGTAACTATTAGACAATGATTTTAATAATTTCCTTTTTTTCTTTATTTCTTGCAGTTGGTGGGATACCAGAGGTGGGAGGTGTCAGCCCGGAGAAGATCTGGTGACTTGGAGGTTGTCCTGAACATAATGAAGCTCCTGTACATTGGTGTTGACAAATATTTGATATAATACTCAAAACTATATGGCTTAAATAACGACTAATTTTGGGACATTGTCACTGATATGACATATGGGAGGAGATCCCTCCCGCGACGTTTGCTGTGGGTTTTGCTGGAGTTGGGGTTTGACAATTGGTCCTCAATAATATGATGGCCATATGTGATCCCACTTCACGTCGATTCCGGGTTGCCTGCCCTATTCGGACAGGGTCTCGGATTTCGGAACCCGTCACAGCGGTTGTCGCTTGTAGTCATAGTGACGTGTCTCTGGAATATCTTTCCTCTACAGAGATATATGCTATTCTCTCTATTTAGAGAGGAACTAGTATTATCTTTTGGTATTCTATACATACTGAAAACTGGCAGATTGCCCTTAGACAAAATGGCGATTTTAAGCTACTAATGACATGCGTGCCCGGAAGTCCGGGTCAGTGGCGCTATCCAGGTTCCGGACATGCGCGCAGTGATGTACAGGACGCGATCTGATGCAGCGGGACGCCATTCCTCCAATACAGCATGTCACCTATCGTTCTCGTGGAGCTCCTCCTCCCACAGCTGAGTATATTCACCGGAGTTTTTGCACAATGCACTTTATCACTTTTGATCAGGTGTTTGGAATAACTAGTAATTACGTACTTGATGATTATTTATATTTTTACTGTATTTGGTATCCATTTATAAAGTCACGTTTTTGAATACAGCTATGCACATTTGATGGGTACATGTATAATGAATTTGGTATAACTATTTTATGCACAATATTGTAATTCACATGTTTATATTCTAATTGATTTGTAATTTATTTGTAATTATGTTTTGATTGTTGTACGCATAAATATGCGGTACTTTGTCTTACACATTGCTTGAGAAAGGCTCAGTCTGAGCCGAAACGTCGCACTGCCTACATGGGTGAATAAAACTCTGTTGTTTTCTTTTTATATTTTGGAGTGCTGCCTTTTTTCCCTGATATATATATATATATAATGGCGGCAATGACAAAAATGGTTGGGAAGGTTGGGTGCACGTTCACCGGGAAATGGGCTGCTTACCCCTTAGTATATAGATGGAAAAACAAACAGCACTCCTGGGATCCACAAAAAGGTCTTTCTTTGGAATAATGCAAGTCACCCGTACATACTAAATGGTAAAACACTCGGTAACACTTTACAAATCACTGGTCAGACCACACATGGAGTACTGTGTACAGTTCTGGGCTCCTGTGAACAAGGCAGACATAGCAGAGATAGAGAGGGTTCAGAGGAGGGAAACTAAAGTAATAACTGGAATAGGCCAACTACAGTACCCTGAAAGGTTATCAAAATTAGGGTTATTCACCTTAGAAAAAAGACGACTGACACTGCAAGGTATTTCGTGAGGGGTATGGTAAGTTCATGTAAAATTTTATTTTTTGTCACAAGTTAGTAGAATATGAGACTTTGTAAGAAAAGAAAAAAAAATAAAAATATATGAACTGGCCATGCCACTCACCGAATATCCTGGGGTGTCTTCTTTCTAAAATGGGGTCACTTGTGGTGTATTTATACTGACCTGGCATTTGAGGGTCTCCACAATCATTACATGTATGGCCAGCATTAGGAGTTTCTGCTATTCTCCTTATATTGAGCATACGGGTAATGAGATTTTTTTTTCCGTTCAGCCTCTGGGCTGAAAGAAAAAATGAACGGCACAGATCTCTTCATTTGCATCGATCAACATGGATGAAAAAAATCTCTGCCAAAAAATGTGCAAAAAAAAAAAAAAAAAAGAGGGGAAAGGACATAGGAGTGCTTGTGAATTAAGGCCCCATTCACACGTCTGCAAAAATGTCCCCATCTATTCCGCAATTCTGCGGAATAGATGCGGACCCATTCAGTGTGAATGGGGCCGGCGGTGATGTGGAGAGCACACTATGTGCTCTCCGCATCAGCATTTGTGGAGCTGCGGCCGCGAACTTCCGGGTTTCGGCCCCGAAACATCTGGCCACAGCTCCGCAAAAGACAGAGCATGTCCTATTCTTGTCCGCAGCCTGCAGACAAGAATAGGAATCTCTAAGGAGAGTGCCGGCATGGTGTGCTGCGGATCCGCAATTTGCGGGTCCGCAACACACCACAGAAATGTGAATGAAACCTAAAGCTGCGATCGCTAATAAAGATCCAAAAAGCTCAAAAGTGATCTTTATAACGCCACAGCGATTTTACGGTGTTTTTGCAGTGATCAGAAAAAAAAAAATTCTGTCACTGAGGTGGGGCAGACTGAAAGCAAGTGTGAGCACAAGATCAGGCCTGATCGGGCGACCACTGCGTTTTTTTTTTTTTTTTGAGTCTAAGGTGACCCTAATGTACTGATATAGATCTGATTGCGATCAGTCTTGATCACTCACAGATACTATATAGTACTAGTGCTGATTAGCGACAGCGATGACGCTAATCACCGACTAATCAGTGACTGCGGTAGGGTTGTTTCGGGTATCGAACTTTCGATACCCAATCTATACTTTTCTCTGGTATCGAGCTCAATACCAGGATTAGTATTTTATCGATACTGGGCTGCGCTACTGCACAGCCCAGTATCAGAGAACGTGGCTGCGCCGCTCTCAGCGCGGCCATGTTCTCCTCAGCAGCACGGGGAGAAGGAGGCAGTGTCTCTCCCGCCCCCTGTGCTGCTTCCACCAATAGAGCGAGAGGGGCGGAAGCACTGGCCACCAATGAGGAGTGTCTTACTATACAGATGCAGGCAGAAGAAGCTCATTGCCGGCACCTGCCTGTGACCAGGCGCTGCAATCCGCGGCAGTTAACCCCTTAGGTGCGGCACCTGAGGGGTTAACTGCCGCGGATCGCAGCGCCTGGTCACAGGCAGGTGCCGGCAATGAGCTTCTTCTGCCTGCATCTGTATAGTAAAAGACACTCCTAATTGGTGTAATGCTGGGGCTCCGATCGGTTACCATGGCAACCAGGACGCTACTGAAGTCCTGACTGCCATAGTCTGCTCCCTGCTGCAGTTTGCACAGAGCAGCAGGGAGAGGGTTAAGTCTTATTTACCCTAACAGAGCTCTATAAGGGTGAATAGGATGAGAAGATCCCAGGTTCTAGCCCCTAAGGGGGAAATAGTTAATAAATAAAGTGTAAAAAAAGTTAAAGTTAAAAAAGTACACCAAAATATTAAGTATAAATCACCCCTTTTCCCAATTTTACATATAAAATATATATAAACAATAAAAAAAAATTACATATCGCTACGTCTCAAGTCCAAACTATTAAAAAAATCCTCTTAAGCGGTGAACGCCCATAAAAGAAAAGAAAAACTGCACAATTCGCTATTTTATTTTAGTCTCCTTGTCCCCCCAAAAAATAGGATCGGACTGTTGTATTATGGGCCGGACGTTCCATAAAATGTGGAATGCACGCGGCTTTTTTGGCATTTTTTTTGTGTGGTATCAAATATCGCAATACTTTATGGTATACTATCGATACCGAATCAAAATTTTGGTACCGAAACAACTCTAGACTGCGGTGCGGTGGGCTGGGCGCTAACTACCTAACAAGTAGCTAACTGACTGACTGTGATAAGGGACCCTTAGGCCCCATTCACACGTCCGAAATTCTGTTCCACATTTTGCGGAATGGAATTGCGGACCCATTCATTTCTATGGTGACAGATTTTGTCCCGCTCGGATCCGGAATTGCGGATCCGCAAAAATATAGAACATGTCCTATTCTTGTCCGCAATTGGGAACAAGAAAAAATACATTTTCTATATAGTTCTGGCAATGTGCGGATCCGCAAAACACATACGGACGTCTGAATGGAGCCTTACAGGGGGGTGATCAATGACATGGGGGTGACGGGGGTAATCAGGGAGGAAATATGGGGTGATCAGGGGTTAATAAGTGACGGGGGGTTGGTGTGTGGTGATTGGTGCAAGTACATCGCTGCCTGTGTCCTCTGGTGGTCCCAAGCAAAAGGGACCACCAGAGGAGCAGGCATATCAGACGCTGTTTACAAAAGAGCGTCTGATAAGCTATTTGGATGCGATTTATTGACATCTACAGCCTGCCAGCGAACAATCAGCGCTGGCAGGCTGTAGGATAAGTTGTAACCTGCTGCACTGCAGTTCACATGAAATCTCAGGTCTCACGAGATGACGCCAATAGGCGTGATCGAGACCTAAGACTGCCACCTCCCACATGTCTTTCGGCGTTAGCGTGACGGGAGGTGGTTAATCATGGCCCCCCTTAGAGGTCTTTTCTCAAGACTAAACAAATTCAGTTATTTTAATCTTTGCTCATAGCTAAGATCTTCCAGGCCCTTTATTAGTTTAGTCCATGCCTCTGTTAATAAAAGACAGAGGTTTGTTTGCATTAAAAGCTGTAAAAGTCGGCAGCCTCTATTTAGTTTGTGATCTACTAATATACCCAGATCCTTATCAGCAAGTGACTCTCCCAGTTTTACTCCCCCTAGGACATATGTACCTCGGGGCTAATAATCTGCATGCAGCATAACTTTACATTTATCTATATTGAACCTCCTTTGCCAAGTGGAGGTCCAAACAGTAAGTCTGTCCAAGTCAGCTTGTAACTTATTACCATATTGCATAGACTGTACCATATTATAAAGTTTGGTGTCATCTGCAAAAATAGAAACAGCACTATTAATCCTAACCTAACCCGAATAAGTTAAAAATAGTGGACCCAGCAAAGAACCTTTGGGTACACCACTTATAACCCGGGGACCATTCAGAGTAGAAATCATTGACCAGAACTCTATGGATACGACTATGAGGGCAATTTTCAATCCAATTACAAGTTATATTTTTTAAACAAATACACCGCAATTTACCAATTAGGCGTCCGTGTGGGACAGTATCAAAGGCCTTTACAAAGTCCAAAAACACAATATCCACAGCCTTCCCTATGTCCAGGCTTCTACTCACCATCTCATAAAAACAAATCAGGTTATTTTAACAGCTTCTGTTCTTAGTAAAACCATGTTGGCTACCACTTATATTATTTACAGTTACATAATATTGTATGTAGTCCTGTAGAAGACCCTCTAACATTTTTTCCACCACAGATAAGCTTACTAGTCTAATTTGTGGTGAAGACCTACCACTCTTTTTGAAAATGGGCACCACATTCGCCTTGCGCCAGTCCCTTGGTACAATGCCTGTCATTAGCGAATCTGAAAATATTATGAACAGAGGCAAAGCAATAATTGAACTGAGCTCCTTTAGAACTCTGGGGTGTAATCCATCTGGATCAGGGGCAGATTAGATTAAGGTTTATAAAAAGTGTCCTAAATATAAAAAGATACAAGAGGAAATACTTGCACTCCCGCTTCTTCTCAGTTTCAGCCTTTATTAATGGCGGCTGCGTGGGTCATAGAGGGGGTTGATTGCCACTCCCACAAGGGTGTATAATATTTATAATAGATAAATATGAAAAACGATTGTATATACGTATCCAACTATCAAGAACCCGCGCACATCGAATTGGCACAATCTAGGTTCTTCCCTTGTGACAATGTTGCATAAATATTCTCAATGTGAGCAGTTCAATGCGATATCAAATTGTTACCTGTCAATTGTGGGATTAAAACAAGGTTTCCGGCATAGGCTGTAATGGTTCCATCATGGATCACTGTTGGTAATGAAATCTTCAGGCTTCTATGCTTCACTCTAGCGTGGCTCCGGCCGGCAGCACACGCGAGTGGCTAGACGCCGCGCTGTAGTTTCCAAAGAGACCAACAAGGCTTCAGTGTGACGTCACACATGTCTACGGATGCCTCTCTATTCCAAACTTCCGACACACAATGTTTGGATTGCTTCCTCAAGGATGAGAGTGCTTGTTCGGTCTTTAGTTTTTAAGCAGTTCTATTCCCATGGTGACCATCTTGTGTGTATCAAAAGTCAATCTGCTAATAGGGATTAGTTCCTGTTCACTTATATTTTTGCCTCACAGTGATCCTATCTGCCAGATATATCCCACACTTTACATAGACTAAGTAAAATGCATAAAGCTCAATTTCTTGATTTAATCTGAGGGGTGCTAGGCTAGAGTGTTTAAATTGTAAATCTACTTACTTTCGTTTCTGGACATTAATTGAATATAATCGCCACCTCTCAGATCATGATGGATCTTTTCAATACACCCAAAAAGTTGAACCCTTGAAGATGCTGCCATGTGTTTCCATATAATGGCATGAGAGCGGATGGCCTTCAAACTTTTTCTTTATATTACTTATATGTTCATTTAGTCTCAAGCACATCTGTTGTTATATCCTGCCCACATAAATCTTTTTACATGGGCATTTTATATAATATATCACCCCAGTCGAGTGGCAGTTCAAATGATCATTAATTTTATAGGTATTTCCACCCCCTTCAATATTGTAAACAGATGTATAATTTTTTGTTAGGCCTCTTTCACACTTGCATTGTGTGGATCCGGCGTGCACTTCCGTCGCCGGAAATGCCTGCCGGATCCATCACAACGCAAGACAACTGAAAGCATTTAAAGACTGATCAGTCTTCAAAATGCTTTCAGTGTTACTACGGCAGCCAGGGCTCTACTAAAGTCCTGGTTGCCATAGTAAGTAGTGGGGCGCCAGGGGAGCAGGTACTTACAGTCTGTGCGGCTCCTGGGGCACTCCACAATGACGTCAGAGCGCCCTACGCACATAGATCAAGTAATCCATGCTCATGGGGCGCTCTGACGTCATTGTGGAGCGCCCCGGGACTCGGGAGCCGCACGGACGGTAAGTATACTTCTCTCCTGCCTCCCCACTACACTTTACCATGGCAGCCGGCAACTTTAGCGTCCTGGCTGCCATGGTAACCATTAACAAAAGCTTAACGTCGGATCCAGCGATGTGCCGAAACAACGTTTAGCTTAATGCCGGATCCGGATTAATGCACTTCAATGGGCATGTCTTCCGGATTTTTGGACAGAGACAAATCCGCAGCATGCTGCGGTTTTGTCAATGTCCAAAAAACGTTCACATACTGAACGGAAGACATCCTGAACGGATTTCTCTCCATTCAGGATGCATTAGGATTATCCTGATCAGTACCTTTCCGTCCTAGAGCCCCGAGGACGGAACTCTAGGGCGGAAAGCAAAAGCGCAAGTGTGAAAGAGCCCTTAACCGGCAAGCTTGGCATGTCTTGCTTCCCACGTGTGCCGCACACTTTAAATAACATTCGGCGGGGTGCCTCCTGTGAAGGAGGAAAACTCCCCTTACATCCAGTGGACCCTGAACTAAGACCCCTGAAGGTATGAAAATGTATATGGAAAATTGCCTACTCACTATAGAACCAGTATGCCCGTTTTCATCTCTTCCATATACCTATATTTCTACTAGCCATAGGGCACTAAACACTCTGATAAAGCTATCAATAACCATAATTGTAAACTCATTGCACTCAAGATATGGAATGTAGGCAGGATATGGATTTAGTCCTTGGACCACATATGAGCTTTTTCGACACAGATTTGTTCACTCTATAGTCTACATCCCATTTTAATCATCTATTTTTCTACTTATTCCTTTAGAATGTATTTTAATATCTACTTTTACTTCACACGGCTCTTAATATGTCGCTCTTGTATATATTTTATATCTATGTATATTTGCATGTACTTTTATACAAACACCATATTGTACATTTTTATTGTTTACATGTTACCCCTGAAGGAGGATATTGTACCTCCAAAACGCGTTGGACCAGTTGTTTACTCAATAAACCTTTTTGACCAGAAGCAGACAGTGATTGGCTGCCGTTGATTTACTCCATCAGATACGCAATCCTGGCCGGGGGAGTAGGACACAGGTGTCTTGAGATTTATCCTGATATCACTGATATGTGATACCACTTATTGTCTCTGTAGACAACTTACATTGTCCATCTGAGCTATCCAGTGTAGACTGCTCACCTGGGGTCTTCTCCACCTCTCCATATAGGAGGCACGTGGTAATACCCAAACACGTGCTATCTTTATAGAGTGGAAGGGCTCACTCCCTCCAACATATCTCTTGCTTTTCTGGGATTGGCGCCTCCATTGGTGTGTATTTTCCTTGGACCTTGTGCCCGGCTCACCACCAGGCACCTGGCCACTTCTTTCCACTATTGCAGGGAAAAAAGCCTTTAGTCCTTAAGGATATCAGAAAAATCAATCCTAGAAAAAGTACACGCATCCCTAACCTCACAAAGGGTGAACAACAGAGCTTGAGGCAATTACAAGAAAACAACAATGTTACCATCCGCCCAGCAGATAAAGGGGGTGGGATTGTCATCCTAGATTATGAACAATATCATGGGGAGGCAATGCGACTGCTGGGGGACACAAACATATAAGAAATTAATATTTTATCCAACAAATATATTCAAAATAAAATTAAATAAAACTAGTAAAAAAAAGGAAAGGAAATTGGTGTTCTCAAAAAACAGAAGCGGAGTTTATTAACAACAAACATCCAAGAATCTCCGCTTTCTACTTTTTACCAAAAATACACAAGTCTCTGGAACAGCCCCCCTGGCAGACCTATTATTTCAAGGATAGGTAGTCTTACCGCAAACCTCTCCAAGTACGTAGATGTGATCTTACAACCATATGTCCAGAAGTTGCCAGCCTACTTGAAGGATACTCAACATATCCTTCGGATACTGGAAACTGTTGAATGGAAATCAACTTATATTTTAGGCACTTTAGATATTACTTCTCTGTATACTGTAATTGAAAATAAAAAAGGCAGAGAAGCCACAGAATATTTTCTTACTAAAGGGCAGAAACTTTCACCCGAGCAAATAAAATTTACAAGGGACTGTATCATGTTTATTTTAAACCATAATTATTTTAAATTTGAAAAACACTTACCTACAGACGTGGGGCACCGCCATGGGGACCAGATTCACGCCGAGTTTTGCCAACCTCTATATGGGCAGAGGATTCCATATTACGAGGCGGCGGGCTCCGCGTGAGTCTAATCCTCTGGCGGCGTTTTATAGATTACATTTTCATTTGGGATGGGGAGGAGGAGATTCTTAATATATTTTTACATGAAAAATAAAAACAAATATTTTTTAAAATTCACTCCAACCTTTAGCACCAACACTATCAATTTTTTGGATTTAACCATAACTATTAAAAATAAAAATAATCAAGTCCTCACAGAAACCTATATAAAACCCACAGATGGTCATAGTCTTATCCCGTTGAATAGCTGCCATCTACCATCCTGGCTTACTAATATTCTCCGAAGCCAATATATCCGATTACGTAGGAATTGTACCACAATTCCACAATACGATTCTGAGGCAAAGAGGATGCAGACCAAGTTTATTGAAAAGGGGTATCAAGTGAAGGATCTGGAAAAAGTAGAGCAAGAAATAAAAATTCTGGATAGAAAAACCCTCTTTTATAATAGGAAAATACAAGAAAAAAAATAGAAAAAGACAGAGGTAGGAAAAGATAAAAAATGAGTACATAACTGAAAGGAATGAGGGCGAGGAATTCACGATACAGATTAATACTCAATATAATGAAAAAGATTTTTTTTTGAAAAATTGTAAAAAAAACACACTGGGATATATTAAAACAAAACAAAGTTATAGGTGAAAAAATACCTCCGCAACCTAAATTTACATTTAGAAAGGCGAACAATCTGGGATCATTATTAGCCTCCACAGCAAAATTAAATAAAATTAAAAATCCTAAAAAAAAATTCAAGGTAATGAGGGTGGCTTTTTCCCCCTGCAAGACATGCCAAGCTTGCCGGCTAACAAAAAATTATACATCTGTTTAAAATATTGAAGGGGGTGGAAATACCTATAAAATTAGTGCTCATTTGAACTGTCACTCGACTGGGGCGATATATTATATAAAATGACCATGTAAAAAGATTTATGTGGGCAGGACAAAACGACAGATGTGCGCGAGACTAAATGAACATATAAGTAATATAAAGAAAAAGTTTGAAGACCATCCGCTCTCACGCCATTATATGGAAAAACATGGCAACATCTTCAAGGGTTCAACTTTTGGGTGTATTGAAAAGATCCATCATGATCCGAGAGGTGGCGATTATATTCATCACGTCGTATATAGTCTAACTCTGACCAGCTGGTGAACCCCGGACGTGCTGCATCAGATACACCTAAACACCATTGTATGTATCGATATTAATAACATTTTGGACACATTTGATACCAATAGGGTAGGGTGTATATATATGTTGGAGGCGTTAATTGTGTCTTACAAAGCTCAACTTTGATTTTAGCCGACGAGCTACGGATGTGCTGCTTCTGATATACCCAATACCATTTAATTGGGTAATCATTATATATCATCAAATGTCATGTGTATAACACGCCTGACAGTGTAGTCATCTATGCTCTCTTGCCTTTTATTGCCATTTTATTGGTATTAACTGCTGTGTAATAAATTTTATATTTTCTATGACAATGTTAAGTGATCTCTGGGCTCACACACATATAGAGTGCCGGTCTAATTTTTGAATATAACTTACCTTGTTTTTCTGTAGGGGTGAAACAGCTTATAGACCTGAGCACCTTCCCCATAGACACCAGAGAGTGAGCTATTCCCATCTAGTGCAATTATATTCAATTAATGTCCAGAAACATAAGTAAGTGGATTTACAATTTAAACACTCTAGCCTAGCACCCCTCGAATTAAATCAAGAAATTGAGCTTTATGCCTTTACTTAGTCTATGTATAGTGTGGGATATATCTGGCATATAGGATCACTGTGAGGTAAAAATATAAGTGAACAGGAACTAATCCCTATTAGCAGATTGACTTTTGATACACATATAAGATGGTCACCATGGGAATAGAACCGCTTAAAAACCAAAGACCGAACAAGCACTCTCATCCTTGAGGAAGCAATCCAAAGATTGCGACACACGTCGGAAGTTTGGACTAGAGAGGCATCTGTAGACATGTGTGACGTCACACTGAAGCCTTGTTGGTCTCTTTGGAAACTACAGCGCGGCGTCTAGCTACTCGCGTGTGCTGCCGGCCGGAGCCACGCTAGAGTGAAGCATAGAAGCCTGAAGATTTCATTACCAGTGATCCATGGTGGAACCATTACAGCCTATGCCGGAACCCTTGTTTTAATCCCAGAATTGACAGGTAACAATTTGATATCGCATTGAACTGCTCACATTGAGAATATTTATGCGAACATTGTCATTGTGCCAATTCGATGTGCGTGGGTTATTGATAGATACATATATACAATAGTTTTTCATATATATTTATTTATTATAAATGTCCTAAATATAGTTACAGTGGGATGCGAAAGTTTGGGCAACCTTGTTAATAGTCATGATTTTCCTGTATAAATCGTTGGTTGTTACGATAAAAAAAATGTCATTTAAATACATCATATAGGACACACACAGTGATATTTTAGAAGTGAAATGAAGTTTATTTGATTTACAGAAAACGTGCTAGAATTGTTTAAACAAAATTAAGCAGGTGCATAAATTTGGGCACCACAAAAAAGAAATGAAAATCAATATTTAGTAGATCCTCCTTTTGCAGAAATTACAGCCTCTAAATAATTCCTGTAGGTTCCAATGAGAGTCTGGATTCTGGTTGAAGGTATTTTGGACCATTTCTATTTACAAAACATCTTTAGTTCATTCAGGTTTGATGGCTTCCGAACATGGACAGCTCTCTTTAAGTCACACCACAGATTTTCAATTCTATTCAGGTCTGGGAACTGAGATGGCCATTCTAGAAGGTTGTACTTGTTCCTCTGCATAAATGCCTTAGGCCCCTTTCACACTTGCGTTGTGTGGATCCGGCGTGCACTTCCGTCCCGCCGGATCCGTCACAACGCATGACAACTGAGAGCATTTGTAGACGGATCCGGATTGCGGATCCGTCTACAAATGCATTGCAAGTGCAGATCCGTCTCTCCGTTTGCCATGCGGAAAGACGTATCCGTCTTGTATTTTTTTTCACTGTTTTAAAGGTCTGCGCATGCGCACACCTGAAGGACGTCCTTCAGTCTTTTTTTAATGCCGGATCCGGCCCCAATGTAAGTCAATGGGACTTAAGGCCTGATCAGGCGTTCAGTCATGTGTTCAGGCTTTTCAGGACGGAGATAAAACCGCAGCATGCTGCAGTTTTATCTCCGTCCTGAAAAGTCAAAAAGACTGAACTGAAGACAGCCTGATGCATCCTGAACAGATTTCTCTTTAATCAGAATGCATTGGGATAATCCTGATCAGTATCTTTCCGTCCTAGAGCCCGGAGGACGGAACTCTAGGACGGAAAGTAAAAACGTTAGTGTGAAAGCACCCTTAGTGGATTTTAAGCAGTGTTTGGGGTCGTTGTCTTGTTGAAAGATCCAGTCCTGGCGCAGCTTCAGCTTTGTCACTGATTCCTGGACATTGGTCTCCAGAATCTGCTGATACTGAGCGGAATCCATGCGTCCCTCAACTTTAACAAGATTCCCAGTCCCTGCACTGGCCACACAGCATGATGGAACCACCACCATATTTTACTGTAGGTAGCAGGTATTTTTCTTGGAATGCGGTGTTTTTTCCTCCATGCATAATGCCCCTTGTTATGCCCAAATAACTCAATTTTAGTTTCATCAGTCCACAGCACCTTATTCCAAAATGAAGCTGGCTTGTCCAAATATGCTTTAGCCCATCTCAAGCGGTACTTTTTGCGCAGTGGGCGGAGAAAAGGCTTCCTCTGCATCACTCTCGCATACAGCATCTCCTTGTGTAAAGTGCGCCGAATGGTTGAACGATGCACAGTGACTCCATCTGCAGCAAGATGATGTTGTAGGTCTTTGGTGCTGGTCTGTGGGTTGACTGACTGTTCTCACCATACGTCGCTTCTGTCTATCCGAGATTTTTCTTGGTCTGCCACTTCGAGGCTTAACTTGAACTGAGCCTGTGGTCTTCCATTTCCTTAATATGTTCCTAACGGTGGAAACAGCTGAAATCTCTGAGACAGCTTTCTGTATCCTTCCCCTAAACCAGTGCTTCTCAATTATTTTCTGTCATGCCCCCCAGGAAGAAGAAAACATTTCGCGCCCCCCGTGCGACTGTAAATAGTATCATTTGTCTATAAAATTGTTATAAGTACACCAATCTCCCCACATGTGCAGGCTCCATTAACCCCCCCCTCCCCCCCCAAATCATGTGCAGGCTCCATTAACCCCCCTCCCTCCCCCCCAAATCATGTGCAGGCTCCATTAACCCCCTCTCCCCCCCAAATCATGTGCAGGCTCCATTAACCCCCTCCCCAAATCATGTGCAGGCTCCATTAACCCCCCTCCCCAATCATGTGCAGGCTCCATTAACCCCCTCTCCCCCAAATCATGTGCAGGCTCCATTAGCCCCCTCTCCCCCAAATCATGTGCAGGCTCCATTGACCCCCTTAAATACTCTCTCACAATTGGATTTACCTGTCTATGTAAGTCAGGGGTCACTGAGCTTACCAAGCCAATTTGAGTTCCAATAATTAGTTCTAAAGGTTTTGGAATTAATAAAATGACAACAGTGCCCAAATTTATGCACCTGCCTAATTTTGTTTAAACAATTATAGCACACTTTCTGTAAATCCAATAAACTTCATTTCACTTCTCAAATATCACTGTGTGTGTCTCCTATATGATATATTTAACTGAAATGTTTTATTGTAACAATCAGCGATTTATACGGGAAAATCATGACTATTAACAAGGTTGCCCAAACTTTCGCATCCCATTGTAAGTGGCATTAATAAAAAGGAGATGTAACTAGCCTCTCGCTTAGGGCCTATTTACCTGGGCTGATACAAACTTTGTTCCCAATCATTATTTGTTCATTAGTTGCATTTCCATGCACTTATCACCTCCCTAATAGGGGGATAAATGATCATTACTACGATTCTACGCCCCCATACTGTGACATTGTTTGTCGGCTGCTCATTTAACACATAGCAAGATGCTATTGACTAACGATTTTCTGTGGTGCATAAACGTTTACATCAAAAAGCTTTTGCCCATTTCTTGGGTGATCAGCGACATTTTTACATG
This sequence comes from Bufotes viridis, assembly GCA_033119425.1. Taxonomy (NCBI): domain Eukaryota; kingdom Metazoa; phylum Chordata; class Amphibia; order Anura; family Bufonidae; genus Bufotes; species Bufotes viridis. Next base: position 95,653,685 of record CM065596.1, on the reverse strand, counting down.
GGCCAATTATTGGGAGAAAGCATTTGTATAAATGTTTGTTCCCAATAATTGGCCCAATACCATAGTCCCTGGAAAGACACTAGATGACTTGCATAAAAAACATACAAACAAACACTTCCATCTTAGAAAAAGTGATATAGGGCATGAAATTCCTAAAACTTGTCAGCAGGGAGAATTATATAAAATTTTGTTACCAACTGTGGTAGGCATTTACAGTCCTTGCTCTACCTCTGCAAGAAAGAAGATTGATGCCCTCGTTTGCATTAAAGGGGTATTCCAGTTAGATTAAAATATGAGTACATGGCAGTAAAGGGCATGATCAGTAGATTTTTTTTTAAATTCAGATACGCTGCTCAGTTTCCCTGCTGTGCCCCAATTGTCCTTTTCCGCCCTGTATGCTAATTAGTAGCGTCGGTACAGGGAGGGGGAGACGGCAGTGATTCTCAAGGGGCGTCTCCTGTAATTGGGCAGCTCACAGCCAGGAAGAATAAGGTAAGCTTGGCCATCTCCAGAATTCCCATAGAAATAAAGGGAGCGGCTGCATGCATGCCCAATCATCCACTCCGTTCATTTCAGGGGGCTGCAGGGGGTACAGAGTCCCTGTTCTAGTGATTGAGTGTGTGTGAAAAATGCCAAATGAATGTGGAGGGAGGGCACTCCTGTATCTGGACCACACAATAGAAACACTTGTATTCTCAAAAGTAAAATATATTAAATTTTATTCAAGCTATATGCTAAAAATATATTAAAAAGGTATATTAAAAAAGAAGAATTTGAGCTTATAAGTGGTTCACAATTTTCTCCAGTGGTAGTCTCTGTATGGGGGGGGGTCGTTTCTCCAAAATTATCAAGAAGTAATCTACTTCCAAGGAGAGAAACTGGAAATATTTACAAGTATGCACTTAATTGACCTATAAATTCAGATGGAAATTGAGCAGATATGTTTGTAACGAAGTTATTTTAATATTAAATAGTCGCAGCGCATTGATTACTCATGGAACACTATTGAAGGTGTCAAAATGTTCCAGGTAGATGTTTGGGGCTTATAAAGTTAATGATTTATCCAAGCGGAGGACAAAGGAAAAGAGGCAGTTATCCTCCACACAAGTTCAGGTAAGTGTTCTCCACATAGATTATGGAATATAGGGTGTCATTTTACTTGTAAGAACAGGATAGTGCTTCTCTTGTAATAAGCAAGTGGCCTCCTAATTAAAGGGTTAGGCGATTTGTATTGTTAAGAGTTCCAGCCAGAGCGGTAAAGTAGCCAGTACGGCACCCTCTCTCTCCACAGAGCGCCGCATAGAGTGATAATCTTATTAGATAGCATATTGGCCCCAGAATCCTTCCCTTCCCTCTCTGACCTACAGAACATGTTGATTAGTCCACCCCTTGCTCAACTTATGTACAACAAAATCCTTTTTGCTGTTAAACTGTTCAACCACGTCTACTGTTCAACTACACTACTTTCACCGTTTATTGCTCCGTCATACAACTTACCACCCAAATGAATTTTACCTCCTTTTCTTCTTACTAATAGAGCTTTCATTTGGTGGTATTTCATTGCTGCTGACATTTTTACTTTTTTTGCTATCAAAAATGACCGAAATTTTTGCAAACAAATGACATTTTTCACTTTGTTGTAAAAAATTATTTTAAAAACTACATTTCTATATAAATTCTCTCTAAATTTATTGTTCTACATGTCTTTGATAAAAAAAAAAAAAAAAAAAATCCAATAAGTGTATATTTATTGGTTTGGGTAAAAGTTATAGCGTTTACAAACTATGGTGCAAAAAAGTGAATTTCCGCATTTTGAAGCAGCTTTGACTTTCTGAGCACCTGTCATGTTTTTTCAGGTGCTAGAATGCCAGGATAGTATAAATACCCCCCAAATGACACCATTTTAGAAAGAAGACACCCCAAAGTATTCGCAGAGGGGCATGGTGAGTTCATGTATCATTTCATTTTTTTTCCACATGTTAGCGGAAAATGACACTTTGAGGAAAAAAATAAATAATAAAGTTTCCATTTCTGCTAACTTCTGGCAAAAAAAAAAAAACATCTCCCACGGACTCACTATGCCCCTCAGTGAATACCTTGGGGTGTCTTCTTTCCAAAATGGGGTCATTTGTGGGGCGTTTGTACTGTTCTGGCATTTTGGGCGGGGCTAAATTGTGAGCAGCCCTGGAAAACCAAAAAGGTACTCATTGGGCACCTTTACGCACCTAGGCTGCAAAAAAAGTGTCACACATGTGGTATCACCATACTCAGGAGAAGTAGGGCAATGTGTTTCGGGGTGTATTTTTACATATACCCATGCTGGGTGAGAGAAATAAATTGACAACTTTGTATAAAAAAAATTTAAAACGTTGTCGTTTACAGAGCTATTTCTCAAACAAAGTATGGGTATATATAAAAATACACCCCAAAACTCATTGCCCTACTTCTCCCGAGTACGGCGATACCACGTGTGACACTTTTTTGCAGCCAAGATGCGCAAAGGGGCCCTAAAACCAATGAGTACCTTTAGGATTTCACAGGACATTTTTACGCATTTGGATTCTCACGCTTTAGGGCCCCTAAAATGCCAGGGCAGTATAAATACGCCACATGTGACCCCATTTTGGAAAGAATACATCTCAAGGTATTCCGAGAGGGGCATGGCGAGTTCACAAAATTTTTTATTTTTTTGGCACAAGTTGCGGTAATTATATATATATATATATATATATATATATATATATATATATATTTTTTTTTTTTTACAAAGTCTCATATTCCACTAACTTGTGAGTTCATGTAAAATTTTATTTTTGTCACCATACCCCTCAGGGAATACCTTGGGGTGTCTTCTTTCTAAAATTGGGTCACATGTGAGGTGTTTGTACTGCCCTGGCATTTGAGGGTCTCCGTCATCATTACATGTACGCCCAGCATTAGGAGTTTCTGCTATTCTCCTTATATTAAGCATACGGGTAATGAGATTTATTTTTTTCTGTTCAGCCTCTGGGCTGGAAAAAATAAAATAAAAATATGAACGGCACAGATTTCTTCATTCGCATCAATCAATGTGGATGAAAAAAATCTCTGCCAAAATCAGTGACTGCGGTGCGGTGGGCGCCAACTACCTAACAAGTAGCTAACTACCGTATATACTCGAGTATAAGCTGACCCGAATATAAACCGAACCCCCTAATTTTACCCTAAAAAAACTGGGAAAAGTAGTGACTCGAGTATAAGCCGAGGTGGAAATGGATGTCACTGTTATGGGGGGGTATCTGTGGATGGCACTGTTATGGGGGATCTGTGGATGGCATCCACAGCCCCCCATCCCATAACAGTGCCATTCACAGCCCCACCATCCCATAACAGTGCCATCCACAGCCCCCCCCATCCCATAACAGTGCCATCCACAGCCCCCCCCCATCCCATAACAGTGCCATCCACAGCCCCCTCATCCCATAACAGTGCCATCCACAGCCCCCTCTCCACCCCACCCCCCATTACCGCTCCTGTAAAGTTTTAAAATTCAATTACTCTTGCCCCTCCTCAAATACCTTACCTCCTCACATGCCGCACTGAATACTCCAGGCAGACTGGCGGGCGAGCGCAGCGTGACTAACGTCACGTGCCTGCGCCGCCTGCTTCATTCATAAAGCAGGCCGGACAGGCACGTGACAGTCAGTCATGCTGCGCTCGCCCGGCGCAAATGCCCGCCCCCAGCTCCTTCTCCCGCTCCGTCTCGAGTATATGACTCGAGTATAAGCCGAGTTTGTGTTTTTCGGCACAAATTTTGTGCTGAAAAACTCGGCCTATACTCGAGTATATACGGTAACTGGCGGTGATAAGGGTCCCTTATGCCCCATTCACACGTCCGCAATTCTGTTTGTGGAACGGAATTGCGGACCCATTCATTTCTATCGGGACAGACTTTGTCCCGCTCGGATCCGGAATTGCGGATCCGCACTTCCGTTCCGCAAAAATATAGAACATGTCCTAAAGGCATTTTCTATATAGTTCTGGCAATGTGCGGATCTGCAAAATGCGGAAAGCACATTGCCGGTGTCCGTGTTTTGCGGATCCGTAAAACACATATCGACGTCTGAATGGATCCATACAGGGGGGTGATCAGGGAGTCTATATGGGGTGATCAGGGGTTAATAAAGGGTTAATAAGTGACCGGGGGTGTAGTGTGGTGCTTGGTGCTACTTTACATAGCTACCTGGTCCACAGGTGGTCGATCCCAGCAAATGGGACCACCAGAGAACCAGGTAGCAGGTATATCAGACGCTGTTAACAAAACAGCGTCTGATATACCTGTTTGTTTTCATTTATTTAGCTTCTACAGCCTGCCAGCGATTTATAATCGCTGGCAGGCTGCAGTACAACTTCCAAGCTGCGCGCGCGCGTTCACAGCAAATCTCGCCTCTCGCAAGATGACACGCCAAGGAGAAGTAACTGGGCCGCCGAGATCACGCGATCCTGCGTGCGGTGGTCCAGAGCAGGTTAAAGATGCAGCTGACCTTAAAAGGTTAATGACCTGGTTTGAAACCTTTCCCAACAAAACATGCCTAAAAAAAGTGATTTCACAACCATGTAAAAATATGTTATGTCCACATCCTAACACTGCTCTACCTTTCATTCAAGCTTGGGAAAAAGACCTTGATAGAAAGTTCCCCTGATGAGAAGAAAACGCTCCTTCTTACTCCCAAATTTGCCTCCAAATGTATACGCATCCAAGAAAATGCATACAAAATATTGACAAGATGGCATCTTACTCCAATAATGGTTAACAAATATAACTCTGCTTATGACCCGAGCTGTTGGAGATGTGGCTCTTCACCTGGCTCATACTTTCACCTGTGGTGGACTTGTACTGCCATTATCTCATACTGGAAATCCATTTTGTCTTGCGTTAAGATCACGGGTCTGAATATTCCGCTAACTCCAGAATTCTGTCTACTCCATCTGGCTCCAGACAATATTCCTAAGTACCAAGGTATGTGAACCAGACACCTGGCAGCTGCCAGAATACTAGGTCCTACGTTCTGGAAGTCTGAACTTCCTCCTACTGTTGCCCAGTGGACCGACAGAGTTGATTGCATCCATCGCCTGGAAGAATTAGCTAAATGGGATTTTAAAAGATCACCGCTCCTTCAGATCAATAATGGTCCCCTTGGATTTGTTATAGGGGCTTTCAGGTCTAAACATATATATACGCTGAACAATAGAGAATTACCTTTCTTCATCTTCCGTTATTTAACCCCTGGAATATGCCACTTCCGTTGTTTCATGTTAGTTAGGCAATGGCAACTCATTTAACATCATGATATACTACAAAAGTATTACACATTGCACTGCTGTACTAACTCCGAAATTGCTGCTCTATACATCCTGATATTAGTTCCTCATCCCCCCCACCCCCCATGTACCTTCTCTTTCTTCCATAAACCCCCCCCCCCCTCCCCCTTTTTCTCTCTTGCACTAGCCTTAAAAAAGCTATAGTTCTGTGTTATGGTATTTGATTTACATTACTTACGGAAATTATGCTCCTTCCGATATGTAATGTTTCATCGAGAGCCCCTACCCTTTTGTCTGTTTATTGTATGGATAACAGAATTCTTCTGCAAATTCCCAATATACTGCACTATACAACTGTTTGTTTTAACACAGTATCATTGTATTTGACTATATATATTCTTAAAAAGAAAGAATGAAAAGAAATTTGAAAAAGAAAAAAAAGAAGTGCCTATTCTTGTCCATGGCTGAGGACAAGAATAGGATATGCTCTGTTATTTTTTTTTCATTGAAAATGAACGGGTCCGCACCCGTTCAGCAAAATTGCAGAACGGATGCAGACCCATTATGTGAATGTGTGAATAGACCCCAATAGTCATCTCATATACCCTGATGATTGCTTGACACATTGGTCCAGTTAAAAGGACCTTTTAACTGGACCAATGTGTCAAGCAATTATCGGGAATGAACCTGACATTCCAGATCATTGCTTGCTTGTCAGCGGAGAGGAGGGCTGCTTTCATATGCAGCAAATCACCTCCTCTATATGGTGACAAGCAATCACTTGTCTCCGAAGAAAATAATCGATTCTGAGCAGCATATCGTTATTTAGACAGTACAATTGGCTGCATAGGAATGATGATTCCTATTACACAATCACCCAATGAACGAGAGTTTGCATGTTCATCAGGTGATTGCTGACAGGCCAATTATTAAGAACTAGAGTTATACTAACACTAATCCCCGATAATCAGCCTGATCAATGGTCAGTGTAAAAGGACCCTTAGGCCCCTTTCACACGGGAGAGTTTCCGCGCGTGCAATGTGTGAAGTGAACGCATTGCACCCGCACTGAATCCGGACCCATTCACTTCTATGGTGCTGTGCACATGAGCGGTGATTTTCACGCATCACTTTTGCGTTGCGTGAAAATCGCAGCATGTTCTATATTCTTCGATCAGATGAAGGACCTGCCGTGATGTCACAGGATCACATGGGTCACAGTCCACTCAAATGCTTCTATGATTGGACCATGTGACCCTGTGATGTCACCACAGGTCCTGAAGCAAGCAATCATCAAGAGAGAAGACGTTCTGGGGCTCTGCGCGTACAATGGGAGAAGGTGAGTTAACTCTATTATTTTTAACCCTCTATCGCCCGGGGAACATTGCATTCTGTAATTAGAATGCGATTATATTCCCTTATAACTATGTTATAAAGGAAAATGATTACATATACAGAATACTCATCCCGAAACCGGACTTCAGTGATGAAGTCTGACTTCGGGTCTGGGTACCAAGCATGCGGATTTTTTCACGAGCGTGCTAAAACGCACTACAAACGTTAGCACACGCACGAAAAATCGTGGCGATTCCCGCAACGCACCCGCCTCTTATCCGGGCGTCAAACATGACGCCCGTGTGGAAGAGGCCTTAGTCTTTGCTCATTTGCCACAACACAGTGTTGCCAGAATATCACTGGGTACTAAGGAGCCTGCAAGCATTTTTGACATACATAAATTGGAGCGCTCATAAACAACATTTATACCGAGCACTTGTTAAAAAACAAAATGAAAACTTTGGGGGGGGGGGGGGGGGTTGTTCTTGTGTAATTTTTAAGTCTGTTTCGCCTTTGTGAGGTTTTAAAAAACGTTGTGCTGTATGCCTATGGCTGTATAAGTACACCAGCGGGTTGCTGTGGAGATGCCATTTTTAACATAACTTTGGCACAGGCCAGGTGAAATTCCAATTCTTATATTTCAGACAAGTCGCAAGATTTTGCTCCAAAAATGACATAAAGCAAACAATATATGAGAAAATGTCAATGTTTGCCGGATTGCAAACCCTCAACACTATTAAACACAGAATAGAACCAATCTGGATCAAGTAGACAAAAACATCTTTATTAATACATCAATACTAAAACATGATTAAATATAAAAACCAAAAGATGGCGATAATACATTCAGGGCAAAATGCCCTCACAGGAGATAAGCTACGGCTTAAATGGCAATCAATAACATCTCAACAACATTTTAGGGGGAGCAGATTGAAAATGTACTCCAAAGCAGTTACAAAACACTTACAGTTCTAGTGCAAATTGATACCATAAACTACTGGCTATCAAAAACCTTTAGGAAAAAACAAATGAAAGATATACTACAAAACCAGTTCAAAATGACAGTGCAAAATTGGTTTATTTATATTTAAAAAAAAAAAAAAAAAAAAAACACACCACACGTCCCACATCAGCTTGTATTTTTTCTTTTACAGAAATAGCTAAACTAGTAGGACTAATTCACAGCCCCTCTTGTTCTTCTTGGCTGTGAGGTTATGCTGAATTCATGAGTGAAATGAGGTAAAATTATTGTTAGTATATATTCAGATGTAGCAGAAGGGCAACTGCTTTTTACCATGGTGTTTTTCAGTAATCACAGTAAGTATGCTAAAGAAAAAAAAAAAAAATTAGCGTCATGTCTGCTACCTCTAAATGTACCTATAGGGATATAGCAGTAAACAGCTACATCAGTTACAGAGAAAAACAGCGGAGAGACAAAGGTTTGTCAAAATCCTACTGCCACATTAAACAGACCTTTATAGATTACCTTGCAATATGAGACGAGCAGTGTCTAATGGATAGAAGATAGTCATAGCAGTCACGCTACCCTAAAGAAAAAAAAAAAAGAAAAAAAAAAAAGATTGAAAAGGTATGCAAATGTATTTTACAATGATACAGTATTTAAAGAGCAATTTCAGTTTAGAGTGGACCTGTCAACACCGTAGGTAGCATGCTATGGAGCAGGAGAACCAGAGGAGATTGATATACAGTCGTGGCCAAAAGTTTTGCTGCTAAACTGCTTTTAGATCTTTGTTTCAGTTGTTTCTGTGATGTACTGAAATATAATTACACGCACTTCATACGTTTCAAAGGCTTTTATCGACAATTACATGACATTTATGCAAAGACTCAGTATTTGTAGTGTTGGCCCCTTTTTTTTTAAGGACCTCTGCAGTTCAACTGGGCATGCCCTCAATCAACTTCTGAGCCAATTCCTGACTGATAGCAACCCATTTTCAAAGGCTTTTATCGACAATTACATGACATTTATGCAAAGACTCAGTATTTGTAGTGTTGGCCTTTTTTTTTAAGGACCTCTGCAGTTCAACTGGGCATGCCCTCAATCAACTTCTGAGCCAATTCCTGACTGATAGCAACCCATTCTTTCATAATCACTTCTTGGAGTTTGTCAGAATTAGTGGGTTTTTGTTTGTCCACAAGTTCTCAATGGGATTAAGATCTGGGAGTTTCCAGGCCATGGACCCAAAATGTCAACGTTTTGGTCCCCGAGCCACTTAGTTATCACTTTTGCCTTATGGCACGGTGCTCCATCGTGCTGGAAAATGCATTGTTCTTCACCAAACTGTTGTTGGAAGAAGTTGCTGTTGTAGGGTGTTTTGGTACCATTCTTTATTCATGGCTGTGTTTTTGGGCAAAATTATGAGTGAGCCCAATCCCTTGGATGAGAAGCAACCCCACACATGAATGGTCTCCGGATGCTTCACTGTTGGCATGACACAGGACTGATGGTAGCGCTCACCTTTTTTCCGGACAAGCCATTTTCCTGATGCCCCAAACAATCGGAAAGAGGATTCATCGGAGAATATGACTTTGCCCCAGTCCTCAGCAGTCCATTCACCATACTTTCTGCAGAAGATCAATCTGGTCCTGATGGGTTTTTTTGGAGAGAAGAAGTGGCTTCTTTGCTGCCCTTCTTGACACCAGGCTTTGCTGCCCTTCTTGACACCAGGCCATCTTCCAAAAGTCTTCGCCTCACTGTGCGTGCAGATGCGCTCACACCTGCCTGCTGCCATTCCTGAGCAAGCTCTGCACTGGTGGCACTCCGATCCCGCAGCTGAATCCTCTTTAGGAGACTATCCTGGCGCTTGCTGTACTTTCTTGTACACCCTGAAGCTTTCTTAACAAGAATTGAACCTCTTTGCTTGAAGTTCTTAATGATCCTATAAATCGTTGATTGAGATGCAATCTTAGTATAGTAACCACAATATCCTTGCCTATGAAGCCATTTTTATGCAACGCAATGATGACTGCACGCGTTTCTTTGCAGGTCACCATGGTTAAAAATGGAAGAACAATGATTTCAAGCATCACCCTCCTTTTAACCCAATCAGCCTGACATAATGATCTCCAGCCTTGTGCTCGTCAACATTCTCACCTGAGTTAGGCCTCTTTCACACTTGCGTTGTGAAGATCCGGCGTGCACTTCCATCGCCGAAAGTGCACGCCGGATCCGGCACAACGCAAGTGAACTGAAAGCATTTGAAGACTGATCAGTCTGCAAAATGCTTTCAGTGTTACTATGGCAGCCAGGACGCTACTAGAGTGACGTCAGAGCGCCCCGCGCGCATGGATCACGTGATCCATACGATCACGTGATCTATGCACTGGGGCGCCCTGACGTCATCCTGGAGCGTCCCGGGAGCCGCATGGAATGTAAGTATGCCGCTCCCCCTACTCTTTACTATGGCAACCAGGACTTTAGCATCCTGGCTGCCATAGTAACCATTGACAAAAAGCTAAACGTCGGATCCGGCGATGCGCGGAAACGACGTTTAGCTAAAGGCCGGATCCGGACTAATGCCTTTCAATGGGCATTAATTCCAGATCCGTCCTTCCGGCATGCTTTCAGGATTTTTGGCCGGAGCAAAAAGTGCAGCATGCTGCGGATTTTGCTGCGGCCAAAAAACGTGTCAGTACTGAACTGAGGACATCCTGATGCATCCTGAACGGATTTCTCTCCATTCAGGATGCATGGGGATAATCCTGATCAGTAGCTTTCCATCCTAGAGACCCGAGGACGGATCTCTAGGACGGAAAGCTAAAACGCTAGTGTGAAAGAGGCCTTAACAAGACGATTACTGAAATGATCTCAGCAGGTCCTTTAATGACAGCAATGAAATGCAGTGGAAAGGTTTTTTTGGCATTAAGTTAATTTTCATGGCAAAGAAGGACTATGCAATTCATCTGATCACTCTTCATAACATTCTGGATTATATGCCAATTGCCATTATAAAAACTTAAGCGGCAACTTTTCCAAATTCCAATATTTATGTAATTCTCAAAACTTTTGGCCACGACTGTATATTTATTTGTGAAAAGATTCAGTAAAACTTGCAATTTACACATTTAAAGGGAATCTGTCATCAAGTTTTTACTGCCCATACTAACGGCAGAATAAAGGAGACAAGCAAGTTGATTTCAGCAGTGTGTCATTTTTAAGTTCAAAGTAAGTAGTTGCCGAGAACCAATATCACAATCATTGCAGACTGGGCCTGAAAGAGTCATAGCCACCTGAGAAGAGTCATGGGTATTCATGAATTCCTGCTCTCCCAGCCCACCTGCTGATGACTGACAGTCTTCTACCTAGTTTTCTCCCTTTCTCCTAAGCAGAGAACTGCCAATCATCAGCAGATGGGCCGGAGAGCAGGAGATTATTAATAACCATGACTCTTCTCAGGTAGACTGGAGTCTTTTCAAGGCCTGGGCTGCAATGATTATGATGCTGGTTCTCAGCAACCACTTAATTTTAGCTCATCAGCATTTGTCACTAATTTATGCTGCCGTCAGTGAGGTCAGCATAAAGTTGATGGAAGGTTCCCTTTAAAATCACTCCTCTTTCTTTATAGTAACACAGTTTATAAGTCTGAAAAAAAAGACATCTGTCCATTCAGTTCATCCTGTTATCCTGAAAGTTGGTCCAGAGGAAGGCAAAAAAAAAAAAAAAACTGAGATAGAAGCCAAGTTTCCCCACTTTAGGGGAAAAATTCCATTCCCAACTCCAATCAGGCAATCAGAAGAACTCCCTGGATCAATGACCCCTCCTCTCTAGTAGCTATAGCCTGTAATATTATTACACTCCAGAAATACATCAAGGCCCCTCTTGAACTCTTAGTGAACTCTCCATCACCACCTCCTCGGGCAGAGAGTTCTATAGTCTCACTGCTTTTACCGTAAAGAATCCTATTCTATGTTTGTATAGAAACCTTCTTTCCAACAGACGCAGAGCATGTCCCCTCGTCACAGTCCTGGAAATAAATAGATGATGGGAGAAAGCTCTGTACTGACCCCTGATATACAGTGGATATAAAAAGTCTACACACCTCTGGTAAAATGTCAGGTTTCTGTGCTGTAAAAAAAAATGAGACAAAGATAAATCATTTCAGAACTTTTTCCACCTTTAATGTGACCTATAAACTGTACAACTCAATTGAAAAACAAACAAATCTTTTAGGTAGAGGGAAGAAAAAATGTAAAAGTAAAAAGTGGTTGCATATGTGTGCACACCCTTAAACTAATACTTTTTTGAAGCACCTTTTGATTTTATTACAGCACTCAGTCTTTTTGGGTATGAGCATCAGCATGGCAAATTTTGACTTGGCAAGATTTGCCCACTCTTTGCAAAAACACTCCAAATCTGTCAGATTGTGAGGGCATTTCCTGTGCACAGCCCTCTTCAGATCACCCCACAGATTTTCAATCGGATTCGGGTCTGGGCTCTGGCTGGGCCATTCCAAAACTTTAATCTTCTTGTGAAGCCAATCCTTTGTTGATTTGGATGTATGCTTTGGGTCTTTTACATGCTGAAAGATGAAGTTTCTCTTCATGTTCAGCTTTCTAGCAGAAGCTTGAAGGTTTTGTGCCAATATTGACCGGTATTTGGAGCTGTTCATAATTCCCTCTATCTTAACTAAGACCCCAGTTTCAGCTGAAGAAAAACAGCCCCAAAGCATGATGCTGCTGGGTATGGTGTTCTTCTGGTGATGTGCAGTGTTTTTGCACCAAACATATCTTTTGGAATGGCCAAAAAGTTCAACCTTGGTTTCATCAAACCAGAACACCTTTTCCCACATGCTTCTGTGAGACTTCATATTTGTTTTTGAAAAATGTAGCCTGGCTTGGAAGTTTTTCTTAGTAAGAAAAGGCTTTCGTCTTGCCACTCTACCCAGACATATAAAGAATACGGGAGATTGTCGTCACATGTACCACACAGCCAGTACTTGCCAGATATTCCTGCAGCTCCTTTAATATTGCTGTAGGCCTCATGGTAGCCTCCCAGACCAGTTTTCTTCTCGCCTGTTCATCAATTTTGGAGGGACATCCAGTTCTTGGTAATGTCACTGTTGTGCCATATTTTCTCCACTTGATGATGACCGTCTTCACTGTGTTCCATGGTATATCTAATGCATTGGACATTCTTTTGTACCCTTCTCCTGACCGATACCTTTTAACAATGAGATCCCTCTGATGCTTTGGAAACTGTGGACCATGGCTTTTGCTGTGGGATGTGACCAGGGTGGATAGAAATCAATGATTTGTTAAAAAAAAAAAAAAAATAAATTGATTTAAATTGGATTTTTTTTTATATAATATGCTTTTTGAGGAAAATATATTACCATCCAAAGGTTATACCATCATGAAATAAATTAGTTTTTTAAATTATGTAGAATAAGGCTGTATATGTTTAATTTTTTTTTGTAAATAAATTCCATTGATCTATTTACAATGTCATGCTCTTCCAGAGGTTTTTCTTAGATTATTGGGCAGTTTCTCTGCCTACAACATATTATTACAGATGCTTGGTTTACTTTTGCAGTTCTCAAAACTGAATTTGACTCAGCAGAGATCATATGCCTCTTCTTCACAGCAAATCTTCATCTACTTGCATGTTATAAGTTATACCAGCAAGAATTAGTCTTGGGGCTACTTTCACATTTGCTTTCGGTGCGGGTCCGTCCAGTACTTGTACAGACGGATCCACACTGAAAATACAAACCAATTCATCCGTTCAGAACGGATCGGTTTGTATTATGTGTGGAAAAAAAGTCCCAAACGGATACGTTCTGACCCCCATTAAAAGTCAATGCAAACAGATCCATCCCCATTGACTTACATCGCAAGTCAGGACGATCCGTTTGGCTCAGCATCGCTAGGCGGACACTAAAACTCTGCAAGCAGCGTTTTGGTGTCCTCCTCCAAAACGGAAAGGAGGCGGTATGGAGCCAAACCAGTGCATTCTGAACAGATCCGCATCCATTCGGAATGCATTTGGGCTGAACCGATCAGTTTGGGGCCTCTTGTGAGACCTTCAAACGGATCTTACAAGCGGATCCCCAAACGCAATTGTGAAAGTAGCTTTATGTAGAAAACTATGATTTAAATAAGCCTTACTGACTAGTGATTTAAATCCGTATGATTTAAATGAAATCCACCCTGGATGTGACTAAGAAAATTTCAGGAAAGTAGACTAGAGCAGCTGAACTTTATTTGGGGTTATTCAGAGGCACTTTAAAATGATGGCAGGTGTATGCTGACTCCTATTTAACATGGATTTTGAATGTGATTGCTTAATTTTGAACACCACTACATTTGTGTTTTTTGTTTTGTTCCCTCCACCTAAAAGATTTCAGTTTGTTTTTCAATTGAGTTTTAAAGTTTATAGGTCACATTAAAGGTAGAAAAAGTTCTGAAATGATTTATCTTTGTGTCTCATTTTTTTACAGTACAGAAATCTGACATTTTAACATGGGTGTGTAGACTCTTTATATCCACCGTTTTTATACGTAGTTATTAGATCTCCCCATACTTCAGTTATTTGCTCAGTTATTTCCATCAGTTATTGAGAGCCAAAACCAGGTGCAGGTCAAAAATACAGAACAGGTGCAGATCTTTCCCTTATACCTGATCTCTGAGTTGGCTTCATTACTGGTTTTGGCTCACAATAACTGATGGAAATAACTGAGCAAATAACTGAAGTGTGAACTCACCCTTACCCTAATTTGTATAATCTTTCTGGGTACTGTAGTCCACCCATTCCAGTTATTACTTTAGTTGCCCTCCTCTGAACTCTCTCCAGCTCTGCCCTGTTCACTGGCTTCAGTTTTACATAGAGAAGGTTTCATCAGCGATTGATTGCATTCACTGTGCAACAACTGTCGGTCACTAATAGTTGTATACCGGGCAAAAAGCAGGGATTTAAATGTACAAATTACACATTTTACTGAACTACTTCCCAAAAAACTACAATATTTTTAGCCTGATAAGACACGCTTAGGTTTTAGAGAAGGGGAATAAGAAATTTTCACTTTATAAGAAAGTATAGAAAGCGTTATATAAAAGTGGGGGAAAAATGGCAGTGTGTCTTATAAAGTGAATACTAGTGAGCGCTTCCATTATGGAAGCGCTCTCTAGTATGAAGTAGGTTCGGGGAGCAAAGAACTGCGACCGCTGGCGGCATTCACCCTCCCTGGAGCATACTGCACTGTCCTGACTGTGTACAGCGTCAGCAAGTGTTATGGATTATTGAAACAGTATGGATACTTGCTTGTTTTATACACATACACTGCTCAGCCACCATTTAGTAGAAAACTCCTGGCTCCTGGATGTACCAGGGGCGCGCACAGCTTTCCCTCTACCTTGAATATGTGTGTGTGGGGGGAGTGCATTCCAAAGCCCTAGGTATAGATAGAGGGCTGTGCTGGGCTGTGAAGCTGTTATCTTTCAGTGTGATGGAAAGGAAGTGTAAGATTAAGGCTACTTTTACACTTGCAACAGGACGATCTGTCAGGCTGTTCACCCTGTCGGATCCGTCCTGCCACCATTTCACCGTGCCGCCGGACTGCCGCTCCGTCCCCATTGACTATAATGAGAAAGGTGGCGGAGTTACGGCACAGCACCGCGAGAGGCCGCCAGACTAAATGTCGGACATGTCGTAGTTTTAGTCCGGCGGCACGGCGAAATAGTGGCAGGAAGGATCCGAGAGGGTGAACAGCCTGTCGGATCCGTCCTGTCACAAGTGTGAAAGTACCCTGACCCGTTGAATGCTTGCTATTATTTCCCAGTAACCAATATTCTGTGTGGACACTAGAAAATAAAGATTTTACTTTGAACGATGGATACGTGTCAGAACTTGATTTCTCCGTGCACGTAAAGACACCTTTAAACTAATTTGGAGCAGTACATCAACCCAAATGGAATCTTGACCAGATCCAAAACAGTTGGCCCCCAATCCCTTTCCTCTGAGTTTCTTAACGTGAGGCTCAAAGGACATGACCCCCTGATCCAGTACCCCCGATGACAGAAGAGGAGGACCTCATTAACGGACACAAAGACTGCAGGCCCGTGATAAGAGGTAGGACAACGTGTTGCCTTGCTTCCATGTGTCCTTTGGTGTAGTCCATCCGTGCCTGTCTAAGGCCTCTTTCACACTTGCGTTGTGAGGATCCGGCGTGCACTTCAGTCGCCGGAAATGCAAGCCGGATCAGTCACAACGCAAGACAACTGAAAGCATTTGAAGACTGATCAGTCTTCAAAATGGTTTCAGTGTTGCTATGGCAGCCAGGACGCTACTAAAGTTCTGGTTGCCATAGTACGTAGTGGGGAGCCAGGGGAGCAGATACTTACAGTCCGTGCGGCTCCCGGGGCGCTCCACAATGACGTCAGAGCGCCCCACGCAATCATGTGATCCATGATCATGGGGCGCTCTGACGTCATTGTGGAGTGCCCCGGGAGCCGCACGGACAGTAAGTATACTTCCCCCCTGCCTCCCCACTACACTTTACCATGGCACCCAGGACACTATTCACAAAACCTAAACGTCGGATCCCGCGATGCGCCGAAACGACGTTTAGCTTAACCCCTTAAGGACACGGCCCTATTTCACCTTAAGGACCAGGCCATTTTTTCAAAATCTGACCAGTGTCACTTTATGTGGTGATAACTTTAAAACGCTTTTTCTTATCCAGGCCATTCTGAGATTGTTTTTTCGTCACATATTGTACTTCATGACAGTGGTAAAATGAAGTTGAAAAATTTCATTTTTATTTATAAAAAAATACCAAATTTTCCAAAAATTTAGAAAAATTTGCAATTTTCCAAGTTTCAATTACTCTACTTCTATAATACATAGTAATACTGCCAAAAAAAGTTATTGATTTACATTCCCCATATGTCTACTTCATGTATCGATCATTTTGGGAATGCCATTTTATTTTTTGGGGACGTTACAAGGCTTAGAAGTTTAGAAGCAAATCTTGAGATTTTTCAGAAATTTTCAAAAACCCACTTTTTAGGGACCAGTTCAGGTCTGAAGTCACTTTGTGAGGCTTACATAATAAAACCACCCAAAAATGACCCCATTCTAGAAACTACACCCCTCAAGGTATTCAAAACTGATTTTACAAACATCATTAACCCTTTAGGTTTTCCACAAGAGTTAATGGCAAATGGAGATAAAATTTCAGAATTTCAATTTTTGGTAAAATTTTCCATTTTAATCCATTTTTTCCAGTAACAAAGCAAGGGTTAATAGCCAAACAAAACTTAATATTTATTCCCCCGATTCTGCAGTTTGCACGAACACCCTATATGTGGTCGTAAACTGCTGTATGGCCAAACTGCAGGGCGCAGAAGGAAAGGAGCGCCATATGGTTTTTGGAACGCGGATTTTGCTGGGCTGGTTTTTTTACACCATGTCCCATTTGAAGCCCCCCGATGCACCCCTAGAGTAGAAACTCCATAAAAGTGACTCCATCTAAGAAACTACACCCCTCAAGGTATTCAAAACCAGTTTTAAAAACTTTGTTAACCCTTTAGGTGTTCCAAGAGTTATTGGCAAATGGAAATTAAATTTACGAATTTCTATTTTTTGTTACCTTGTCTCAAAAAAAGTGTAATATAGAGCAACCAAAAATCATGTTTACCCTAGAATAGTACCAACAAAACTGACACCTTATCCCGTAGTTTCCAAAATGGGGTCACTTTTTTGGAGTTTCTACTGTAGGGGTGCATCAGGGGGGCTTCAAATGGGACATAGTGTCAAAAACCAGTCCAGCAAAATCTGCCTTCCAAAACCATATGGCGTTCCCTTCCTTCTGTGCCCTGCCGTTTGGCCATACAGCAGTTTACGACCACATATTGGGTGTTTGTGCAAACAAGAGAATCAGGGCAATAAATATTGAGTATTGTTTGGCTGTTAACCCTTGCTTTGTTACTGGAAAAATTGATTAAAATGGAAAATTTGCAAAAAAATAGCTGTTTTGGGACTGTTTTTATTTTTTGCTATTTACATAGTTGAACTGACAGGTTAGATTGTGTGCTATTTCTATAGAGCAGGTTGTTACGGACGCGACATTACCAAATATGACTACTTTTTGGGGTTTTTTGTTTCAGTTTTACATAATAAAGCATTTTTGAAAAAAAAATTTTTTTAGTGTCTCCACATTCTGAAAGCCATAGTTTTATTTTCTTTTTTTGGGCGACTGTCTTATGTAGGGGCTCATTTTTTGCAGGATGAGATGGCGGTTTGATTGGCACTATCTTGGGGTGCATATGACATTTTGGTCGCTTGCTATTACACTTTTTGTGATGTAAGGTGACAAAAATGGCTTTTGACACCGTGTTTTTTATTTTTTTTTGCTGTGTTCAGCTGATGGGTTAGGTCATGTGTTATTTTTATAGATCAGGATGTGACGGACGCGGCGATACATAATATGTATACTTTTTATTTATTTATATAAGTTTTACACAATAATATAATTTTTTAAAACAAAAAAAAAAAAATCATGTTTTAGTGTCTCCATAGTTTGAGAGCCATATTTTTTTTTTTGGGGCGATTGTCATATGTAGGGGCTCATTTTTTGCGGGATGAGATGGCGGTTCGAATGGTACTATCTTGGGGTGCATATGACTTTTTGATCGCTTACTATTACACTTTTTGTGATGTAAGGTGACAAAAAATGGCTTGTTTGACAACGTTTTATTTTTTATGTTTACGGCGTTCATCTGAGGGGTTAGGTCATGATATATTTTTATAGAGCAGGTCCTTACGGACGTGGCGATACATAATATGTATACCTTTTTTTACTTATTTTGGTTTTACACAATAATATCCTTTTTGAATGAAAAAAAAAAACATGTTTTAGTATCTCCATAGTCTGAGAGCCATATATTTTTCAGTTTTTAGGCAATTGTCTCAGGTTGGGTATCATTTTTGCGGGATGAGGTGACTGTTAGATTGGCACTATTTGGGGGGTCATATGACTTTTTTATCGCTTGCTATTACACTTTTTGTGATGTAAGGTGGAGTTTTTAAAAAATTTTTTTTACAGTGTTTACTTGAGAGGTTAGGTCAGGTGATATTTTTATAGAGCAGATTCTTACGGACGTGGAGATACCCAATATGTCTACTTTTTAATTTTTTTTTTTACATTTAACACTAAAAAGCATTTTTGAAACAAAAAATCATGTTTTAGTCTGAGAGGCATAGTTTTTTTATTTTTTGGCCAATTGTTTTAGGTAGGGGCTCGTTTTTATGGGATGAGATGGCGGTTTGACTGGTACTATTTTGGGAGGCAAACACCTTTTGATCGCTTGCATTACACTTTTAGTGATGTAAGGTGCCAAAAATGGCTTATTTACACCATTTTTTGGGTTTTTTTTATGGTGCTCACCTGAGGAGTTCAGTCATGTGATATTTTTATAGAGCAGGTTTTTACGGACGCGGCGATACCCAATATGTGTAGTGTATTTTTTTTTTTTTTTATTCAGTGATATGTGTTTTTTTCATTTTTACTTTTTTTCACTTTTTTACATTTTTTTTGACCCAGACCCACTTGGTTCTGAAAGATCCAGTGGATCTGGTGTTCAGAGCATTACAGTACAGTACACTATATAGTGCACTGTACTGTATTTTGTACTTTAGAAAGTCTGAATAGACCTTTAGCAGGTCTATTCAGACTTTCAGCACCATGGAGAGCAGGACGCTCTGAAAGCGTCCTGTCTCCATGGCAACCATCACCCGCTGCCATAACTGGGCAGGGGGTAATGGATGGGGAGGGAGTGGAGCTCCTCCCTCTGTGATCCCATACTGTTGGGGGCTGCAAAGGCACAGCAGCCCCCGATGGGAGAGGGAGGGAGCTCCTCCCAGCTAACCCTTCCATACCGCGGTCCGTACGGACCGCGGTACGGAAGGAGTTAAACGGCTGGCATCTGATCAAGCACAGATGCCAGCCGCTTTATCAGGTGTCAGCAATGTGCTGACACTCTGATAGACCCACTAGACACCAGGGAAACTTATCAGAGGAGGCGGGCTGGGGATCGCAATCGCGATCCCGCCCGCCGCACCGCCCGCCTCCCGCAACCACCACCCCTGCACCCACAATATGATTGGGGGCTGCAGGGGGGGTTAAAAATAAACAGTTTGGGGGCATTAACTCTCTGATCCCCGCGGTCATAGACCGCGGGATCAGAGATCGCACAGAGCGCTGCAAACCGCAGGTCTGAATTGACCTGCGGTTTGCAGCGATCGCTTCATATGGGGGTCACAGGACCCCCCTGGGCATTGTAGCAAGGTACCTGCTGAATGATTTCAGCAGGTACCTTGTTCCGATCACTGCCAGCTGAGCAGCAGTGATCGGAACAACTCATGACGTACCGGTACGTCATGTGTCCTAAAGGGGTTAAAGTCGGATCCTGATTAATGCTTTTCAATGGGCATTAATTCTGGATCCGGCGTTACGGCATGTCTTCCGGATTTTTGGTCGGAGACAAATCCGCAGCATGCTGCGGTTTTGTCAACGTCCAAAAAAACGTTCACATACTGAATGGAAGACATCCTGATGCATCCTGAACGGATTTCACTCCATTCAGAATGCATTGGGATAATCCTGATCAGTTTCTTCCCGTCCTAGAGCCCCGAGGACGGAACTCTAGGATGGAAATCAAAAATGCAAGTTTGAAAGGGGGCTGAGGGAGGGGTGCCGTGTCAGACGCTTGGGGTATTCTCGAGGGAACGAATGTAAGAACCCCATGTGTTTTAATGTCTTGATGTACTGTGTTTATAAACTGTCTGACTCGATCACAGAAGGGGGGAGAGCAGTCCGCGGCAGCCCAGAGTGTGCTTGTTCAGGACTCAAAGTTTCATCAGGTACTGTGATTACTCTATACAGAGGTCTCTAGACTGCTCCAGTAGGTACGGGAGACGATGGGACATAACGCTAGTGTCCCAAAAGGTTACTGTTCACCTGAACAGTATGTGGAGTATAAGAGAGGAAGACGATTTGTGAAAAGTGTGATCGCAGAATTAGATAAAAGACTGCTCAACCCGCAGGTGAAATGGATAATGGGTGCTCTGGTTAGATATCTGGTACCCAGCCAGAATAATAGGCAAGAAAATTCAATCAGGAATAACCGGCACACTCAGCCTGGAATGTACGCGGAGAGCAAGGGTATAACCAGAGAATTGTGCCCAATATTAAAAATATTTAATAAGCATCTGATAATAATAATAATAACAAAAATAAAGTAAAAAAGCAAAATCGCAATACAAAAGAAGTAATGCAAAAACAATAATTATGGATAAAAAGATCATATATAAAATAAAATACTACTATTATAGTAGAATGATGTCCCCTGCTAGATAGCAGCAATAAGAGATGTAGTAGTAAATCAGTCTCAGTACAGCATATTAAGCTCTCTTGATCCACTGTTATTTTTATGTCTAAAAATTCAATATTGGTTTAATTGACATTGGATGAAAAAAAGAAGGTTTATAGAGTTATTGTTGATGGTTTGTAGGAAATACCCTATGTCTGAAGATCATAGACTCAAACCAAAAATAATCGTGCGTTAAAATATAATCTATACCCTTGATTATGAAGTCAATCTGTTCTATAGGGTAAAGTTTCCTTTTAATAATTGTTGTTTTATAGCCTCAATCCCATCCTGATGTTCAATTATCGTGTAAAGTGATTGGACATCCAATGTCCCAAGGATCCAATCGGATTCGAATTTCAAGCCCTCCAGTATTTTAATAATCTGTGTGGTGTCCTTAAAAGGGCTTCTGTCACCCCCACTGATGTAATTTTCACTAGCTGACATTAGCTACTTGCTAATGTCAGCTGAGTTCAAACATATGTTTCCTAACTTTTTTCCTGTTTTCTATCTTCTAAAAAACTTACTTTTGTGATATGCAAATTATCTTCGCTACCAGCAAGTTGGGCGGGTACTTGCTGGTAGCCGCCGCATCTTCATGCCCTTGGAACGCCCCCTCTTCTTTTGATAGACAGGGCCAGCGCGCTCTCCTCCTCTCGCTGGCCCTGTCTGCAGCTGCAATCCTGCGCGGTATCGGTCTTTAGTCGGCGCAGGCGCTCTGAGTGAAGGACGCTTGCTTAGGCGCTCCGTCCTCAGTGCGCCTGCGCCGATGACGTCAGAGCTACACCCGGAAGAGAAGACGCCGGCATCCCTGGTAAGGAGCAGTGAGTGAGTTTTTTTCAGAAGTGGAGCATTCTGATAATTGTCTATTGCACTCCTGGTTATACTTTATGGTATCCAGGACTACAATAGCACCACCCTTGTTCGCTGGTCTAATGGTCAGGTTGTTATGTGCTTGTAGTTCTTTTATAGCGTGAATTTCCTGATTGGAGAGGTTATTTCTAATTTTTTTATTATTTTTAATTCTTCTGATGTCTGTTTCAATACACTTACGGAAGGTAGCCATCTCCTGGCTCATTTACTGTCTAGGAAATTTGGTCGATTTTGGTCTTAAATCTGTATGGGATTATTTGTCATCTCCAGCTGGAGTATGAACTATACGGTTTTTAATGAAGTATTTCTTCAGACATAAGTTTCTCATGAATTTTTCCACACCAATAAAATGTTTCACATTCGCATTCACACCAAGCGGTTTTTATTTTTATTTTCGTTTTCATTCTATTATGTATGGAATCAATTATTGTTACACATTTGTATACACATTGTTATATATATATATTGCTATGTTTAGATGATACACCCATGATTAAACACTGTGCGCACACAGTTTGATGTACACCCCCATGTGTACATTCTTTAAGGCAACTTGATGCGTCTTTATACATATTGTAACAGCTTGCCTGTCACCTAAATGGATGCCCAGAAATGGGAGGATCGATGGTCCACTGCAGGTTTTGGGAATAACCAAAAAGGAAATAAATAAACGAAGATGGCGGAGCGCGGGATACCACTGAAGAAGTCGGTTCAGACTTCGAAACGCGTCTGGTTGGAACCGCCTCGGACACCGCCATACTATCGATCGTAAACTGCTCTCCCGAGAAGCGCTTCTCCGTTTGACCCGGTAATCGTCTTCCTTGGACTTCCTCTATCTGATCACGGACTATTGCTAAACATATATTTGACACAAAAGTTACGTCACGGATCAAGCACTGAGACTGATTTACTACTACATCTCTTATTGCTGCTATCTAGCAGGGGACATCATTCTACTATAATAGTAGTATTTTATTTTATATATGATCTTTTTATCCATAATTATTGTTTTTGCATTACTTTTGTATTGCGATTTAGCTTTTTTACTTTATTTTTGATAATAATAATAAATAATAATATTATCAGATACTTATTAAATAATTATTTTTAATATTGGGCACAATTCTCTGGTTATACCCTTGCTCTCCACGTACATCCCAGGCTGAGTGTGCCGGTTATTCCTGATTGGATTTGTGAAAAGTCTAAGCTAGAGAAAAAATATGGTATATGTAAAGGTGGTACTTTGTGTTGGACAACACAGCAAACTTTGCTTACAGAAAAGAAAGGTAGATTAGAAGATGAGAAGTTAATAGATATAGTCCGGGTGTGGCTGGACTGTAGCAAGGAATTCGAAGAGACGGGAGGAGAGCAAAATCTTGATGAAGCTAGTGGCAGATACTATTGTAAACGTGGTAATCTTGTTGGTCTGGGGCAGCAACCGTCCTACAATGGCACTGAGAAGAAAGGAAAAGGGTGGGTCTGTAATGCATGTTGTCAGCAAAATCCCACTTTCTGAGACGTGTTTTGCCTGTGGTGCTCCACACCCACATAGTCACACATAGACACACATGTCCTCCCAGTCCCTGCTACGTCGCCATTTTAATTCCAAGCCAACGCCCACGGCTGAACCAATAATCTCCTTCAACCCTGAACCTCCGTCACCCCTGTAGTCTCACGAGTGACTCAGCTATATCTAGGGCTGCACGATATGGGAATTTTGTGCGATTGCGATTAGGGCCCTAAAAATTGCGATAACGATGCGATATTTTAAGGGAATTGTGCTAGAGGTCTATTTGCTTGGATTTTCCCATATGAGCCGCTGACGCGGCTGGGTATGACAGTTATGGGGGATCTGTGGATGGCGTCATTATGTGGGGGGGGGGGGGAATCTGTGGATGGCACTGT
Source organism: Bufotes viridis (assembly GCA_033119425.1). Classification (NCBI taxonomy): domain Eukaryota; kingdom Metazoa; phylum Chordata; class Amphibia; order Anura; family Bufonidae; genus Bufotes; species Bufotes viridis. Next base: position 95,629,884 of record CM065596.1, on the reverse strand, counting down.
TATGGGGGGGGGGGCGATCTGTGGATGGCACTGTTATGGGGGATGTGTGCTATGACACTTAGGGCCATGAGGGGGGCCAGGATAAGACACACATATAGCATCTTATGCTGGTCCCCTTCATGGCCCTATGGTGTCCCCTCATGTGTGCTAAACTGCGCACATAAATGGCTTTGTGTGTAAAGTGTTTTACTACTGTCTGAAACAATCTCTCCTCTATTGATAAAATGGCCAGCCTCTGTACTCACTTTCACAATAAATGCACTGCAGCGAGCGGGCTGGCCGGCGCGCGACTGACGTCACTTAGTCACGCTCCTCCCACTTCATTCAGGAAGCAGGAGCGTGACTAAGTGACGTCAGTCACATGCCGGCCCCGCTTGCTGCTGCTCGCTGCAGTGCATTTATAGTGAAAGTGAGTACAGAGGCTGGCCATTTTATCAATAGGAGAGAGATTGTTTCAGACAGTAGTAAAATATTTTACACACAAAGCCAGTTATGTGCGCGGGGCCCCTTCATATATAATCGCAGCATTTTCGGGTCAGCCAAATCGCCATATAGCAATCTGCGCTTATCGCGATTCGATTATTTTTTCAATATATCGTGCAGCCCTAGTTATATCCCATCATAAAATCAGACGGCACGTTTATGGTCCCTAGCAATCCACCTCCTGCCTCGATCATGATAGGGGGACAGTCAGGAGTACATGAACAAGAGAATCCAGACAGTGTTGATGGTCCTGAAGATTCAAACACAAAGATCCCTGAGCGACAACCCCCAATAGACTATATAGTGGCTCCGGCACCCAACCCTTGAGCCTCCCCGCACGGGCCACCAGACCAACTCTGCTCCAGGAACAGATTAATGAATTACAAAAGGAATATGCAAATTTTAGAAAAGGGGCAATTTTGAAGCTGTAAAGGAAGCCTTAGCTCTTACCCGACCACAAGGACCTCCAAACATGTGTCCTTTACCCTGTAGCAGTTATTCACCATAGTGAACCTGCTGCCAGATCCTGAAACCCATTCCATGCCCTTTTTAAGGAAATTGTCACAGGTACATCAAACGTATGGATGTACATGGTCAGACCTACAGAGTACTGTGAAAAACAAGACAGGGGAGTATTGTTCACTAATAATGGAATGAGTCTGGGGAATACTTCATAGAGAGGTTACACAAATGGGCAAAAGCAAAGTTAGCTGATCAATCTACCACATTGCAGGACATGGCTCAGGAGAAAACCGAAATGGTTTAGAGATTTGCACAGAATGTCAAGCGGAATTACAAGGACATGGGTTTCAGCCAGAATGAAGCTGTACACCTCAGACTCCTGGCACGCTCGTTTGTCGATGGTCTGCGACCAGAGATTAACAAATCCCTTGTGACCTGTCGTCCTGAGTGGAAATCCCTGACCCTGGAAATCTCGGAGCAAATAGAAAATGGCTTGGAAAGCAACACAATGAAAACTCGAGCAGCTGTGATAATGTGAGGAGAAGATTGTGGAGAACGCCTGCCACCTCGTGTCTGTTATGGGTGTGGCAAGCCTGGACAAATCAAACAGAACTGCTGTAGCAGACATCTGTGGCCAACCAATCAACAGTGACCGGGGGGCACTGCGCCTCCCTCATCACAATAGGATGCTGGCAAACCAGTGCTGGGAGGGGACACTCCATGTATGGCAGTCTCCACCCCTCGAGGGACTCTCGAGGTGGCAGGGAAGGAACCCTTATTTCTTGTAGACACTCGTGCAGCCCGCAGTGTTTTATGTGAGACTGCCGTACCTCCTTCCTGGCTCACTGACATTCAATTACCCTGTTCTAGACTAGAAGGGGTCGTGCAGCATAACCCCGTTACCAAGCCACTCTCAGTCACTTCCCCTAAATTCTCCCGGACCAAAACCCCTCGGCTCCACCTTCCAACAGGAGTCATGTCGCAATTTGTTGTGAGCCAAACATGCCCCTTCAATCTATTAGGCTCTGATTTCCTTCAGAAAATCCAAGCCAACATACAGTTCAGAGAGGATGGGACAGTAACCCTAGGCACAGTCCTATACGCGGAAGAAACCTGGAAGAGTATACTGGAGATTCTGAAGATTTTATTGATCTACATGCTGAAGAGGATCTTCAGGAAGAACTATGGACCTCAACCGACTCTTTACAAGGAACCAGATCATGATTGCATCACAATGATGGAAAGCCATCACTCCAAGACACTCTGACAAACCCACATTGGACTCTTTTTGCGGATGGCTCAAGGTATGCCGATGATAAAGGGAAGTTCCATACAGGCATGGCGGTCACTAGTGAGCATGAGGTGCTGCGTGCGAGACAATTGCGCCCAGACGAGTAAGCACAGGAGGCTGAACTCATTGCCCTCACTGAAGCCTGCCTCTTGACAAAAGACTGTACCGGAAATATCTACAGAGACTCTAGATATGCCTTTGGAGTGGTTCATGACTTTGGAGTAATATGGAAAGCCCGGGATTACATCACAGCGGCAGGAACTCCAATCAAGAATGCTTCAGCAGTAGCGGCTCTGATGGCAGCAGTACTCCTGCCCACCCAAGTGGCAGTGATCAAGGTAAAGGCCCATATTCGAGCTGACACCGCTGAGACCAGAAGAATCACTCTAGCTGACCAAGCAGCAGTGGAAGAGGAAAGAGTCCAGTCAGACCAGATTATGGTAGCACATTTGCAGACTCTATACTGACAGGGAATGTTCCACAGGATTGGCGAGTAGCAAATGTGGTGCCAATATTCCGAAAGGGTCCAAAAACAGAGCCTGGAAACTATAGGCCAGTACGTTTAACATCTGTCATGGGTAAACTGTTTGAAGGTTTTCTGAGAGATGCTATCTTAGAGGATCTCAATGGAAATAAGCAAATAACGCCATATCAGCATGGCTTCATGAGGGATCGGCCATGTCAAATGAATTTAATCAGTTTCTATGAGGAGGTAAGTTCTAGACTTGACAGTGGCGAATCAATAGATGTCGTATATCTGGACTTCTCCAAAGCATTTGACACTGTACCACATAAAAGGTTAGTATATAAAATGAGTATGCTCGGACTGGGAGAAAATGTCTGTATGTGGGTAAGTAACTAGCTGAGTGATAGAAAACAGAGGGTGGTTATTAACAGTACACACTCAGATTGAGTCACTGTCACTAGTGGGGTACCTCAGGGGTCAGTATTAGGCCCAATTTTTTTCAATATATTTATTAATGATCTTGTAACATGGAAAAGGACAAAGGAATTTTGGTGAACCACAAACTAAGCTGTAGAAACCAGTGTCAGGCAGCTGCTAACAAGGGCAATAAGATAATGGGTTGCATCAAAAGGGGCATAGATGCCCGTGAATGAGAACTTAGTCCTACCACTTTACAAATCGCTAGTCAGACCACACATGGAGTACTGTGTACAGTTCTGGGTTCCTGTGAACAAAGCAGAATAGCAGAGCTGGAGAGGGTTCAGAGGAGGGCAACTAAAGTAATAACTGGAATGGGCTAACTACAGTACCCTAAAAGATCATCATCAAGATTAGGGTTATTCACTCTAGAAAAAGATGACTGAGGGGAGATCTAATTACTATGTATAAATATATCAGAGGACAGTACAGAGATCTATCCCATCAGCTATTTATCCCCAGGACTGTGACGAGGGGACATCCTCTGCGTCTGGAGGAAAGACGGTTTGTACACAAACATAGAGGATTCTTTATGGTAAGAGCAGTGAGACCATGGAACTCTCTGCCTGAGGAGGTGGTGAAGGGGAGTACAATATTACAGGTTATAGCTACTAGAGATGGGTCGTTGATCCAGGGAGTTATTCGGATTGCCTGATTGGAGTTGGGAAGGAATTTTTTATTCCCCTTAAGTGGGGAAAGATGATAATTACTTACCGGTAATTGGATTTTCCATTTAGCCTCCACAATGGCACTAAGCAGGAGGGTTACCCCGCCTCTCAGGGACAGGAAACAACGTGGAGAACCAACCCATAAAAGCCTCCTCCCATGTTCCTTCTCCAGTAAGTATCCCAGTAACTCAAAGATGATGCTGAACATAAGAGTTTAAGAAAAAGGTAACAGAGCACCATGCAAAAACGTCACAAACGTCAAGAAGTCACAAAAAAAAAAAAAATATAAGGGTGGGAAATAGCAGTGCCATTGTGGAGGCTAAATGGAAAATCCAATTACCGGTAAGTAATTATCTTTTCCATACGCCTCCCCAACGGCACTAAGCAGGAGGATTAACAGAGAAGTCCTCAAGCCCCCTAGGGTGGGACCACGGCAGACAGAACCTTGTGTCCAAAAGAGAGGTCTCTGTTGGAGGCAATGTCCAGCCTATAGCGTTTAAAAAAGGTGTTTGGGCAAGACCAGGTGGCCGCCTGACATATTTGACTCAGGGAGGCGGAGGCATTTTCCGCCCATGAGGTAGAGACGGCCCTGGTGGAGTGGGCCGTGAGTCGAGACGGAGGAGAAGCCCCTTTTACTTCATAGGCTTTGGAAATAATAGTTTTTATCTAACGGGAGATAGTCATCTTAGAGGCCCCTAGGCCCTTATTTTTCCCTGCATATTGAATCAATAGGCAGCTAGACTTCCTAAAGTCCTTTGTGGCTTCTAGGTAGAGTAGGAAACATCTTCTAACGTCCAAGTTGTGAAACTTTGCTTCTTTTTCAGTCTTGGCCTGTGGACAGAAGGTAGGCAAAGATCTGTTGATCGTAGTGAAATTTTGAGAACACTTTAGGTAGAAAAGAGGGTTCATGTTTTAATATTATCCTGTCGTCTAGTACTGTCAAGTATGGTGGGCGACAGGACAGGGCTTGTATCTCACCAACTCTTCTAGCGGAGGTTATGGCAACTAGGAAGGCGGTCTTCATGGAGAGCAGGCCAAGAGGTATCTCTGAGAGGGGTTCAAAAAGAGGGTCCATTAGAACAGAAAGGACCAGGTTGAGGTCCCAGGGAGGAACCATGGTTCTGACTGTAGGTCTTAATCTACTGGCACCCTTAAGGAAACGTCCGATCAGAGGCACCTCTACTAGCCTCCAGTCCAAGAAGGCACTAAGGGCTGCTATCTGTACTTTCAAGGTACTAACTCTTAAACCGCTTTTCAAACCTTTCTGTAGAAAATCTAAAATTGTTTAAATTTCTTTTTTTTTTTTTTTTTTTTTTTTTTTTTTTAGGGATCCCAGCAATGAGCTGAAACCAGTGGAAAGGTTTTCCATACTCGAAGGTAGATTTTTGAGGTGATTGGTTTACGGCTGTACAAAAGAGCATTGATTACCGAATCTGAAAGACCCTTAGCTCTTAGGAGGGAACGCTCAGTCTCCAAGCTGTCAGGTTCAGCTGCCGGATGTCTGGATGATGAACAGGACCTTGGAGAAGAAGATCCGGGATTCGAGGAAGCGTCCAGAAGTTCCCTTTGGCTAGATTCAATAAGAGGGAGAACCAAGTCCGTCTTGGCCAGAATGGGGCTATCAGGATAACTTCGCATCTGTCTTCCATCAGTTTGGCTAGAGTTCTGGGGATTAGAGGAATGGGGGGAGCATATAGCAGGCCCCTTGGCCAAGGGATTGAGAATGCGTCCACCCCGTTTGGGTTGTCCTGATAAGATGGGGAAAAGAACTGCTCTACTTGTCTGTTTGTTTTTGAGGCAAATAGATCCAGAATTGGAGTGTCCCATTTTTTGCACAGAAGTTGGAAGACCCTCTTGTTTAGGGACCAGTCTCCTGATTTTAGGGGATGTCTGCTCAGGAAGTCCGCAAGCTGATTCTCTTTTCCTTTGAGATGGACCGCTGATATTGAATTTTCCCAGACTTGTGCCCAGGAGAACAAACGGTAAGATGTGTGGTTGAGGTTTTTGCTTCTTGTGCCCCCGATTGTTCACATAAGTTACTGCCGTACTGTTGTCTGATAGAACTTTTACATCTTTCCGGTGTATAGCCGATGAAAAGGCTTTTAGGGCTAGAAAAATTGCCTGAAGTTCTCTCAGGTTTAAAGACATGGGGAGATCCGACTGTTTCAAAACTCCCTGTACCACCAGGTCTCCGCAGTGAGCCCCCCAACCCGAAATGCTTGCATCGGTGGTGATCACGATTGGGTTCTGCGGTCTCCATTGGACTCCTTGAGCCAAATGATCTGTTTTTAACCACCAGTTTAGTGTCGATTTTATCTGAAATGGGAGAGACAATTTCTTGTCTAGTGAAAGGGAACTTTTGTTCCAAGTTGACAACAGGAAATTCTGTAGAGGTCTGCTGTGGGATTGTGCCCATTTAACAGAGGGAATTGTTGAAGTCATCAGCCCCAGGACAGCCATAATTTGTCTGAAGGACACTTTTGGTGATGACCGGAATGATAGGATCCTTAATCTTAGGTCCTGAATTTTTCCCTCTGGGAGAAAAGAAGTCATTACCCGGGAATCTAGTAGGACTCCTAGAAAATCAGGATTCCTAGTAGGTCTTCTAGAGAATGAGCCGCTATCAGGAAATCGTCCAGGTAGGGGATGAACAAGATCTTCTGTTGATGGACGTAAGCCGAGACTTCTGCCATGACTTTCGTGAACACCCGAGGGGCGGATGAGATGCCAAATGGAAGTACCTGAAACTGAAGATGAACCAGACGGGTGCCCATCTGGATCGCAAACCTCAAATACTTTTGATGTTCCTTGCAGATGGGAATATGATAATAGGCGTCGGCCAGGTCGAGAGTCACCATATAGCAGTTTCGGTATAATAGGTTTATAGTGGATTTTATTGTTTCCATCTTGAATTTTTTGTAGGAAACATGTTTGTTTAGGTCTCTTAAGTTTATGATTGCTCTGTAGGAGCCGTTCGTTTTTTTTACCGGAAAGACTGGAGAATAGAAACCTTCCCCTTCCTGATCCCGGGGCACTGTTATCACTGCCTGTTTTAAGAGCAAGGACTGAATTTGTGCTTCTAGAAGGGCTTGATTTTTTTACAGAAAGTTTCCTGTTTATGTAGAAACTTTTTGGTGGAGGGGAAGCGAATTCTATTTTGTACCCTGAGGCAATCAGATCCAAGACCCAGGGTGGGAGAAAATGTAGAGGTCTTCCCCCCCCCTCCGGGCTTCTGGCGTCATTGACCGGGATGCTTGGAAGATTTATCCGGGTTGAAGAGAAACCCTCTTCCTCTACCTCTGGATGGTTGCCATGTAGAGGAACTTTCTCTTTTTTTGTAGTCTGGCCTACTTTTCTTTTGGGGACGAAAGGAACGGCGGTTATGGAAGAATCTAGTTTCTGATGGAAATCTCTTCTTCCTGTCTGAAGCTTTATCCAGGACGGAGCCAAAAAGCCTGTCTCCTTCACAGGGGATGCTACACAATTTATTTTTAGAGGTATTATCCCCTGACCACGATTTTAGCCATAGAGACCTTCGGGCAGAATTAGGCAAGGTGGCCAATCTGGCTGACAGCTTTACAAGATCCGCAGAGGCATCTGATAGAAAGCTAGTGGCTTGTTTAAGGACCGGGAGGGAGGCTAAGATGTCTTCCGAAGGAGTGCCTGCATGGAGATGTTCTTCTAATTGGGCCAACCACATTGAAAGGGTCCTAGCAGTACAGGTAGCCGCAATGCTGGGGCGTAACATAGAGGTGCAAGTATCCCAGGATTTCCTAAGAATCGCCTCGCATTTCTTATCCATGGGCTCTTTTAAGAGTCCGACGTCTTCAAAAGGGAGAGAGGATTTTTTTGAAATCCTGGCGACTGGGGCATCAACTCGTGGGGTTTTATCCCAGTGAGCAGAGTCTTATTCGCTGAAGGGGTACTTGCGTTTAAAGACTCTGGAGACCCCTGATCTTTCCACTCATTAGCAATTAGTTTTTTTAATGTTCTCATGAACTGGAAAAACCCGTCTTTTTTTGTCGGCCAGACCCTTAAACAGGTGATCCTGGATGGATTGAGGTTTTTCGACTTGTTCAATATTCATAGCTGCTCTAATGGTTTTCAATAAAGAGTCGGTATCCTCGACTGAACAGAGGGGCCTGCCGGAGATATTATCAGATGAATCAGATGCTGAGGATACTTCGCCTTCATCCAAATCAAAGTCAGATTCAAGAGGGGTTTCTGGAATGGTTTTTGACGTGGACGTAGCCTGAGGAAGGGAGGCTATCCTAGTTTCAAAGGCTGAAGAGACCTCTTCTTTAATAATAGATCTTAAACTGTCCACTAGAGACGGTGATTCCTCTGACACTACTTTATCTGCACATTTTTGGCAGTGTCTTTTTGGAGTGTCATGTGATTGGACCATGTGATGTGACGTCATCACAGGTCCTTTAGAATACAGCTAAAACTTGAAGTAAGAAGAGAGATCGCCAACTACGCGATTAAGTGGCTAAGGTAAGTTACGTTTTTTATTTTTAACCCCTTCATCCTCATTTTACAAAGCATTCTTTATTAAGAATGCTATTATTTTCCCTTATAACCATGTTATAAGGGAAAATAATAAAGATCTGGTCCCGTTGCTAAGCAACCATGCGGGAAAATTGCACTGCATCCGCACTTGCTTGCACATGCTTGCGATTTTCCCGCAGCCCCATTCACTTTTATGGGGCCTGCGTTGCGTGAAAAACGCAAAATATAGAGGATGCTGCGATTTTCACGCAACGCAGAAGTGATGCGTGAAAATCACCGCTCATGTGCACAGCCCCATAGAAATGAATGGGTCCGGATGCGTCCACCTCAGGCATTGCACCCACGTGGAAAACTCGCCCGTGTGAAAGAGGCCTAACTCTACTATCTTTCTCACTAGCATATACCAACTTAAATCCAGTGAAAACAAGGACAGGGAAGTGTCCTTACCTGTCGCAGGGTGGGCAGATGACCCATGGCTCATGATAAACAGATAATGACCCTCGATAGATCATAGCTCTACCCCCTGGCAAGAGAGATACTGGGCTAATATCACATCTTTTCCTAGCTGGACACACTGTTAGTGTCTCCAAGTACAAAACAAAGGCATGACAATTAGTCCACACATACACTCGGGTTGCAATGACTCAAAAACAAACAGCCACGTGCAGTGTATTGGTGTAGATGCCGTGAACGGAAAAGACCTACCCTGTAACAACCGTACTGTACAGGATCTCCTGACAGGCATATTAGCTAACAACACTGAAGATCAGTTAAAAGTATATGAGCCAAACTAATTACTCAATTATTCAATAGCACAGCAGTGGCAGTTCCAGAGAATATATACTTAGTTTGTGGACACAAAGGGTACAAATGGTTATCCGAGAATGTCACAGAACTGTGCACCATTGCCAGGCTTACTCCTGACTATAGTACCACACTAAAATTGACAAATGCTATTCCTAAACACACCTTTTACCGCAGGGCCAAAGAAAACTTACCCAGACAAAATGGTAAGCCACATGTAGAAATGAGCATTCCCAATAAAATTTTTAGTACCCTTTTCATATATCCCATGGTAATGAAGATGTGGGATCATTTGGTGGTAGCAACTGATTATCTAGATGACCAAATATGGCAAGTGATGAGACTTATGAACATCTCAAACATCATGTAGAACCAGTTGATCATTGTCACCAACCAACACACATTAGTTCTACAGGGTGGGCCATTTATATGGATACACCTTAATAAAATGGGAATGGTTGGTGATATTAACTTCCTGTTTGTGGCACATTAGTATATGTGAGGGGGGGAAACTTTTCAAGATGGGTGGTGACCATGGCGGCCATTTTGAATCCAACTTTTGTTTTTTCAATAGGAAGAGGGTCATGTGATACATCAAACTTATTGGGAATTTCACAAGAAAAACAATGGCGTGCTTGGTTTTAACGCAACTTTATTCTTTCATGAGTTATTTACAAGTTTATCTTTGTTTACAGCCATTGACATGTCGCTGAGGTTAACACGTGAGGAGCGGATAGAAATTGTGTTGATGTCTGGTAAACGTAGTAACCGAGTCATTGCAGCAGATTTCAATGCAAAACACCCTACGAGACCACCCATCTCCCATGCTACAGTTAGCAAACTGCTTGCTAAGTTTCGTGAAACTGGTTCAGTGTTGAATTTGCCAAAATGTGAACGCATGAAATCTGTCACTAATGAAGAAACATCAGTGGCTGTCCTAGCTTCATTCAGCAAGAGCCCACAGTGTAGCACTTGCCGCATGTCACTGGAGAATGGCATTAGTCAAACATCCCTTCGGCGGATATTAGCTACTCACAAATGGCACCCTTACAAACTCCAGCTACTGCAGCATCTCAACGAGGATGACCCAGATCGGCGCACTGAATTTGCAGAATGGGCAAAACAAAAATTGGAACAGGACCCTCAGTTTACGCAGAAGATTTTGTTCAGTGATGAGGCTAACTTTTATGTGAATGGTAAAGTTAAACAAAACCACCGCTATTGGTCTGACACTAACCCACATTGGATAGATCCCTCCAAAACTGTTGGAACAAAAAATTTGATGGTATGGTATATGGGATACAACGATAGTGGGGCCATTCTTCATCAATGGAAACCTCAAGGCCACTGGATATGCGAAATTGCTACATGATGATGTGTTTCCCTCTTTATGCACTGAAGCTGGCACGTTCCCTGAGTTTTTCCAGCAAGATGGTGCACCACCACATTATGGGTGTCAGGTCCGAGCATTCCTAGATGAACAGTTTCCTGGAAAGTGGATTGGTCATCATGGGCCAGTTGAATGGCCCCCAAGGTCTCCCGATCTGACGCCCTTAGGCCCCTTGCAGACGAGCGTTCCTCACGCAGCGAGTCCGCAACGGAGCTCCCGGCCCGACCTTACTGCACTGCCAGGGATCACATAGCATTATATTGATTTATGATGCTATGTAACCCTTACAGTTCTGGAATGTATTGGATAACACTGGCATAATGCTGCCAGTGTTATCCAATACATTCCAGAACTGTAAGGGTTACATAGCATCATAAATCAATATAATGCTATGTGATCCCTGGCAGTGCAGGAAGGTCGGGCCGGGAGCTCCGTTGCGGACTCGCTGCGTGAGGAACGCTCGTCTGCAAGGGGCCTTAGACTTATCTTTGGTGTCATCTGAAGGCAATTGTCTAGGTTGTGAAGATACGAGATGTGCAGCACCTGAAACTACGGATACTGGAAGCCTTTGCTAGCATTTCTCTTGCGGTGTTGCCATCAGTGTGTGAAGAGTGGGAGAAGAGGGTTGCATTGACAATCCAACACAATGGGCAGCACATTGAACACATTTTATAAGTGGTCATAAACTTGTAAATAACTTATGAGAGAATAAAGTTACGTTACAACCAAGCACACCATTGTTTTTCTTGTGAAATTCCCAAAGTGTGATGTGTCAAATGACCCTCTTCCTATTGAAAAAACAAAAGTTGGATTCAAAATGTCTGACTTCAAAATGGCCGCCATGGTCATCACCCATCTTGAAAAGTTTCCCCCCTCACATATACTAATGTGCTACAAACAGGAAGTTAACCATAGCAAAGGCAGGTGTGCTCTGCGGCAATACTAAACCCTCACACTGATAAAATTGAGAGGTTAGTTCGACATATCTTGCTAGGAGGACATGTCTTAAGCTCGGACACCACGGCGAGGTCTCTCAAGGAACCCGGAGGCCCTACCACTCAACCTACCTGTGCCGTATGGGCGATACCAGGGGCCGTTGGGCATTACGGGAGCGTAAGGCCTGACTCACAGACAGCTCACCAGTGACCTCCAGCATGTAACCATGCTTGCAATGGGAGGTGCCTGTGAGCCCCACCCGAGACCAGCTGATATGGCCCAGAGCCTACCAGGTGCACCTGAATGTAGCCTGTAGATGAAAAGCAGGCACATTTAAATTGGAGTTTTTGCATTTTTTGCTGTTGATTGCCCCTAGCAACGGACTACAAGTGCAGGATGTGCTCCCCTATATACATGCACTGCTGCATATGGGTTGAGCATATCCTGCTTGTTAAACATCACACCACGTTTTCTAATGGTTTGTATAATATGTTAGGAGGTGTATAAACTCCAATTTTAATGTACCTGCTTTTTATCTACAGTCTACATTCAGGTGCAGCTGGTAGGCTCTGGGCCACAACAGCTGGTCTCGGGTGGGGCTCACAGGCACCTCCCACCTCCCATTGCAAGCATGGTTACATGCTGGAGGTCACTGGTGAGCTGTCTGAGTCAGGCCTTACACTCCCGTAATGCCCAACGGCCCCTGGTATCCAGGGCTGTGGAGTCGGAGAGTCGGAGTCAATTTTGGGTACCTGGAGTCGGAGTCGGCAAAAAATGGACCGACTCCGACTCCTACTAGATTTAAATTGGAATTAAAAAAAATTGGAATTAAAAAAAGCTAGTTTAAATGTCCCAATTCAGATAAAGTTATAATTAATTACTTCTCTACTGTAAGAATAAAGGCCAATGCATGCAGTGCGTCACGTTACCGCTAAACAAAGACGTTAAGTGACCGTGAAGAAGCATGCTTTTCATATGCTTTACTATGCAGTTAAAGGGACACTGACAGGCTGATTTACTGGCTAAAGATATATCTGCTGGTATTCATCAGAGGATTAGGAATACAACTAGACGACTGTTACCCCCAGTTGAGGTTTACTTGTGTTTAAAAACGTTTTAATCAATATGCAAATTCTCTACCTTTGTGCCCAAGGGGGCAGGCGCACATGTAGAGTACTGGCAGCACTAGACAGGACTAGGTAGCGAGGAGGAAGAGAGAAAGCTGGCACAGCCTCAGCATAGCCAGACGAGGCTGCTGCCAGCACTCTACACGTGCGCCTGCGCAGGAATTCAGCGCTTGGCTAGCCTGAAAAAAAAAGGCCAGTGCAGTGAATAATAACGAGGGGAACAGCGCTGGGAAGCTGTACTTCGGGCGCGGCTGGGCACAAAGCCGCAGGAGACGCTGCCCCATTGGGCACAAAGATAGTGAATTTGCATACAGATTAAAATGTTTCTTAAACACAAGTACAGCTTAACTGGGGGTAACATTAGTATAGTTTTATTCCTAATTCTCTGATGAATACCAGTATATATATATCTTTAGTTGGAAAATCAGCCTGTCAGTGTCCCTTTAAGGAGCAGCAATACTTACACTTTCCATTGTCTTGTGGTCTGCTGTTACAGAGAACCCATGGTTATCCTAGCCTCTCACTGATAACTGATTAAGGACTGGAGACACTTGTATAAGTGAAGGGAATGGAGAGTCAATAGTTCAAGACTGAAGCTGTAAACCATTTGAAAAACTGCTATCATTCAGCTAAGGCTATAAAACATGTAAACTCAGATTGTTAGCTTAAATTTTAAACATGACTATGGGATTCTACTAGGAAAATCATGTTTTAAAATAAATGCCCCTTCCCCTGCCCCTTCCTGGATCCTCCCACTGCTCTATCTTCAGCAGAAGATCAGCACACAAAGGAGAAGGCAGCAGCTTCTGCTCAACTACCTCTGTGCTAGAGAAGATTAGAAGAACTTGGTGGAACAGCTTCGTATTTGCATATTAAATACAGAGGAGTCGGAAGTTTCAAAATCTGAGGAGTCGGAGTCGGACAATTTATCTACCGACTCCACAGCCCTATCGCCCATACGGCACAGGTAGGTTAAGTGGTAGGGCCTCGGGCTACTTGAGAGACCTCGCCGTGGTGTCCGAGCTTAAGACATGTCCTCCTAGCAGGATATGTCGAACTAACCTCTCAATTTTATCAGTGTGAGGGTTTAGTATTGCCGCAGAGCGCACCTGCCTATGCTATGGTTATGTTTTTGATGGTTCTCCACATCATCGTTATCGTATGTAGGATGGTTATTGTGGTACTTGTAGTCAGTTGCTGGCATCTTCCATTGTATGCATTTTTTGCTGTTGATTGCCCCTAGCAACGGACTACAAGTGCAGGATGTGCTCCCCTATATACATGCACTGCTGCATATGGGTTGAGCATATCCTGCTTGTTAAACATCACACCACGTTTTCTAATGGTTTTACAAACAGGAAGTTAATATCACCAACCATTCCCATTTTATTAAGGTGTATCCATATAAATGGCCCACCATGTAGACTATGTTACAGCTAAAGATAGAGGTATGTGCTAGGTCGTGGGACCCGCTTGTTGACATTACATAGACCCACAGGGTAACTTGCAAGTTAAGGTGGGTCTAGAGAAAATGACGGATCTAAGGGATAGATGGCTGAACGCACATAAAGCTGATAGATACATGGTGGTCTGATACCTTCTCCTTCCTTAACTCTGCCAACTGGTTTAAAGGTATTGGTGGTTGGTTCATGGGAATTGTCCAAGGAATATTACAGGTGGCCCTAATACTATTGGTGATATACATGGTAATTAAGCTTGTTCTTACTTGTGTGACCCGCCTTTAAAAAAGGATGAAGAAAACTGATGAGCAACCTATTATGCTTCTCTACGATGAGGAAGAACAAAAGGAAACGACATTCAACACGGCTCCCCTTCCCAGCTATAATGCCATGCAGAGATAGGGCAAGATGAATCCCGGGTACTACCATAAGCCCTGAAACCGGGAGCTTATCTATTAGAGGTAAGTTGTCGCCACTGCAGGTGAAGGATACGAAGGGTATGCCCAGTGAATTTGTTAGGTAGGGATAGCCTACAATCAAGTTTCCAAGGGGGGGACTGTTATGGATTTTTGAAACAGTATGGATACTTGCTTGTTTTATACACATATACTGCTCAGCCACCATTAAGTAGAAAATTCCTGGTTCCTCTATGTACCAGGAGTGCACACAGCCTTTCCGCTATCTTGAAGATGGGGGGGGGGGGGGGGGCGCATTCCAAGGCCCTAGGTAGAGACAGGGGCTGCACTGAGTTGTGAAGCTGATATCTTTCAGTGTGATTTAAATAAAGTGCAAGATTAACCCATTGAATGCTTGCCATTATTTCTCAGTAACCAATAAAAATGCACCGCCTTTAGTTACCTCCCACCGGGGGAGGGGGTTTATTCTGTGTGAACATTAGACAATAAACCAGAGATTTTACTTTGACCGATGGCTGTGTCAGAGTTTGATTTCTCTGCGCACGTAAAGACACTTTTAAACTAATTTGGAGCAGCACATCAACCCACCTGGTATCTTGACCAGATCCAAAACAGAAGTAAAGCGGCGACTATGACCTGATTGCTGCACGCAGTCAGGTGACAGTGCAATGCGGGCCAGAGAAGACAAGGGGGCACAACTGCTGCAGAGACTGCCGGACCTAGAGAGGCGCAGCAAAGCAGGAGAGGTTAGTGCATTTATTTATGGTCTGATTGAGGTCTGATCTGAGTTCCTAATATGGGGGTCTGATGAAAAAAAAAATATTTACTTTTTTTCCTTCTCCAAAAACCAGATGCGTCTTATAATTCAAAAAATACGGTATGTCCAGTACATGGGTTCATTCCTATGGATGAGAAGAGTTATAATCAAATTGAATATAAACACTGTCCAGGGACTGTACCGTAATTGGCCTATGTTTTATAACCTCCCTCATCCATATACTGCAGTACATTGGTGAATTCCTATGGATGAGGGGGGCTACGGTCACATTTAATATAAACACTTAGGCCAAATACGGTACGATCCCTGGACAGTGTTTTTATATTAAATGTGACTATAACCCCACTTATCCATAAGAATAAACCCATGTACTGCAATATTTGAAGCATATTTAATGTCTAGGTTGGCCTCTGGACATCCTGGCTGTCACTTACCCAGAAACTTCAGTCCAGGAGTCCCAGAGGATATTAGTGGTGACTTAGGCCCCTTTCACTTGGGCGAGTTTTCCGCAACGCATTGCACCTGCACTGAATCCGGACCCATTCATTTAAATGGGGCTGTGTACATGAGCGATGATTTTCCCGCATCACTTCTGCGTTGCGTGAAAATCGCAGTATGCTCTATATTCTGCATTTTTCACGCAATGCAGGCCCCATAGAAGTGAATGGGGCTGCGGGAAAATCGCAAGTGCAGATGCGGTGTGATTTTCCCGCATGGTTGCTAGGAGACGTCCGGGATGGAGACCCGATCTTTATTATTTTCCCTTATAACATAGTTATAAAGGTAAATAATAGCATTTTCAATAGAGAATCCAAAGTAAAAAGGGCAATAGAGGGTTTAAAAAAAAAAAAAAAACTAACTCACCCCCTCCATTTGATCGCTTAGCTGCCGGCTGTTCTGTCTTCAGCCGGGAAGGGGGTGAAGGACCTTCAGTGACGTCACTGGGTCACATGGTCCAATCCCCTGCTTCCATCAAAATGGAAGAGGTGAGTTTATTTTTAAATAATAATATATGCAGAATACTCAACCCGAAACCGGACTTCAGTGATGAAGTCCGGCTTTGGGTCTGGGTACCAATTTCCAAACATGCCGAATTTCACACGCGCGTGCAAAACGCATTACAAATGTTTGCACACGCGCGGAAAAATCATGCATTTTCCCGCATTGCACCCGCCTCTTATCCGGGCGTCAAACATGACGCCCGTGTGAAAGAGGCCTTAGAGACGCGGGATGACCAGCAACATTCCCTCCCTCATTCTTAGCCTTATCTTACAGCAGCGGTGAGCAGCTGGGCGAATGACTGAGCTGATTGGTGGAAGTGGTTCCTGCGCTCACCACCAATCAGCTTAACATGCAGGGTGGCAGTGCAGAGGATAATCGCTCTCCTGCTCCTCTGCTTTGCAGCGTGACTCCGGCTGCGGAGCACAGGACATGCAGGCTGGCAGCATTTGGCTTCAATAGCTTCCACCTTCCTAGAGGGTGCCGCCTTATTTCTTAACACTGGCAGTACGCTCCGGGAAATTGGCCTGCAATGTGCCGCCAGCCATGTTTCTGGGCAGTTTTGCTTTATAAAAGACACACCGACATCTTACAAAGTAAAAAATACGGCATACATCAATCTCTTCATCTCCTTCTGCTGTACAACATGCTGCCTGCAGATTGCAGATTTTGTGGTATTTAGTACACACCCTGGAATTTCCAGTTTAACAACAAAGCAGAATGATGCATAAAACCCCAATTTTTCTTCATTTCTATAGGCATCGTCACATTCCCCCATAACAAAGTTTCCCATTTAAAGTGTCTAGCCCAGGGAACAGCAACCTGCGGCTCTACAGCTGCTGTGAAACTACAATTCCCAGCATGCTCTATTCATTTCTATGGAAGTTCACAGAAGAGTAGAGTAAGTATGCATGCTGGGAGTTGTAGTTTCACAACAGCTGGAGAGCCGAAGGTTGCCTACCCCTGGTCTAGCCAACCAGTCTAATTACATGGTACATGTCTGGCCTAGACGTCTCCTAAAGTCAGAAGGCGTGGCAGATGCAGAGAGAACAGAGGCTCTTTGTTGCAAAGGCAATGACCCCCCCCCCCCACATTGCTCCTAGAGGGTCATTTGCATATATTAAAACATCATTTTTCTCAGGAGTGCGGACACAATGAACAGGGAACAAACACAGATGTCTTCAGCTGCCAGGCACACATGTAACAGGTCAGCCAGTTTCATAGTTACAAATCTGCTGACAGATGCTCTTTAACCCCTTAAGGACTCGGGATTTTTTCATTTTTGCGTTTTTGTTTTGCGCTTCCTGCGTTCCGAGAGCCATAACTTTTTTATTTTTACGTTCCCATGGCCATATGAGGGCTTTTTTTTGCGGGACAAGTTGTACTTTCCAACGCCACCATTTAATATTGCATACGATGTAGTGGGAAGCGGGAAAAAAAAATTCCAAATGGGGTGAGATTGCAAAAAAAAAAAGCAATTGCACCACAGTTTTACGGGTTTTTAAATTACGACGTTTGATGTGCGATAAAACTGACCATTCAGTTTTATTCTACAGGTCAGTACGAATCCGGCGATACTCAATATGTATAGTTTTTCTTGCGTTTTGATAGTGAAAAAAAAAAAAATCAAAAGTGGGAAATTTTTTATTTCTTTTTTTTTGTCGCCATATTTTGACCCATATAACTTTTTTGTAATTAAGTGTATGGCGTTGTATGGGGGCTAATTTTTTGCGGGGCGATCTGAACTTTTAGTTGATACCATTATGGGGTGTGTAGGACTTTTTGATCACATTTTATTTAATTTTTTTTGAGGAAATGAAGCGTCCAAAAACAGCGAATCTGCCATTTGGGCGCTGTTTTTTTCCATTTTTCTGTTTACCGTATGGGGAATATATTTTTATATTACGGCATTTTCGCACATTGCGACACCCGTGATATGTATTTTTTTTATAATTTTTTAATTTTGGGGAAGGGGGGGTGATTTGAATTTTTTTGTTTTTTTTATTTATTTATTTTTATTTTACACTTTTATATAGGTCCCATAGGGACCTATATAAATCAGTCATCTGATTGCTTCTATCATAAACTCCAATACACTTGTATTGTAGTTTATGAGCATTTTACTACTTTCCTATGAAGCCCTGTTGCTAACAAGGGCTGCATAGGAAATAGTAAGTAGTAGCCTCGAATCATTCATTGAGTTCGAGGCTATTACATCCAGCGCTGCGATTCCTTGGCCACCACTGGTGGGAGCCGGAGCGCTGACGAAAGTTTTACTTTCGGTTTTAGCGTGTGCAGATGCTGTGGTCAGGATTGACCACAGCATCTACAGGGTAAAATGATTGATCGGCATCACTGCCGACCGCGATCATTAGCCGCGGGGGTCAGCTACAGGAAACAGCCGGACCCCCACAGCGGGCGCCATGCATAGGGACCGGACCCATGACATACCCATACATCATGGGTTCTTAAGGGGTTAAGTCATTTTTTTAGGTTTAACATATTTTTAAAGACTTTTTGATGATGTAATTTTTAATTTTCCATCTATATTTAAACAAAAAAAAACAAATCATGCAGTTTTTGCAGGTATTTATCATATCGTGCAGGATGATTTTATCTCGTTTTTATTTCTGTGATTTTTGCTTAGCTACAAGTACCAGAGGTTATTCCCTTCCTTTTCTCTTATATGCCCTTATCAGCTCTACACACACCAGGGATCAGTTATCTCCAACACTCCAGTTATTCTGTAACTATAAGGCCCCTTTCACACGGGCGAGTTTTCCGCGCGGGTGCAATGCGTGACGTGAACGCATTGCACCTGCACTGAATCCAGACCCATTCACTTCAATAGGGCAGTGTACATGAGCGGTGATTTTCACTCATTACTTGTGCATTGGGTGAAAATTGCAGCATGCTCTATATTCAGCATTTTTCACGCAACGCAGACCCCATAGAAGTGAATGGGGCTGCGTGAAAATCGCAAGCATCTGCAAGCAACTGCGGATGCACTGCGATTTTCCTGTATGGTAGCTAAGAGACGATCTGGATGGGGACCAAACCATGTTATAAGGGAAAATAATAAAATATACAGAATACACAGCCCAAACTTCAGTGTAGAAGCCTGGGTTCAGGTCTGGGTACCAAACATACCTATTTTTCCATGCGCGTGTAAAACGCATATTTTCCCGCATGTTTGCCCGCAGCGGCCGTGTGAAAGAGGCCCAACTCCCAGAATTCTCTTTTCACTTCTATGGGAGTTATAAAAACAGCCCAACAACTGTGCATGCTGGGAGTTATAGTTTCACAGCAGCTGGAGGGTCGAAAATTGCTGAAAATAAACTCTTACCTCGCTCAGTGCTACTTTCACCAATTGGGCAATCAATGCAAAACTCTACCCTATGTTCCTTCCACTACCTCAAGACCATCCACAATACTCCTGGTTACAATTTTTACAAATATCTGCAACTGAGGTATTTTCTTTCGTCTTTACCCTCTGGAGACTCTGGCCCTAGCACACCTTATAAATAATATTTCTCTAATTCTAAAAAGATAACTTGGGAAATATCCTGGGTTTATTCTATGGTTGTAGCATTCTCTAATAAATCTCCTCATACTTTTCACCCCCATTGGGAACCGGATCTTGCCCTTACTTTTACAGAAGATCAATGGACTGCAGTATTTCCTCTCCTATGGAACTTCTTACTGCATTAATCACCTAGAGGCCCCTGGAAAATTACTGTATTAGGGTACTTTCACACTTGCGTTATTCTTTTCTGGCATAGAGTTCCGTCAAAAGGGCTCTATGCCGGAAAAGAACTGATCAGGCATATCCCCATGCAATCTGAATGGATAGAAATCCGTTCAGTTTGCATCAGTATGCCTTCCGTTCAGTCACTGTGAGGCGTTTTGGCCGGACATAATACTGCAGCATGCTGCGGTATTATGTCCGTCCAAAATGCCTGATCAGTCGCCGGAATTAATTTACATTGACTTGTATTAGTGCCGGATCCGGCATTGAGAAACCACTGAAGGACGGATCCGTCCTTCCGGTCTGCGCAGATCGGGAAAACTGTGAAAAAGACTGCAGGACGGATCCGTCCATCCGCATGACAAGCGGAGGGACGGATCCGTTCTTGCAATGCATTTGTAGACTGATCCGCACCCGGATGCCTGCCGGATCACACTAACGCAAGTGTGACAGTACCCTTAAAGGGAACCTGTCAGCAAAAAATAGCATAGTAAGCTGTTAACAGTACCTCCTAGTGCCAGATAACAGTGTCCCAATGCACTTTTTCTTCTTTTTGCAGCACTTGGCCTCACAGAGAAATACTGGTTTAGTTTACCGGTAAAGCCTTTTCCAGTAGTCCGACATGACAGCACCCATGGAGGTTGTCCTATTGGTCTCTGTAGGGACAGGAAGCGAGAGAGATTAAAAGGCCCCTCCCCACCCCTCTCTCCAGTGTTTTTACAAATTACTACACCGGATAGGATCCAACTACTTTTATTTATAACAATGTTATTTTCACACTGTCATACGATGTTGGGTACCATATACATTATAGGGGTAATACAGGGTGCTGTCATGTCGGACTACTGGAAAAGGCTTTACCGGTAAACTAAACCAGTATTTCCAGTACGTCCCTCCATGACAGCACCCATGGAGAACTAACAACTAAATTCTTCAGGGAGGGACTACTGTACTGCAGGACTTTCTGCCCAAAAGCTAAGTCCTGGCCAGCCATAGTATCTAGCCTGTAATGCTTTGCAAAAGTCAGAAAACTAGACCAAGTTGCAGCTGTGCAAATCTGGTCAATTGTGGCATCTGCTTTCTCCGCCCATGAGGTTGCCACCGCTCGGGTAGAATGTGCTTTCAATCCTAGAGGACAGGTCTTCTCCTGCGTTCTATATGCTTCCTTTATGGCCTCCTTTATCCATCTTGCCAGTGATTGTTTCGAGGCCTTCTTGCCTCTATTCTTCCCTCCAAACTGAATGAACAGGCTACTAGACTGTCTCCAGGATTTTGTTCTGTTCAGGTAGGCCAGAATAGATCTTCTTACATCTAGGCACTGGAACCTCTCCTCCTGCATATTTTTGGAGAGGTAAAAATGAAGGAAGCGTTAGAACCTGTTCCCTATGGAACGACGAGACCACTTTCGGCAGGAAAGCTGGATCATGCTTTAAGATTATACGATCGTCCAGGATTCTTAAATATGGCTCCTTAATGGACAAAGCCTGAATCTCTCCTATCCTACGGGCTGTGGTTATAGCTAAAAGGGAATACTGCTTTAAAGGAGAGAAATTTTTCATCTATCAGCTCAATAGGTTCAAAGGGGGGGGAATCGCAAAGACCTTCTAAAACTATGTTTAGGTTCCAAGGAGGAATACTCTGCCTGACAGTGGGTCTCATCCTGGTTACTGCTGTCAAGAAACTTCTGATCCATCTATGTTTCGCCAAGGGAGTATCTAGGGCACAACTGAGTGCCGCTACTTGGACTCTAAGCGTGCTCGGCTTAAGACCTGCATCAAACCCCTCCTGGAGGAAATCTAGAATGCCCCCTACCGACGAATATTCTGAATGTTTCTGGTTTTGTGATAACCAGGTTGAGAATCTCTTCCAGATCTTATTATAAATCGCTCTTGTGACCGGTTTCCGGGAACCCTGGAGTGTTGTGATTACCTTGTTGGACAGCCCTTTGGATCTCAAGGTCTGCCTCTCAGGATCCATGCTGTTAGGTTCAGACGGTCCAGGTTGGGATGAAACAGCGGGCCCTGTGACAGGAGGTCTTGCCTCCTGGGAAGAGGTATTGGATCTCTGATGGACATTATCTTCAGGATTGAATACCAAGCTCTTTTGGGCCAAGATGGGGCCACTAAAATCAGGGTTGTCGAACTCGTCCTCAGCTTCTTCAGAATTAACGGGATGAGGGGAAGAGGAGGAAAGGCATAAGCCAGGTCCATGTCCCATCTTTGGGAGAAGGCGTCCACTGCTAGCTGTCTTCCCCTGGGTCTAGTGAGAAAAACAGTCCAGCTGAGTGTTTCGGCTCGATGCGAACAGATCCACTTACGGATTGCCGTATTCCATACAGATCTGTTGAAATACTTCCTTGTTTAATTCCCACTTCCCCCAGCTGGATCCTGTGACGGCTGAGGAAGTCTGCTGTGGAATTTAGTTTGCCTTTCAGATGAGTTGCCGTAATAGACTGAACTTTCCCCTCTGCCCACTTGAAGATCATATCTGCAAGACTTTGGAGCTGAGGGTTTTTTGTCCCCCCTTGCCGCTTTATATAGCAAACCGCCGTCACATTGTCTGAAAGAACTCTGACGTGGTATCCTATAAGGAGATGTTCTGCAGCTTTTAGGGATTCCCACACCGCCTTCAGCTCTCTGAAGTTCGAGGATCTTTGGGCAACTGAGGTGGACCACCTGCCCTGGAACAATTGGTCGCCTAGATGAGCACCCCACCCCTCGCTGCTTGCGTCCATAGTTATTGTCCTGACTGGAGTAGTGTTCCAAGAGACTCCTCTGGACAGATTCTCTGCTATCAGCCACCAGGAGAGGGAGTCTATTGCTACCTTTGAGAGCTCTATTCAGGAGTTTAGGGAGCGGTGATCCCTGTCCCAGGCCGAGAGGGTTTCTTCCTGGAGAGTCCTCGAATGGAATTGGGCCCAAGGTACGGTTGTGATGCATGAGGTCATTAGGCCCAGAATCTGCATGGCTTCTCTTAAAGACCTCTTTCCCTTTAGCCTGAAGGCATTTATCTTCCTTCTTATACTGATTTGTTTGTTCTGGGGCAGAAATGAGCGTTGAAGAACTGAGTCCAATACAGTCCCCAAGAATTTCTTCCGCGTCTCGGGTTGTAGATCCGATTTTTCGAGATTGATTTTCCATCCCAGATGTGTGAGCAAAGATAGCGTCTTTTGTCTGTGATCTTCCAACTGCTGTGGTGACTCTGCCACTAGCAGAAAGTCGTCTAGGTATGGCACTAGGATTAGATGGCTCTGTCTTAGGTAGGCCACTATCTCTGCCACTACCTTTGTAAAAATATGCGGAGCTGACGATATTCCAAACGGCAGGCATTGAAACTGATAATGCAATATCCTCCCTTCTTTCCTTATTGCGAATCTTAAATATTGTTGATATTGGTGATGTATGGGGATGTGGTAATATGCATCCTTTAGATCTAGGGTGCACAGCCAGGCCCCGGGTTTTATCAACGGAATTGTGGATTTTATTGATTCCATTTTGAAGTGATGTCGAGATATCCATCTGTTCAGAAACTTGAGATTGATAATGGTTCTTAGAGAGCCATCCGGTTTCTTTATGAAGAAGAGCTTTGAATAATGACCCCTGAACTCCTGCGTGGGGGGAACTGATATTATTGCCCCTAGATCTATCAATTTTTGGATATCCGTGAACAGTTGAGTCTGAAGCGTCCGCGCCTGAAAGTCCGTGGTCTGAAATTTCTGAGGGGGAGGGCTCCGAAAATTTATTTTGAATCCGTTGCGGGTGGATTCTAGTATCCACTGATTCTTGGTTATCTGGGCCCAATTCTGCCAAAAGAACTGTAGTCTGCCCCCTACAGGTTTGGCGTCATTGTTTTTCTGGTTTCGGAGTGGGATTAAAGAGGAACCCCCTGCCTCTGCCCCCTTTGGGGTAGCTCCATCTTCCGGATTTTCCTTTCCCTCTACCAGTATTCTGGGGCCCACTGCCCGGCCTGCGAAAGGGCAATGATCTTTTACTCTTTTCCTCCGGAAATCCTTTTTTCTTGTCCGCTGTACTTTCCAGAATAGCGTCTAAGACCGGGTCGAAGAGGTGGGATCATTTAAGGGGTATTGCACACAATTTATTTTTAGAGGCTATATCCCCTGACCAGGATTTTAGCCATAAAGCCCTTCTGGCCGTATTTGTTAGGGCATCTGTTTTTGCGGCAAATCTTATTGACTCGGCTGAAGCATCTGCCACAAACGACGCCGCCATTTTAAATAAGGGAAGAGATTCTAAAATTTCCTCTTTCGGGGTATCACCTTTTAGATGATCTTCTAACTGGTTTACCCACAGACACATTGATCTGGCCACCGAGGTTGCTGCGATGTTTGTATTTATCGTGTTTGCAGAAACCTCCCAGGCTTTCTTAAGCAGGCCATCTATTTTGCGATCCATCGGATCCTTTAATTGTGCCGAGTCTTCAAAGGGTATAGTGGTTTGCTTAACCACCTTTGCAACCTGAATGTCTACTTTTGGGACCACCTCCCACAATTTTGTGTCTTCGGGGTTAAAAAGCAATCTATTTTAAAATTCTCGTGGGACATATAGCCTCTTTTCCGCATCTGCCCACTCGTCCACTATTAAGTCCTTTAAATTTTCATTCACCGGAAACAATTTCCTCTTCTTTGCTTTTAACATTTCGTCCTGCACAGAACGAGATTGCTCCTCTTCCTCTAATGCCATTGTCTGCCTGACCGCTGACAAGAGGGTGTCTAGGTCTTCTAGAGCAAAAATATATCTTTTCTGCTCATCGGTAGAAAAGACCGGGCCCTGTTCCTCCTCCATGTCTTCTGAAAGACATAACCCCTCCTCCTCCGAGTCTGACTGAATGAGTACTCTGGGTCTTTTTGCGGGAGGGGAAACGGAGTAGGACCTTTGCGCCTGGCTGGTTGATGCTGCCTGGATCTCCTCCTTTACAATTGCTCTTAGATCTGCAAGGAAGGATGGCTGTTCCTCCTTAAGGATCTTAGCCAGACAATCCACACACAAAGCCTTTTTATAGGTGTCAGGTAATTTTTTTGTACAGGTGGCACATCTCTTAGACTTTTTCTTAGAGTCTCCCTGTGTTTTAGACGGAGCCTCCTTCGCTCCCTGAATAGGGAAAAACAGAAAAATATAGCCCCCAATTAGATAAAATTCGTATACCTTAAGGGTGCAGCAGGCAGTGTGCCAGGGACTTACATGCACCAGGACGGGGATGTCTGCACTCTCCATAGTGGACATCTGGACCTCCATGAGACAGAGACCAAATGTCTGAGCTCAGATTTAAATCTTACCTGGTCCATCCCGCCGCCGCCTGGCTCCGCCTCCTCCTCCTGGTCGGGGCTTCAGCAGGGAAGCGCCAACCACCCCGCCGAACTCCACGCTGCAGCCGATGCCTGGGCGCCGCCATTAACTTCCGGTCATGTGACTACCTCCGGTCACATGACACGCCTCGCGCCCGCATGAGGAGGAGAAGCAGGAGACGCTGCCGAGCCCAGCGCTCCCCACAGGAAGAAGCGGCTCCGCCTGCCCCGATACCGCGGCCACATGAGGTACTGTTGTATCGGGGGAAGGTCTGCTAAGGGACCTCTACCCCGAGAGGTGTTAGCATCCGGGCCCCCCCGGACCCTGAAGAGGAGAGGCAGAACCCCCCGACCAGGATCGGGCCCCCTAAGTATTCCCTAGAGCAGGGAAGCACTCTCTGCTCCTATCCCTGTCGGGACAGGAATAACACTAGAGAGAGGGGTGGGGAGGGGCCTTTTAATCTCTCTCGCTTCCTGTCCCTACAGAGACCAATAGGACAACCTCCATGGGTGCTGTCATGGAGGGACGTACTGGAAATCGAAGTTTTATTCAGCTGCCGCCCCGTGCTTCAAGTCAGGCTTGAAGTCATGGGGGCAGCGGCCTAGGAGTCTCCAATAGTGCTCTCCCGCCTCCTTGATTGACATCCCGAATCGCAGTGCCGGGACGCGCTCCAACCGTCCTAGTAAGGACGGCTGGAGCGCTGATCCCAGCGTGCATATGAGTCGGCTTCATTTTGGCTACAGCGCAGCGCTCGACACCCTGTTCCAATCGCGCCTGGCATATATGCGTATCGAGCGCGATTGGAACAGGGTGTCGGTGCATGCGCTAGTCAAAATGAAGCCGGCTCAAATGCACGCTGAGCGGGACCGCGCTCCAGCCGCCATTTACTGCGCATGCGGGCTTAGAGCGCGGTCCCGGCACTGCGAGTCGGGATGTCAATCAAGGAGGCGGGGAGAGCACTATTGGAGACGCCTAGGCCGCTGCCCCCATGACTTCAAGCCTGACTTGAAGCACGGGGCGGCAGCTGAATAAAACTTTGATTTCTCTGTGAGGCCAAGTGCTGCAAAAAGAAGAAAAAGTGCATTGGGACACTTATCTGGCACTAGGAGGTACTGTTAACAGCTTACTATGCTATTTTTTGCTGACAGGTTCCCTTTAATAGTATTATACCTCCTATCATCTTTCAAAAGATTTCCAGACCATCTTCCCCATGTGCTGAAAATCAAATAGGCTCCCTCATGCACATATGGTGGGCTTTCTGTGCTACTATTTCAACATTACTTTAAAAAGTTTTAGGGTACGATCTACTATGCGGACCGAAAGAAGCATTACTTCCCTCTCTTCTTCAATCACTACCCATTGAGGATGTTACTATAGTTTCTCGTAGTTTAACAGTTAAGTTGGCTAAATGGTGGAAAATGACCCCTTTATTATCAGAAATACTACATACTGTTAATCACAATTGCATTATGGAACACCTATTGCATGTAGGCTGCACACCCTTTCTACATTTAAACACTGCTGCATAAAATGGTTTCCCTTTATTGGTCAGTCTAGTTAGCCCACCTATTCTTTGAGATACTGCTGCCGAGGAAGAGAGCTTAAAGGGACTATGTCAGTGATAAGAGCCACTACTAGAGATCAAGACATTCTAGGTTCTCAATATCTTCTACCAGCTCAACTGGTTCCACTCTTCACACGCCCGTCTGTCAGGTACCCCTCCCCAATCAGGAATAGGTTCAAAGGCCAGACATTGGAATCCTTTCTAGATGATTTGGTGGAGACTGATGCTGTGCCTCAGCCCAGAGCAATAATCTCCTGCACCACCAATTTCCTGGATAGTGCGGGGGAGGGGGTGGAAATCATACCTGGTTTGAAAAGCTACTCCCCCAAGACAGCCTCCCCCGCAAGCTGATCTCTATACTGTATAACTCACTCTTAGCTAACCAAAGCAGAGGGACCCCTGCATAGGTTTCAAAATGGTCAGAGGAACCCGATAAGTCTTTCTCTGAGATAGAAATACTACCTATTCAACTTTGTTTTCATGGTTTTTCCAGATGTGTGAGAATCCAGGAACCCTCATATAAAGTGATGACACACTGGTATAATACCCCGAAACAAATGTATCTCTTAGGTTTGCAGTCATCAGAGCTGTGCTGGAGTTGTGAGGACAAGGAGGGTACACTGAGCCAAAGTGAGAGGTTAAGGCTACTTTCACACTTGAGTTCGTGTGATCCGGCAGGCAATTCCGTCGTCGGAGCTGCCTGCCGGATCCGCAGTTTAGTGTCACAAATGACAGCATTTGTAGACGGATCCGGGTGCGGATCCGTCTACAAATGCATTGCAAGAACAGATCTGTCCCTCCACTTGTCATGCGGATGGACGGATCCGTCCTGCACTCTTTTTCATGCAGACCGGAGGGACGGATCCGTCCTTCAGTTGTTTCGCAATGCCGGATCCGGCACTAATACAAGTCAATGTAAATGAATGCCGATACGGCATTCTGGCGACTGATCAGGCATTATGGACGGACATAATACCGCAACATGCGGTATTATGTCCAGCCAAAACGCCTGACAGTGACTGAACTGAAAGCATACTGATGCAAACGGAACGGATATTTATCCATTCAGAATGCATTGGGATATGCCTGATCAGTTCTTTTCCGGCATAGAGCCCTTTTGATGGAACTCTATGCCGGAAAAGAATAACGCAAGTGTGAAAGTACCCTAATATGATTACCTTGACTAATATTAAGATAACTCCAGAGTCAATCCTATTATGACTTCCAAATGATACTTGGCTCCCAGCTAGGAACGACCTAGTCACTCATCTATTACAAGCGGTTGATCCCTCTCAAATCGCTTAGTAAAGATCCCCCCACTATAGAGCAGTGCGTAGATAAAGTGGACCAAATATGTCGCCTTGAAAAACTGGCCTGGTGGGAAAACAGGAATCACCAACGATACATGAAACTTTGGGGACCCTGGAAACAATACCGTGCATCAGGACCTAACAAAGTGCCAGACACCCCATCCTTCTATCTGGGCAGCCCCATCAATGTAAACGTATGAACCACATCCTGTCACTTCTGCAACTTTTCCCAGCTCAAGCCAGGTCTAAAAAGTGGGTGTGGCGTGTGCAGGGGACAGGCCAGCAGGCCCATCACATTCATCATTTTCTGTTTTTGGCGTAGAAAATTGTGTAAATGTAAGACAGCTAGAAAGCGGTCTTACATTTAGACCTATGTCTGTATGCACCTGTTACCTGTTATAAAAAAAAAAAAAAAAAAAAATTATCTATCACCGACATTGGAAACAATATGGTCAAACTGGAAGCCTACCTCTTAGGCCCTGTTCTAAGTTGCAACAGTATTAGGTTTATGGTGCAAGTGATGAAATTTCCCATCACACCCTCCTCTGGCTTGTTCTATTGTTTACCAACTCCTTCTAAAAACTAGGGTTGTTGTAGGCCAGGCATCTTCAAACTGCGGCCCTCCAGCTGTTGTAATACTACAACTCCCACAATGCCCTGCTGCAGGCCGATACCTGTAGGCTGTTTGGGCATGCTGGGAGTTGTAGTTTTGCAACAGCTGGAGGGCCGCAGTTTGAGGATGCCTGTTGTAGGCCATACACTGCTGGAAAAAAAGATCATTATTTGGGAAGGAAATGGAAGAGGACTGGAGACTGTTGGCTGTGGATTGCGGTCAGTAATGGGCTGCAGCAGTCACATGCCATTTTATTTATTTTATTCACTTATGGGGCACTGACATATTCCACTCCACTTTACAGACACTAGCATCAAGCTGTCCCCAGTGGGGCTCACAATCTAAGTTTCCTATCAGTATGTCTTTGGAGTGGGGGAGGAAACTGAGGTCCCAAGAGGTAACGCAGCAAACACAGGGAGAACATACAAACTGCATGCAGATGTTGTCCAGTGCTAACCACTAAGCCACTGTGCTGCTATACACCTTGATGTCACTGCTGCAGTCTTGCATACAGAGAATTGGAGGAAGATCGGAGCTGCAGCACTAACAAGCGTGCAGCAGTTTTTGTCCCCTTTTTCTCTGCAGTTAATGGGGCTGACGGGCCTTCCAGTACCATCTGGCAATGCAGGATCTACAGGGCTAAAGCAGACTGTTCTCTGTCGCATATGTGAAACTTGCCTGAGGCTACATGCACACGACCGTGTGTGTTTGCTGTCCGCAAATTGTAGATCCGGAAAAAAAAAAAAAAAAAAAAAAAAAAAAAAAAAGGGATGATGTCCGTATGGCATCGTTTTTTTTTTTCCGGATCCATTGTAATAATGTCTATTCTCGTCCGCAAAACGGACAGGAGTAGGACATGTTCCGGTTTTTTTTTTCAGTAAAATTTGGTTAGCAATGCACGGACACGGACACTGACTGACATTCATTTGAATGGGGTCCGCAATCCGTCCGTTCCTAAAAAAAAAAAAAAAAAAAGCTATTTTTTCGATGAACGGAAGAACAGAACGAAACCCACGGAAGCACACCGTAGAGCTTCTGTGGGGTTCCGTTCCATGCTTCTGTTCCGCATCTCTGAATGCACATGGCCGGTGCCGGGATAACGGCCGCGTGAAAGGCCTTACAATGTGGTTTTTCCAAACGAAATTCACATCGCATGAAAACTCCCTAACACATATGGTAATAAATAAATTATAGGCGTGAACATTTTTTTTTTTTTTTTACTAAAGTAAAATATACTAAAATTTGGTATTGCTATAGTCATACTAACTGATAAAGGTAATGTCATTAAAAGTACAGTAACCTAAACCTGTGGGTCAGTACAATAAGAGCAATTACAAATAGTTTTTTTGTACTTATGAACAACAAATTTTAAGAAAATAAATTGATGTGGGGTTTTTTTGCACATTGAAAGATCCTCTTCATTTTATTTATTTTTTTTGCAGGATAGCTTGTCGTTTTCAAAACCATTTTACCAATTTTGATAACACACCAATTTAGTTTTTATAATAAAGGACATTTTGAGGGAAAAAGGACGATTTATTTCTTTTTGGGACTTCTATACAGCACAGGTATCTCCATAGAAGTGGCCAGACATGTGCACCTCCACTCCTTTTATCACAGAGGTCTCAGTGACTCCTAATGTTGTGAAACCCCACTTATCGTACCTTTAGTGCCAGTACTGGGACTGTGTGACAGGTGAGCATGCTAATGGAACGCCTGTAAATATCTAGAATCCCTTGCAACAAACAACATTATAGAAGTCTCAGATCGAAGAAAACTATCGGACTTACTATCGCTCCAGACACCGCATGGACTAAATTCTCGTAGGACAGAATGGAATTCATGTCAGGCTTCAGATCAACCACAGCCGAGACGTAATTCTATCGCTCTTCCTTCACTACTAGGTTTCCAATCTGCTGCGGTTGCGCCTAAACTCCATGCGCCTTAAGGACCTTGTGATGTCACTGGGTCACGTGACATTCTAAAACCCACGTGAATTTGAATATCGTTTTTCAAGTCACCTCCTGACTGAGTTCAAGGTTCCAGGGGCTGTGTTCCAAGCCTCGTTTTAAAAGCTCGGGAAAGTCAGTGCTTCCTGCCACCGGTGTTCTGAGAAAAAACCTTATCTTAAAAAGGAAACTTACCCCACGTGACTTCCGTGGCTGGGTGCACGCGCGGTATTCTCGCGTGCACTGTATCTTTGTACTGCGCAAGCGCGAAGGCGCACACCCCCAGAAGTTACGTGGGTGAAGTGTTTTTTTTTTTTTCTTCTTTCTTTCTTTCTTTCTTTCTTTCTTCAAGGTAAGGTTTTTTCTCAGAACACCTGCACTTTCAGTGAAGGAGTGCGTGAGCATTGAAGTGGTGTCCTTCATGCAGACATGTTCTAGCACGTACGATATGGCAGAAGTATTGCGCGATTTTTGGCTGTGTAGATTGTACAGAGACGCACATTGAAACTATGTGCTTCACCAGTCCAGGAAGCCACACTGAATACCCGGCTGTGTACGGTCTGTAGTATAGGCAGTGGCACGCTGCTTACAACCTGAGGATTTCATCAGTCACCCTTGGTGTAAACCAGGGTTTCTCAACTCCGGTCCTTGGGATCCACCTACCAGTCATGTTTTCAGGATTTCCTTAGTATTGGAGCAGGTGATATAATTAGTGTCCATGCATCAGGACTTACCACAAGTATTCATTGTGTGGGATAGTCTCAAATCCTGACTGTTAGGTGGGTCCTGAGGACTGGAGTTGAGGAACACACTGAGGCCAGATGTTCTAAAGATGGAGGATGCCCAGGGTGTGTCACAGGGTGCAGACTGGAGGACAGATCTGTGGCAGGGATAGACACCTATCTGTTGCTTGGTTTACTTTGAAACAGAATTTTATAGCAGATTTATCTCTCAGTTTTGGATCAAAATGATGCAGCTTAGGCCCTGCCCCCTTGTTGTTGAAGCTCCACCCTTTGTCAAATGCCAGGAAAAAAGTGTAAAAACCCTTAATGTGACAAATTGTGCGCTTTAAACAGATTTTTGTTGCAGACACATTGGTAAATCTGGGCATGAAGGTATGTTCATACTGCTAAAATTGTGATTAAATGGGCTGCTATAATGACTAAATTCTGTAAAGGCACTTGACCGCGCTCGGCCTGGGAAACATGGCCCGTGTGTTGGATACATCTCCTGGGCTGACTGCGGTTCCTCTGACCCGAATGCACTGCATGATAGTGATTTATTTCTGAACGCAGTTATTTTGTACTGTACTTGCATGTTGATGGATGTACAGTACAACAAACCCAGGGTCAGATAGGAGCTCATTGCACCATAAATCACTACGTGGCAGTGAATTCAGATGAGGAGCTGATCTCAGTCCGGAAGTTGCGGACAGCACACAGCCTGTGTTTTTCAGACTGCGCACAGGCATTTGCATGTTTGTTGATGTAATGCCTACATGCAGTCAGCCACATGCTGTTTGTTTTTTTTAACGCATGACAACTGCACTGTATGATGGCAGCCACACGTGGTGTGTATTATGCTTGGATATTCTGCAGAAAAACCACAGCAGAATACAATACCAGCTAAGTAGATGAAATTTTCAAGATCTTATCTACACGGTAAAATACAAACGAAATGCATCTCACTAAGGCATGGATTTTGAGTGCCCAGCCTGCCGAAATCAATTAACGTAAAACACTATACTGACTAAATACAAGTAATATGGTTGGCTGGATAAACTTGTATACTAGTGGATATAACTAGTCACTCATTGACGAAAAAATTATGCACATAGATAGAAGTGTCGGATTGCTACAAAATTCGTCATTCAGTTACGTATCAGACGGATATGTAAATTACTACCATGGGGCCCTTGCAGTTAGATCACCTATAGTATGACTACTAAGATGTCAGTGTGTGTGTAGTTAAAGGGGTTGTGCAGATGATGTATATTAATAACCTATTGTCACAATAGGTCATCGATATGAAATCGTGGGAGTCCAATACCTGGCACCCTCTCTGATCAGCTGTTTGAAGAGATGGTGGTGATCCATGTGAGTGCTGCTTCCTGTTTATTACACTGCCCGTCATCTCTGAAGTTTCAGTGGTGTGCTGTAACGGCAAGTACTTGCTCCATTAACTTGAATGGAGTGAACACTTATAATTACACTAGACCACCTCTCCAGAAGAGACGACGTGTAGTGTAATGAAGAGGAAGCGGCACTTGAAGTAAAACATTTATAGCTCTTGGAATGTAGGGAGGAAAAATCAAAAATAAAATGGGCCTGTCAGAGTAGTTCAGTTTTCAGGTACAAAGTAATTAAATAATTAAGTCGGCCAACTTAAGGACACAGACGCAATAGCTGTATCCGAGGAGATCTGGGGAACACCCCAAATATCTTTATTATCATACCCCTATGATAATGGGAGTAAATGGGTGTTTCAAGGCGGTTACAGTACTTAAAAATCATACGTGGCAAACTACATAAATGCACGTGATAACATATTGCCATTGTCTTGCATTGTCAATTCTGGTTAAAAGTAGAGATGAGCGAACACCTGGAAGTTCGGGTTCCCGAACTTCCCGAAAATGTTCGGGTTCGGGATCCGAACTCGACCCGAACTTTATCCCGAACCCCATTGAAGTCAATGGGGACCCGAACTTTTAGGCACTAAAAAGGCTGTAAAATCGTCCAGGAACGGGCTAGAAGGCCGCCAAAGGCAGCAAAATGTAGGTAAATCCCCTGCAAACAAATGTGGATAGGGAAATTAATTAAAATAAATAAAATTTAACCAATATCAATTGAAGAGAGGTCCCACTGCAAGGAATCATGCGTCATATCACCCACCACTGGAGAAGGCCACTTTCAGTTATTTCGGACCCAGCACCCAGACAGAGGAGAGAGGTCCCACAGCAAGGAATCATGCGTTATTTCACCCACCACTGGAGAAGGCCACTTTCAGTTATTTCGGCCCAGCACCCAGCTGGCAGGCTGTAGATGTCAATAAATCGCATCCAAACTGCATATCCGCGTCTGATATGCTTGCTCCTCTGGTGGTCCCTTTTGCTTGGGACCACCAGAGGACACAGGCAGCTATGTAAGTGCACCAATCATCACACACACCAACCCCCGGTCACTTATTAACCCCTGATCACCCCATATTAACTCCCTGATCACCCCCTGTCACCCCCATGTCGTTGATCACCCCCCTGTAAGGCTCCATTTAGACGTCCGTATGTGTTTTGCGGATCCGCAAAACACGGACACCGGCAATGTGCTTTCCGCATTTTTCGGATCCGCACATTGCCAGAACTATATAGAAAATGCCTTTTTTTGTCCGCAATTGTGGACAAGAATAGGACATGTTCTATATTTTTGCGGACCCGAAAGTGCGGATCCGCAATTCCGGATCCGAGCGGGACAAAGTCTGTCCCCATAGAAATGAATGGGTCCGCAATTCCGTTCTGCAAAATGTGGAACAGAATTGCCGATGTGTGAATAGGGCCTGAGGGTCCCTTATCAGTGTCAGTTAGTTAGCTACTTGTTAGGTCACTGATTAGTTGCTGATTAGCGTCATCGCTGTCGCTAATCAGCACTAGTACTATTTAGTATCTGTAAGTGATCAAGACTGATCGCAATCAGATCTATATCAGTACATTAGGGTCACCTTAGGCTCTACAAAAAAGGCAGTGTTCGCCCGATCAGGCCTTATCTTGTGCCCACACTTGCGTTCAGTCTGCCCCACCGCAGTGTCAGAAATAATTTTTTTCTGATCACTGCAAAAACACAGTAAAATCGCTGCGGCGCTATAAAGATCACTTTTGAGCTTTTCGGATCTTTATTAGCGATCGCAGCTTTAGGGTCCATTCACACGTCCGTGGTGTGCTGCGGACATGCAAATTGCGGATCCGCAGCACACCATGCCAGCACTCTCCATAGAGATTCCTATTCTTGTCTGCAGGCTGCGGACAAGACTAGGACAAGCTCTCTCTTTTGCAGAGCTGCGGCCGGATGTTTCAGGGCCCAAACCCGGAAGTTCACGGCCAAAGCTCCGCAAATGCTGATGCGGAGAGCACATAGTGTGCTCTCCACATCACCGCCGGCCCCATTCACACTGAATGGGTCCGCATCTATTCCGCAAAATTGTGGAATAGATAGGGACGTTTTTGCGGACGTGTGAATGGGGCCTTACTTCGCAAGCACTCCTATGTCCTTTCCCCTTTTTTTTTTTGCACAGAGCGCTGCGATCCGCGGCATTAACCCTCAGGTGCCGCACCTGAGGGGTTAATTGCCGCGGATCGCAGTGCTCTATCAGAGGCAGGGTCTGGGCAATGTGCTTCTAATGCCTGCGTTTGTAATATCTTAAACGCTATTATCATTGGTGGCCAGTGCGCCCTCAGCCCCTCCTCCTCCTCTTCTCTCATTGGTGGCCAGTGCGCCCTGAGCCCCCCATGTCCACAGTATAAAAAACATTGGTGGCCAGTGCGCACTGTCTGTAATGTGAACCGTGCCTGATGTGATGAGATTTTATCAAGCAAGAAAATAAAGAGGATTTTATTACTACTTACAAAAAGAGTGCTGGAACGCCATTTTTTCACAAGTTTCTATTATTTCCTCTGAATCCACTCCTGGTTCTTTAGACTTGTAAAAAGCACCTAATCTCCCACACAGGGTTCTATTTCCTGGCAGAAACTGTACTGTACAATTTCAATTAGGATCATGTATTTTCCTTGACAAATAATGATTACGTCTAGTTTCTTTATCACTTTCCTGTACAGAAAAGCTTATTTTAATCTCTTGACTAGGTACTTCTCCCACCTCTATCAGTGCAACTTGTCTTTCCTTCCAACCATCCCCTCGCATGTTATATTTGTAACAGGTGCCTACCCTTGTTGATATATATACCTGCCACCATGGATATTTTATCCATCCAGTTACAGGTAAGGGTAGAGCTGTTTCTTTATGGGGAGAATCTAGGTTTAGCTAAAGCAAATCCCAACAAGGTAAATCTAATAACTCCTTTTCTAAAAAGGGCATTAGCAATATATGGCATGGAATTGGCAGAAATTGCTGAGTGACTGCAAAGCCGACAATCAGATAAATTTCTTATCTGGGCAACTATTTTATGATACTTGATAAACTTATTTTCCCACTCACTACTGTTTTTACCATATGCCCCAAAAGTGTAGTATATTACAATGCATAGAACCAAATACTTTCCCAAAGTCATAGCTTAATCAACTTCTTGCAGTGTGAGGCGTGGATCCAAGTTGGTTTCCCTTCCAGCTTCACAGAGGTTGGAGTAGTCAGCTGGACTTGAAACGGGCCGTCAAATCGAGGTTCTAGTGCCGTTCTTGCATGTCTTTTTACAGTGACCCAGTCTCCAGGGTTTAGTGAATGAGTCCCTTCTAGTGAAGAAGGATCTGGAATAGAACTGAAAACATGATTATAAACCTGCTGTTTACTCCTGTGCAATGATCCTACATACTGAGTCAAGTCTGAAATAATATATTGGAGCTGCTGGGGAAAATACAGGCCTGATTTTCGCACAGTGCCAAAAAGTATCTCATAGTGACTCAATTGTGTTTTCCATTTCATCCACAATGAGATTGACCCTTGACCTCTGTAGGGGCAGGAACATATGAAGAGAGTTTAAATCCCCCCACCCCTCCACCTCCTCAGTGTTTTCCTGCCCCTACAGGGGCCAACTTGTGGAGAGAGCCCTCCTTCCAGGAGGGTTAAAGAATCATGCACAAGATTTTTCCTACAGGAATCTCCTGCTGTCCTCCCGCAGCAGGGGCTAAGGCTGGACAGCATGGAGCAACAATGACCCTCATTTCAGCCTATGCTGGGGCCTGCAGTCCTCCCTTACCTCTAGACCTCCTTCCTCACATCGGGAAGCAGTCTGGGGTGCCATCTTCACAGGGAGGTTCGCGCGGTGTTCGGCGTCCTCCTCCTCACATCCACATGACCGGCCAGGGGACTAGGTGCGGCGCATGGAGCCCAAGCATTAGGGGACGGGCCGCGCCGATGCACACACCTATACAGAGGTTCGTGCGACGCAGGCACGCGCAGACAGCTTGGGGCGCAGCTTGATGACGTCAAACACCAGGGCTGCTGAAGAGATTGCGGTTCCAGTCAGCACTTGCCTGCAGTCACAACGATGTCAGAGGCACCTAATCCCCGCCAGGAAGGTATTAAAGTGTAATGCTTGCTCAAAAAGGCTAAAAGAATAAGAGAATTCTAAGAAAAGACTTTGCAAGTCTTGTATAGCTGAAATCTGGAAGGAAGAAGAACCAAATATATTTACAGAGATTAAATCCTTTATTCAGGACGAGATTAAGTCTTCCTTGGCTTCTATGTCGACTTCCAGCAGTACTCCTAATCCTCCCAAGAAATGCAGGCTCTCCGTTATATCCTCCTCAGATGCTGAGGATGCGGATGAAGCCTCCGTCTCATCTAGACAAATGCATAATGATGACCCCCTATCAGAAGGGGAGATTTTGGATGAGGATAAAAAATATTTCTTCTCTTCGGGAGAAATAGAGGAACTGCTAAGGGCTGTCAGGTCTACAATGGGGATTGAAGACACCCCTAAACCCCGTACCGTCCAGGACGAGATGTTCGTGGGTCTTAGATCAAAGACATCTATTGTTTTCCCAATAAACGAAAATATACGGGAAATGATTATGGATGAGTGGTTTGATCCAGAAAAGAGGCTAGGGGTCCCTAAGGAGTTCAGAAACAGACTTTGCTTTGACCAGACGGAATGCAAGATATTTAACCAAACCCCTAAGGTTGACATACAAGTGGCCAAGGTAGTAAAAAGAACGACTTTACCCTTCGAGGACTCCTCTCAGCTTGGCGATCCGATGGATCGAAAAGTGGACGGGCTGCTAAAAAAGTCCTGGGAATCTGCAAAGTTTGGGGTCAAAACAAACATAGCAGCAACATCCGTGGCCAGGGCTATGTACATCTGGCTAGGAGAGCTTGATGAACATCTAAAAAATAAAGCCTCTAGATAGGAAATACGTGATTCTATCCCGCTTCTCATATCCGCCACAGCATTTCTAGCTGATGCCTCCGCAGAATCCATCCGCTTCTCTGCAAAAGAAGCAGCTTTTTCCAATTCCGCCCGTCGGGTGCTATGGATGAAAGCCTGGTCATGGGACAAAGCCTCCAAAGCTAAACTCTGCTCTATCCCATTCTCGGGGGGGATTTGAATTTGGTCCCACTCTAGACAAAATCTTAGAAAGAGCTGCAGATAAGAAAAAGGGTTTTCCTCAGGATAAAGAAACTAAAAAAAAACCCTTTCTTCAGTTTCAACCCCAACAGAGATCCCATAGGGGTAAAGGAAAATCTTGTAGATGGAGCTACCCTAAAAGAAGGAAGAGGGCGAGGCTTCATCCTCAAAACAGACAGGCCAAACAGCAATGACGCCAAAGTGGGGGGCAGACTGATGAGCTTCCTATCTTCTTGGGAACAGATCACCTCAAACCCCTGGGCACTAAAGATCATCTCACTGATTTAAATATTAAGGGTAAAAGTGGTGAATTGAGCTCAATTGAGCAAAGTTTTTTTGTTGCTATGGAACCCTCCCTTAATAGGGTCTCTAGTTTTTTTGTATAAGATAGAATTTACATCAGTTCCCCCCAAGAAGATTCCGTATCTCTTCCCAAAACAGAGCAGAATTACCAAAGATATGGCAGGGCATCCGAGATCTTCTGAGTCTAGGAGTAATCCAAAGAGTTCCAAAGCCAGAAGAGGGAAAGGGATTCTACTCCAACCTCTTTCTGGTAAGGAAACCAGACCAGTCCTTCCGGACTATAATAAATCTAAAGCCATTAAACAGGTCCATTCTGTACAGCAGGTTCAAGATGGAAACCATCTCATACACAATTCCACTCATCCAAAAGGGCATATATGTCTTCAATTGACCTCTCAGAACTACCTACGGTTTGCATGGGTTTGCATTAAAAGGTTCGGATGGTTCCATCCACCACTTCCAGTACGTCGCTCTTCCATTTGGCATCTCTTCTGCACCCAGAATTTTTACAAAACTCGTGGTAGAGATGGTGGCTTATCTTCGCTGAGAGGGCATAACGATCATTCCATACCTCGACAACTTTCTGATTCTTGGCAGGACAGAAGAAGAAAACCTAGTTGCAACTCGCAGGTTTTCGGAAGCTCTAACGCATCTCGGATGGATTATAAACAAAAAAGTCTACACTCACTCCATCCAGGAGAATAAGGTTCCTAGGGGTAGAACGGGACTCATCCTTACAAAAAAAACTTTCTTCCTCGGGACAAAACAGAAATACTGATAAAGAAGATCGTGGAGTTCCAGAGATCTCACAGCTGCTCCTTCAGGGAAGCCATGAGCGCATTAGGAAACCTAACCGCCTGCCAATATTCAGTACCTTGGTGCCAGAGCCACACAAGAATAACCCAGGGCTGGATCCTGAGGGAATGGAAGATAGGGAGACCTGGACAGACGGATCCAGAGACCACAGACTGTGAAATCAGATCTCAACTGGTGGAGACAAAGAAAAAGACTGCTCAAGGGACTGGATTGGCTGAACCATCCAGAGGTTCAAGTAATAACAGGCAAAGTCTCGAGGGCTGGGGAGCCAAGATAGGAGACAATTTTTTTTTTCAGGATACCTGGCCAGAGGACATAAAAAGAAATTCATCCAACTTCAGAGAACTATACGCAGTTCTCAAAGCTCTAACAAAAGGAGAAGGTTTGTTAAAGGGTCAGCATCTAAAGATCCTGTCCGACAACACCACAGCGGTGGAGACACCAGGGAGGGACAAAGTCCAGCCTGCAAGGAGAATTGGCAAGAAGAATCTTCTCTTGGGCAGAAAGAAACACTTTATCGGTCTCCGCTGTCCACTTAAAAGGATGCGAAAATACAGTGTCAGAGCACCAGAGCAGAGAGAGAATAGATCAGGGAGAATGGTCCCTGAACAGGAAGATCTTTTAAAAGATATCCGAAAAATGGGGTCATCCTGAAATAGATTTATTTGCTTCCAGACGAAACACTCAGGAAGATCTCTTTTGTTCCAGGGGACAGACCTTGGGCGATAGACGCTCTATCAATACGCTTTAGATGGAGACTAGCGTACGTGTTCCCTCCAATCCCTCGAGTTATCCAGAAAATCCTAGGAGAACCAACCACTCTAATCCTGATAACTCCTCTATGGCCAAAAAGGAGCTGGTTTTCCGCACTGAAAGCTATCGTTGGAGGGTCCTTGAGAGATCCCCTTTCAGAAAGACATGCTAGTCCAGGGCCCTCTTCTACATCCCGACCCGAGAATATTCAGACTAGCTGTTTGTATCCTGAGAGCGAGACCTTAAGAAGTAGAGGCCTTTCAGTAATTCTCACCGTCAAAGCCAGTAGGAAGAAAGATACATCTTCCATCTATCTTAAAATCTGGAACAGATACTGTTCCTGGTTAGGGGTGGACCACCCTGACGACACCTCTCCTCCCATCAATAAAATCTTAGATTACCTTCAGAATGGTTTGGAATTAGGGTTGAGACCCAGTACCCTGAAGGTACAAATATCGGCTCTTAGCACCTTCTACGACTTTAGCCTAGCCGATCATAGATGGGTCAGGAGATTTATTAGAGCAGCAATTGGACTAAGACCCAATCTTAGATCTAGGGCTCCCACTTGGGACATAAACACCGTTCTAGAGGGTTTAACAAAACCTTCCTTCGTGCTACTGTCTGATATTTCTATAAAGCACCTTTACCTAAAAACAGCTTTCCTGATTGCAATAACCTCAGCCAGACGTATCGGAGAACTTCAGGCCCTTTCCTGCAAAGAACTGTATCTCCAGATCAAAGAGGATCACATTCGTTTAAAGCTCGATCCTGGCTTCCTCCATAAAGTGGTCTCCTCCTTCCACCGTGACCAGGAGATATTTCTACCCTCCATTATCAGGTCCCAGGGCAGATGATAAAATACATCTATTAGATGTTAGAGATGCGGTCATTCAATATCTTGAGACTACCCAAGGATTCAGGAAGGGTAATCTTCTAATCCAGTTCTCAGGGAGAAACAAGGGAAAAAGGCTCTCAAAATCCTCCATAGCTAGGTGGATTAGATCCACCATTGAGTGTTGCTATTTGATTCTGGGCAAATCCAGCCCTGGGGTCATTAAAGCCCATTCCACTAGGGCCACTGCCTCCTCTTGGGCAGAGAAAGGAGGTGTCTCACTTGACCAGATCTGTAAGGCTGCAACCTGGTCAACTGTAAATACCTTTGTGAGACACTATCGTCTGAGTCTTCCGGACTCTAATGAGACTCTTTTTGGCCGGAGGATTCTCCAGAGGATATCCCCACCCACTTAGTCATTTGTTACCTCTCATTGTGGCCATCATGGTGGATGAAATGGAAAAACCGCAATTAGACTTACCGGTAATTCAGTTTCCTTGAATCCACTATGACGGCCGTACTATTCCCGTCCCCCCAAAAAATAAAAAATACAATATACAGTAGAAGATATAGATAAAAAGGGATATTAATTAATATCCTTTATTATACTGATCCACCTTTTGGGTAATTTGTAAAACACTGAGGAGGTGGAGGGGTGGGGGGAATGTAAACTCTCTTCATGTGTTCCTGCCCCTACAGAGGTCAAGGGTCAATCTCATTGTGGTCGTCATGGTGGATTCAAGGAAACGGAATTACCGGTAAGTCTAATTGCAGTTTTTTCTCTGAGGAGTTACTCTGACTGCATACAGAGCTATAGGCAAACACTCTGTCCATGGCTTTCCAATCCTAGCCATGGCTTTCTGGATTTTCAATCTCAAAGTTCCATTCAAGCATTCCACCTTTCTGCTGTTTTGCGGCCTATGAGGTGTGTAGAATGGTTGCTCTATGCCTAGAGCATGAAGTATCTTCTGTAACACCTCTGAAGTAAAATGAGTTCCCCTGTCACTTTTAATCATTTCAGGAAGTCCAAATCTACACACCACCTCAGACAAAATGTTCTTACTGTTTTTGCATTGCTTTGGCTGTAGGCCAAGCTTCAAGCCAACCTGAAAAAACGTCCACAAATACCAGAACATACTCATATGTGCCTACCTTTTGGAAGTTGAATGAAGTCAATCTGCAGTCGCTGAAAAGGATATAGTGGCTTTGGAGTGCACCTGGGGGGCACCTTGAAGTTCTTCCTATGTTATGGCAAGCAGACCATGCACCCCTGGACATACTTTGCGGCGGCATTGTTGAACCCCAGGGCCATCCATCCTTGACTTGCCAAACTCACCATAGCTACCTTTGACTGGTGGGTAAGGCCATGTGATAGAGCACACATCATGGGGTATAGTACCCTGGAAAGGCATAGTTTAGCATCTATGGCATACAAACCTTCCTGATTCTTCTTGGCCTTTCTTCTTACCCAATCTTCCGATTTAGGAACTTGTTCCTGCAACTTTTGGAGGAGGTTTAG
This sequence comes from Bufotes viridis, assembly GCA_033119425.1. Taxonomy (NCBI): domain Eukaryota; kingdom Metazoa; phylum Chordata; class Amphibia; order Anura; family Bufonidae; genus Bufotes; species Bufotes viridis. Next base: position 95,587,618 of record CM065596.1, on the reverse strand, counting down.
ATCCACCTCCCCTTTTTGTGGAACTATGTCCCATCACGGGAGGAGGCTACAGAGCAGCCTGCTTGGCAGCAGCATCTGCCCTACCGTTTCCTTCAGCCTCCTTTGTTAGCTCCTTGGTGTGGGCCTGTACCTTAACAATGGCCACTCTAATGCTCTGAGCAATTGAGCTACAGATCCCACAAAGTCCCTGCTTCTCCAAATGGGACCATAGTAATGTGCTATGCCAAAAGCATGGAGTCAGTGTAAATGTTTACAGTCTGATCTTCAGCCATTATACATGCCTCAGTGAGTGCTTTTAACTCCGCTTCCTGTGCCGAGCATCCAGGTGGGAGTGATCTTGTCCTCACAACTTCCTCCAAGGTAGTCACAGCATATTCCGTATATGGTTTTCCATCAAGGTAATACCTGGATTCATCTACAAAAAGCTCAAGATCAGCATAAGGTATTTGTTACATCATCAAGTTCTTTTGTTTCAGTTTTCATCAGTTCAAAACAGTCATGATCATCATTTGTAGTACTATCCTGCTCTACCTGGTCAGACTCTAGAAGTAAGGTAGCTGGATTCCGGGAGCTTGATAAACACTGATTAAGTCTAAACGTTGCTATCTTTTCGGGAACTAATAAAAGTTTGACGTTTCATCTATTGAAGTGCCGGGGCATCTGTAATTTATCTGGATTCCGGATGGTACATCTTTTGATTATGTTTGGTGGAGTACTAAGTGTCACTTCATATTTTGTTAGTCTAACCATTGATAAATATTGAATCCTTTGCCTGTGATAGTTCCTGGATTGCTTGAGGCACATAGATTGTCAGTGCATGATCCAGAACTGTGTCAGCAACTTTTCCACTCAGCAGTGCAAAGGCTGCTACTACCCACACACAAGAGGGGGTGCCCCTAACCACTACATCAAGCTGTACTAAGTAGCAGCCTAGTGGTCAGTGTTTGCCCCCATGTAACTGAGTCAAAACTCCTTTTGCATGTCCTGTGTTTTCATGACAGTATAAGTTGAAATAAAGCTCATAGTTTGGTGTTCCCAAACATGGAGCAGATATGATGGCTTGGTTCAACCCCTTGTTACCCCTCTTTTGCTTCTGGTGAGAGCAAATAGGGCTTCCCTTTATTGCAGGCTGCCAAGACATCAAAGAGTGGCTGCATGAGAGATGACGCAGATGGAATCCACTCTCTAACATAACTAACTAGGCCCACAAATGTCCTCAATTCTCGAACATTAGCATGCTCGGTCAGCTGAGTCACTGCCTTCTTGCAATCTGGTATTATATGTTTTGTCTGCTGAGAAATGCAATGTCCCAAAAACACCACCCTAAGTTTAGCAACTTGCAGTTTATCCCTTGAGACTCTACATCCCTCCTCACCCCCCAGCTGCAAAAACAACAAAAGTGAATGTTTCCTTGAGGCAGATTGCCTTACTGGTGGTACAAAGAAGTATGTCATCTATGTACTGAAGCAATTGAGTATTTTCATACTCTGGATGCCAGGAAAGGAGCACTCAGAAAAATGAGAGGGAGATGTAGCACCTCCCTATGGTAATATGGTCCAACAGTACTGCTTCCCATTAAAGGTGAAAGCCAGAAGTAGCTGACTTTCTTCATCCACAGGAACTGAAAAGAAAGCATTCGCCAAGTCAATGACTGTGAAATACACAGTTTGAGGGAATCAAAGTATGTGGGTTCGGTACAATGGGTGTATCTATAATCATTAAAGGGAACCTGTCATCAACTTTATGCTGACAGCAGCATAAAATATTGACAGAAATGCTGATTTCAGCGGTGTGTCACTCGTGAGCTAAAAGTAAGTTGTTGCCGAGAACCAGCATCATAATCATTGCAGCACAGGCCCTGAGAAGAGTCATGGTTATTCATAATCTCATGCTCTCCCCACCCATCTGCTGATTGGCAGTTCTCTACTAGAGAGACTCTTGACTCTTTTCCAGGCCCAGTCTGCAATGATTGTGATGTTGGTTCTCGGCAACCACTTACTTTTTACTTTTAAATGACAGACCGCTAAAATCAACTCGCCTGTCTCTACTTTATACTGCTGTTAGTATGGTTAGCATAAAGTTGATGACAGGTTCCCTTTAATGAGTTAATTTCTCTGAGCTCATGTATCATCCTATACGCTTAGTGCTCTCCTGGCTCGGGTTTAATTTTTTGTGGGAAAAGTGATGTATTATAAGTGGATCGGCATTCCCTTATAACCCCCATCTTGAGGTATTTTTCTAATTGTAGTGCTATTGCAGCAGTTTGATCTTTTGCTCAGGGGATACTATTTCATTTTAACAGTCACTACACACCAGGCTTCAATTTTATTTTTACTGGAGTCACTTGAAGTAGGCCAAGATCAGTTTTACTCTTTACCCATAAATCTGGAGGAACTTTTGCAAGCATATCTTCAACCTCCTAGTCCGGGGAAGAATCTCTTCCTAAAGGCTCTCCTTTAACCACATCCCGACCGCCTAACGCAGGGATGTGTCCTGCGGGCGGCTGGAATGTTCCTCCTTGACGCGTCGGCGCGTCATCTCGCAAGAGGCGAGATTACCTGTGAACGGGCGTGCGTTTAAAGGATCGCGTCGGGAGGAAGTTTAACTACCTCATGCGTTGGCAGGCTGTAGATGTTAAAAAAACGCCATCTAGCTCTCCGCCGGCCCCATTCACACTGAATGGGTCCGCATCTATTCCGCAGAATTGCGGAATAGATGCGGACATTTTTGCGGACGTGTGAATGGGGCCTTACTTTGCAAGCACTTCTATGTCCTTTCCCCTCTTTTTTTTTTTTTTGGCAAATTATTTGGCAGAGATTTTTTCATCCATATTGATCGATGCGAATGAAGAAATCTGTGCCGTTCATTTTTTTTTTTTCAGCCCAGAGGCTGAACGGAAAAAAAAATCTCATTACCCGTATGCTCAATATAAGGAGAATAGCAGAAACTCCACATGCTGGCCATACATGTAATGATTGCGGAGACCCTCAAATGCCAGGGCAGTACAAACACCCCAGATGTGACCCCATTTTAGAAAGAAGACACCCCAAGGTATTCTGTGAGGGGTATGGTGAGTTCATGTAAAATATAATTTTTTGTCACAAGTTAGTGGAATATGAGACTTTGTAAGGAAAAAAAAAGTACATTTCCGCTAACTTGTGCCCAAAAAAAAATCTTCTATGAACTCGCCATGCCCCTCACGGAATACCTTGGAGTGTCTTCTTTCCAAAATGGGGTCACATGTGGGGTATTTATACTGCCCTGGCATTTTAGGGACCCTAAAGCGTGAGAAGAAGGGCATTTTTACACATTTGGATTCCAAACTACTTTTCACGCTTTAGGACCCCTAAAATGCCAGGGCAGTATAAATACCCCACATGTGACCCCATTTTAGAAAGAAGACACCCCAAGGTATTCCGTGAGGGGTATGGTGAGTTCGTGTAAAATTTTATTTTTTGTGACTTTGTAAGAAAAAAAAAGAAAGTACATTTCCGCTAACTTGTGCCAAAAAAAAAATCTATGAACTCGCCATGCCCCTCACTGAATACCTTGGGTTGTCTTCTTTGCAAAATGGGGTCACATGTGGGGTATTTATACTGCCCTGGCATTTTAGGGATCCTAAAGCGTGAGAAGAAGTCAGGAATCCAAATGCGTAAAAGTGCCCTCCTAAAAAGTACTCATTGGAATTAGGGCCCCTTTGCGCACCTAGGCTGCAAAAAAGTGTCACACATGTTGTATCGCCGTACTCAGAAGAGGTAGGGCAATGTGTTTTTGGGTGTATTTTTACATATACCCATGCTGGGTGATAGAAATATCTCTGTAAATTGACAACTTTGTATACATTTTTTTTAAAAGTTGTCATTTACAGAGATATTTCTCACACATAGTATGGGTATATGTAAAAATACACCACAAAACACATTTCCCTACTTCTCCTGAGTACGGCGATACCACATGTGTGCTACTTTTTCGTAGCCAAGATGCGCAAAGGGGCCCAAATTCCAATGAGTACCTTTTAGGAGGGCATTTGTATGCATTTGGATTCCAGACTTCTTCTCACGCTTTAGGGCTCCTAAAATGCCAGGGCAGTATAAATACCCCACAAGTGACCCCATTTTGGAAAGAAGACACCCCAAGTTATTCTGTGAGGGGCATTGCGAGTTCATAGAAGATTTTTTTTTTTTTGGCACAAGTAAGCGGAAATTGACTTTTTTTTTTTCTTACAAAGTCTCATATTCCACTAACTTGTGACAAAAAATAAAATTTTACATGAACTCACCATACCCCTCACGGATTACCTTGGGGTGTCTTCTTTCTAAAATGGGGTCACTTGTAGGGTATTTATACTGCCCTGGCATTTTAGGGGCCCTTAAAGCGTGAGAAGTCGTTTGGAATCCAAATGCGTAAAAATGCCCTGTGAAATCCTAAAGGTACTTATTGGAATTTGAGCCCCTTTGCGCACCTAGGCTGCAAAAAAGTGTCACACATGTGGTATCGCCGTACTCAGAAGAAGTAGGGCAATGTGTTTTGGGGTATATTTTTACATATACCCATGCTGGGTGAGAGAAATATCTCTGTAAATGACAACTTTCAAATTTTTTTTATACAAAGTTGACAATTTACAGCGATATTTCTCTCACCCAGCATGGGTATATGTAAAAATACACCCCAAAACACATTGCCCTACTTCTGAGTACGGCGATACCACGTGTGCCACTTTTTTGCAGCCTAGCGGCATAAAGTCCAATGAGTACCTTTAGGCTTTACAGGGTTGCTCACAATTTAGCCCCGCCCAAAATGCCAGAACAGTAAACACACCCCACAAATGACCCCATTTCGGAAAGTAGACACCCCAAGGTATTCACTGAGGGGCATAGTGAGTCCGTGGGAGATTTATATTTTTTTTTTTGCCAGAAGTTAGCAGAAATGGAAACTTTATTATTATTATTTTTTTCCTCAGAAAGTGTCATTTTCCGCTAGCTTGTGAAAAAAAATGAAATGATACATGAACTCACCATGCCCCTCCGTGAATACTTTGGGATGTCTTCTTTCTAAAATGGTGTCATTTGGGGGCGTATTTATACTAGAGTTGTTTCGATACCAAAATTTTGATTCGGTATCGATACCATAAAAAAGTATTGCGATACTCGATACTATTCGATACCACGCGGAAAAAAAAAAACTCCCCCCAAAAAAAAAAATTGTGAATTGCGTATTTTTTATTTTACTTTTCTGTTACGATATTCACAGCATAGGTTTATTTTTTATTTTTAACAGTTTGGAGTCGGACTTTAGATATGGCAATATGTTTATCTATATATTTTAGATGTAAAATTGGAAAAGGCGGCGATTTATACTTAATATTTAGGTGTGTGTTTTTTTTAATTTTTATTATTATTATTTTTTAATTTAATTTTTATTTACCATTTCCCCCCTTAGGGGTAGGACCTGGGATCTTTTCATCCCTTGTCCTATTCACCCTAATGGATCTCTATCGGGGTGAATAGGACTTCACATTTCCCTGCTGCCCTGTGCACACAGCAGCAGGGAGCCCCCATGGCAGCCAGGGCTTCGGTAGCGTCCTGGCTGCCATGGTAACCGATCGCAATGTAGGGCTCTGATCGGTTACCATGGCAGCCAGGACGCTACTGAAGCCCTGGCTGCCATGGGGAACTGCCACCAATGGAGGGGACCCTATGGCCACTGCCACCAATGAACTAAAAACTTTAATACTGGAAAGGGGGCGGGATTGAGGGCGCCCTGCCCACCCATTGAGTTTAGTACGGGGGGGGTCGCACTGCCCACATAATAATTAGCCTTTAATACAGATACAGGCGGCGGATACTGACGGCACCCACCTCCTGTATCTGTATTAAAGGTTAACAATCATTGTGTGGGTAGGACCGGGGCAGGAGCGGGGGCAGAGCGGCAGGACCCGGGCCAGGGGGCCAGAGCGGCAGGACGGCAGGAACGGGGCCAGAGTGGCAGGATGGCAGGACCGGGGCCAGAGCGGCAGGACATGTAGCACAGGACACTGAGGAGGAGGCGGCTGCCGTTCACCCGGCGCAGCAGTTCTCTCCTCCCATGTCCCTTCTCCCACACCAATCACCGGCAGCCGCGTCATAGGAGGGAGGGATTCCCTACCTCCCTCCTTCTCCACTATCTATGGGCTCAGGGAACACAGCGTGTGCCGAGCGCTGCACATGCCGTGTCCTCCCATAACAGGAGATACTAGGCCGCGCTACCGCGAAAAAACGAACATCACGATACCGAATCGATACTGGCATAAAAGTATCGATTGGGTATCGAAAGTTCAATACCCGAAACAACCCTAATTTATACTATCCTGGCATTCTAGCACCCGAAGAGACATGACAGGTGCTCAGAAAGTCAGAGCTGCTTCAAAATGCGGAAATTCACTTTTTTGCACCATAGTTTGTAAACGCTATAACTTTTGCCCAAACCAATAAATATTCACTTATTACATTTTTTTTTTATCAAAGACATGTAGAACAATAAATTTAGACAAAAATTTATATAGAAATGTAGTTGTTTTTTTTGAAAAATTTTACAACAGAAAGCGAAATGTCATTTTTTTTGCAAAAATTTCGGTCATTTTTTATTAATATAAAAAAAATGTAAAAATGTCAGCAACAATGAGATACTACCAAATGAAAGCTCTATTAATGAGAAGAAAAGGAGGTAAAATTCATTTGGGTGGTAAGTTGTATGACCGAGCAATAAACCGTGAAAGTAGTGTAGTGCAGAATTGTAAAAAGTGGTTTGGTCATTAAGGGTGTTTAAGCTAGGGGGGCTGAGGTGGTTATATGAGTTAGTCATGCCGGCACTTAGCGCTGTCAGAAGGTGTTCCATATGGGGCCCTGTCACCGATGCCCCTTTCTTCCCAAATCTGATTGCATTCAATATATCTGCTCCAACCAAATTCACAGGGCAACTCTCTGATACAACTGATATTTGCATTCAATTATTAGTATCATCAATTTGAACTTGTAATGGTTAAGTCTGTTTTAGAGCACATGGTTTTCCTCCCAACCCCACCCCCATAACTTGATCAGGGCTCAGATATTTTCTTGGAATTTCATGAGCCTTTCGAATAGTATGGCTCGCCCCCGTGTCAATAATACAGTCGACATTTTTTCCATCGGGTAGTGTTAGTTTCACTAATGCTTGTGGGCCTGGGTGGGTGGTACCCTTACTACCGTGGGTTCAACTGACTGGGGGCTGCCTAATTCCTAATCGCTTAAAGGGAACCTGTCACTGGGATTTTGGGTATAGAGCTGGGGACATGGGCTGCTAGATGGCCGCTAGCACATCCGCAATACCCAGTTCCCATAGCTCTATGTGCTTTTATTGTGTAAAAAAACTGATTTGATACATATGCAAATGAACCTGAGATGAGTCCTGTACGTGACTCATCTCAGGGACAGGACTCATCTCAGGTTAATTTGCATATGTATCAAATCAGTTTTTTTACACAATAAAAGCACATAGAGCTATGGGGACTGGATATTGCAGATGTGCTAGCGGCCATCTAGCAGCCCATGTCCTCAGCTCTATACCCAAAATCCTGGTGACAGGTTCCCTTTAATTGTTGGTCTACTGAGGACAACTGGATCTGTGCATCTTTAGAAGTCATCTGACGGTTCTGGTTGTTCTGCTGTCTAGAGGGAGAATCTCTCTTCATGTGTCCATGACCCCCGCATCCAAAACACAAACCTTTCTTCCTGTACTCTTCTGTATTTACATTCATTCCTTTCTTGTTTTTGTATACATATTCACCCTTTCATTTCACCTCCCCTGTGTCTGTTCTCCTGTCTATGTAATCCCCCTTCCTCCAGCAGCCTGTTGCTGGTCTGCATACACCATTTCAGGAATAACTTTTTCCTCTTATTTAACTGTTCCTCTAGGCTACGTATAACAACCAATGACTGATCAAGAGAGGTATGCGTACATTCTGGACGGATTTTCATCAACTCTGTTCATAACTCATCTCTCAGTCCATTGATAAAACAAGTCCTGCGAATCTACCCATCTCTGTCGGCCGTGTTCACATCGAAATCCTGATCGGTAAATATGCTGACCAGCCTATCGTGGTACTTATCAACTGTTTTCTCAGAGGCTTGGTAAGCCTCAGGCAATCCTACACCTAACTGATTATTTGATTCATTAGTAACCACATGAAGCCTTTTCAAGAACATATCTCCTGATTTCTTTACTTTTGCATCGGCATCCCTTGGAGCATCTTCTATTAAACCACCTGTAGGAACCTTTTTTATCTTTTCTACAAAAAGGGCATCCACAGCTGCATTACAAGGTGCAGTCAGGTCGTCCCAAATAGCCTCATAATTTCTTTGAATCTTTGTCAAACCATTCTAAACCAGGGGTCGCGAGTTCAAATGTCGCTGGGGCCTCCAAATTGTCAGAGTAGTTCAATTTTCAGGTACAAAGTAATTATATGATTAAGTCGGCCGACACAGACGCAATAGCTGTATCTGAGGAGATCTAGGGAACACACCAAATATCTTTATTATTATACCCTTATGATAATGGGAGTAACTGGGTGTTTCAAGGCGGTTACAGTACTTAAAAATCATATGTGGCAAATTACATAATTGCATGTGATAACATATTGGCAATATCTTGCATTTTCAAGTCTGGTTAAAAGTTTACTTGGACAAGAATATAGGTAAAAGTTCAATTTCTCTGCTTCTGGATTCCATTTGGATGCGTATACCAACAATCTGGATCCATTAGGGTACTTTCACACTTGTGGCCGAGTGATCCGTCAAGCAGTTCAGTCGTCTGATCTTCCTGCCGCATCCGTCGATCTGGATGTAAACTTAATACATTTGTAGATGGATCCGGATGCGGATCCGTCTCACAAATGCATTGCAAGTACGGATCTGTCTCTCTGCTTGTCATGCAGATAGACGGATCTGTCTTGTATTTGTTTTACAGTTTTCAAAAGTGGGAAAAAAATCAGTTTTACTTTTTTGTCTACATATTTTGACCCCTATAACTTTTTTGTAATTATGTGTACGAAGCTGTATGGGGGCTCATTTTTTGCGTAGTAATCTGATCTTTTTATTGATACCATTCTGGGGTGTGTATGACTTTTTGATCACCTTTCTATTTAGTTTTTTTTAGGAAATGAAGTGTCCAAAAATTGCGAATCAGCCATTTGGACACTTTTTTTTTTTCATTTTTCTGTCTACCGTATGGGGAATGTTTTTTTATATTTTTATAGGATGGGCGCTTTCGCACATTGCGAAACCCATGATGTGTGTTTTTTTTTATTTTTTTCCATAGGGAACTAGAACAATTAATGATCTGATTGCTATTCTCATACATTCCAATGCAATAGCATTGGAATATATGAGAAAATCGCATATTTCCTATGGAGCCTATTACAGGCTATGGCTCCATAGTAAATACGATACAGCAGCCTGGGTTTCATTCATAGAGACCCAGGCTGCTGCAGGCACGCTGCGGCTCCTCCGATCGCCACATGGGGGAGCCGGAGTGCAAGCCGAAAAGTAAAACTTTCGGTTTGTGGGCGCTCAGATGCCGTGGTCATGATTGACCACAGCATCTGAGGGGTTCAATGCCCGCAACCGGCATCGCTGCCAGTCGAGGACATGAGCCGCGGGTGTCTGTTTCAAGAAGCAGTCGGCTATGGCGCCCACATCGAGCAGGCGCCATGTTTACGGAGCGGACACATGACTTATACATACATCCTGTGTCCTTAAGAGGGTAATGCTGGATCCGGCATTCCGGCAACTGATCCGGAATTTTGGACGGAGATGATACTGCAGTATGCTGCTGTATTATCTCCGTCCAAAACGCCCTTCAGTGACTGAACTATCCTGATGCATCCTGAATAGATTTCTCTCCATTCAGAATGCATTAGGATATAATTGATCAGTTCTCTTCCGGTATTGAGCCCCTTTGATGGAACTCAATGCGCTACTGTGAAAGTACCCTTATAAAACATTTACTAGAATTCCTGAGAACATTGATATATATATATATATTGTGGCAATGTGAATAACAAGGGGTGTTGTTTGCACCAGGAGCGTGTCACCAAGGGGCCCGGCCTTGGTGAAGTAAAGGCCCTAGTCTAGAGATGGGTGGCCACTAAGTTAGTTGGTGGTCATCAAGATAACTAGCTTAGCTGGCTCCAGCTAGTCCAGGGCGGGCTTTTACTGGGAACAGGCAATGTGCTGGGTGGGTGCCTGTTCCCCATGCTCCAGTCCGGGGTTTTTGGCAACGCCCATGTCCAGGGATGCTATTTAATCCTCTTGTTGGACATGGGTGGGGTCCCACTCTGGAGAGAGTTTTGGAGACAGAGTTTGGCAGAGGCTCTGTGTGAGTGGTCTCGGCCAAGTTTTCTGAGGGGCCACGGGGCTAAGCGATAGCCTGGAATTGGGGGACACAGCGACTCCTGGAAGGGTCGCAGGGCCACAGTCAGGAGGACTGGTGAGCCTGAATTCCCCAACGGACATTGAACTGAGACTGTGTGTGAACAGTGCTCTGAGCAGCCAGGAGGCTGTGGGACATTGGGCTGGAGAAAGCCGCATCAGTTCACAGGGTGTGAACTGTACCCACTAGGTGAGTGAGGGATTAAAATAATATGTTTAGTTAGAGCCTAGCCGGGCCAGTGTTTATTGTTTTGTACCTGTTGTTTTGTTTGAAAAGACTGCCAAATAAATGCACTGTTTGGACATGAAATCCGTTGTCCGGAAGGAAGTTTGTGTGAATGATCCCCGAGACCAGAGCTAACCCCCCACAAAATATATATATATATAATATATATATCTATATCAATCAATCAATCTGCTAACACTACATATTTCTCTATTTCTCAAACTTCTTCATTGTGTTCCAAATTGGATGAAATACTCCCTTTTCCTCACAAATAGATTTCAGCACAAATACAGATTGCCTTCAGAATGTGTTCTTAGGCCAAGACATTATGAAACAGTGGAATAAATGATAATCTTCACAAAGTATATACCTATTATTGAAATATGGTTTATCTATATGAATGTATGTATAACATAATTACTCAGGTTATATGGATTATATGAGTATAATGTTGACAATGACCTCATTACTCTCACAGGCCCAGTCTTTAACCACCTCAGCCCCCCTAGCTTAAACACCCTTAATGACCAGGCCACTTTTTACAATTCTGCACTACACTACTTTCACCGTTTATTGCTCGGCCATACAACTTACCACCCAAATGAATTTTACGTCCTTTTCTTCTCACTAATAGAGCTTTCATTTGGTGGAATTTCATTGTTGCTGACATTTTTACCTTTTTTGCTGTTGTAAATTTTTTTAAAAAAAAACTATATTTCTATATAAATTTTTCTCTAACTTTATTGTTCTGCATGTCTTTGATAAAAAAAAAAAATCCAATAAGTGTATATTTATTGGTTTGGGTAAAAGTTATAGCGTTTACAAACTATGGTGCAAAAAAGTGAATTTCCGCATTTTGAAGCGGCTCTGACTTTCTGAGCACCTGTCATGTTTCTTCAGGTGCTAGAATGTCAGGATAGTATAAATACCCCCCAAATGACACCATTTAAGAAAGAAGACACCCCAAAGTATTCGCGGAGGGGCATGGTGAGTTCATGTATAATTTTTTTTTTTTTCACAAGTTAGCGGAAAATGACACTTTCTGAGGAAAATTAAAAAAAATAAAGTTTCCATTTCTGCTAACTTCTGGCAAAAAAATAAATAAATCTCAGACGGACTCACTATGCCCCTCAGTGAATACCTTGGGGTGTCTACTTGCCGAAATGGGGTCATTTGTGGGGTGTGTTTACTGTTCTGGCATTTTGGGTGGGGCTAAATTGTGAGCAGCCATGTAAAAGTTAAAGGTACTCGTTGGAATTTGGGCCCCTTTGCGCACCCAGGCTGCAAAAAAGTGTCACACATGTGGTATCGCCGTACTCAGGAGAAGTAGGGCAATGTGTTTTGGGGTGTATTTTTACATCTACCTATACTGTGTGTGAGAAATATCGCTGTAAACGACAACTTTTTAATTTTTTTTATACAAAGTTGTCAATTTACAGAGATATTTCTCTCACCCAGCATGGGTATATGTAAAAATACACCCCAAAACACATTGCCCTACTTCTCCCCAGTACGGCGATACCAGACGTGTAACACTTTTTTGCAGCCAAGATGCGCAAAGGGGCCCAAATTCCAATGAGTACCTTTTAGGAGGGCATTTTTACGCATTTTTCTTCTCACGCTTTAGGGCCCCTAAAATGCCAGGGCAGTATAAATACCCCACATGTGACCCCATTTTGGAAAGAAGACACCCCAAGGTATTCCGTGAGGGGCATGGCGAGTTCATAGAAGATTTTTTTTTTTTTTTGCACAAGTTAGCGGAAATTGATTTTTTTTTATTGTTTTTTCTCACAAAGTCTCCCTTTCCTCTAACTTTTGACAAAAAGTTTAATTTTTCATGGACTCACTATGCCCCTCAGCGAATACCTTGGGGTGTCTTCTTTCCAAAATAGGGTCATTTGTGGGGTGTTTGTACTGTTCTGGCATTTTGGGTGGGGCTAAATTGTGAGCAGCCATGTAAAACCTAAAGGTACTCGTTGGAATTTGGGCCCCTTTGCGCACCCAGGCTGCAAAAAGTGTCACTCATATGGTATCGCCGTACTCAGGAGAAGTAGGGCAATGTGTTTTGGGGTTGTTTTTTTACATATACCCATGCTGGGTGAGAGAAATATCTCTGTAAATTGACAACTTTGAATAAAAAAATTTAAAAAGTTGTCGTTTACAGCGATATTTCTCACACAAAGTATGGGTATATATAAAAATACACCCCAAAACTTATTGCCCTACTTTTCCTGAGTACGGCGATACCACGTGTGCCACTTTTTTGCAGCCAAGATGCGCAAAGGGGCCCAAATTCCCATGAGTACCTTTAGGATTTCACAGGGCATTTTTACGCATTTGGATTCTCACGCTTTAGGACCCCTAAAATGCCAGGGCAGTATAAATACCCCACAAGTGACCCCATTGTGGAAAGAAGACACCCCAAGGTATTCTGTGAGGGGCATGGCAAGTTCACAGAAAAAAAAAATTTTTGGCACAAGTTAGCGGAAATTGATATATTTTTTTTTTTTTTTTTTACAAAGTCTCATATTCCACTAACTTGTGACAAAAAATAAAATTTTACATGAACTCCCCATACCCCTCACAGAATACCTTGGGGTGTCTTCTTTCTAAAATGGGGTCACATGTGAGGTGTTTGTACTGCCCTGGCATTTGAGGGTCTCCGCTATCATTACACGTATGGCCAGCATTAGGAGTTTCTGCGATTCTCCTTATATTGAGCATACGGGTAATGAGATTTTTTTTTTTCCGTTCAGCCTCTTGGCTGAAAAAAATAAATAAATGAACGGCACAGATTTTTTCATTCGCATCGATCAAAATCAGTGACTGCGGTGCGGTGGGCTGGGCGCTAGCTACCTAACAAGTAGCTAACTAACTGGCGGTGATAAGGGACCCTTATGTCCCATTCACACGTCCGCAATTCTGTTTGCGGAACGGAATTGCGGACCCATTTATTTCTATGGGGACAGACTTTGTCCCGCTCGGATCCGGAATTACGGATCCACGCTTCCGGGTCTGCTCTTCCGTTCTGCAAAAATATAGAACATGTCCTATTCTTGTCCGCAATTGCGGACAAGAAAAAGCATTTTCTATATAGTTCTGGCAATGTGCGGATCTGCAAAATGCGGAAAGCACATTGCCGGTGTCCGTGTTTTGAGGATCTGCGGATCCGTGGATCAGATCCGCGGATCCGTGAATCCACGGATCCGCAAAACACATATGGACGTCTGAATGGAGCCTTACAAGGGGGGTGATCAGTGACAGGGGGGTGATCAGGGAATCTAGATGGGGTGATCAAGGGGTTGACAAGGGGTTAATAAGTGGGGGGTTAGTGTAGTGTTTGGTGCAACTTTATATAGCTACCTGGTCCTCTGGTGGTCGATCCCAGCAAATGGGACCACCAGAGGACCAGGTAGCAGGTATATCAGACGCTGTTAACAAAACAGCGTCTGATATACATGTTTGATGCGATTTATTTCGCATCTAAAGCCTGCCAGCGATTGATCATCGTTGGCAGGCTGTAGTAGAACTCCTAGGACGCGCGGCACTGTTCACAGGAAGTCTCCCGTCTCGCGAGATGACGCGCCGACGTGTCAGATCAGAACTACAGGACCGCCCGCCGGACGCATCCTTAGGACGCATTAGGCTGTCCTGTAGTGGTTAAAGGGTTAAGGTGAAAAATGGCTGGGTGCTGAATGAGTTAGATCAGTGATGGCCAACTTGAGGCTCTCCAGCTGTTGAAAAACTACAACTCCCAGCGTACCCAGACTGCCTACATCTATTATCCTACAGCAGAGCATGGTGGGAGCCGCAGGTTGGCCATGCCTGAGTTAGATGAAGGGTTTGTCCAGTATGAATACAAATAATGTATCATATCACTTCATTTAATATATCAGCGCAGAAGTGCTTCGCACACTCCCAACCACTGGTTAGTTTAGCATTGAGTTATATATGCTGGTTAGCCACTTCCGTGGTATCAGAGCTACAAGCTCAGGTGTAATTTGATACTGATCTAACCATCGGTGGGGAGTGGGTGAGAATTGCTGTATGCATTTGGCCTTATGGCTACCTGTACACATTGCGGATTTTTTTCCCTTTTATCCTCCACGATGGCACATACAATGAGATGACCCTCCTCCCACTAAGTAGGGACAGGAAGCAATAAATCAGATAGTCCTTTAGCTCCACCTCAGTGTCTTTCTGTCCCTTCCTGGTGGGGAGGAAGTAGGCAGCAGCACCTGAGCAAATTCTGAAGGTCTCTAGATCTGTATGGGGCAGTACAGGTCTAGAAGGAAAGTTTGCTGGACGGGTAACGGCAGTTGCCGAGCTACTATCCAAATACCCGTTCTTGCTTGCCGCAGTAGGAACGGAGGCATGGTGACCGGACACTCAGGGAGTCCCTCCGGTCTTTAAAATAGTCCCGCTGCTCTGATATGTTCAGCTCCAGAGGAGGGGGAGACAAGACATCGCGGCTTGCCCAGGGCTAGCTTGTGACTTACCTTATCCCATGTGGGAAGGCATGCGGGATGCGAACCCGCGCCTGATGTACTGCGTGAAGTAGGGGAGGAGATCCGCCTCTAGGACGCAGTCGGAAGTGATGTCCTAGGCGCCAAGATTCAAGGTGGATGTCACCCTCTGATCTGAGGTGTGAAGGTAGGGGATAAAAAGCTGATAACTTGGGCGATGAATGTCGTCCTGTTAACATGTTGGAAATGGGAGACATAATGGAATCTGCCCAGGGCCCTGGAGTCGTAAGTGTAACAGCATATCTGGAACTAGCTGTTTGAAATATCTGCTATTTGGCAGCCTTTATGTTGTTCCCCTTTTTTCCTTTTGGTGTGTTTGACTATCAAAGAGTGACAGAGAGCAGAGGACGTGATGAAGTAGTACGCTGCGTTGCGCCTACCCCTCCCTGCCCTGTCTGTCATGCGATCCATGCTGGGTCAGGTCTTGCCTTTCTGATCTGCGCACTGGAGTTGGCTTACATTCCAAGATCCCCCTGCTCACTGCTTCTCCGCCTCTTCCCCTGCACGTGGACGCAGTCCGGATCAAGGTTTGAGGACATGTTGCTCCCTGTCGTGGCTGAAGTATTTGCTCGCTCTCACCAGAGTTCACTCTCTGACCCATTGTGCTTGCTTCTCTGGCTTCGTTGCATTTTGTATGTTCTTTTTCCTCCCCTGCTTCTGGTGTTGAGCTGAACTTGTTTGAATTGTTTTGTTTCTCACCTGCTCTGCCTAATTATTGTGGCCATTTGACTACAGGCTGAAAGCTGTGATCTCTTGCTCCCTGGTGTATCCTCCTGTTGAACTGTGATGCATTCTCTCCCTCCTCTGTGTAATCAGTTCCCTCATGATTAACTCTTTGTGATCAGTGTTCTGATGTCTGCTTAACTAACTCTCCTGCTTCAGCTACAGCCTGTCTCTCCTGCTCCCCTGAAATCATTTACCAGTATTTAGTTAGTCTGCTGTGAATTAATTTTTTACATAACATAATTTCTGGCACTGGACTTTGTGACTGGGTTTATTAAATAGGAGAGGAGATAATGATAAAATAAACTATAAATGAAGGAAGCTAATAAAGGCAAAGCAAGAAGAAAGAACAGGAGTGGAGGGAAGTAGAGAAAGGGGGTGTATATACAGAGGGGAATGAAGAGAGAGAAGGGGAGAGGGGGAAAGTAAAGAAAAATAAAAAAGGGGGGTGAGAAAAAAAGCAGAATAAGATAAGGGAGAGGAATAAAAATGGCCCCTAAACAGTGGGGTGGAGAGAGATGATCCCCTTCATTTAAGGGATTATTAGCTGCCGTTAAAAATACGGCAGATAAGAGAAGATCTCTCCAAAATACGGGACAAAGTAACCGCAATAGAAAAAACTGTAAAGGTTTTGGAGAAAGATGCCAAAATGGGCCTCCCAGAGGGCATGGAAGGGGAGACCCTGGAGATATGTTACAGATGTTAATTCTGGAAGTGTTTGGGAAGGAGCATTTTTCATCGCTTTTCTGTGTGGAAAGGGCCCATCGTTTCCCGGGGGTTAAACCAACTCCCGGAAGACAGCCGCGGATGCTTCTCACAAAGACACTTCTTACACCGGACTGGGACATGATATTGAGAGAGGCGAGAGTTCCCCGCCGTCATATACAACAGAAATAAACTCTCAGTTTTTTTTCCTGACTTCTCTAAGGACACTCAAGAAAAGAGACACAACTTTGCTGAGGTTAAGAGTTGACTTTGTGAAAGCGGAATCCAATATTCATTTGTTTTCCCGGCTAAACTGCGAATAATCTTCAACAATGAGACTTTTTTTTTTTTTTTGAGTCTTCTGAATCTGCAGTAGACTGGCTGGATCGGAAAAATATCAGTTTTTTCTTTTTTAGGGCGATAAACTGAAGGGAAGAGAGTTGGCGGTCCTAGGATAGAGATCTGTCCCAAGATGGTGGCGGATCAAAGGGTGTGGGAGGTAGTTTGGGAGGGAGCGGGAGGTTTTTGCGATGCGTCAGCTAAAATGGGGCGAGAGTGTAAAACCGATAATGGGCAGATCCAGTGGTAAGCAGGATGTCAGTTAGAATTGTTTCCTAGAATGTTCAAGGCCTTGGAGACAAATATAAACATCAGGCAGTATTTGATCAGGTTCAGAGACAACTTCCAGCTATTGTATGCCTGGTGTTCGGGTCCATTGTTCGGCGATTTTTCCCATTTTTTTAAAGGCTGCAGAGCAGCCAATCGGCGAACGTTTTACATCTTTGCCCTAAGAAGCCATCACAGCCTTGCCTACTAATGGCATGGCTGTGATTGGCTGAGTGCAGCATGTGACCCAGCCTTTATAAGCTGGAGTCACGTAGTGCCACACGTCATTCTGCTGCTGTTAGTAAAGGGAAAGGTTGTTGCCAGTGCTCTCAAGGAGAGATTAGGAAAGAAATCTGTTGAACCTGGCTGTGTGAAATCTTCAAGCTACAGCAATTATTGAGGGAGGGTGCTACTGCAATCCTACATTTTTGTACCCAGCCCTGAGCCCAGTGATGCCGCAAAGTGGTTTTTTTTTTTTTTTTTTTTTTTAATCCATCTGTTACTGAGGTGGGTGTCGGCGGCCATTTTAGCCACTGCAGTGTCCTTGGAATTGCATGTGTGCCAGCCTGTCAGGGACATCAGTCTAATCCTTTTTGGTAGCTCAGTGAAGGAAAAAATCCTTTTTTCTGGCAGGTCAAGTCCCCTACATTACCTTTTGTATAATTTATGGGTGACATAGTCAATTTCTGTAGTCTGGGGCAAAAATCTGTATTGTGGTGCTATAGAGCACTTGTGCATACAACGCACCAAAATGTATTTTCAATTTCTGCAGTAAAATAGTGCATCAGTGTAATTTTGGGGAAAAAAAGCGGTATTCCTGGTCCGCAAAGCAGTTGTGCATACAGCGTACAAATATCTATTTTAAATTTGAGCACTGAAATAGTGCATTAGTGTGTTTTAGGGAAAAAAGCCATGTTCTTGGTCCACAACGCAGTTGTGCATACAGTGTACAAATACCTACGTTTTAATTTTCAGCCGTTAAATGGTGCATTTGTGGATTTTGGGGGAAAAACTTCCAGTTCCGGCGCCAACATGACTGGTCGCATGTGCTGAGAGCTCCGTACCCGTCAGCTCCACGGATCTCTAACTCCCCACACACTGACTGCCAGAATTGTCCTCGCGGTCAGGAAAATCTACACCGTGCTAAAAGCCCCGGTTTATGGACCGGTTCTTGGTTAATATGGGAAGTAAACCCCAAAAAAACGCGGTGAGAGGCGCCACCGGAGACCAACATGGCGCCACACTTGATGGAGGTTGAAGCATCATGCTGCCTGCCGACGGCGGACACGGAGCAGCCAGCCCCAGAAGGAGTACTAGAACGCCCAGGCATCGATTTACAAGCACTTTGCCCTGAAAGTGGCGACGAGAATATTACCTGATCTCCAGGAGGCACTGGCAAGCACAGTGATGCAATCCTTTTTGGTGCTAAATTCGGAGGTGGTACAGCATACTGAAAGATTAGACCAGCTGGAACGGCGCATGCAGGAGGTGGAGGCTGACAATGCCACCATGCGAACCCGTCTGACTACCACCCAGACGGAAAACAAAGGGTTGTGGGAGAAGGTACAAGACCTGGAGAATAGATCTAGGAGAAGTAACCTCCGGATAATAGGCCTCTCTAAAGCCGTCTCGACCAAAGATCTAGTAGCCATTTGTGAGGTGGAACTGCCACAAGCGCTAGGCCTTAAAAACCCTTGTAAGGTAGAAAGAGCTCACAGAGTGGGCCCAGCATATACATCTACAAATAACAGGACACAGCCGTACCCGACCCAGGAAAATCGTCCACGCCAGGCAATGGTTAAATATCTGGATTATTCGGACAAATCTGCACTGCTTCGGGCCTACAAACGAAACGAGGGACCTACAATCATAAGGGGTCAAAAGATCCTAATTTTCAGCGACTTCTCTGCTGAGGTCACTAAGCACATGCCAAGGTTTGGTGGCACTACGGCAAACTATTACCTTCACCACTGGCAGGGCCGGTGCAAGGATTTTTGCCGCCCTAGGCAAAAGAAAAGTTTGCCGCCCCCCCTCCCCCATGTGACATCACAATGCCCCACCCATATGATCTGCCATATTAAAGGGGTCTTGCAGCTTATTTAAACTGATGATCTATTCTCTGGATAGATCATCCGCATCTGATCGGCAGGGGTGTGACACCCGGGACCCCCACGATTAGCTGTTTGAGAAGGCAGCGGCGCTGGCAGTAGCGCCTCAACCTTCTCTCTGTTTACCGTAGGCCCAGTGACGTCACGATTAGTATCACTGGCCTGGGTGGAGCTAAGCTTCATTCAAGTGAACAGAGCTTAACCCCGCCAAGGCCAGTGATACTAGTCGTGACATCACGGCGCCTGCGGTAAACAGCGAAAGGGCCGAGGCACTACTGCCAGTGCGGCTGCCCTATCAAACAGTTGATCTGCGGGAGTCCCGGGTGTCAGACCCCTGCCGATCAGAAGCTGATGATCCATTAAATAAACTGCAGAACCCCTTTAACTAACGCCAGTTCTCTCTCTCCCCCTCTAGTCATTCTCTTCCCCCCCTTGTCATTCTCTTTTCCCCCCCTTGTCATTCTCTTTCCCCCCCCTTGTTATTCTCTTTCCCTTGTGTGTCACTCATCCCCCCCCTTGTCATTCTCTTTACTCCCCTTGTTATTCTCTTTCCCTTTTGTGTCATCCCCCCTCCTTGTCATTCCCCTTCCCCCTTGTCATTCTTGTCATTGTCCCCCTCCCCTTGTCATTCTCTTTCTCCCCCCCTCCCTCCGCTACCTCTAGTGTAGCGTGGCCGAGCGCTGTATGGTCCACGGGTACAGGAGCTTTAGTTTCCTGTACCCGGGCGGACTGACAGGAAGTGCACACTGTGTGCGCACTTCATGTCAGTCCGGCCGGGTATAGGAGACAGATGCTCCCTGTATCCGCGGACCATACAAGGCTCGGCCACGCTACAATGAGAGACTGACAGGAGGGAGCACTGAGCGCTTCCCTCCTGTCAGTCCCTCTCTTCATGCTGCGCCCGGACGGTGCGCCCTCATGGACAGGCGGCTGCAGCATGAGAGGGGGCCGGCGCTCTACGCGGCTGTCTAGTCAGCCAATAGGACGCGTCGGCCCTGACCACCGGTCTCATGGAGAAAACGGGGGTCACGGTACTCTCGCAATCAGGTGGTGCGCTGCTTGTAAGATCCGAATATAATTCCACAAATAGAGATTAATAAGCGGCACTCGCCATACGATCCAACTTTTCTTTAATGGTGCCTCACTAAGCGCAGGCGGGCATTTGCCTTAGACAACTGGTCCTTAGACAACTAAAGCAGCTAAAGGCCGATATCGCCATGCTGCAGGAAACGCATTTACAACATTTCAGAGGATGAAGAGACTGTGGGTGGGAGATGTTTATGGGTCGGGGGCAGAGGGGAGAAGGGCGGGGGTCATCACCTTGCTACGTAAAGGTCTACCATACTCAGTGGTCAGTCACTATCCTGACACAGAGGGAAGGATTTCCCATTTACACTCATCATCTCCATCCAGTGATATTAGTGTGTATAATATATATGGCCCGAATGAGCCGAAGGCAGAGTTTGAATTGGGCAAGAAAATATCAGGGGATCCCATCGAGACGAGAATGGCTGTAGGGGACTTGAATGCCGTGCTTAACCATCTAGAGCAGGCATGCTCAACCTGCGTCCCTCAAGCTGTTGCAAAACTACAACTCCCAGCATGCCCGAACAGCCTACAGCTATCAGCCTACAACAGGGCATTGTGGGAGTTGTAGTTTTACAACAGCTGGAGGGCCGCAGGTTGAGCATGCCTGATCTAGAGGATAGACAAGAGAGGTGATGGGCGTGTGACCAACAGGGTGCCACAGATTGCAGATTGGCCAACTTCCTGTCTGACAATGATTGTGATAGATGTGTGGAGACTGGTACACCCAGAAGGTAGGGAGTTCACACATTTTTCATGTGCCCATCGATCCTGGTCTAGAATAGACTATATCCTGACTAGCAGAGGGAGTATGGTCATTTTAGATCACTGGCCGGTTTCCGTATGTTTTCACTCAAGATTGCCAAAAGGTACCGATTTCATCTGAAGGTTCCCCTCAAATGTAATTAATAATGAGGACTTTAGAAACATTATTGAGAGAGTGGTGGCTAGAATATCAGCAGGATAATGCGGGTACAGCTGACCCTCAATTATTATGGGACGCGGGAAAAGTGGTGCTTTGGGATAATAATATGGCCTATATATACCTGAAATAACTTAAAACGAAGGCCAAGATCGATCTCTTTATCGCGGAGCTACGGGGGGCTTACACGGCATTCAAGTCTAACCCTTCACTTCATCTGCAGAAAGCCTGGCATGCATCCAAAGAGGCATATGAACCCTGGCTTTTAAAGTGGTAACAGCTTACACAAAGGCATTGGGAGGCCCATCTCTTTAGATTTGGGAATAAAGCAGGAAGACTGCTAGCTAGATTGGCAAAAGGCCAGAAACCCTTAAATAGCATTTTAGCTCTTAAACATGATCAGGGGCCAGTTAAACACCACCCGAGGGAAATCAATAAAATCCGAGAGGATTTCTACATTTCACTGTATACTGCCACGTCCAGTGGAAGCCATGAAAAACTGGCTTCGAAATGTGAAGTTACCTGCAATATCCGCTTTAGATAGTGATGTGTTAAACGCCCCAATAACGGCGGAGGAAGTAGCGGCAGCCATTAAGAACCTCAGTCTAGGGAAAGCCCCAGGCCTGGACGGCTACTCGGGTGAATTTTTTCATATATTATGATCAGTTATCTCCCCTCTTCTTTCCCAAATTTATACAGGGTACATGCAAGGAAAAGAGCTCCCAGCGCAAACAAATACAGCCCACATAAAAGTACTACCAAAACTTTGGAGGGATCCTCTGCTAGCGTCGTCCTACCGCCTGATTTCCCTGATTAAATATTGATTTAAAAATTGTGTCAAAGATAATAGCGGACATACTGGCATTTATTCTCCCTAAACTAATATATCAGAATCAAGTAGGATTCGTACAGGGCCAGGCAGCAGTTTCGAACATTCGCAGAGTCTTACTGTTACTAGATGAGGTGATAGTACACCGGAGGTCCATCCGTCCCCAGCTCTGGTTGCGATTGATGCTGAAAAAGCGTTTGATAATGTTTACTGGGGATGGATGGACCCCGTATTGACTCACATGGGTTTCCAGGGACCTTTTATGCAATATGTGCGTGCCCTGTATTCCACACCAATGGCCAGGATACACACCCTGGGCTTTTTGTCAAACCCTTTTACTCTAAAGAAAGGAACTAGACAGGGCTGTCCACTTTCCCCTCTCCTATTTAACCTAGCGTTGGAACCCTTATCCCGCAAATTGTCTCAGAATAGGGAAATTAAAGGCTTTCAAATTGGTAAATCGACACTTAACGATGCCTTATTTGCGGATGATTTATTACTTTTTCTTGAGGCCCCGCATACAGATTTGAAACGCATATTCACTCTCCTTGAAGAGTTTGGTAGTGTATTGGGGTATAAATTTAATGCCAGCAAATCCGAGATATTATTTTTAGGGAACTCTCACCCTAGGGATACAACTCATAAGCTAGAGGTGCCAATACAGGTAGCCCCAAGATCAATAAAATATTTGGGCATACATATTGGACGGTCCCCCGAATCTATATATCAACTGAACTACCCACCTCTGATTAAAAAGATCCTAGCTGAACTAGATGGGTGGATAAACTTGCCATTATCTCTGGGGGGACGTATTCACCTGCTGAAAATGATGAGTGTTTCAAAACTATTATACCTTATGCAAAATATACCCCTCCTACTTAAGCACTCTGATTTTAATATTCTGGAAAGGGCTTTTCGTTGATTCCTTTATGCAGGGAGAAGGCCCAGAATATCGATGTCCAAACTGCAGCTCCCTAGATCTAGCGGTGGACTAGTTTTACCTGATATCAGGAGTTACAATATAGCTTGTCTCTTTAGGCACTGTAAGGACTGGCTTTTTAATTCCACCCATTATACCAATTTGGCTCTGGAGGCTCAGCTGGTAAGCCCCTGGGATCTGTTGCACACCAAATTCTCGGCCATTCCGAAGGGAATTCGCTCTAGCATGATAGTAAGAGATACGGTTTCAGCATGGAAGGCTGCCCGGAAGGTATTTGGCCTACCCTTCGGATTATCAAAATACATGAGACTTTGGAGACATCCAGAGTTTTCAGCTAGGACGGAATCTAGATTTTTCTCCTTATGGAGAGAGAAGGGTATTCATAATGTTCATCATCTTTGGAATGTATCAGAGAGGAGATACTATTCACTTTCTGAGCTTCGAGAGAAATACCAGCTAGATAAGGCCCAGGATGCTTTTGCATACATACAAATTAGGGAATTCCTAAAAAATAAGGTTCAAGATCTGTCTAACGAATTCTCGTCTAATAGATATAACGTGCTATTGGGACAGGGAGGGGAGAAGAGGGTCCTAGTGGAATTCTATCGGGGTATAAGAGATACCAAACTAAAACAAGTGGAGGAAAAACTTTTCTCTCCTTGGGAAAAAGAATTCCCAGCAATGTATGCCCATAATATAGTGTTGCTAGGTTGGAACAAAATTACCTCTATAGTTAAAAAAACGAGGGGTGGCTGGACACCCAATTTTTCGGTTGATACATACAGACCAGACTCTCCAATCGACAAGACTCACCAGCTGCCCCAAATGTAACCTCCAGGGGTCAATTTGACCCATGGGTCAGCATCAGTAAAATACTGGAAACGGAGTTGATTCTGTTCCACTCTCCCCCTGAGGGAGTACTAATACCTCCTGTGATACATATTGCTCTTTTGGCAGCCAAGCGCTGCCTTCTCCACGAATGGCTACAGCCTAGAGTTCCATCAACAACTACTGTCTACCAACATAGCAGAAGATATTTTGAATTGGAGAAGGTTGAGGCAGAAAGGCTCAGGGGTCGGTATATACAAAACCTGTTCAAGAGATGGGAGACATTCATAGTTGCAGGGTTCTCCGACACGGAGAGACGTGTGATTATGCAGCCCTTTATTCATAGTGAATCGTATCTGAAAAGAAAATTGGCCAATAGATTGGGCATACTCCAGGTGGATTGATTGAAAGGATCAATTTCAAAATGTGGGATTCATGTTTGGAGGTGGAGTGGTTAGGGGGTGGGGGGAGTGGGTTTCTTTGAATGTTGAAAGATGATTGTATCTTCAATTTTATGAGTATACTCTATCACTCCATTCTGTGTTAATCGTAACAACCTTTATTGTAAAGAAAGCATTGCTATATGATCATCTTGTTTGTTTGGATGAAAACTTGAAATAAATAAACATATATTTGAAAAAAAATTCCTATTTTACATTTCTGCTGTGAAATATTGCATTAGTGTATTTTTGTGAAAAAAAAGCCGTATTCTTGCTTCAAAAAGCAGTTGTGCATACAGCATAAAAATAACTTATTTACATTTCTGCAGTGAAATAGTGCATTGGTGTATTTTTTGGGGAAAAAAACTGTATTCTTGGTCCACAGAGCATTTTTAGGACACGGGCACTGCCTTAGGCCCTATTCACACGTCTGTAATGTTCGTCCGCACCCATTCCGCAAATCTGCGGAACGGGTGCAGGCCCATTCATTTTGAATGAGGACGTGATGGATGCGGAGAGCACACACTGTGCTATCCGCATTTGCGGAGCGCGCCGCCGATCTTCCGGCCGGCGGCTCCGCAATAATATAGATCATGTCCTATTCTTGCCCGCAATTGCGAACACGTATAGGCATCTCTATATGGCTGGTGGCAAGGTGTGTTGCGGATCCGCAACACACTATGGACGTGTGAATAGGTCGTTAGTGTTAGTGAACTTAATTGTTGACTATTGGCAGTTAAATTGACACCGGAGATAAACCATCTGTCAGCTTGGTGGGTGAATACAAATAATGAGGAGAACATCAAATAAGGCACGTGGGCATGGTCGTGGTAGTGTTGGTGGAGCTCCTGTTGCTGGGAGAGGACGTGGCCGTTCAGCGCCAACTACAGGTCCAAGTGAAACACCTTCCTTGGTTGCGAGTAGGCGACAAAACCTGCAGCGTTATTTGGTAGGCCCGAATGCCGCTCTACGGATGGTGAGGCCAGAACAAGTGTAGGCAATACTAGATTGGGTGGATGACAGTGGCTCCAGTTCCTTCACAGTACCTCCCACCCATTCCTCTGCAGAAACCTCAGAGTTGGCACCTGCAGCCCATGAGCATCAGTCTTTCACCTCACCCCCTTGCAAATCAGCCAAGCAGCCTGAGCTCCGAGTCATGCAGCAAACTCTGCATGACTCTGCTGGCAGGGTTTCCCCAACCCATCCACCTAGCCCTGCCCCAGAAGTGGAAGACATTGAATGCACTGATGCCCAACCACTTATTTTGCAGGATGAGGACATGAGAAGACTGCCGCAGCACATCTCTGATGATGACGAAACCCAGGTGCCAACTGCTAACCACAGATACATGGACCAGTAAGCACGGCCAGGGCCGCTATATCTCCCTAACTGCACACTGGGTAAATGTAGTGGCGGCTGGTCCCGAGGCAGATAGCAGTTTGGCGCATGTCCTTCCACCACCGCAGATCGCAGGGCATTATTCTTTGCCTCCCTCTCCTACTCCGCATCCTCCTCCTCCTCCTCTTCTACCACCAGTCAGCGAAAAGAACTTCCAGTCAGCGAAAGAACTTCACCACAAACTTCAGCACAGCCAGGAGTAAACATCAGCAGGCGGTTTTAAAACTCGTGTGTTTGGGGGGCAAACCCACACCGCACAGGAGCTTTGGAGGGGCATATAACAACAGACCAATGAGTGGTTGCTGCCAGTGAGCCTCAAGCCCGACCTGGTGGTGTGCGATAATGGGCGAAATCACGTTGCAGCTCTGGGACTAGCCGATTTGACGCACATCCCTTGCCTTGTGCACATGCTGAATCTGGTGGTGCAGAAGTTTCTTAAAAACTACCCAGACATGTCAGAGCTGCTGCAGAAAGTGCAGACCGTCTGTGCACTCTCACCCTGCTGCTGCTCACCTGTCTGCGCTGCAGCGTAATTTCGGCCTTCCCACTCACCGCATCATATGCAACGTGCCCACCAGGTGGAACTCCACCTTGCATATGCTGGAGAGACTGTGCGAGCAGCAGCAGGCAATAGTGGAGTTCAGCTGCAGCATGTATGGGTCAGTCGCTCTGCGGAACAGCACCGCTTCACCAGCAATGAGTGGGCCTGCATGCGAGACCTGTGTGCCTTGTTGCGGTGTTTTGAGTACTAAACCAACATGGCCAGTGCAGATGACGCCGTTCTTAGCGTCACAATACCACTTCTATGTCTCCTTAAAAAAAACACTTAGGGCGATGATGGAAGAGGAGGTGGAGGAGGAAGAGCTTATCCTTACCTCTGGGCAGCCTGGCACACATGAGCGACTATATGCTGCGGTGCCTGCGCAACGACTGCAGAGTTGCCCACATTGTAACTTGTGCTGACTACTGGGTTGCCACCCTGCTGGATCCTCTCTACAAAGACAACGTGCCCTCCTTAATTCCTGCAGTGGAGCGTGATAGGAAGATGCACGACTACAAGCGCACACTGGTAGACGCGCTCCTGAAGGCATTCCCAACTGACACGGGGGGACAAGTGGAAGCACAAGGCGACGGCAGAGGAGGAAGAGGCCGCCAATGCAGCTGTGTCACAGGCAGCACCTCAGAAGGCAGAGTTAGCATGGCCGACATGTGGAAAAGCTTTGTCACCGCGCCATAGCAACCTGCACCACCAGCTTATATAGAACGTCTTAGCAGGAGGCAGCATTTGAACAACATAGTGGAACAGTACATGTGCACATGCCTACACGTACTGACTGATGGTTCTGCCCCATTCAAGTTTTGGGTCTCCAAATTGTCCACATGACCTGAGCTTGCCCTTTATGCCTTGGAGGTGCAGGCCTGCCCTGCAGCCAGTGTATTGTCTGAACGTGTATTTAGCACGGCAGGGGGCGTCATTACAGACCATCGCAGCCACCTGTCCACAGCCAACATGGACAAGGTCTCGTTTATTAAAATGAACCAGGCATGGATCCCACAGGACTTGCCCATACCTTGTGCAGAATAGACATTTATAACCGCCTCAACCATACATTCTTGTACTCCAGTGCACTTTTTCATTGAATCCTTTTTTTTTATTTTTACCATTGTTTTTATCATCATTAGTGAACATCGCCTGTCCCATTGGTGAGTGACATTAACTTCCTTTTTCATTTTTTTTTTCTGGCTCCTCCACAACCGCACTCACAGGAGGGTGTCCCCGCCCCCAGGACAGGAAACGACGTAGAAGCAGAAGATTTAAGGGGCTTTTCCCCCTTTCCTATTCATTCGTTGTTTCCTGTCCTCTGGATTCACCTGGAAGCTGCTCCTAGAGTACTGGGAGAACTTTTCTTTACTCGCCCAGCCTTTGTTAGAGGTCCTTCCCCACGCGCTCGTGGGAGGGCTGGAGCAGGTAATGGGTCCCCGAGGGACGCATGGCCACCCGTTCCTGGGAGTAAGCCCTGCTTGCAGGCTTCCCCGGGCACGTGCGCGGTAGTTCATGCGAACCATCACGGGTTTCCAGCGTATGACGTCAGCGGGCGCGATTCTCCTTGGGCAAGAGAATCTAGTGAGTGAGCGGAGCTCCGGCGGCGCGGGATGTAAATTTTCCTGCAGAAGTTCGGCAGTGGCGTCCTCGTGCTGCGCCGATAATGTGCTGGCCCCAGGAGACATGGACACTGCCAAGAAGCCCGTGGATCCCTCTGCCTCAGCCCTGAGCCCAGTAAGCCTCCTCCCCAGAGGAGAGATTTAGTATGGCCTGCAGTATATTGTTATTTAACTGTCTGCACTGGATGCCTGCCGCTTTCCTCCACCACCATTGATGGGTCCTGGCCTCCTTTTGATATTTTTTATTTTTTATACTGGCCTTTAAATTTGATCCTGTTTGATCCTTAGGCCAGAGAGACCTCGACCCCAAAACCAACTAGTAGAGACCTGGCACGAAAGAAATGTGCCATAAGTAGAAATGTACTCTCCTCCAAATCCAAGAAGCCACTATGCCCCAAATGTACAGAGAAAATCCTTTCCTCCTCGAATCCATGAGGTCTGCAATTAAAGAGGAAGTTCATGCTGCTGTATGAATGCCACTATCCCCAAAACCATCCACCTCCCAGAGATCCCTGGCCTCTGATACTGGATTGAATTTGCATGAGGGGGAATTTGTTCTCTGGGTCTGACTCCTGTTCCTCTGACGACGGCTCGGGGAGACCGCTCTTTCTGCCTGAAGAGAAGGACGGGCTTCTGAAAGCGACTATGAACATTGGGGAAGTGAAGGAGACGCATTCTATACAAGACTAGCTGTTCCAGAGGTTAGGCGAAAGAAAAAAAAGGAGTTTTCCCATCCACAATAATATTAAGTCACTTATTGCAAGGGAATGGAAAGATCCAGAAAAAAGATCTGCTCTATCTGGCTCCTTTAAGCGCAAATACCCCTTTGCTAACTCCGACTCCGGCTTTTGGGATAAAAACCCCAAGGTGGATGCACCAGTAGCCCGAATCGCTAAAAGTACCTCCCTACCCTTTGAGGATGCTGGCCTCCTCAGGGATCCCATGGACAAAAAATGTGAAAGCTTGCTAAAGAAATCATGGGAGACTAACAGGGCCATACTACGGCCAAGTGTAGCTTCTATTTGTACGGCAAAAACGCTTTTGGTCTGGCTGGACCAACTAGAGGACCATCTGGCAGCTGGTACTCCACGAGAGGAGATCCTTGCCTCCCAGCCAACTCTCAAGAAAGCATCTAATTTTCTTGCTGATGCGTCGGCAGACTTGGTCAAGCTCTCCGCCAGGTCAGCGGCCTTGTCCAATGCCACCAGGAGAGCAGTCTGGCTCCGCACATGGTCAGGGGATGTGAGCTCGAAGAACCGCCTATGTTCCATACCGACATCTTGGACAAGGCTGCAGACAAGAAGAAAGGATCTCCCATGGAGAATCGCTATTTTCAAAATCAAAGAAAGTCCAAGGGAGACCCTAAAAAGAAGGAAGGTTCTAAAAGGTGGCAGCCCTTCAAAGGTATGGGCAGGGGATTTCTTTTTAACCCTGAGAGCTCTTTATCCAAACAATGATGCCAGATGCCAAGTGGGGGGCAGACTAAGTCACTTTGCTTCCGTTTTTTGGAAGATGTAGGAGCATCTCCTTGCGTGGTAGACACCTTAGGACAAGGCCTGAAGTTAGAATTCCTTTCAGTCCCTGCGGAACGCTTCATGATCAACAAAACACTGCCTCAAAGAGAAAAACAATCCTGCCTAGAGTCAGAAAGACGTGATCTTCCAGGTTTCGGTGGAAGAACAGGGCAGGGGCTTCTTGGCTGATTATAAACCTAAAGGGCTTAAACAAATCCATCATTTACAAACGCTTCAAGATTGAGTCAATAAAATCCACGGTCTTCCTAAAGAATCAACTCCGCCACTTTCAGTTCACATCGCTTCACAGGGTATTCTCGAAAATAATGGCGGAAGTTGTAAAGACCCTTCACCTAAGAGGCATTCAAATCATACCTTACCTCGATGACTTTCTGATAGTTGCTTCTTCAGCAGAGACCCTTCAGTCCCACCTGGTAGAGGTTCAGAGGTGCTTTACCACTCTCAAGTGGGTTATAAATTTCAAAAAATTGGACCTGATTCTGGTGCACAGGAAGATCTTCTTAGGGGTCCTGTTAGATTCCCCCCTATTAATGTCCTTTCTTCCACAGAACAAACAGATCGAGCTACTGGAAAAAGTCTCTCACTTCTGAAGTCGGAATGTCACATCAGTACGGAATGTCATGACTATTCTGGGTCTCCTAACGTCAACAATCCAGTCAGGTGGGCCCAATACCACACAAGACCTCTGCAGGCGTTCCTTCTATCCTCCTGGGGTGGCACTACCTCGGCCCTGGAGAAGTGGGTGATTATTCCAGGGTCGGTAAAGAAATCCCTTATGTGGTGGAAGATCTGGAGACATCTTCAGTCGGGGGTTTTCTGGCGACAAGGAGGTCAGATGATCATAACTACAGATGCCAGCAGAACAGGCTGGGGAGGGCACTCAGACGGAAGAGTGGTCCAAGGCACTTGGGGAACAGATTTGTTACAAGCCTCCTCCAACATAAGGAGCTCTTGGCAATATACAAAGTCATACTCTCTCTCTACACTCCTTCATCGCCAAAGAGCATAAAGGTCTTTTCGGACAACACGACTGCGGTTGCCTAAACAAACAGAGAGGAACCAGGAGTCTCTCCCTAGCGACAGTAAGTGCAAAGATCTTTTCCTGAGCAGAGAAGAACCTCGTATCTCTAACAGCCTTACATGTCAGAGGAGAAGAGAATTAATTGGCCGACGTCCTCAGTCGTCAGACCCTGAAAGAGGGGGAATGGTCTCTAAATTCTCAAATATTTCGTCAATTGTGTCTCATGTGGGGGACTCCAAAAGTGGATCTGTTTGCAACAAGAATCAACAAACAATTCTGCTCCCTCTCCCAAAGGGACCAACCACTATGGGTAGATGCCATTGCCAAGTTGTCTTCTTTACGCCTTCCCCCGTTCAGCTTGATCTCCAAGTACAGGAGGAAGGTGCCAAAGCAATCTTTATAACCCCCCACTGGCCAAGAAGGTCTTGGTTCCCCCTGCTGCTCCGTCTTTCCGCAGGGGAATTCTGGACTCTCCCATCGTCGCCGGATCTCCTTCATCAAGGACCAGTAAATCACCTAAATGTCACACAACTAAACTTGACGGCCTGGAGACTGAACGCAGCACCCTAAAGAAGAAGGGACTCCCAGATGCAGTAGATCTCACTCTCATTCTCAGTAGGAAACCCATGACATCGAGGATTTACCTGAGGACCTGGAATGCCTTTCTAAATTTCTCAGGTAATGTAGTTTCCCCAGATGTTCCTCAAATTGTACATTTTCTTCAGGCTGGGCTTGATAAAGGCCTTAGACCAGCAACTCTCAGAGTTTAGGTTTCGGCTTTAAGCGCGTTTCTGGACGTTAAATTATCAGAGTCCGCTCTAGTGAAACGCTTTCTAAAGGGTGCCATAAGGAGGGCCCCTATAGCTTGTCCTACCATTGCACCCTGGGATCTTAACTTGGTAGTTTCTGTTCTGATGTTTCCTCCATTTGAACCGATTGAAGAGATACCGCTGAGATTCCTCACTGCAATAAAGACTGCCAGAAGAGTCGGAGAGATCCAGGCTTTCTCCTGTAAGCCGCCTTATCTAGTCATCCAAGACGATGGTATAATTCTGAAACATTGCCCAGCCTTCATACCCAAGGTAGTTTCTAGGTTTCATTGCGAACAGGAAGTGTCGCTACCCTCTTTTTGCCCTTCACCAACCTCGGAAAAGGAGGATAAATTTCACAACTTAGATGTAAGAAGAAGTGTACTTTGCTACCTCAACAAAACCTCCTCCTTCAGGCATTCAGAACCAGCTGTTTCTTCAGTTTCAAGGGCCCAGCAAGGGTTATGCGGCTAGCAAACCTACTATATCTAGGTGGATAAAAAGTATGATTAGACTGGCTTAGCTGCAGAAAGACCTTCAGCCTCCTGATGGGTTGAGGGCCCATTCCACCAGAGCAGTGTCATCCTCATGGGCCGAAGCCGCATCGGTATCGTTAGATCAGATTTGTAGGGCAGCCACCTGGGCCAGCCGTATTACATTCTTCAATCACTACAGATTGGACATTCATAAAAACCAGGACTTGTTTGGTCGCAGGGTGCTTTCAGCTGCCCCTCCCTAATAATATTACTCTGGCAATCCTCCTGTAAGTGCCGTTGTGGAGGCGCCGGGAAAAGAGATAATTACTTTAATTGGGTGACATGAAGCCTGTTTTGCCGTGAATGAACCTCTCTGTCTGGGTGCCAGGGACCTACATTTCTGAATATCACCTGTTCCATTGGTGGGTGACATTTAAGCTAGTTTTGCCAGTGATAAGCCCCTGCTGTGCATTGCTGGCAGGAGACCAAATTTTGTAAAAACGTCTGTTACTGATCAAAAGATGCGTGACTACAAACACACACTGGTAGATGCGCTGCTGATGGCATTCACACCTGACGCCTCCTCAACCTCCTACTATACATCCACCTCCTCCTCCGAGTTGGCAATTAATAATGTTAAGTTTTTATTTATTTTATTTTAAGTCATTTCCCTATCCACATTTGTTTGCAGGGCACTTACCTATATTTTGCTGCCTTTTGCAGCCCTCTAGCCCTTTTCAGGGCTATTTTACCGTAATTTTAGTGCCCAAAAGTTCGGGTCCCCTATGACTTTTTTGTGAAGTTCGGCCGAACTTGTCCAACCCGAACATCCAGGTGTCCGCTCAACTCTAGTAGAGACACATTCCACAAAAGATTTGCTTGCCCGGTTGCAAAGGGGATGAGCTATGCAGACTTACCACTCCACTTTTACTAGTTAGTCACGAGGGGTTTCAGTTTTTTTTCATAGGGGTTTGATTTTGTCTGTGAGGCATCCTCTATTGACCACCAAGGCAGGTTTATCTTTCTGTATGGAAAACCCTATGGTAGGTTATGTATTTTGGCCTTTATCCTTTTTCCTCGTGTACGGAATTGCTTAATAACATTTATGTACCTATATCCTGAATGCCATTTATTTATTATTATTATTATTATGATTATTATTATTAAATTCCCGCTGGATCTCTATAATGGATAACCATGACTTATTGAGTCACGAGATTTTAGAATTCTGGGACAGGAACTACAATACAGCGAGACTACAATTAGTATGGGACACACTCAAAGCTTTTATGAGAGGAATTATGTTTAGTAACATAGTAAATCTAAAAAAGGATTATGGTAAGAAGGAAAGGGGGCTAAGGGATGCCGTAACAGTAGCTACGGAAGATTATATTCGGAATAAAACAAATGAGAATTGGGAAGATTAATGCCGATTTTTCTTGTAGAGAAGGCGCAACATATATTGTTCTTTATGGGACACAAACATTTTGCAGAAGGAGGTAGACCAGGGAAGCTACCTAGGGTGATCTCAAATCAAGAACAAAAAAAAAGAGGTAAAATTCAGACCCAAGAGAGCACAATAACAGGAAAATTAGAGGAGATAAAGGAAGCCTTTTAAAAATATTTGTTGGAATTATATAAATCGAACAACGATATATTAGACGGGGACATGGACTCATATTTGGATGCAATTATTTTCTCGGGGCTCATGGCTTCTCAGAGGGAGGCTCTTGAATTGGATCCCTCCCCTGGAAAGCTGGAGGCCACCTTGAAGGCTTGTGTGGGAAATTCCTCTCCCGGTCCAGATGGTTTCCCATATGAATTCTATCGTAAATACAGGGAGGTGATATTTCCCCGTTTATTGAAGGCTTTCCTTAGATCTATAGAGGAGGGGCAGCTCCCAGAAACAATGACAGAAGCTGTAATAACACTGATTCTGAAAAAAAGCCAAGGACCCACTAAATAAAGATGTAAAATTATTCTCAAAATTTTTAGCCACAAGGTTATCTAAGGTCATTACAATAGTGATACACCCTGACCAAAATGGTTTGTCCCAAACAAGGGCACATACCATAACCTGCACCGTCTTTTTGTTAACATTCAGTCATCAGGGGGAGTCTCCAGATCCATCCTGTCATTGGATGCTTCTAAAGCATTCGACAAGGTGGAGTGGTAGATTTCTTTGGAAAGTTCTGGGAAGGATGGGCTTCAGCCCCAAATTTATTGATATGATTAAACTTATGTATAGAACCCCTACAGCAAGACTTAATGTAAATGGTAGCTTGACGGATAGCATTCACTTAACCAGAGGTACCCATCAGGGATGTCCTTTGTGTTCATTGCTAGTTGATATTTACATAGAACCCCTCGCCGTTAAAGTTAGACAAGATCCTAGGATTAAAGGATTCGGGATACTGGGCACAGAGGACCGTGCTTCTCTCTATGCTGATGATGTCTTGTTTTTTTTATTGATCATACTGATACTACACTTCCTGAACTCATTCAGATAATTAACAGTTTTGGATCAGTGTCAGGTTTTGACATTCCCTGGTCAAAACTGTGTAATGCCGCTGGAAAAAATTGAGTATCCTATGATAGGCCCCTTGACTATGGTGAGTCGCTGACTCTTTTGAATATCTAGGTTTAATGATTTCTTCTAAAGTAGAAGAGTTTGTATATCTAAACTTGATTCCGATTAATAAATTAAGATAAATTATGGTATGGCTGTGTCTGCTGCTGTCTAGGGCTGATAGGGTATCCTTAGTGAAAATGGTGATACTACCTTAACTTCTCTACACTCTCAGAAATTTGGAGGATTAAGCGCGGGAAATTTTTTGGCAAAAAAAAAACGTTTTTTTACGTTTCACAAGTAGTGGACAATGGAGAAATAGTGTATCTACAAATAAATTGTAAATATTTGAGATTCCCAATAGTTCACTTAAGGGTGTGTCAGTGTTTCTCTGTAGTAATACTTTCTATTTTATACTAGTGGGTGCTGAACGGAGTTGTAGATGCCTATACCAAGATAAATTCAATGTGTGTTATCTTCCCCTGGTCAAAGGGAGTGGGAATGTGATTCAACTGTTCAACGATTTGACTGGGGGAACATAATGACAAATCTTCGGTTAGTATCTCATAATTTTAACCACATTATGGTTCAGTTTAATATTTTACATAGAATATATGTTACACCAGTCTAGCTTAACAGATGTGGGTTCAGAAGTAGCTCTAAGTGTCCAAGATGCAATTTGTTAGGGGCATTTATATATGTTCTGGTCCTGCACGCAACTAACAGAATATTGGGAGACAATAGCCAAACTGATTTCCTAAAAATGCAGAATAGTGATCCCATACACGCTAGAATGTTGGATTCTGGGTGACTTTTCCCAGGTTAACTGCCATAGATAAAAAATAATCTTATTGATTAAAATAGCCTTTTTGGTGAGACTCTTAATTTCACGAGTCTGCTTCTCTTCTAATACTCCTACGGTTTATGTATGGCTAAATTTGGTCAACAAAGTTAAGAGTTATGAAAAAATTCTGTATAGAGAAAGGAATTGCGAAGAGAGTTGGGGGGAGGATGGAGTCCTTAGGTTACCACTCTCTGCTCCGTTAGTGATTTGCCCCCTTCTTATAGTTGGAGGGTGTTAGGTGACCCATCACAAGGGGTTGGTGGGCGGTTGTTCGGGTATTTTTGGTGTGGGGGATTAATGGGAAAAAAAATAGAAATAATTTATTTATATAGAAAAAAAAGTGACAGATAGTACAAAGGAAACAAAAAACTGCACATAAGCTCCGTAAATGTGTGATGTGTGCTGCTAAACTGTCAGAATCTTTCTCCAAAAAGATATGTTTTAAATGCATGGACAGTATTGCTAAGGATATTGTTCCGTCTATTAAAGTAGACTTAAAGGAGATTATTAGACAGAAGATGAGAACGGCCATGTCAAAAAATGTCTGCCAGGCCCTCGTTCACTCCCCCAATTCCTAGATATAAGGAAAAAAAGGTAGAATGATCCCCGTAGTCTGGCTCTGAATCAGACTCCAGATCTATTGGACTCTACATACGATGACTCGTCTGGTTCAGATTCAGAATATAAAAAGTTATTTGTTCTCCTCTGATGATACTAAAGAACTTATAAAGGCAGTTAGATCCACTATGAATTTGTCAGACTCTAAAGTTCAAAGATCCATACACAATGAAATGTTTAGTGGACTGGAACAAAAGAAAATGTGTGTTTTTCCAGTTCTTAAAAACATACACTCTATGATTAAGAGAGCGTGGAAAACGCCAGATAGGAAACTCTTTTTACCAAGGACTATTAGGTGTAGATTCCCATTTGAGGAGGAGGACGAGGAATTCCTTGAAACTTGTCCTAAGGTGGATGTCTCATTAGCCAAGTTATCAAAGGGGGCTAATGCGCTTCCATTTAAGGATACAGGATCATTAAAAGACCCAATGAAGAAGAAAATTGATGCCTGTCTTTAAAAAAAACTTGGGATTCGGCAGTTTAAACCAAACATAGCTTCTACTTCTGTGGCTAGGTCCCTAAAAATGGTTGATACAGCTGGATTCTCTTCTAAAAGAAAATACTTCGTATGACAGACTCTTTTCTGCTTGTGTTAAAGGCTGTAAATTTTCTGTCGGATGCTACAGCTGAGTCAGGATAACAGCAAGGACTACAGGATTAACTAATACGGCCAGAAGAGTATTGTGAATAAAATCCTGGATAGCGGACACAGCCTCTAGGTTGAAACTCTGTAGTCTCCCTTTTCATGGTACCATGTTGTTTGATCAGGATCTGGAAAAGATATTGGAAAAAGCTTCTGACAGTAAGAAATAGTTTCCCCATGAGAGTAGAAAACGTAAATATCCCTTTCGTAGGTTTAAAAAAGGGTGGTTTTCAACCAAAAAAGGGGAAAAGTGGAAGTCTAATAGAGGTAGCAGATCTAGGGGATTCCTCTTTAATGCCAAAACAACTAATTCCGGTGAGCAATAACGGTGTGGTTATATATTTTTTTCACGAGGAATGGGGGAAAGTATCCACAAGTCCATGGATTCTAAGTTCAATAAAAAACGGATATTCCATTCCTTTTGTGTCTCCCCCTCACCCGTATTTCAAAATAACTCCGGTTCAGAAATCTCCATCTTCAAAAAGCATTAGAGTATGGCATTCAGGACTTGCTGTTGGGAAAGGTATTGTTGGCAGTCCCTCCAACTGTATGTGGTTGGGGATACTATTCAACGTTTTTTCTTGTGAAAAAAACCCAGAGGGAAGTTCAGATTAATAACAAATCTAAAAAAACTGAACAAATTTATAGAATACAAGAAATTCAAAATGGAAACTGTAAAATCTATGATAAATCTACTTGAGGAAGGGGACTTCATGGCTTCCCTAGATCTTCAAGATGCATATTGCCATGTTTCTATTTGCTTGAAGGATCAAAAATTCCTGAGACTAGCAGTGTACATAAAAGGGGAGCATGGCCTCTTCCATGGACCCAAAACCTTGGACCTGGGGACCAAGCTCGCATCCACAAGTGGAATGTTTACATTTAGCTGCCTGGATGCTGAAAGGTTGGAGTGATTAGCACTATGTCAACAAGCAGGAATGAGATCACATCCAAAATATATTCTAGAATTTGGAATAAATATCGCAATTGGTGTAGTAATGAGAAAATCTCATGAGATTCTTTTTCTGTTCAGGCAGTGTTAAATTTCCTACAGGTGGGGTTCTTAAAAGGGCTAAGGTCTAGTACCCTGCGGGTTCAGGTTTTGGCACTTAGCACGATATTTGACAAAAAAATTGCCTTGCATCCCTGGGTGATTAGATTCCTTAAGGTGGTGGATAGATTGAGGCCTAGATTAAAGTTCCTAGTTCCTCCTTGGGATCCTAAAATTTTCTTTCTGGCTTATCAGAGTACCTATTTGAATCATTAGAAGACATTTCTATTAATCTCCTTACTCTTAAAACTGTTTTTCTTGTGGCAATCACCTTGGCAAGAAGGGTAAGTGAGATCCAGGCCCTTAAATCTAAAGAACCATTTCTAAAAATTTGTGATGATAGGATTATTCTAAAGTTTGATCATTCTTTTTCTCCAAAAGTGGTGACGAATTTCCAGACAGGCAGAGATTGTTCTTCCTTCTCTTTGTGATAAATTCATATCTACCAAATAGAGATTTAATAGTTTGGATGTTAGACGCTCGGTGATTCAGTATCTTAACTCCACGAAGTCACGTAAAAATTAGAATTTTCTGTTTATGCAGTTTCAAGGTAACAGGAAGGACTATAGAGCCTCTAAAGCGTCCTTGAGCTGTTGAATTAAAAATCTGTAAAACTTACAAGAAATAAGGATTCCCCCATCTAAATTGAAAGCCAAATCTACCAGGGCTCTGTCTACTTCATGGGCAGAGCTGAGAGGGGCTTTTATTGATCAAATATGTAAGGCAGTGACCTGGTCTACCCCGAATACATTTATTAAGCATTAAAGAATTGATGTGCTTGGGGCCGATGAGGTATCTCTTAGTAGGAAACTGCTTCAGGCAGTAGTCCCGCCCTAAATTGATAGTTATCTGGTAGGCCTCATTGTATGTGCCGTCGTGGAGGATGAAAGGGAAAAATCTAATTACACT
The DNA here is from genome assembly GCA_033119425.1 of Bufotes viridis. Classification (NCBI taxonomy): domain Eukaryota; kingdom Metazoa; phylum Chordata; class Amphibia; order Anura; family Bufonidae; genus Bufotes; species Bufotes viridis. The sequence continues at coordinate 95,549,201 of CM065596.1, read as the reverse complement.
TACCGATGATTTCCTTTTCATAAATCCTCCACAACGGCACGGTTTAGTAACCCCCCCCCCAACAAAAAAAAAAATATATAGATGAGAAATAAAGGGATGAAAAATTACATAATTAGAAACAAGCTGTGTGTGGTGGTGCTGCTGATTCTCCTAGGCTGTCCGGTTCCAGAAAGACACTGAGGTGGAGCTGCAGGAGGATCTGATTTATTGCTTACTGTCCCTACCCAGTGGGAGGAGGGTCATCTCATTGCATGTGCCGTCGTGGAGGATTCATGAATAGGAAATTACCGGTAAGTGTAATTTAGGTTTTTTCCATACAAAAATTGACATGCTTTGTCTATTTTAAAATCCACAGGATTTTAATTGTATGTCCGCATATGTAGTGCAGAATTAATCCTGTACATTGCAAAGAGATCAGGGCAATTTTGCATCAGAATCCACAAAAGTCTGTGCTGAAATTGTGTTTCAACACCCGCTCCTGTGCAGGTAACCTGGCTCATTTTGGATGATGCACAAAAGGCATTGAAAAAAAAAACTTTTTAATGCACTTTTTTTTTTTTTTTTTTGCCATATCCAAAACACAATAACTCTGCAATGTGTGATGGCACTCTGAATGCAAGTAAATGCAGTATTTGAGTCCACTTACACAGCATTTTTCCTTGCAGATTTTAGTATGGATTCCACAACAAAATCAGTCTACCATTATTTTCAGTGATAAATCTATGGCATTACACAACATAGATTAAAAGGGACCTGTCTCCACTCTTGACATGTCTGTTTTAATAGCTACATGCATTCCCCATGTAATAACTAGGGATGAGCGAATTGACTTCTGACTAGTGTTGAGCGAACCCGAACTGTAGTTTGGGTTCGTACCGGACTTTAGGGTTTTTTGTACCCAGACCCAAACTTGAACTTTTCCGTAAAAGTTCGATTTCGGTGTTCTGCCTTTTTAATAAAGCTTGTTGAAAGGCTGCAGGGCAGCCAATCAACAAGCGTTTAAGTTGTGTGCCACGTAGCACTGCACGTCATGTCAGCTCTTACTAGTGTAGGGATAGGATGGTGCTGCTGTAAGGGAGAGCTTAGTTAAGAATCTGATATCAGAGGTTCGTGTTAAGTCTGCGATATTTTGTTTTTTTTGTGGGTGCAATGCAACATTTTGTACCCTGCCCTGAGCCCAGTGACACAGAAAAATAAGTTTTAATCTGTCAGGAGGGCTTCAGCAGCCATTTTGTGCAAGTGCAGTGCATAATTAAAACAGTATTTGTGATGGCTCACCTAAACACAGGCTATTAGAATGGGTGCCTCCAACAATATTAGACTCACCCGGTCTATAAAAGCATATAGAATGTATAAAATGTATCGTTATGTTGGGCACACCTCATCTGGCACTGCATACGATATGACAGTGCATATGTGCCAGGGACAATAATTTCATCCTGTTCTTGTAGTTCAGTGGGCGACATATACCCATTTTTTAAGTGCACCTGCACTGGATATGTGCCAGGGGAGGGGAAAATAATATAGGTAATCTGTCTAGGAGTTCAGGGAACCCAGGGGTTGACCTATTCACATTTTGTTCTGTAACGTAATCCTGTGCTGCATATGTGACAGTGTAAGCAATTCAGTAAATCCATCTGTTAGATTCTGGGGGGACAAATTCATTATTTTTTTTTTTGCTAAAAACGTTTGCGGCCTGCACTTCATTTCTGAGAGTGAAATATAATCAGTAAATCCAGCTCTTAGATCGTGGGTGGACATTTCCATGGTTATCAGGCCAGTCATTCACAAGTGGCTTGGATGGTGTGTTCCTCCTGCACTGCATACCTGATAGGGAAATATATTCTGTAACTTCAGCGGAGTTCAGATTGTTGCATGATCTGTACCCCTATTTTCTTTCAAACCCCTGCACTGCATATCTGACTGGGAAATAAATTTAGTAACTCTGTCTGTTAGATTGGTGGGTGAACGCAAAGAATGGCCCTGGTCGTGGTGCTGGTGGTGGTGGTGGAGCTCCTGATGCAGGGAGAGGACGTGGTCGATCTGTGCCAGCTATACACCCAAATGAAACACCTTCCTCAGGTGCATGTAGGCGACAGAACGTTCAGCATTATTTGGTAGGCCTGAATACCGCTCTATGAATGGTGAGGCTAGAACAAGTACAGGCGATAGTAGATTGGGTGACTGACAGTGCCTCCAGTTCCTTCACATTGTCTCCCAGCCGGTCCACTGCTGAAAACTCAGAGTTGGCACCTGTAGCCCATGGGCATCTGTCTTTCACCTCATCCCCTTGCAAATCAGCCAAGCAGTCTGAGCCCCAAGTCATGCAGCAGTCTCTTATGCTTTTTGATGACTCTGCAGGCAGGGTTTCCGTGGGCCATCCACATAGCCCTGCCCCAGAAGTGGAAGAGATTGAGTGCACCGATGCCTAGCCACCTATGTTTGAGGATGTGGAGATGGGAGGACCACCGCAGCACGTCTCTGATGATGATGAAACACAGGTGCCAACTGCTGCACCTTTCTGCAGTGTGCAGACCGACAAGGAGGGCAGGGCTGAAGAGTGGATGGAAGGTGATGTGGAGGATGATGAGGTCCTAGACCCCACATGGAATCAAGGTCATGCGAGTGACGTGTGCAGTTCGGAGGAAGAAGTTGTGGTCGCACAGAGCCACCAGCACACTCATTGTGAATTCAACTTAGAGCTGGGTTCCTAATGGTTGTATTGCTAGAATATAACGAATATCATGACTATAGCACCATATTCTCAATCTTTGTTATATTCTAGCACCAACCATTAGGAACTTAGCTCTAAGTTGAATTCGCAATGCGAACATATACTCGCATTGCGAATTCAACTTAGAGCTAGGTTCCTAATGGTTGGCTTGCTAGAATATATAGAAGATTGAGAATATAGTGCTATATTCGTGAATTTTTGATATTCGTTATCTTTGTCAATTCTAGCAATACCAACCATTAGGAACTCAGCCCTAAGTTGAATTCGCAATGCGAGTATATGTTCGCATTGCGAATTCAACTTGAGCTGAGTTCCTAATGGTTGTTGCTAGAATATAACGAAGATTGAGAATATAGTGCTATATTCGTCAATTCGTGATATTCGTTGTATTCTAGCAATGCAACCATTAGGAACCCAGCTCTAAGTTGAATTCGCAATGCGAGTAATTCAGGTTATATTAATCGCATTGCGATTACAACTTAGTCAAATTTGTGAGATCGTGATTCTCACATCCAACAGTATATTTTAGCATGGAGGTGTTCCCATGCACACAGGAAGTCAGCAGAAAGCGTCAACGGGCATTGACTGGAGCGGGAAGGGAGCCAGGAATCCTCCGGACAGGCAAGAACAGCTTTTGGGAAGTGGGGAGACAACCAGAGAGCAACAAAAATTAACAACTTAAAAAAAAAACCTAATATTCGAAATAGCGAATATATAGAGCTATATTCGCAATATTCGGGAATTAGTGAAGTGCTGATATTCGCTAAAAAAATTCGCTATTCGAATATTCGCGCTCAATACTATTCTTCAGACGATGTGCTGACGACAAGACACGAGTGGTTTGCACGCTGTGCAATCAGAGCCTGAAGCGAGGCATAAACGTGCTAAACCTGAGCACAACCTGCATGACCAGGCATCTAAATACAAAGCACGAGCTGCAGTGGAGTAAACGCCTCAAAAACCAAGAAAGATCTCAAGCTCCTCCTGCTCCATCTTCTGCTGCAGTCTCGGCCTATTCCTCCCCCTTTGGAGTGACAGTGGCACCTGCCACCCAGCAAACAGAGGATGTGTCAGCAACGCCACCATGTCCGTCATTGTCACCAAGCATCTCCACAATGTCCCATGGAAGCGTTCAGCTGTCCATCTCCCAAACACTGGAGAGAAAAAAGGAAGTACCCCCCTACCCACCCACGATCCCTGGCCCTGAATGCCAGCATTTAAAAATTCCTCTTTGAAATGCTGTCATTCCGTCTGGTGGACACGGACACTTTTAAAAACCTTATGGCGGTACCAGCCGCCACTACTTTTTCAGGCGAGCCATCCCTTCCCTGCACAACCAAATGGCGGACAAAATCAGGTGTGCACTGCGCAACGCCATCTGTGGCAAGGTCAACATAACCACCGATACATGGACCAGTAAGCATGGGCAGGGACGTTATATTTCCCTAATAACACACTGGTTAAATGCAGTGGCGGCTGGGCCTGAGGCGGATAGCAGTTTGCTGCATGTCCTTCTGCCACTGAGGATTGCAGGGCTTTTCTCTTTGCCTCCTGTTGCCTGCTCCTCCTACTCAGCTTCCTCCTCTACCGCCTTCTCATCCACTCATCGTAACACCTTCACCACCAACTTCAGCACAGCCAGGGGGAAATGACAGCAGGCTGTTTTGAAACTCATCTGTTTGTGGGAAAAATCCCGCAGCGCGCAGGAGCTGTGGACGGGCATGGAACAATAGACCGATGAGTGCTTGGTGCCACTGAGCCTCAAGCCCGGCCTGGTGGTGTGCAATAATGGGCGAAATTTCATAGCAGCTCTGGCCCTAGCCGGTTTGACACATATCCCTTGCCTGGCATATGTGTTGTATTTGGTGGTGCAGAAATTCCTGAAAAACTACCCCGATATGTCAGAGCTGCTGCAGAAAGTGCGGGCCATCCGTGTGTGCTTTTGGCGTTCTCACCCTGCTGCTGCTGTCCTGTCGGCGCTGCAGTGTAACTTCAGCCTTCCCGCTCACCACCTCATATGCGATGTACCCAAGGTGGAACTCCACCTTGCACATGCTGGAGAGACTGTGCGAGTTTCAGCTGCAGCACGCACGGGTGAGTCGCTCTGCAGAACAGCACCACTTCACCACCAATGAGTGGGCCTCCGTGCGAGACCTGTGTGCCATGTTCCGCTGTTTCGAGTACTCCACCAACATGGCCAGTGCCGATGGCGTTGTGATCAGCTTAACTATCCCACTTCTAGGTCTCCTTGAAAAAACGCTTTGAGCGATAATGGAAGAGGATGTGGCACAGAAGGAAGAGGGATCATTTCCACGGTTATCAGGCCAGTCATTGACAAGTGGCTCGAATTGTGGGTTCCTGCACCAACATAGATTAGGTACACAATTGTCCAGCCAGGGCACAGTTCTGGAGGAGGAGGAGGAACAGTGTTCACAGCAGGGTGGCACCCAAAGCAGCTCAGGGCAATCACTGTAGCATGGCTGGGGGGATACGGAGGACACAGATAATACACCTCCCACAGAGGACAGCTTGTCGTTGCCTCTGGGCAGCCTGGCACACACGAGTGACTACATGCTGCAGTGCCTGCGCAACAACCGCCGAGTTGTCCACATTCTAAACAGTGCTGATTACTGGGTGGCCACCCTGCTGGATCCCCATTACAAGGACAACATGCCGTCCTTAATTCTCTTACTGGAGCGTGATCGGAAGATGCGCGACTACAAGTGCACGCTGGTAGACGCGCTGCTGATGGCATTCCCACCTGACACCGGGGCCTCAATGGAAGCACATGGAGAAGGCAAAGGAGGAGGAAGAAGTCGCCATCCCAGCTAGGGCACCGCCAGCACCTCCAAAGGCAGGGTTAGCATGGCCGAAACGTGGAAAAGCTTTGTCAGCACGCCACATGATCCAGCACCACCAGCTTATATGGAACGTCTTAGTAGGAGGCAACATTTCAGTAAAATGGTGGAACAGTATGTGTGCACGCTCTTACATGTACGGACTAATGGGTCTGCCCCAGTTAACTTCTGGGTTTCCAAATTGGGCACATGGCCTGAGCTTGCCCTTTACGCCTTGGAGGTGCTGGCCTGCCCTGCAGCCAGTGTGTTGTCTGAATGGCAGGCAGGGGGCATTATCACAGGCAAGCGCAGCCGCCTGGCCACAGCCAATGTGGACAAGGTCATGTTCATTAAAATGAAGCAGACATGGATTCAATAGGACTTTATGGTCCTCCTTCTTCTAGTTCAAGATTATTATTTTAAATTTTTATGTATTTTATGTTATTTTAAGTCATTTCCCCTATCCACATTTGTTTGGAGGGCAATTGTCCAGCTCTTACCCCCATGTTGCTTCTTTTTGCAGCCCTCTAGCTCTTTCCATTACTTTTGAGACCCATTTTAGTGCCCCAAAGTTTGGGTCCCAATTGATTTCAACGGAGTTCGGGGTCAAGTTCGGAACTCGAACTTTGCGACGAAGTTCCAGCGAACCTGAACTTCCATGTGTTCGCTCAACTCTACTTCTGATGCTTTAGCCGAAATCGATTTGCATAAAACTTAATTTTAATACTGTACGGAACGGGTGCTCCATACAGTATTACAATGTAGATGAGCCGAAGAACTTCTCGAAGTCTCGCGAGACTTTGTGTAATAACTTTGTACATTTCTACTGTAAAGAACTTTGTATCAAACTCATCCCTAATAATAACAGTTCTGGAGCATCTACTCTTATGGTTCTATGTGATGCCATTACTTTATTAGTTCAACTAGAAGTTATGACTGAATTACTAGCGGTCTCAGTAAGAGTACCAAGGGGGGTTAACCAGTTGGGGGTTTCCCTGCACAGTCTGACAATTGCAGCACATTCATAACTTCTACTAGAAATAATGTAAGAATGGTACCACATAGAGCCTATTAGAATACATGCTCCAGAATAGGGGAATGCATATAGCAATTAATTCAGGCATTTCAGGAGTGGTGACAGGTCCTCTTTAAGAAACCTTATCACAGGCCCCTATGAAGTTAATCTGCATTTGGATCCCTGGCATACAAACTACAAATCTGTAGCAGAAATATGAGGATGAGCCCTAAATTGCTGCTGTAGATTTTGCTGCAAATACTGTACACTTTGGATTTGTTCAACATGCATGTTGCCATGTGAATATACCCTTATATTCTATGACCATACTGCTTAAATATTTAAGCAAATTCCACGAAGAGAAAAACCACCATTTAAAGGGGCAAAATCCCACGAATTCCATTGGCATATCTGTATGTTTCCGTAAAATGCATATTGAATTTATCCCTTTTGCTGCCAAGGGTGTTTGGACATTTCGCATCTCTGGTAGGCAGGATAATTTTTGCAGTTTTGACATTTACAAAAAAAAACTGAATTACAAAATAAAAAAACATCATAACACCCCCCCCCCCCACACACACACACACACTTACACCATACACCTATATTCTCTGAAAGTAGAAACCCGACACATTATCAAAATGTCACTCACCACTTTATTCACACAGACATCTTAATGTAATTTTGCATCTGTCATTTTTCATACAAGTTGGGTGAAAGTTTGACCCAAGCAGAATGTTATATAGACCACACTTCTTAAAAATCAAAATGCCACGTGCAATGTTCATATATACCACTTAGGCCTTAATTTACATACACATCTTCATAAAATCACAAGAATGGGAAAGACCAAAAATCTGTTTTTAAGCTGGAAATCTTAACGTAGCAACCTATCAAATACAGGGACTTCGCTCCTATAAAAGTAAATACACCCCCAAAACCTTTATATTTCCTGCATGCAGATGTTGAAGTTGCTTTTAATTAAAGCATTTAAGATTCACTCTGGTGCTCCAAATCAGGATATCCCAAGGGGTTAATATCCACGCATGCCAGAGACATACGATGACACAAAGGCAGGGCAAAGACAGTCTTTTTTTTTTATTACAATGTGTAAAACCGTATATACATCTTCAGGGGGGAGGGTGTCCCCCTCTGGAGCTGGTGTCCTTATTTCATTGGCTAAAAAAGAAAAGGAGATAAGGAGAAAAGGGAACACTTGGCATCTGCGCAGTGTGCACAAACTTTGGTATGTGAACTTATGTAAACATCTGTGCACCGGTGCAATATTATAATGGCGTCTTACTAACATTAATACTGCTTACGTCATATATGACACTTTAAGGAGGTGATTTTTTTATAGCCACTGAATATATGTGAATCATCTCAAGCATTCTTCTACAGCCTATACATCATTCTTCACAGGCCTCCCCCCCCCCCCCCCCCCCCCCCCCCCCGCTACTCACTGCTGATATACAGGCAGCTCGGAGCAAAGGGGGAGGGAAAGGCACTGCTTAGGTAAGGAAGAAGCAGCTTAAGGTAACTACATAAGAAAATCTATCTAGTTACATAAAAAAAATAAAAGAAAGATATTCAAACATCTCTCAGCCCCCCTTGAATCTTATTCTTTCCCTAAACCTAAACATCTGTCCCAATGGTCCGACGACTCTTCACCAGCTTCCATGACAAGCTTATTCCTAATGAATAGCCTCCCATGACACTGGATTTTAGCACAGGGAAGTCAGATGATCTTTCCCTAATTTACACTGACTGGTAGACTGGAGGTCATAAGTGCTTCTGATTTTCCTGAATTGAAGTTTTCATACTACTCTCCCATCATCATCTCTGGTACAGCCTCATCAATTGCCTTGCTGAACAATTTGTTTACTCAAGGAAAAACACAGCAAATAATTAGTACAAGCAAAATTTTAAAACAAAGATGATGATGATACCAATTTGCGACAGAATCTACTTCCAATTTTTAAACCAGCTCTCTTCCTTTTGCACAACTTTTTCACAGCCCAAAAACCTATTTTACTATCTCATTTAGAATCCATATTCTTTTGAGTCCGGATCAGCAGTCACACAAGGGGGAACAAGAAACATCATCCTATCAAGTCTTCATACTCAAAACCTTGAAATTACTCCAATTAGGTTTTCCTTTAAGCTTTATTGATGTGCTTGTGGTCAATAACTCCTGGAATGGACCATCAAACCAGGGTTTGAGGACTTTTCTAAGGTGTCTTTTCTACTTACCACCCAATCTCCAGACACAAGTGGGTGGGTTCCTGGTACTTTATCAAGATCTGGAAGTGAAGCAACTCAAGAATATATTTTAATCAAATGCTTGTGCAAACTGATCACATAATCTGTCAGACAACCATGTTGCATCTGGAGCTGCTGTGCGAAATACAATCCTGTCCTTGGGGCCTGACCTAAAGAGGACCTTATAGGGATATACAGTTGTGTTCAAAGTTATTCAACCCCCACTGAAATTAAGTGTTTTGGCCAGTTTGACATTGATTTTGATCATTGCAGTCATCTTGTTTACAATTAAATCAAAGAGGCACTTGTAAGTCAGACAAATATAACATAACATTTATAATGAAATAACCACAAATGTCTTTTCTGTGCTCACATCATTATCAGTTTTATTCAACCCCCAAGTGACATTCAATCTTAGTACTTAGTACAACTAGTGATGTCGCGAACATAAAATTTTCCGTTCGCAAGCAGCGAACGCGAACTTCCGCAAATGTTCGCGAACGGGCGAACCGCCATAGACTTCAATTGGCAGGCGAATTTTAAAACCCAAAGGGACTCTTTCTGGCCACAATAGTGATGGGAAAGTTGTTTCAAGGGGTCTAACACCTGGACTGTGGCATGCCGGAGGGGGATCTATGGCAAAACTCCCATGGAAAATTACGTAGTGGACGCAGAGTCGGGTTTTAATCCATAAAGGGCATAAATCAACTAACATTCCTAAATTGTTTGGAATAACATGCTTTAAAACATCCAGTGTGTGTATACGATCAGGTATGATGTTGAATCGATCAGGTAGTGTAAGGGTTACGCCCACTTTACAGACATTGACAGACCAAACTCCCCTTTTAATGCACCGCAAACAACCGCAAACAGTTCATTTGCACAACCGCAAACTCACCATTTGCACAAGGTTGGATACCAAGCTAGCCACGTCCCGGTGATGTCATTGAAGGTTTCTTCCTCCACCCAGCCACGTACGACACCAAGGGTCCCCAAAAGGTGAATTGAATAGATTTTTCGAACGGGGAGATGGTTAAAAAAACTCTGTCTCCCTCCCCTTTGTTTTTATCCACGGTCACTGCGTCTGCGCCGTGCAATTTACTGTCACACCCGATATGAGTAGTATTTTCTGTAGTACTATTCTCATCAGTTTAATCCCTCTAACGTCCCCAATCTGGGGGCCATTTATTGAATAGATTTTTCGAATGGGGAGATGGTTAAAAAAACGCTGGCTCCCTCCCCTTTGTTTTTATCCACGGTCACTGCGTCTGCGCCGTGCAATTTACTGTCACACCCGGTATGAGTGGTGGTGGGCACTGGCAGTGGGCACACTACAGTCTGTGGAAGTGGGCCTGACACACACTGGCAGCAGGCAAGCAAGTGAAATTAGACTAAAGTGTAAAAATTAAATGCCTTATTTATCGGCAAGCTACTGTGCCACCCGGTATGAGTGGTGGTGGGCACTGGCAGTGGGCACACTACAGTCTGTGGAAGTCGGCCTGACACACACTGGCAGCAGGCAAGCAACTGAAATTAGACTAAAGTGTAAAAATTAAATGCCTGTGCCACCCGGTATGAGTGGTGGTGGGCACTGGCAGTGGGCATTCTACAGTCAGTGGAAGTCAGCCTGACACACACTGGCAGGCGACTAACCTTAGATTAAAGGGTAAAAATTAAATGCCTTTGTTTGATGCAAAGTCCTGTGCCACATGGGATGACAGGGGTGGGCACTGGCAGTGGGCACTCTACAGTCTGTGCGCCTGCAGCTCCTCACACACAGGCAGGCCAGGCAACTGCAATATGTATATGGAGAAAAAAAAAAAAAAGCAGACTTCACTCTGTTTTAATTCACGGTGACTGCGTCTGCGCCGTGCAATTTACTGTCACACCCGATATGGAGTGGTATTTTCTGTAGTACTATTCTCATCAGTTTAATCCCTCTAACGTCCCCAATCTGGGGGCCATTTATTGAATAGATTTTTCGAACGGGGAGATGGTTAAAAAAACGCTGGCTCCCTCCTATTTGTTTTTATCCACGGTCACTGCGTCTGCGCCGTGCAATTTACTGTCACACCATATATGAGTGGTATTATCTGTAGTACTATTCTCATCAGTTTAATCCCTCTAACGTCCCCAATCTGGGGGCCATTTATTGAATAGATTTTTCGAATGGGGAGATGGTTAAAAAAACGCTGGCTCCCTCCCCTTTGTTTTTATCAACGGTCACTGCGTCTGCGCCGTGCAATTTACTGTCACACCCGGTATGAGTGGTGGTGGGCACTGGCAGTGGGCACACTACAGTCTGTGGAAGTGGGCCTGACACACACTGGCAGCAGGCAAGCAAGTGAAATTAGACTAAAGTGTAAAAATTAAATGCCTTATTTATCGGCAAGCTACTGTGCCACCCGGTATGAGTGGTGGTGGGCACTGGCAGTGGGCACACTACAGTCTGTGGAAGTCGGCCTGACACACACTGGCAGCAGGCAAGCAACTGAAATTAGACTAAAGTGTAAAAATTAAATGCCTGTGCCACCCGGTATGAGTGGTGGTGGGCACTGGCAGTGGGCATTCTACAGTCAGTGGAAGTCAGCCTGACACACACTGGCAGGCGACTAACCTTAGATTAAAGGGTAAAAATTAAATGCCTTTGTTTGATGCAAAGTCCTGTGCCACATGGGATGACAGGGGTGGGCACTGGCAGTGGGCACACTACAGTCTGTGCGCCTGCAGCTCCTCACACACAGGCAGGCCAGGCAACTGCAATATGTATATGGAGAAAAAAAAAAAAAAGCAGACTTCACTCTGTTTTAATTCACGGTGACTGCGTCTGCGCCGTGCAATTTACTGTCACACCCGATATGGAGTGGTATTTTCTGTAGTACTATTCTCATCAGTTTAATCCCTCTAACGTCCCCAATCTGGGGGCCATTTATTGAATAGATTTTTCGAACGGGGAGATGGTTAAAAAAACGCTGGCTCCCTCCTATTTGTTTTTATCCACGGTCACTGCGTCTGCGCCGTGCAATTTACTGTCACACCATATATGAGTGGTATTATCTGTAGTACTATTCTCATCAGTTTAATCCCTCTAACGTCCCCAATCTGGGGGCCATTTATTGAATTGATTTTTCGAACAGGGAGATGGTTAAAAAAACGCTGGCTCCCTCCACTCTGTTTTAATCCACGGTCACTGAGTCTGCGCCGTGCAATTTACTGTCACACCCGATATGAGTGGTATTTTCTGTAGTACTATTCTCATCAGTTTAATCCCTGTTACATCCCATATCAGGGATTGCCTTTTGTGAAAAAAAATTTAGGCCGGGTACCTTCGACTGCCTTCACAGTGACAGACCAAACTCTCATCCAAACTGAATTGATTTCAGGAACCGGGAGATGGAAAAAGTAGCTTGGTCGGTCCTCATACTCCCAAATTTGGGCACTGCGCGTGCACAGAGCAATGTGCTGTGACACCCTATATGAGTGGTGTCTTAACTAGTACTATTCCTATCAGTTTAATCCCTGTTACGTACCCTATCCGGTCGAATTGATTAACCATTGTCGAATTAGCGAACCATTACGACATCATGAAATAATTTAGTTCTGAGCTCTGTACTTGCTTTGTATTGGAATTGATGGGGAATTTTTTTAATTGTCTGCATCATTTCTAATAAATGTGGGGAGTCGCTCTGGTAGACGGCGGTGCGGGTGCAGTATAGAGGCAACAGGGAGTCCAGAAGGTGCGGAAAACAGTGTTTTATTCACACTTGTATCAAAATAACAGCAGAAAGTCAATTGGTGTTAAGTCACACACGTCAGCAAATGAAGGGGAAAACAAAATGTCCAAACACAGGTTCCATTCACCTGGCAGGTTTGATGTGCGGGTTCGCACCTGGCTGTCAGCCCAGCCGCAGGACAATCCTCCTTCAGGGTTCCAGGACGGCTGCACGCCTCCTTGCTGGGCACGTCCTTCCACCCCAGAGAGCTCCACACCACTAGCAGCAGCTTCCAAGACAATCACTCTCACAGCTGGTGGTGCTGGCTGAGTTTATAAACCCAGCCCAAAACCAGGACTGGGACGTGGGGAGCAGCCACCCACCCTACACTTTAGCTGCTCCCGGTAAGAGCCGGCCCGGATCGGCTTTGCAGCCATGCTACTTAGCAAATGTGTCAGTAGCACTACCTGCTACTGACATCAACAAACGGCTCCTACCTCACCGAGGCTATGAACCTCGGTGACACGTACCTACCATCTAGGACGGCACCCTGCACCTTACCACATACCCCCCTTTGTTCAACCCTGAGGGGGTGGACACAGGACAAACAGTGTACCCGGGAGAGCGCGTCTGCATTTTTTAATAACCGGCCCGCTCTGTGCTCCACCGTGAATTTAAAATTCTGTAGGGACAGAAACCACCTGGTGACCCGGGCATTCCTCTCTTTGGCTTGGGACATCCACTTGAGTGGGGAGTGGTCGGTCACCAGGCGAAAGCTTCTGCCCAACAGGTAATAACGGAGGGCCTCGAGTGCCCACTTGATGGCCAGGCACTCTCTCGACTATGCTGTACCTAGTCTCTGCTGGGGTGAGCTTGCGGCTGAGGAAGACAACGGGATGCTCCTCCCGTTGACTTCCTGCGACAGTACCGCACCAAGGCCAACCTCAGAGGCGTCGGTCTGGACTACGAAACCCTTCCTGAAATCGGGTGTCACCAAAACCGGGGACCCACACAGGGCCGATTTCAAGGCGGAGAAAGCCTTTTCCGCCTGCTCATTCCAGCGGACCATCCCTGTCTTACGCCCCTTTAACAACTCTGTCAATGGCGAAGCGATAGTAGCAAAGTGGGGCACAAACCTCATGTAATACCCCACAATCCCCAGGAACGACTTTACCTGCCTGGTGGTGACCGGTCGGGGCCAACTCCGTATTGCCTCTACCTTATTTACCTGAGGCTTGATGACTCCCGCCCAATGACATATCCCAGGTATTTGGTCTCTTCCAACCCAATCGCACACTTCTTTGGATTGGCGGTTAGACCAGCTTTCCTCAGGGCATCCACTACCGCCTGCACTTTGGGCAAATGGCTTTCCCAGTCGGTGCTGTGGATGATTACATCATCTAAGTAGGCCGAGGCGTACCGACGATGTGGTCGCAGCACTATGTCCATTAACCTTTGGAAGGTGGCGGGGCGCCATGCAGGCCAAAGGGTAACACCTTGTAGTGATACAGGCCCTGCGGGGTAACAAACGCGGTTTTTCCTTAGCCGACTCCGTTAAGGGTACCTGCCAGTACCCTTTAGTGAGGTCCAGCACAGAAAAATAACGGGCTTGTCCTAAATTTTCAACAAGCTCATCTACTCGGGGCATGGGATACGCGTCAAACTTGGACACTTCATTTAACTTGCGAAAGTCGTTGCAGAACCGCAACGTCCCATCCGGCTTGGGTATTAGGACTATGGGACTGGCCCACTCACTTTTCGACTCCTCAATGACATCGAGCTTCAACATTAATTGCACTTCCTCCGCGATGGCCCGCCGCCGAGCCTCGGGTACCCGGTATGGTTTTAACCGGACCTTGGCCTGAGGCTCAGTGACGATGTCATGTCGGATGAGGGACGTGCGGCCAGGGAGGTCCGAGAACACATCCGTGTTCCGACTGAGGAATTCCCTGACTTCCTGAACTTGTTTGTTAGACAGGCTGTCTGCAATTTTTACCGTGGTTACGGCTTCACAGGCCTCGAACTGTGGGGCTGGACCCTTTTCACCTAGTAGCCCTGGCCGGGGGCTGTGGTCGTCGGCCGTGTCCCTATCTTTCCACGGCTTTAGTAAATTCACGTGGTACACCTGCTCCGGCTTGCGCCGCCTGGCTGGTGTACTTTGTAATTTACTTCCCTACCTTCTCGATCACCTCATAGGGGCCCTGCCACCTAGCTAGGAATTTGCTGTCAAGGGTGGGTACCAGAACCAAAACCCGATCTCCCGGATTGAAGTCCCGTACCCGAGCCTGACGATTGTACACCCTACTCTGGGCTTGTTGCGCTGCCTCCATATGCTCCCGGACCAAGGGCAACACCCTTTCCATCCGTTCCTGCATCTGGGCGACATACTCAATGACACTTTTGTGGGGACAGGCTGCTGTTCCCATGCTTCCTTGGCGATATCCAACAGGCCCCGAGGGTGTCTGCCATAAAGCAGTTCGAAGGGCGAGAACCCAGTAGAGGCCTGGGGCACCTCTCGCACTGCGAACATGAGATAGGGCAGAAGCAGATCCCAGTCCTTCCCATCTCTAGACACCACCCTCTTTAACATATTTTTTAGAGTTTGGTTAAACCTCTCAACAAGACCGTCTGTTTGCGGATGGTAAACGGACGTCCGTAACTGCTTTATACGCAACAATTTACACAGTTCCCTCATTACTTTGGACATAAAGGGGTCCCTTGGTCTGTCAGAACCTCTTTTGGCAGGCCCACACGGGAAAACATTTCCATTAACTCCTTGGCAATGAGCTTAGCTGAGGTATGTCGCAGAGGCACCGCCTCCGGATACCGAGTGGCATAGTCGAGAACTACCAGAATGTGTTGGTGGCCCCTGGCAGACTTTGGTACAGGCCCAATTAAATCCATAGCGATTCGCTCAAGCGGTACTTCAATAATTGGCAGAGGTACCAGAGGACTACGGAAATGAGGTTGGGGGCTAGTTATCTGACAGGTTGGACAGGACTTACAATAATTTTCTACCTCCTTGAACACACTGGGCCAATAAAACCGCTGCAGTATGCGGTCCTGGGTTTTCTGCCACCCCAGGTGTCCCCCAAGAACATGTTGGTGGGCAAGCTCCATGACAAGCTTGCGATATGCTGTGGGCACCACCAACTGTTCAACAGGTTCACCTCGGATTTGGTTCACCCGATACAACATATCCTGAAGAACAATAAATCGTGGGAACATTAATTCAGCCCCTGGTTTCTGGGGTTTACCATCAATTTCCAGCACATTCTCCCAGGCCCTGGTTAGGGTTTGGTCCCGGTGTTGTGCGGTCCCAAAATTTTCCCCGGAGACATTGAGGTCTGCCAACTCAGGTCCCGGTGGCAAGTCCTCCGTGTCTCCCACCATTACACTCAGTGGGGTTGTCTCCCCTCTACCGCTGGAGCAGTGGTCACCCCTACCGCTGGCCCTTCAGACTCGGGCTCCCAGGGTTCTGGCCTTCCAGTGGTATCGGGCCACTCTACTAGGGTTACCCCTGTCTCGGGTCCCTCAGATACCTTTATTGCCGGCCACAGCGCCGGAAAACCTGGGAAGTCCCTCCCAAGTATCAGTTCGTATGGGAGTTTGGTAGTGACAGCCACCTCGTGGGTCCACTTACCAGCCGCTGTGGACAAAGTCACTAATGCAGTGGGGTAGTCTCTTAAGTCTCCGTGGATACATAGGACCCCAATTTTACGGCCGGTATACTCCGCAGGCCGTACTAGGGCAGCTCTTACCAGGGAGACTAAACTCCCGGAGTCCAGCAGGGCCACCGCCAGAGAATCTCCCACCTCTACCTGACACAGGTGGTTATTGTCCTGCACCTCACAGGTGCCAGTTGCGCACAGCTTCCGTGCATACAGGGAGTGGCGATACCCGTAGTTCACATCCATCTGCTCACCCTGATGCGGACAGTCGGCCCTGATGTGGCCTGGCTCCTGACACCTCCAGCATACCACGGGAGGCGGATCCGCAGGGGATACATTCCGTGCAGGTCTCTCTGTCGCCGGTCGTCGGAACTGGGGTGGAGGCCTCCGGGGTTTGACTGGTCCCTTCCCAGCAAAACTCCCCTGCAGGTTTCTGGTGGCCTCATAACGCTCCACCAGGTCGACCATCTCCAGGGCACTTACCGGAGACGCCTGGCCAACCCAGTGCTGGAGGGGATAAGGCAGGGCCCTCCAAAAGATGTCCGCCAAGAGTCGATCCAGCATGGCAGTGGGACTTAGTAGATCGGGCTGCAGCCACTTTTGCAGCCTGTGCAGCAGATCGTAGTACTGCGGCCTAGCGGGTTCAGTCGTTTTAAAGTCCCACTGGTGGACTCTTTGAGCGCGGACCAGCACGTTCACCCCCAGTCTGGCTAGGATCTCTCCTTTCACGGTGTCATAATCGGCCGCTTGGTCGTCCGACAAGTCGAAAAACACCTGCTGGGGTCCAGAAGCCAGGAACGGAGCGACCACCTCAGCCCACTGGTCACGGGGCAGCTTCTCCCTCACGGCCACTTTTTCGAAGACTGCCAGGTAGGTCTCAGCATCATCCTCGGGGTCATCTTGGGAATTGCTGCACGGACCGCTTTCCGGGCATCATGGGCACGGTGAGAGGCTCCAGTCGCTTGCAAAGCCATCACGTGCTGTAATAGTAGCTGGTTGGTCTCCCGCTGCTGCACATTAGCCTCTATAAGAGCTTTCACAGCCGCCTCCATGTTGCCAGCAATTCCTACTTGTAGCTTTGCTGGTTTAACATATGACATTCACTTTGGAAAACAAAACTTCGGCGTTTACGCCAGCCTCACTGCGCATGCCCGCATCCTCCACCAAATGTGGGAGTCGCTCTGGTAGACGGCGGTGCGGGTGCAGTATAGAGGCAACAGGGAGTCCAGAAGGTGCGGAAAACAGTGTTTTATTCACACTTGTATCAAAATAACAGCAGAAAGTCAATTGGTGTTAAGTCACACACGTCAGCAAATGAAGGGGAAAACAAAATGTCCAAACACAGGTTCCATTCACCTGGCAGGTTTGATGTGCGGGTTCGCACCTGGCTGTCAGCCCAGCCGCAGGACAATCCTCCTTCAGGGTTCCAGGACGGCTGCACGCCTCCTTGCTGGGCACGTCCTTCCACCCCAGAGAGCTCCACACCACTAGCAGCAGCTTCCAAGACAATCACTCTCACAGCTGGTGGTGCTGGCTGAGTTTATAAACCCAGCCCAAAACCAGGACTGGGACGTGGGGAGCAGCCACCCACCCTACACTTTAGCTGCTCCCGGTAAGAGCCGGCCCGGATCGGCTTTGCAGCCATGCTACTTAGCAAATGTGTCAGTAGCACTACCTGCTACTGACATCAACAAACGGCTCCTACCTCACCGAGGCTATGAACCTCGGTGACACGTACCTACCATCTAGGACGGCACCCTGCACCTTACCACATAAACTATTAAGAGACTTTATTATGATTTTTTATTTTATGTATTAAAAACCCATACAACATATAAAAAAAAAAGGTAAATTAATGTTTTTTCTATGAAATATTATCCAGCCGTCCGATCGCTTTTGGTCTGACCATAATGAAGCAACGGCCTTATCATCTGGGGTGTGGCAACATTGCCAACACACTCATGGAGGTGATGATTGCTTCATTGTGATACGCAAGCCCCTTCACCACAACAAGGTAACGATCACGAAGGGGAATTGACACTTGTATGTGCCTTTTTTTTTTTGTTTGTTTTTGCAGCCACAGTGCTGCACCATAGGACAGAAAAATTAGGCATGTACACATGCCTGAAAAATAATGGCATTGTTGCAGCCGCTATTGTAGCAGCGGCCGAAAAAATTCACGTTTTCCAGGCAGAAAAGTGACTAAAACATTGCAGCTTGAACCCTAGTTGGTGGCGGAGAATTCACGAAAGTCATCTGGTATGCAGACATTAAATACAGCAGCGTGGGGACCATTTTGAGGCCAAGGCATGTAATCAGGCCTTTTCTTAGTCAAACGTATCCCCCACTGTCAGTCCCTTCGGGATCCATGCCTCATTCATCTTTATGAAGGTGAGGTAATCAACACTTTTTTGACCGAGGCGACTTCTCTTGTCAGTGACAATGCCTCCTGCTGCACTGAAGGTCCTTTCTGACAGGACACTTGAAGCAGGGCGGGCCAGAAGTTCTATCGCGAACTGGGATAGCTCAGGCCACAGGTCAAGCCTGCACACCCAGTAGTGAAGGGGTTCATTGCTCCTCAGAGTGTCGATATCTGCTGTTAAGGCGAGGTAGTCTGCTACCTGTCGGTCGAGTCGTTCTCTAAGGCTGGATCCCGAAGGGCTGTGGCGATGAGTAGGACTGAAAAAGCTCCGCATGTCCTCCATCAACAACACATCTGTAAATCGTCCAGTCCTTGCCGCCGTGGTAGGAGGAGGATTACACTCATCTCTTCCCCTGTTAGATTCCCAATGTGCTGTGACATCCCCCTTATAAGCTGTGTAAAGCATATTTTTTAGTTTGGTTTTGAACTGCTGTATCCTTTCCGACTTTCGGTAATTTGGTAACATTTCTGCCATTTTCTGCTTATACCGGGGGTCTAGTAGCGTGGCCACACAGTACAGGTCGTTCTCCTTCATCCTTTTTATACGTGGGTCCCTCAACAGACATGACAGCATGAAAGACCCCATTTGAACAAGGTTGGATGCAGAGCTACTCAATCCCGTTCGTCGTCCTCACTGATGTCATTGACGGTCTGTTCTTCCCCCCCAGCCACGTACAACACCATGGGTCCCAGATAGGTGACAACAACGAGCACCCTGGGGTGCCTGCTGTGGTTGGTCTTCCTCCTCCTCAAAGCCGCCACATTCCTCCTCTGACTCCTCTTCCTCATACTCCTCTTCCAGCGTTGCCGCAGGTCCGGCAAGCGATGATGACAAGGCTGTTTCTGGTGGTGATGGTGACCACAACTCTTCCTCTTCACGCTCATCTACAGCCCGATCCAGCACTCTTCGCAGGGCACGCTCCAGGAAGAAAACAAATGGGATGAGGTCGCTGATGGTGCCTTCGGTGCGACTGACTAGGTTTGTCACCTCCTCTAAAGGACGCATGAGCCTACAGGCATTGTGCATGAGTGTCCAGTAACGTGGCAAAAAAATTCCCAGCTCCGCAGAGGCTGTCCTAGCACCCCGGTCATACAAATACTCGTTGACGGCTTTTTCTTATTGGAGCAGGCGGTCGAACATCAGGAGTGTTGAATTCTAACGTGTCAGGCTGTCGCATATCAAGCGCCTCACTGGCATGTTGTTTCGCCGCTGAATATCGGAAAAGTGCGCCATGGCAGTGTAGGAACGCCTGAAATGGCCACACACCTTCCTGGCCTGCTTGAGGACATCCTGTAAGCCTGGGTACTTAGACACAAAACATTGTACGATGAGATTCAACACATGTGCCATGCACGGCACATGTGACATCTTGCCCAAATTCAATGCCGACAACAAATTTGGTCCATTGTCACACACCACTTTGCCGATCTCCAGTTGGTGCGGGGTCAGCCACTGATCCACCTGTGCGTTCAGGGTGGATAGGAGTGCTGGTCCTGTGTGGCTCTCTGCTTTCAGGCAAGTCAACTCCAAGACAGCGTGACACTGTCGTATCCGGGATGTGGAATAACCCCTGGGGAGCTGAGGGGATTCAGTTGATGTGCAGCCAGACGCCGCAGCAGAAGAGGACTCAGCCGAGGAGGATATCGAAGAGGATGGAGTAGGGGGAAAGGAGGTGGCAGTAGGTCTGCCTGCAAGTCGTGGTGGTGTCACCAACTCCGCTGCGGAGCCACGCATTCTATGCTTGTCAGCCGTCAGCAGGTTGACCCAATGCGCAGTGTACGTGATATACCTGCCCTGACCATGCTTTGCAGACCAGGTATCAGTGGTCAGATGGACCCTTGCCCCAACACTGTATGCCAGAGATGCCATGACTTCCTTTTCAATGACATGGTAGAGGTTTGGGATTGCCTTTTTTGAAAAAAAATTTTGTCCGGGTACCTTCCACTGTGGTGTCCCAATAGCGACAAATTTTTTGAAGGCCTCAGACTCCACCAGCTGGTATGGTAAAAGCTGGCGGGCTAAGAGTTCCGTCAAGCCAGCTGTCAGTCGCCGGGCAAGGGAGTGATTCTGTGACATTGGCTTTTTACGCTCAAACATGTCCTTGACAGACACCTGACTGTGGGCAGATGAGCAGGAACTGCTGAAGGTGAGAGATGGAGTGGCGGTTGGTTGAGAGGGGGCAGGGAGGACAGCAGTGGTTGGCGTGGCTGAAGATGCTGGACCAGGAGGAGCATGGTGGCTTTGAGTTTGTGTGCTGCTTGTACTCATGTGTTGATCCCATAGGCGTTTGTGATGTGAGATCATGTGCCTTCGCAAAGCAGTTGTACCAAGGTGGGTGTTGGACTTCCCACGACTCAGTTTCTTTTGGCACAGGTTGCAAATGGCATTGCTGTTATCAGAGGCAGACACACAAAAAAAATGCCATTCTGCTGAGCTTTGCAATGACGGCATTCTGGTGGTGGCAACAGCATGCGCTGACTGGCGTGCTGTCTGGCTGACCCCAGGTGCCGATACATGCTGTCTGACTGTGCCACTAACTCCTTGCGACGACCTCCCCCTGCTTCCAACTCGTCTCCTCATTCTCTCTGTCTCCCCTTATGAACTTTCCCCCTCGTCTTCTCTTTGAGCAGGCACCCACGTGGCATCTGTGGACACATCGTCATCATCAACCGCTTCACTTGTATCTGACACCTCAGCAAAGAAAGCAGCAACGGGTACAACATCATCATCATCATCACACTGTAGGTCCATGTGTGTAATCCTGCCTGACTGAGACATATCCCTGTAATCTACATCATCTGGCAATAATGGTTGGGCATCACTAATTGCATCCAACTGATGTGTAAATAACTCCTCTGACGGATCAAGTGAAGCGGATGTGGTGGTAGTGGTGGTGGTGGCGGCGGGCGGGTGCGTGGTAACTTGAGAGCAGGTGACCGAAGCTGAGCTGGAGGAGGCTGGTGCGTCAAGGTTCTTAGCGGAAGCTGTTGAAGATTGGGTGTCCTGTCTAAGCCAGTCAACTATGTCCTCAGAATTTTTCGGGTTCAGGGTACCTGGCCTCTGAACACTGGGCATTATTCCAGGGACAGTGAAAATCACAGCACCACGACCACGACGGCCCCTGCGGGGTGGCCTGCCTCTGCCTGTCTTTTTTTATTTAGATAACTTGTACTACGTGTGCTAGGTACTGTGCCACCCGGTATCAGTGGTGGGCACTGGCAGTGGGCACACTACAGTCTGTGGAAGTGGGCCTGACACACACTGGCAGCAGGCAAGCAACTGAATTTAGACTACTGCCTAAAAATTAAATGCCTTATTTATCGGCAAGCTACTGTGCCACCCGGTATCAGTGGTTGGCACTGGCAGTGGGCACACTACAGTCTGTGGAAGTGGGCCTGACACACACTGGCAACAGGCAAGCAACTGAAATTAGACTAATGTGTAAAAATGAAATGCCTTATTTATCGACAAGCTACTGTGCCACCCGGTATCAGTGGTTGGCACTGGCAGTGGGCACACTACAGTCTGTGGAAGTGGGCCTGACACACACTGGCAGCAGGCAAGCAACTGAATTTAGACTACTGTCTTAAAATGTAATGCCTTATTTATCGGCAAGCTACTGTGCCACCCGGTATCAATGGTTGGCACTGGCAGTGGGCACACTACAGTCAGTGGACGTGGGCCTGACACACACTGGCAGCAGGCAAGCAACTGAATTTAGACTACTGTCTAAAAATTAAATGCCTTATTTATCGGCAAGCTACTGTGCCACCCGGTATCAGTGGTTGGCACTGGCAGTGGGCACACTACAGTCAGTGGAAGTCAGCCTGACACACACTGGCAGCAGGCAAGCAACTGAAATGACACTAAAGTGTAAAAATGAAATGCCTTTTTTTGAAGCAAAGTCCTGTGCCACATGGGATGACAGGGGTGGGCACTGGCAGTGGGCACACTACAGTCAGTGGAAGTCGGCCTGACACAGACTAGCAGCAGGCAAGCAACTGAAATTACACTAAAGTGTAAAAATTAAATGCCTTTTTTTGATGCAAAGTCCTGTGCCACACGGGATGACAGGGGTGGGCACTGGCAGTGGGCACACTACAGTCAGTGGAAGTCGGCCTGACACACACTAGCAGCAGGCAAGCAACTGAAATTACACTAAAGTGTAAAAATTAAATGCCTTCTTTTATGCAAAGTCCTGTGCCAGCCGGTATGAGTGGTGGGCACTGGCAGTGGGCACACTACAGTCAGTGGAAGTCAGCCTGACACACACTGGCAGACAACTAACCTTAGATTAAAGTGTAAAAATTAAATGCCTTTTTTTGATGCAAAGTCCTGTGCCAAATGGGATGACAGGGGTGGGCACTGGCAGTGGGCACACTACAGTCTGTGGGCCTGCAGCTCCTCACACACAGGCAGGCCAGGCAACTGCAATATGTATATGGAGAAAAAAAAAAGCAGACTAATGTTGCATCTGTAAAAAGGGCTTTTTGGGGTGCTTTCAGGACGCTGTCCTTACAGCAGAGATCAGATGAGTCTTTCAGGACTGGAGTGGACACTGAATTCACTAGCCTAGCTATCGATTTCCCTATTAAATCAGCAGCAACTACACTCTCCTTCCTCTCACTAAGACTGCAAATTCCGAATGAATTTAAAATGGATGCTGTTCAGGAGATGGGAGGGTATGCTGCTGATTGGCTGGAATGTGTCTGCTGACTTTGAGGTACAGGGTCAAAGTTTGCTCAATGATGATGTATAGGGGGTGGACCGAACATCGCATGTGTTCGCCCGCTGCAGCGAACGCGAACAAGCTATGTTCGCCGGGAACTGTTCGTCGGCGGATAGTTCGGGCCATGTCTAAGTACAACATCCTTTTCCAGTTATAACAGCTTTTAAACGTGAAGCATAGCTTGACACAAGTGTCATGCAGTGATCTACGGGTATCTTCGCCCATTCTTCAAAAGCCTCCAGTTCAGTCACATTCTTAGGCTTGCTCGCTGCAACTGCTTTCTTTAAGTCCCACCAGAGGTTCTCAATCGGATTTAAGTCTGGTGACTGCGATGGCCACTTCAAAATGTTCCAGCCTTTAATCTGCAACCATGCTCTAGTGGACTTGGAGGTATGCTTGGGATCATTGTCCTGTTGAAAGGTCCAACGTCTCCCAAGCCTCAGGTTTGTGACGGACTGCATCACATTTTCATCCAATATCTCCTGGTACTGAAGAGAATTCATGGTACCTTGCACACGCTGAAGCTTCCCTGTACCTGAAGAAGTAAAACAGCCCCAAAGCATGATTGACCCCCCGCCATACTTTACAGTAGGCAAGGTGTTCTTTTCTTCATAGGCCTTGTTCTTCCTCCTCCAAACATAGCGTTGATCCATGGGCCCAAACAGTTCTAATTTTGTTTCATCAGTCCACAGAACACTATCCCAAAACTTTTGTGGTTTGTCCACATGACTTTTGGCATACTGCAGTCGACTCTTCTTATTCTTTGGAGACAGCAAGGGGTGCGCCTGGGAGTTCTGGCATGGAGACCTTCATTACGCAGTGTGCGCCTTATTGTCTGAGCTGGAACTTCAGTACCCGCATCTGACAAATCTTTTTTCAGTTCCTCAGCAATCACACGGGGACTTTTCTCCACTTTGCGCTTCAGGTAGCACACAGCAGTCGAAGTCAGCATCTTCTTTCTGTCACGACCAGGTAGCGTTTCAACAGTGCCCTTTGCCTTGAATTTGCGAATGATGCTATCTATGGTGTCTCTTGGTATGTTTAACATCTTTGCAATCTTCTTATAGCCATTGCCCTTCCTGTGAAGAGAAATCACCTCTTCTCTTGTCTTCCTGGACCATTCTCTTGACTTCACCATGTTTGTAAACACACCAGTAAATGTCTAGAAGGAGCCGAGTATCACAGTCATTTTAAATCTGCCTAATTGGTGCTTATTATGCTTGAATGCTGCTCCTTGACATCTAGAGGTGTTTTCAATACATGAACGAAAACACTTGAATGAACCTCTGTTCTTAAGAGTGGTAGTCTTTAAGGGGTTGAATAATTGTGTCAATGACGAAATCACAAAAAAAAAATAATACTGTATTACAAAAACAATTGATGTCATTTTAGTTGCATTTGGTTCTTTAAAAAGTCCTTGTAAGATTTCATTTTGAACACAATTACAAATGTACACTAAATTCCCTAAAACCCTTTACAGCATTGGGGGTTGAATAATTTTGAACACAACTGTACCTTACGGAAAAGAGGGTTACCAGCAGGCACTCTGTTCATGACTTTTTTAATCTTTAACTTTAGTGTCCTGTTCAGTTCCTTTTTTCCCTACCCTACCGCAGCTTTGTGGATGGTACGAAGCATGTAAGGCCTGTTCTACATCCAAAACCTTCATCATCTCCTACTTCGCTACACCTGTGAAGTGAACACCTCTGTTACTTTTAATGTTGTCAGGTACCCCATACCTGCGTACAACTTCGGTCATAATCTTCTTTGCTTCTTTGGGAATGCTTTTGGCCATCCTGAAAACAAGTCATCACACATCAATACATACTCATATATGCCCACCTTGGGTAGTTGAGGGTAGTCTGCAAGCGTTGAAACAGATACAAAGGGCAAGATGTGTGTTTCTAGGGGTACCTTAACCACCTCGCCCACGTTGTTCTAGGCACAAATCATACATCCTTGAGTATACAGTGCCTTGCAAAAGTATTCACTCCTTGACTTTTTTGTGTTTTGGTGCCTCACAACCTGGAATTAACATGGATTGTTTGAGGATTTGCATCATTTAATTTACAGAACATGCCCACAACTTTGAGGATTTTTTTTTATTTTTATTTACTTTAATATTGTGAAGCAAACAACAAATAGGACAAAATAACAGAAAAAGTCAATGTGCATAACTATTCTCCCCTCTAAAGTCAATACTTTGTAGAGCCACCTTTTGCAGCAATCATAGCTCCAAGTCGCTCTGGATAAATCTCTATGAGCTTGTCACTGGGATTTTTGCCCATTCCTCCTTGCAAAACTGCTCCAGCTCCTTCAAGTTGGATGGTTTGTGCTTGTGAACAGCAATCTTTAAGACTGACCACAGATTTTATATTGGATTGAGATCTGGGCTTTGACTAGGCCATTCCAACACATTTACATGTTTGCCCTTAAACCACTCAAGTGTTGCTTTAGCAGTGTGTTTGGGGTCATTGTCCTGCTGGAAGGGGAACCTCCGTCCTAGCCTCAAATCACGCACAGAGTGGTACAGGTTTTGCTCAAGAATAACCCTGTATTTAGCACCATCCATCTTTCCCTCAAATCTGACCAGTTTCCTAGTCCCAGCTGTTGAAAAACATCCCCACAGCATGATGCTGCCACCATGTTTCACTGTGGGGATGGTGTTCTTTGGGTGATGTGATGTGTTGGGTTTGCGCCAGACATAGTGTTTTCTTTGATCGCTGAAAAGTTAAATTCTAGTCTCATCAGACCAGAGACTTCTTGAACGCTTCAGGTAAACCCATCGGAAATGGAGAAGCAGTGAGGTCTCTGATGGAAGCCCTTATGTGATTAACTTGAGTGGCAGTGATAACAACAAAAGGTCACTGTAAAACAGACTTAGAGGAGGCAAAGGGAAAAGCCAGGGCAGATCAGGCAGCAAAAATGGCTGCCAAATTTCAAACAGACGTGTGGTGGTGTGGACTATGCTTTTTTAGAGTGCACCACTGCACAACCTGTGTAGTACCTGCCATCCTGGCCATACCTCGATCCATCCACAAAGAGCACATGATCTTAATTACCTAATATATATATCCATTAGGCCGCGCGCTGGTGGGGGCCTCGCTCTGGGACCCTCAGGGCTGCACTGCCGATCGCCACAGGCGGCGCGGCCCTGGTTCTAATTGTAGGTGGCAGTGGTGGGGATGCAGTAGGAGATGAGCGCTTCATTGTGAAGCGTTCATCTCCATATTCTTCTGTATCGGCGTCCTCAGAACAGCGATACAGATGGCTGTGCTGCGGCGGGGCAGGAGAGGGAGAGACGTTTCCCTTCCCTGTTCTTCTGATAGGCTGCAGGCACTAGTGAAAAAGAAAGGGAATCCAGCTCACCTGCTTTGCAAATACTCAGCCGTCAGGCTCCTCCTGCGCACGGATTGTAAGGTGAGACCTTGCATGTAGCATATACCAAAAGGAAAGAAAAATCCAGCACTTTCAATGTTCTTTTCAAGCCGTAACTTCTTTATTCCGGTGGATACAAATATTACAGCTGTTCACATCACAAGCAGTAAAAACACGCAGTCTTGTGTCAGTCGACGCGTTTCAAACTTTACAGTTCTTATTCATGACTTCACAAGGGTCTCCTCAACAATGAATGGATTTATATCCCTTTGGAAAACCAACCTCCCTCCCACAGGGTGGAGAGTAAAGGCAGGTGTTGTAATTAAATAGCATTGCAAAAGGAGACACCCTTGGTTGCCTGAATAATTTCTGTTGTAATAGTCCATTATATCTTTAATCATTAAAACCAATGATAGAAAATATAAAATCAGATGCACACAAAAACTAAACGCACCACTAAACTGCCCCAACAGTGGACATATAGTCCATCAAGATAAATACCAAAACAGCGCGATTTTTAGTGCTCTAGTCACCATCCAATGCGGGTACCCTCGGGCAAGAAAGCGAGTTTTAATGGTAGAGCACTCCTTGGCATAATCCAATGGTGACCAGAGCACTAAAAATCGCAACTAATAAAAAATGAGAGGATTTGCTATTCAGAAGCAGGAGGAGCTCTTCCAATACATCTGTGCCCACTCTCATACTTTCTTATAGCAGGCAGTTTGATCAAACAAATCGTCTCACATTGCTTGCCGATTCTATATCAGGATGAGAAAACACATACCATTCTGAAACAAGGTTACAGAGTGGTTTCTAGACGCTCTCCTACTCTGGCTTCAACATTTTCACCATCTATGTTTACATCTATTGTAAAAAAAGAGAAATCACACTTGGTTACATCATAAAGGGTTTTTTCGCTGTGGTAGACATCCCTGCAAAACTTGCGGCTATGTTTCCCCAGTGAAAAAATTCAATGACTCAGAGAGTAGTATGGAATTCAACATCAATTCATATATAAATTGCAAAAGCTCCTATATGATATATGTCATTTCTTGTACACAATGCAACCTATTATATATAGGCAGCACTTCCAGAAAATTCAAACAACGGATACTGGAACACCTGAATTACATCACAAATCCCTCTTATACTAACATATCAGGGGCTGCCAGGCACTTCATAAATGAACATAACAGAAATACTATTTTTTTCAAAGCGTATGGAATAGAAAAAAATTCTCCCTCTGCCCAGAGGTGGTGATTTAAAACATAAGTTACTGCTGAGGGAGGCCTTCTGGATGTTTAAATTGAAGGTTTGAATTACAGAAAAGAAATGCTTCACTTTTACTAGTGTTTCAATGTTGCCTCTCCACTGCATCTCCTTTCTAATCAGCCCCCTAAATATGCAACTGAATGGCTCTGTTCACACCAAGGAACGGGGTAGGTTGCGGTTTCAGCTTGACCTCTGTCCTAACACAGCACTGGTTGACCACAATTCACATTGGTATATGTGAGCTAGTGCTGTTTTGGTATTTATCTGAGATTTAAGCAGCAATCTGTTTTTGCTTCTTGATGGACTATATGTCCACTGTTGGGGCAGTTTAGTGGTGCATTTAGTTTTTGTGTTTTTCTGCTTTTATATTTTTTGTCGTTCTTGTTGGTTTTAATGATTAAAGATATGATGGACTATTACAACAGAAATTATTCAGGCAAACATGGGTGTCTCCTTTTGCAATGCTATTTAATTACAACACCTGCCTTTACTCTCCACCCTGTGGGAGGGAGGTTGTTATTCCAAAGGGATATAAATCCATTAATTGTTGAGGAGACCCTTGTGAAGTCATGAATAAGAACTGTAAAGTTTGAAACGCGTCGACTGACACAAGACCGCGTGTTTTTATTGCTTGTGATGTGAACAGCTGTAATATTTGTATCCACCGGAATAAAGAAGTTACGGCTTGAAAAGAACATTGAAAGTGCTGGATTTTACTTTCCTTTTGGTATCTGCAGGCACTAGTGTCAGAGGCCGGCTCAGGCGGCACAATGACATCATTATCTTCGCGCCGCCTGAATCGGGCAGCACACAGTGCGGGACACAGGCCGGAAGAGGCCTGCATCGCATTGCTGCTAGCCTCAGATAAGTATGTGTTTTTTGTTTTTTTTTGTTTGTTTTTTAATAGATCGCACATTATAGGGGTATAGGGGGCACCTGGCATTTCTTACTGGCCCATATTGTTTTGGGGGGGCACTATGGGGGCATTTCTCACTGTCCCATTTTAGGTGTGGGGCACTAGGGGGACCTTTATTTCTAGCCAATTTTTTTTTTGGGGGGGGCACTATGGGGCTTCT
Organism: Bufotes viridis; assembly: GCA_033119425.1. Lineage (NCBI taxonomy): Eukaryota > Metazoa > Chordata > Amphibia > Anura > Bufonidae > Bufotes > Bufotes viridis. The sequence goes on along the minus strand of CM065596.1, from coordinate 95,520,091 downwards.
GGTGGCACTATAGGGGCATTATTTGGGGGCACCATGGAGGAGTTGAGCACTATGGGGGCATCTGGTTGCACTAAGAAGGAGCATTTTTTCCTGGCACATTATAGGGGGCATTATGGGAGAGAGGAGCACTATGGGGGCATCTGGTGGCACTACAGAGGCATTATTTGGGGTCACTATGGCATTTTTTTACTGGCACATTATAGGGGGCACTAAGGGGCATTTTTTTTACTGGCATATTATGGGGAAGGGGGAGGGAAGCACAATAGAGGCATGTGCTGGGGCCACTAAGGGCTCTTTCACACTTGCATTTTTGTTTTCCGGCATAGAGTTCCGTCGTCGGGGCTCTATGCCGGAAAAATCCTGATCAGTTTTATCCCCATGCATTCTGAATGGAGAGAAATACGTTCAGGATGCATCAGGATGTCTTCAGTTCAGGACCGGGACGTTTTTTGGCCTGAGAAAATACCGCAGCATGCTGCGCTTTTTGCTCCGGCCAAAAATCCTGAACACTTGCCGCAAGGCCGGATCCGGAATTAATGCCCATTGAAAGGCATTAATCCGGATCCGGCCTTAAGCTAAACGTCGTTTCGGCACATCGCTGGATCCGACGTTTTGTTTTTTCTGAATGGTTACCATGGCAGCCAGGACGCTAAAGTCCCGGCTGCCATGGTAAAGTGTAGTGGGGAACGGGGAAGCAGTATACTTACAGTCCGTGCGGCTCCCGGGGCGCTCCAGAGTGACATCAGGGCGCCCCATGCGCATGGATCACGTGATCCATGCGCACGGGGCGCTCTGACGTCATTGTGGAGCGCCCCGGGAGCCGCACGGACTGTAAGTATACTGCTCCCCCGCTCCCCACTACTACTATGGCAACCGGGACTTTAATAGCGTCCTGGCTGCCATAGTAACACTGAAAGCATTTTGAAGACTGATCAGTCTTCAAATGCTTTCAGGTCACTTGCGTTGTTACGGATCCGGCGGGCATTTCCGGCGACGGAAGTGCACGCCGGATCCTAACAACGCAAGTGTGAAAGAGGCTTTAGATGGGGTATTTTATACTGGCAAATTATTGGGGCACTATGGGTAAGGGGGAGAGGAGCACTACAGGGGCATTTACTGGGGCACTATTGGTATTTTATACTGGCATACATTATGGGGACATTAGCTCAACTGCGGGCACTAAGCAGGGGTATTTCTTGTACTGTCATATTATAAGGAGAATTATTACTACTAAGGGGCTATGGGGAACATGATTACTAGTATGGGCTCTATGGGGGCATTATTACTAAGTGTGCTCTGGCAGTGAATTACTTCTATTGGTGGAAATTTGGGGAGCACTGTTACTTTGGTGGGCACCATGGTACAGTATCAGCTTAGCACAATTTATTTTTGGGGACATTATGTTTATACTATTAGTGTCCGCGATACTATTTTTTGGATGCAGTTATTTTTTTTTTAGAGCACTGTGTGCCAATAGTTGTTGAAGGGGGCACTATCCGTGTGGTACTAATATTTTTCAGGGAACAGTATAGTATTAGAGAGCACAGCGGGCATAGTATTGGGGGTGGCAGGATGGGGTGTTCAGAAGATGTGAAGATGATGGAAAAGTGGGAAACTAATGTCTGTTTGTCCATCTCTGCAAATCATCATGGAGGTCTGGTCTGAATGGAGAAGATGAGAAAAGAGAACTTCTAGATCAAAGGTGACATCACTGGATGTAAGAGGTATGTGGTGCTGTGTAGGAGAGGAGATGCTCCGGCTCCTACCCCTGCCATTTGCAGAAGGAGGATTCAGAGCTGGGTGAGGACAGCCAAAGGGGGCAGCAGGCCATGGGCAGGTGGCGGATGGTGGGGGGAACCACAGGCTTTGATCTTTATCATCGCTTCCATATCTTGTGTTCGTGGAGGCCTCATGTTCGATTTTCGCCTAAGGCCTCACAAAGTCTCGCTGTCTCTTGTGACATCATCTGCAAACAGTCATGAGCCTCTTCCTCTGGATCTGGAAGAAAAGTTTGTGTCCTAACTCTTCCCTCCTTTCTCGTTCCAGAGGCAACAGGGTGGCTGGATTCAACGTATTACACCTTTGGACAGCAACATTCAGGCAACAAAATGGAACACTGCATTCTCAAAGAGTGGGCAACAAAAATATTTATGGGTTGTACTTTCATGAGGATAGAAGTAATATCACTGTCATGTTGTGGTTCAGGACTATCTCAGAGCTTTCATTAAGCATGGCTTGTACAACTACTACAGCTCAGCTAGCAGGATGACAGGCCGAACTGGATGGACAGATGTCTTTTTTCGGCCTTATGTACTATGTTACCTCTGGCCACAGGGTCAAGTCTGGCTGAATAATGTGCCACAGGGTGTTGTTGCTGGCCATCCAATTAGGTGAGGACATCTGGGGCATGACCAGCAACTTCTGAACAATACAATCTAAATGTAATAATCTGATAGGCCCAGTGCGGGGGAGCACAACATTGCCAGGTTTGGGCATAAAAGGCATCTACCACCTCTTCTATAAGGTGGAAGGAACTAAAGGACAAACAATCATAAAAAGGCTGCATCAAACTTGCGCATCCAAGGTCTGCAATAAGAAACAGGACCCAAAAATGTCCTCAGTGCATTGATGTTTCTGGGCAAAGGGATGTCCTCCACAGCCTTCTTACGTTCAGGGGTGAGATGTTTCCTTTCTCTCACCTTGCAGCCATGATTAGCTAAAAAAAAAGACAGGAGTGACATGGCTGAAGTATACATACTGGGTGAGTTCTAGGCCCCCTGCGTCAGCAGCACCACCGTTTTCTTTGTTTCATCATAAAACTTGCAGCACAAACAAACACAGCTTTCCTGGAAAAAGACACACCGTAACAGGCCTCTCCGTAACAGGACACTGCGACTGTTATCTAGCGCCGGTCTTCTGGCTCTGGGGGTTTATAGCCGCGGAGCCAGTTCTTTGTCATCTAATGGATTTGAGATGACGTTATTTTCCTGTGGCTAGGGTTTTCACAATATCAAAAAGTATTGCAATACTCAATACTACGCGAAAAAAAATTAAACGCCAAAAAAGCCATGTGCATTCCGCAATTCATGGAATGTCCGGCCCATAATAGAACAGTTCTGTCCTATTTTTAAAGGGAAAAGGTGACAAAAAAATGGTGAACTGTGTGATATATATACATTTTTATTTTTTTCTGTTATGACGTTCCCCGCATATGAGATATTTTTCAATACTTTAATAGCTTGTACTTTTTTGGACGTGGCGATAAGTAATATGTTGTTTTTTTATTGTTTATATATTTTATATGTAAAATTGGGAAAGGGGATGATTTAAAATTTTTATATTTAGGTGTTTTTTTACTCCCCTGGAGTAACCTAGAACACTCACAGCTAATTATATATAAAAATATTTTACTGATAACATAGAGGTGACAAAACAATAGACATTACTTGAAGATAGAGATACTACAAATACAACATATTACATATAATATACCACCACACACAGCTGCCTAATTTCCTGCATCCCTGGATGCTAAGCAAATGTGGCTAATAATGTGTATGTATATAAAATATACTGTACATATCCAGATCCCAACATATACCGTCTACTGAATCTAAACTACTAACCAACTCACGTCCAGTACCTGACCATTAGTACATGTACAGTGGGGAAAATAAGTATTTGATACACTGGCGATTTTGCAACTTTTCCCACCTACAAAGAATGGAGAGGTCTGTAATTTTTATCATAGGTACACTTCAATTGTGAGACAATCTAAAAAAAAAATAAAAAATCCAGAAATTCACATTGTTTGATAAATAATAATTTGCATTTTATTACATGAAATAAGTATTTGATCACCTACCAACCAGCAACATTTCTGGCTCTCACAGACCTGTTAGTTTTTCTTCATTACCTGTATTAATTGCACCTGTCTGAACTCAGTACCTGTATAAAAGACACCTGTCCACACAATCACACTCCAACCTCTCCATCATGGCCAAGACCAAAGAGCTGTCTAAGGACACCAGGGACAGATGTGTAGACCTGCACAAGGCTGGGATAGGCTACAGGACAATAGAAAAGCAGCTAGGTGAGAAGGCAACATTTGTTGGCGCAATTATTAGAAAATGGAAATAACACAATCTTCCTCGGTCTGGGGCTCAATGCAATATCTCACCTTGTGGGGGTAAGGATGATTCTGAGGAAGAGAGCTGGGACACAGTCTCAAAGACTACCATTAGTAACACACTACGCCATCATGGATTAAAATCCTGCAGCGCACATAAGGTCCCCCTGCTCACGCAAGCACATTTTCAGGCCCGTTTGAAGTTCTCCAATGACCATCTGGATGATCCAGAGGAGGCATGGGAGAAGGTCATGTGGTCAGATGAGACCAAATTCGATCTTTTTGATATCAACTCCGCTCTCTGTGTTTGGAGGAAGAAGGATGAGTACAACCCCAAGAACACCGTCCTAATTGTGAAGGATGGAGGTGGAAACCTCATACTTTGGGGGTGCTTTTCTGCTAAGGGGACAGGATGACTGCACCATATTGAAGGGAGGATGGGTGGAACCAGTCTCCAGACTTGAACCTAATCAAAAATTTGTGGAGGGAGCTGAAACTCAATGTAACCGAGCGACAGCCCTGAAACCTGAAAGATCTGGAGGAGATCTGTATGGAGCAGTGGGTCAAAATTGCTGCTGCAGTGTGTGCAAACTTGGTCAAGAACTACAGGAAACGTCTGACCTCTGTAATTTCAAACAAAGGTTTCTGTACCATATTAAGTTCTGTTTTTCTATTGTATCAAATACTTATTTCATGCAATAAAATGCAAATTAATTATATTAACTTTTTGGGGACCTACGATAAAAATTACAGACCTCTCTATTCTTTGTAGGTGGGAAAACTTGCAAAATTGTCAGTGTATCAAATACTTTATTTTCCCCACTGTACATAAGAGACTTGTGCATATATAATCTACTCCATAAACCCGTACAAGCAGTACAGGCTCCACAGACCCATGTGGGAATACAACTACAGACTACATTCTATATGTACACATAAAGTCCACTGGGATTATTATACTTATTAGAGAAGAGCGCATTTTTCAAAAATTTGATTCGGCCAAAAATTTCGGAAAAATTTGCTTCGATCTGAATTTATTTGCGGTGAATAGCGTTTAAAAAACGTCTATTTCCGGGCTGCAGGAAGCCTTTATAAGGGTGTAGAACACTGTGCCTTGCAGTAACACGCATAGGGAGTCTGATGTGATAGTGAAATAATACTGTGAGTCAGTATGACATGCAGATGACAGGGGTCACTCTTAGAATCACTGCATACTTCACTTATTTGGGCAGTCAAGGGGCCAAAACTGACCAAATAACTGAAGTATCAACTCAGCCTTACAGGTAGATGTTAGCATGAAGAAGAAGCGCAGTCCTTTTACCTCCTCATCAGCTGATTCCCCATAGATGTCTACAGAACCTGTTCTATTAAACGCTTATATAAGTAGAGCCCGCCCGACAGAGCGAGGCGGGTGTCGGCAGTAAGTTTGTGTTGACGTCACTGATTACAGTATACTGGAGCAGCGCTGCCCTACTGTAATTCCTTTACTTTTCCCCCTTGTCAGAGGTCAGATTACAGTACAGTATGGCAGTTCTTGACCGAGCCGCTTCACCCCTAATACCAGCTCCCGGCATTCCTCCCCGCTCTGCCTTTCACCCTTACTGTTTGGTCGTCCCTGTAAGAGTCCCCCCACTACAGATGTTGGGCTGGCAGCATGTCCATGGAACATGTGTTCTATTGTATGATGCCAGCACATAGAGTGAACCGGCGGCAGTGGGGAGCCGCACGTACTGTATCCGACTGCATCCCCCTCCTCTTATGGTACTGTATACGGTACATGTGCTGTACTGTATATAGTGTAGAAAGTGTGGGAAAAAAAAGATGAGAAAAAAATACTGTACTGTACAGTATATTCCTGTACAGTAGTTATCGCTGCTATGCAGCTTACTGTAATTACCGGCGTTTTTTTTTTAACCAGAAGCAGCAAAGAGGCGGCAATTACAGTAAACTGTGTAGCAGCAGCGATAACAATGTGAATGTACAGTACATGCTGTACTGTATGTTTATGTGGATACTATCAGCAGCCGAACACACCAGGGTCAGGGAGAGATGGAGGGTGAGCTGCGACAACTGTAGTGTACAATAATAACACTATCAAACAGTAACAACTGCTCTGCACATAGCCAAATCTGCAGAGTGAAGCGTGGAGCCCGAGAATGAGGTAGAGTACATACAGTACAGTATGTGCCGGTAAATCCGACAGTATACTGTTACTGTAGTTCTCCCCTGCATAAAGCATGTGCCCACAAATCCCACAGGGAGGGGGGTACTGTAGATCAAACAGGCAGCTTTGGCTCCCCAACAGCCCATAATTATCCTCAGCAGTCGGGGCACATGCCGACACTGCACAGGAGCCGGCCGCTATAAGAATGGCACCTGTATGTTAGCGACGTTTAAATTATTTTTTGGACAAATTAATTTGATGTACAGAACAGTATTATTAAGTACTCTACACTAAATGAATAATCCAGGAAAAAAACAATCGCTTAGCGAAAGCATACCGTACAGTATACTGTAAATCACAGACCTCTTCTATCTGTCACTTCAGCCAGTGAGCCGATAAAGCAGTAATAGAGGGAAGGCAAATCGACAGGAAGTTAGTGGGGCGTTCCTTGGGGCAATTGTATTTCATTAATATAATAGAAAAAAAAAAATTGCAGTACCCGGTATGATAATTAATAAGAACTGCCATTTTCTTTACTGTCAGATCTTTTTATAGCTGAAGAAATAGGTTTTTATTGGCTGCTGGAGCCACGTGCCCTCCTCTGGCCAATCACATTATACTGAGTTTTCTTCATTCAAAGAATATGGCATATTCATCCAATGATATGAGAGTTCCCACGGTCAGGTGAACCAATCACCGGTAAGTTCCCATGCTATTAAGGTTAATTATTTGTTTTGACGACCTGTCATAACCAATTAACCTTAATAGCGTGTGAACTTACCGGTGATTGGTTCACCCGACCGTGGAACTCTCGTATCATTGGATGAATATGCCATATTCTTTGAATGAAGAAAACTCGATAATGTGATTGGCCAGAGGAGGCACGTGGCTCCAGCAGCCAATAAAAACACATTTCTTCAGCTATAAAAAGAACTGACAGTAAAGAAAATGGCAGTTCATATTAATTATCATACAGGGGTACTGCAAAAAAAATTTTTTTTTATTATATTAATTAAATATATTTGCCCCAACGAACTCCCCACTAACCTCCTGTCGATTTGCCGCAGGGTACAACATACAGGTGCCATTCTTATAGCGGACAGCTCCTGTGCAGTGTCGGCATAAGCCCCAACTGCTGAGGATAATTATGGGCTGTTGGGGAGCCGGAGCTGCCTGTTTGGTCTACAGTACCCCCCTCCCTGTGGGATTTGTGGGCGCATGGAACATGTGTTCTACTGTATGGGCGGTGGGGAGCCGCAGGTACTGTACCCGACTGCATCCCCCTTCTCTTATGGTACTGTATACGGTACATGTGCTGTACTGTATAAAGTGTGGAAAAAGGATAGAAAAAAAGATACTGTACTGTACAGTATATTCCTGTACAGTAGTTATCGCTGCTATGCAGCTTACTGTAATTACCGGCGTTTTTTTTTTAACCAGAAGCAGCAAAGAGGCGGCAATTACAGTAAACTGTGTAGCAGCGATAACAATGTGAATATACAGTACAGTACATGCTGTACTGTATGTTTATGTGGATACTATCAGCAGCCGAACACACCAGGGTCGGGGGGAGAGGGAGGGTGAGCTGCGACAACTGTAGTGTACAGTAATAACACTATCAAACAGTAACAACTGCTCTGCACATAGCCAAATCTGCAGAGTGAAGCGTGGAGCCCGAGAATGAGGTAGAGTACATACAGTACAGTATGTGCCGGTAAATCCGACAGTATACTGTTACTGTAGTTCTCCCCTGCATAAAGCATGGGGAAAGAATGGCACCTGTATGTTAGGAGGTCATTATTCACCCGAATGCTATTTTGTTGTTATAATACAGTACGTGGACACCAAAAAGATATACAGAAAATATCTCTGGCAGCTAACAAATATCGACTGCATTCAGCAAATATCTGCTATTTTGATTTTCTTTATTTTGCTGGCTTACATCGGGAAACAGGTTGCGCTGTCATTCACAGATAACAAGCTCCCTGTAGGGGGAGGAGGAGGGGGTGCAACCCTAATCAGAGCCCCAGTAGAGTACATTTTTCAGATGTAACATTGAACATATATGTGTTTATATAAGTGACCCTAATATATAAGTGAACTAAAGTGAACCTAAGGGGAACAATCTACGGAGAGACCGGCCCCCTCTCACACAAAAGACACCCAAGTACTATAGTTAGCAGATAACCACTATACAAGATCCACGACTGCTATATATATATATATATATATATATATATATACATACAAAGATAGATATATACACTCTGAACTTCAGCCATTCCAATATTTATATGTGCACATTATACTAAGAGCACAGATTTGTCTACCACAAGAACGGCTATCTGTGAAATGATATGAATGGCCAAACTTGAGCCATTCCCACATATATATAAATATGCATATTATATATTACTTACTGTACAGAATTGTGCACTACAGAAAAGGCTACCTGCCAAATTACATGAATGGCATAATGCCGTTCCTGTAATTTCACAGATAGCCCTTCTTGTGGTGGACAGCGCACATAAAGAGCTATATACCTATTTATACCTATTTTATTACTGTTTACTACACTATAATTATTGTGATATAAATATACTATATACATTAAATATACTACACCATATTATAAATTACAGGTAGTTTGTGAAAAGAGCTTTTGTTTTCCTTCGGGTCTGAACTCTGTAGGGCTTTGTCTGCCCATCCCCCGCTATGGAAAGTAAAGCAATACACATTCTTTCCTACAGTAGCAGAACATTACACAGATGGATAATGGGGTGGGTGGGGGAGTGGTTGTTTGCAGTGATAAATGTAATTGTAAAATAATTGTAAAATAAAAAATAATAACATAGCCACCATAAGCCTGAGCGATAGGTACAGTATGCCAAAGAAAGCCAGTAATATAAAAATACACTGTCACTTTCCCGGTACTGTAGCCCTTAGACCCGGTTTTCCAGGGCAGGCGGCTGGTTCCCATAGTGTAGTCAACCAAGGTGGAGAATTCTAAGTGCAAATAGTGTACCCCGGCATCTTTGAGACTATTGTACCAAAGCACATACAAATAATCATTCACTGGAATGCTATTTTGTTGTTATACATACAGTACGTGGATGGCAAAAAGATATAAAGAAAATATCTGTGACACCTAACAAATATCTGCTGCATTCAGCAAATATTTGCTATTTTGATTTTATTTATTTTGCTGGCATACATCGGGAAACAGGTTGCGCTGTCATTCACAGATAACAAGCTCCGTGTAGGGGGAGGAGGGAGGGGGTGCATGGTAGAGGACATATGGGGGATGGGGAGCTGAAAACAATTGGCTTGTTAATACACTCATTACCAACCCAATACACCGACAGTACAACCCTTTCAGCAACAGCAGTGTACTGTATAAGTGTGCACATGTATGTGTTTGTATTAATGTGTATGTCTTATGTATATATGTGTGTACAGTATATGTGTGGATATACATATATATATATATACTGTACTGTATATACAGACACTAATAACACGTATAGTGAGTTAGACGTGTATTATACGGTACCCTCCCCCTTTTTACTTATCTATTCTGAGCTCTCATTGTGTTTAATTTACAAGTAAGTTATACCTCATAAGGGAAATGAGGTCCATAACCATTTAATTAGCTTTCCCAGCGCTTGCCTGCCAGACTTAGTCTCCGAGGCTAAAACCTTCCATGCCCATAGCGCATGTCCCCGGTCTTAGTGATTTTTTACTGCGCTTCTCTTCCACACATATCTTTACACTGAGGCTATTTCAGAATGATCTTCCTTTAAAATAGAGGAATTTACCCATATACTTCTCCATTAACCATTATTCAGTGATCCTCTACTTTCTGCACCTACTCCATTAACCAGCGATCCTCTTATTTCAACATATTATTAACTAATAATCAAATGTATTTAACAATTAATAATATATTAAAATAGCTAGATAATTGTTTAGGGTTGGTTCTATTTAAGTATACATTATTAACCACTTGAAGACCACAGGTTTATACCCCCCTAGTGACCAGGCCCTTTTTTACAAATCCGCACTACACTACTTTCACCGTCTATTGCTCGGTCATACAACTTACCACCCAAATGAATTTTACCTCCTTTTCTTCTCACTAATAGAGCTTTCATTTGGTGGTATTTCATTGTTGCTGACATTTTTACTTTTTTTGCTATTAATAAAAATTTAACAACATTTTTGCAAAAAAATGTCATTTTTCACTTTCTGTTGTAAATTTTTTTTAAAAAAACTACATTTCTATATAAATTTTTCTCTAAATGTATTGTTCTACATGTCTTTGATAAAAAAAAGTCCAATAAGTGTATATTTATTGGTTTGGGTAAAAGTTATAGCGTTTACAAACTATGGTGCAAAAAAGTGAATTTGGGCATTTTGAAGCAGCTCTGACTTTCTGAGCACCTGTCATGTTTCTTCAGGAGCTAGAATGTCAGGAAAGTATAAATACCCCCCAAATCACACCATTTTAGAAAGAAGACACCCCAAAGTATTCGCGGAGGGGCATGGTGAGTTCATGTATCATTTCATTTTTTTTCACAAGTTAGCGGAAAATGACACTTTCTGAGGAAAAAAAAAATAATAAAGTTTCCATTTCTGCTAACTTCTGGCAAAAAAAAATAAAATCTCATACGGGCTCGTTATGCCCCTCAGTGAATACCTTGGGGTGTCTACTTTCCGAAATGGGGTCATTTGTGGGGTGTGTTTACTGTTCTGGCATTTTGGGCGGGGCTAAATTGTGAGCAGCCATGTAAAAGCTAAAGGTACTCATTGGTTTTAGGGCCCCTTTGCGCACCCAGTCTGCAAAAAAGTGTCACACATGTGGTATCGCCGTACTCAGGAGAAGTAGGGCAATGTGTTTTGGGGTGTATTTTTACATATACCCATGTTGGGTGAGAGAAATATCTCTGTAAACTGACAACTTTGTATAAAAAAATTTAAAAATTGTCGTTTACAGCGATATTTCTCACACCCAGCAGGGGTATATATAAAAATACACCCCAAACACATTGCCCACACTTCTCCTGAGTACGGCGATACCACATGTGTGCCACTTTTGCAGCCTGGGTGCAAAGGACCCTAAAACCAATGAGTACCTTTAGGATTTCACAGGGCATTTTTACGCATTTGGATTCCAGACTTCTTCTCACGCTTTAGGGGCCCCTAAAATGCCAGGACAGTATAAATACCCCACATGTGACCCCATTTTAGAAAGAAGACACCCCAAGGTAATCTGTGAGGGGTATGGTGAGTTCATGTAAAATTTTATTTTTTGTCACAAGTTAGTGGAATATGAGACTTTGTAAAAAACTAAATAAAAAAATATATATATCTCAATTTCTGCTTACTTGTGCCAAAAAAAAAAAATTCTGTGAACTCGCCATGCCCCTCACGGAATACCTTGGGGTGTCTTCTTTCCAAAATGGGGTCACATTTGGGGTATTTATACTCACCTGGCATTTTAGGGAACCTAAAGCGTGAGAATCCAAATGCGTAAAAATGCCCTGTGAAATCCTAAAGGTACTCATTGGTTTTAGGGCCCCTTTGCGCATCTTGGCTGCAAAAAAGTGTCACTCATGTGGTATCGCCGTACTCAGGAGAAGTAGGGCAACGTGTTTTGGGGTGTATTTTTACATATACCCATACTGTGTGTGAGAAATATCGCTGTAAACGACAACTTTTTAAATTTTTTTATACAAAGTTGTCAGTTTACAGAGATATTTCTCTCTAACTATGGGTATATGTAAAAATACACCCCAAACACATTGCCCTACTTCTCCTGAGTACGGCAACTACATGAGTGACACTTTGCAGCCAAGATGCCAAAGGGCCCAAATCCATGAGTACCTTTTAGGAGGGCATTTTTACGCATTTTTCTTCTCATGCTTTAGGGCCCCTAAAATGCCAGGGCAGTATAAATACCCCACATGTGACCCCATTTTGGAAAGAAGACACCCCAAGGTATTCCATGAGGGGCATGGCGAGTTCATAGAAAAAAAATTTTTGGGCACAAGTTAGTGTAAATTGATTTTTTATTGTTTTTTCTCACAAAGTCTCCCTTTCCGCTAACTTTTGACAAAAAGTTTAATTTTTCAAGGACTCACTATGCCCCTCAGCGAATACCTTGGGGTGTCTTCTTTCCAAAATAGGGTCACATGTGGGGTATTTATACTGCCCTGGCATTTTAGGGGCCCTAAAGCGTGAGAAGAAAAATGCGTAAAAATGCCCTCCTAAAAGTTACTCATTGGAATTTGGGCCCCTTTGCGCATCTTGGCTGCAAAAAAGTGTCACACATGTGGCATCGCCGTACTCAGGAGAAGTAGGGCGATGTGTTTTGGGGTGTATTTTTACATATACCCATGTTGGGTGAGAGAAATATCTCTGTAAATTGCCAACTTTGAATAAAAAAATTTAAAAAGTTGTCATTTACAGAGATATTTCTCACACGCAGCATGGGTATATATAAAAATACACCCCAAAACACATTGCCCTACTTCTCCTGAGTACGGCGATACCACATGTGTGACACTTTTTTGCAGCCAAGATGCGCAAAGGGGCCCTAAAACCAATGAGTACCTTCAGGATTTCACAGGGCATTTTTACGTATTTGGATTCTCACGCTTTAGGACCCCTAAAATGCCAGGGCAGTATAAATACCCCACTTGTGACCCCATTTTGGAAAGAAGACACCCCAAGGTATTCCGTGAGGGGCATGGCGAGTTCACATAAAAAAAAAAATTTTGACACAAGTTAGCGGAAATTGATATATAGTTAAGGCTGTTTGCTCAGCCTGTATTTGTGGGAGGGGCCTGGGATATATATTTCCTCTCCCCCCTGCTCCTTTCCAGCACGCTCCGTCAAGCTGCACGCCCTAGGTGTCTGACGCTCCGCCAAGCTACACGCCCTAGGTCTCTGACGCTCTGCCAAGCTGCACTGCGCATGTACGGATCCATCACCGTTTGGTGCTCGGAGGCCAGTGTCAACCCCAGCATCACGGTTCTCATCAGCTGGGACATCCAGACTTAATCCAACGGGTACGCAGGGCCACGTCACTACTCCACCCAGGTGCTCATCCACTCACGTCCTGGGCCGCCGGGGCGACGCAAGTCCTCGCGGCGTCCGAGTTAGGTCTTGGGTCCCCCGGTCCCGCCCAGGTTCTTCTGTGTCTCCTGGATCGCCCAGGTTCTTCTGTGTCTCCTGGATCGCCCAGGTTCTTCTGTGTCTCCTGGATCGCCCAGGTTCTTCTGTGTCTCCTGGATCGCCCAGGCTCTCTCGGTCTCCTGGATCGCCCAGGGTTTTCTGTGTCTCCTGGATCGCCCAGGTTCTTGTGTCTCCTGGATCACTTAGGGTTCCTGCATCGCTCGGGGTTCTCTGTGTCTCCTGGATCGCCCAGGTTCTCTGTGTCTCCTGGATCGCCCAGGTTTCTTGCTATCTCCTCGAGTGCCCGGGTTCCGCGAACTGGTTCGCCCGGGGCGCGTTCATGGATTCCCCAAGCTCCTCGGGGCTTCCGGGACCCGCCGGGCGCGGTCCTGGTAGGACCGGCGCGGTGCCTCGGCGCTACTTTCAGGTCCCCCGAGTCTGGGCAGGTCTGTCCATCAGTTCACTCCCGGTCACCTCCAGCCGAGGGCCCGGTCACCGGGCGGGGTCCCAGACTGGCCACGTCCGGGCTCGGGTGGCCCTTCACTTCGGCTCAGTTCTCGCTTGCCTCCTCGCTCCACGGCTTCTTTACATTCCAACCTTCACCGTCCATGTGTCGCTACTGGCGTCCGCGGCTTACCTTGTTCCTCCTACTCTCCAACCCAGGGTCGGCCTGTCGCGAATACAGAGGGTCCATCTTTAGGTAAGTGCTTCTCTTTCAGCTTAGCCACAGCTTCCATCGCGCAGAGTGCGAGTGTCAGGTGTTTCTTTCCTAGCTGCGGCTTACGTCTCCACGTTTCGCGGACCGGACCGCCGTCCAGGAGCTCAGGTGAGATAGGTTAGGTCAGCCTTCAGGATTACCATTAGGGTTTGTGATTGTCAGCATACCTCTCCCCTCTTTCCAGGGATAAGATGTCTCAGGCTTCAGGAATGGACGACAATCTTTCTCTTCCCGGATCATCAGTCTCGGGACGCACCAGCAGCAATTCCCTCAGGAACTGGACTGTAGCTAGACTGATAGCGGAATTAAATCGCAGGGGAATCCGCCATTCCGCCTCCGCTCGCAAAGCAGAGCTATACCGCTTGCTTATGTCCTCTCTCAGTCCTCCTGGGGTGCAGCGCACCGCGGCTTCACCCGAGCAGCCAAATTCGGCGTCGATCCAACAGGCGCTAGCACAGATTCAGTCATCCATCGGTGACCTAGCCAACTCAATGGCCGACGTCCAAGCCAGAGTCACAGTACTAGAAGGCAGGTCCGCTCCACCTCCCTCCCCTCCAGTGACCACTCCATCTCCTCCTCCAACCCCGGAAGGGACAGGTAGGCCAGTCACCACCCGCGCAGGTCGCCCCAGCCCACTTCGTCCCGGATCACATCAAAAAGACATCCTGGCAGGGAAAGACATAAACTTAGCCTCCATCCTGATCGCCTCTCAGGACATATCCGAAAACCGGATCTTCAGCTGCGGGGAGGTCTCGGTCGTGCTGAAGGCCAAGGATGCCCGACTGAACCGGAAATTGTCAATCTCCGAGTTCGTCCTGGCCTTCAGCTTGTTCCGGGACATCGTCTGTTCAGCACAGCCAACTAGAAGGGTAGAACTAGACACCTACCTGTACAGGATCGCGGATCTCAGTCATAAATATGGCGGTTCCGCCTTTATGACTACCATCGGTCCTTCTCCGCCAAAGCAGCCGCGGCGTTAGCTCAGTTTCAGCACGTCACAAATTGGGGGAACTCGACATGGAGTTGTTCTGTCGCCATTTTGCCGGCCTCAGGGCACCTGCATGTTCCACGTGCCAGTCAGTTCTCCACACCTCAGAGTGGTGTCCTAGTCTGGCCCTCCCCTCCCAGCCAGGTCCAGTTCCCAGCACTTCAGGAGCTCCCAAGGGTTCAGCCACCACAGACAAGCTCGGCAGACCCATAACCTACCTAGGCACCAGCCAGATCTGCAATAATTTCAATGCCGGTGGATGTGCCTTCAATGCCTGCAGGGCGTTGCATATTTGTTCTACTTGCTTCAGGGCTCACCACGCTCGTCCTGCCCCAGGAAGGGAAAAAGTTCCTGACTGACCGACATCAACGTCGACTTGTTGCAGGTTCTGCTGACCGACCACCCCGATCAAGTTTTCGTGGCCTTCCTACTGGCCGGCCTCAAGGAAGGGTTCCACACAGGTCTGGTAGCGCTGCCACAGGGCTCTTGGGAAGGTCCCAACCTGCTGTCAGCCGTCGGCGATCCTGCAGCAGTAGGCGTCCTGATCCAGGCAGAGCTGGACAAGGGTTTTGTCATTGGTCCGTTCCTCCAATCCCCGTTTCAGCCTTATAGGGTCAATCCAATCGGTCTCGTGTCAAAGCAGTTGTCAAATAAAAACGCCTCATCTATGACCTCTCTGCTCCTCACTTGTCGCGGTACCCAGCCTAAACTCACTCATATCGTCCGAGGAGTATTCCATGAAATACTCCTCGGTTGATCAGACCATACAGCTCATCCTACAATCAGGAGTAGGGTCCTGGCTCGCGAAAGTCGACATCGCGGACGCATTCAAACTCCTGCCGGTGCACCCGAGCCTATGGCGGTTCTACGGCATCAGGTGGTCGGGCAAAGTCTACTTCGCCAACAGATTAACTTTTGGCTCCAAGAGCAGCCCATGGTTGTTCAACCAGCTCGCCGAGGCCCTCCATTGGATTCTCGTGCACCACTGCGGGCTCTCCATGGTAATACACTACCTGGACGACTTCTTACTCATTGAGCGTCCTTCGCAGGCCCCCTCAATTCCTGCCCCTCTCCTAAAAATATTTTCTCACCTCCAAGTCCCGGTGGCCGGTTCCAAGACGGAAGGGCCTGCCACCAAGGTCAACTTCTTGGGCATTTCATTAGACACCGAGAAGATGGAAGCAAGCCTTCCTCCTGAAAAAATACAAAAAATCCGCTTAGCCGTCAAAAAGGCAGCCTCCAACCATTCCCTCTCCAGAACAGAACTCCAGTCCCTACTAGGATTACTGAACCATGCCACCAGGATAATGCCCCAAGGCCGTTCCTTCCTCGCCTAGCTCCTACAACTCCTTCCCTCTGCCCCGGAGCAGGACTCTGTAGTCCACCTGGACAGTCACGCCATGGCCGACCTAGCCATGTGGGATGTCTTCTTAGACTCTTGGAACGGTCACTCCTTATTCGTCCCCCGTTGGGACTCTGCTTCCCCGATGATCTACTCGGACGCGGCTGGTTCATCAGGGTTTGCCGCCATTTTCAAGTCCCATTGGCTGGCTGCCAGGTGGCCTTCGGTATTCTCCACAGGCGAAGCAGCCCTCCGATCTTCCCCACTACTGGAACTGTATCCCATCGTGGCTGCAGCTTTAGTCTGGGGCCAGGATTGGGCAAACTCATCAGTCCTGTTCATCACCGACAATCATTCCCTGGTAGACATAATCAACAGCGGCAGAGCCAGATCACCCAAGATCATGGCTCTCTTGCGCAGGCTGGTCTGGTTATCCTTGTCCTTTAACTTCCACATTCACTGCTTACACATCCCGGGAATCCAATACAGCTGCGGATGCCCTCTCTCGATTCAATTTTCCGGTTTTCTTCCAGGAAATGCCCGAGGCGGATCAGTCAGGGGCTCAGGTGCCCCCGTTCAGCCAGTTCACCCTGGACTAACCTCTCTGGTGGCACAAGCCAGAGTCCTGGCAGGGAGGCACTATCCCAGAACACAGCTAGGAACTACCGAGCAGGCATCAGAACCTTCGACGAGTTCAAGAGAAGGTATCCCCAGGGACAGCTGGACGAGATCTCATACATCCTGGCTTTCATCGCCTTCTGCCACACAAATTTGGGTTTATCCTTCAGTTCCATCAAACTCTACCTAGCCGGGATACAACATCACCGCATGTTGGCCAATCCAAAACAGGATTCAATATTTTCCAATCAGGCAGTCAGGGCCACGTTAAGGGGCCTGCAGAAGGTGAGGTCCAGACCCCGGGTGCAGAGGCAACCCGTGACCGGGGACTTGTTCAGGGCATTGTCAGATGCACTAGATAGTAGCCCCTTTGGCCCCTTCCACAGTGTAGTGCTAAAATCGGCGATGTACCTTGGATTCTACGGCTTCCTCAGGCCAGGAGAATTCCTGGTGAGTGCCGGCCAGAAACGCTTTCCACAAAAGCAGCACCTGGTCTGGCACGACGGCCATTTCACCTTGCTGCTGCCCATCACAAAAACCAGTCAGATAGGTCCTCCCACGCCAGTAAAATTTTATCCTTCTGGTAATCGATGGTGTCCGGTCTCAATGCTAAACCTGCTACGACTTCCCTGCACAACGATTCGCCAGATAGTCCTCTGCTCCCTTTCAACAACAAACCATTAACCACGGCCATATTCATGACACACATCCGCTCCCTGTTGCAAGGGTTAGGGCAGGATCCAAAGTCATTCTCTGGCCATTCATTTCGCATAGGAGCAGCCTCGGCCGCCTCCCAACATCAGGTCCCGGCACACGTAATCCGCTCCATGGGGCGATGGCGGTCTTCTTGCTTTTCTAGGTACATACCGAATCCTCATGCCGAAATTTCACGAGCTTTTCTTTCTTTAGCTTTGTAGTAATAAATATTGTGCAACCTACATTCGGTCTCTTTGCCCCTTTTTCTGGCGTCACCCGACCGTGGCTACCGGCACACCTCAGCCAACAGTTAGTGGGGACTTCCACCATTCATCTCTAGGGCTAGCCCTGACCATAAATAGTTAAGGCTGTTTGCTCAGCCTGTATTTGTGGGAGGGGCCTGGGATATATATTTCCTCTCCCCCCTGCTCCTTTCCAGCACGCTCCGTCAAGCTGCTCCCACCCACCCACACCCCTTCTCTTTGCCTTCAACCAAGGGGACGCCCCCTTTTTCTGGCGTCACCCTGACCGTGGCTACCGGCACACCTCAGCCAACAGTTAGTGGGGACTTCCACCATTCATCTCTAGGGCTAGCCCTGACCATAAATATATATATATTTTTTTACAAAGTCTCATATTCCACTAACTTGTGACAAAAAATAAAATTTTACATGAACTCGCTATACCCCTCACGGAATACCTTGGGGTGTCTTCTTTCTAAAATGGGGTCACATGTGGGGTATTTATACTGCCCTGGCATTTTAGGGGTCTCCGCAATCATTACACGTATGGCCAGCATTAGGAGTTTCTGCGATTCTCCTTATATTGAGCATACGGGTAATGAGATTTTTTTTTTTCCGTTCAGCCGCTGCACTGAAAAAAAAAAAAAAAATGAACGGCACAGATTTCTTCATTCGCATCGATCAATGTGGATGAAAAAATCTCTGCCAAAATCAGTGACTGCGGTGCGGTGGGCGCTAACTACCTAACAAGTAGCTAACTAACTGGTGGTGATAACGGGACCCTTATGCCCCATTCACACGTCCGAAATTCTGTTTGCGGAACGGAATTGCGGACCCATTCATTTCTATGGGGACAGACTTTGTCCCGCTCGGATCCGGAATTACGGATCCGCGCTTCCGGGTCTGCACTTCCGTTCCGCAAAAATATAGAACATGTCCTATTCTTGTCCGCACTGCGGACAAGAAAAAGCATTTTCTATATAGTTCTGTGCGGATCTGCAAATGCGGAAAGCGCATTGCCGGTGTCCGTATTTTTGCGGATCCGCAGATCCATGGATCCGCAGATCCATGGATCTGCAAAACACATACTGGACGTCTGAATGAGCCTGTAGGGGGTGATTAGTGACAGGGGGTGACAGGGGGTGATCAGGGGGATGACATGGGTGATCAGGGGTTAATCAGTGATGGGGGTGGGGGTGTGTGTAGTGATTGGTGCACTTTTCCTATAGCTTTCTCTGGTGGTCCCAAACAAAGGGACCACCAGACGAGCAGATAGCAGGCATATCAGACGCTGTTTAAAAACAGCGCCTGATATGCGATTTAAATGCGTTTTTTTCCGCATCTACAGCCTGCCAGCGCATGATCAGCGCTGGCAGGCTGTAGTTTCAGTTGTCCCGGCTCCGATCACATGAACGCGCGCACACATGTGAAATCTCAGGTCTCACGAGATGACGCCGATAGGCGTGACTGAGACCTGAGAGAGCCGCCGCGCTGACGACCATCGGCGTTAGCGTGGCGGCAAGAGGTTAAAAAATATACATTGATAAACAAGATAAAAAAAATTGGAATGGACATTATGAAAATATTACCAAAAATAAATATGATTATAATACAAAATAGTAAATGTACAATATAAAAATGGAAAATCAAAAATGACTAGCCTTGATAGGATGAGTTTATGAGCTACATTTAATGATCATGTTCTGATAAATAAATAATAAAACTAATTATAGGAACAATCATGATTAGAATAAAGAATACACAACTATGATTATAAAATAGAAAAAGTATGATAAAGGAAAAATAATACCTGCTATAACCCCTAATAATAAAAAAAACTGTCAGATATAGTTGAATCCTAGTAAAAAGTGTAATTTTTTGAATCATAGGGATGCAATTCATATAGATTAATTATAGTGTAGTAAGCAGTGATACAATAGGTATAAATAGGTATATACAGTATCTCTTTATGTGCGCTGTCCACCACAAGAAGGGCTATCTGTGAAATTACAGGAATGGCATTATGCCATTCATGTAATTTGGCAGGTAGCCTTTTCTGTAGTGGACAATTCTGTACAGTAAGTAATATATAATATGCATATTTATATATATGTGGGAATGGCTCAAGTTTGGCCATTCATATCATTTCACAGATGGCCGTTCTTGTGGTAGACAAATCTGTGCTCTTAGTATAATGTGCACATATAAATATTGGAATGGCTGAAGTTCAGAGTGTATATATCTATCTTTGTATATATATATATATATATATATATATATATATTGTGGTAAGGTGCAAGGTGTCATATGCGATGGCAGGTACGTGTCACCGAGGTTGCTGGCCTCGGTGAGGTGAGAGCCGGGTTTTTGTCTGCAGCAGCTAGTGCTGTTTGACTTTGTTAAATAGCATGGCTGCAAAGCCAATCCGGGCCGGCTCTTACTGGGAGCAGCTAAAGAGTAGGGTGGGTGGCTGCTCCCCACGGTCCAGTCCGAGTTTTGGGCTGGGTATAAAACACAGCCATCAGCTGTGTCTGGGTGTGATTATCCTGGAGCTGCTAACAGGGCTGAGGAGTTCTCTGTCCTGGAGGAAAGAGCTCAGCAAGGAGGTGTTGTGTTCCTGGCTACCTGAAGCTGGATTCTCCTGCGGCTGGGCCGACAGCGTGGTGCGAACCTGCACTTACACCTCCCAGGTGACTGAACCTGTGTTGGCCTGTTTTTGTTTGGCCACATTATTTCCGTTGTGTGTGAACTGTCACCAAGAGACTGTTTTTCGTTTATGGTGTGCAAGTGTGAATAAAACACTGTTTGTTGCACAATCTGGACTCCTTGTTTTGCCTCTAAACTGCACCCGCACCGCTGTCTACCAGAGCGACTCCCCACAATATATATATATATATATATATATATAGCAGTCGTGGATCTTGTATAGTGGTTATCTGCTAACTATAGTACTTGGGTGTCTTTTGTGTGAGAGGGGGCCGGTCTCTCCGTAGATTGTTCCCCTTAGGTTCACTTTAGTTCACTTATATATTAGGGTCACTTATATAAACACATATATGTTCAATGTTACATCTGAAAAATGTACTCTACTGGGGCTCTGATTAGGGTTGCACCCCCTCCTCCTCCCCCTACAGGGAGCTTGTTATCTGTGAATGACAGCGCAACCTGTTTCCCGATGTAAGCCAGCAAAATAAAGAAAATCAAAATAGCAGATATTTGCTGAATGCAGTCGATATTTGTTAGCTGCCAGAGATATTTTCTGTATATCTTTTGGTGTCCACGTACTGTATTATAACAACAAAATAGCATTCGGGTGAATAATGACCTCCTAACATACAGGTGCCATTCTTTCCCCATGCTTTATGCAGGGAGAACTACAGTAACAGTATACTGTCGGATTTACCGGCACATACTGTACTGTATGTACTCTACCTCATTCTCGGGTTCCACGCTTCACTCTGCAGATTTGGCTATGTGCAGAGCAGTTGTTACTGTTTGATAGTGTTATTATTGTACACTACAGTTGTCGCAGCTCACCCTCCCTCTCCCCCCGACCCTGGTGTGTTCGGCTGCTGATAGTATCCACATAAACATACAGTACAGCATGTACTGTACTGTATATTCACATTGTTATCGCTGCTACACAGTTTACTGTAATTGCCGCCTCTTGCTGCTTCTGGTTAAAAAACGCCGGTAATTACAGTAAGCTGCATAGCAGCGATAACTACTGTACAGGAATATACTGTACAGTACAGTATCTTTTTTCTATCCTTTTTCCACACTTTCTACACTGTATACAGTACAGCACATGTACCATATACAGTACCATAAGAGAAGGGGGATGCAGTCGGGTACAGTACCTGCGGCTCCCCACCGCCCATACAGTAGAACACATGTTCCATGCGCCCACAAATCCCACAGAGAGGGGGTACTGTAGACCAAACAGGCAGCTCCGGCTCCCCAACAGCCCATAATTATCCTCAGCAGTTGGGGCACATGCCGACACTGCACAGGAGCTGTCCGCTATAAGAATGGCACCTGTATGTTGTAGCTCTAGAGTAATCGACAGGAGGTTAGTGGGAGTCTGCTGGAGCAAATATATTTAATTAATATAGATTTGCAGTACTTCTGTATGATAACTAATATGAACTGCCATTTTTTACTGTCAGTTCTTTTTATAGCTGAAGAAATGTGTTTATTGGCTGCTGGAGCACGTGCCTCTTCTGGCCAATCACATAATGCAAGTTTCTTCATTCAGAATATGGCATACTCATCCAATGATACGAGTTCCCACGGTCGGTGAACAATCACGGTAAGCTCACACGCTATTAAGGTTAATTGGTTACGACAGGTCGCCAAAACAAATAATTAACCTTAATAGCGTGGGAACTTACCAGTGATTGGTTCACCTGACCGTGGGAACTCTCATATCATTGGATGAATATGCCATATTCTTTGAATGAAGAAAACTCAGATAATGTGATTGGCCAGAGGAGGGCACGTGGCTCCAGCAGCCAATAAAAACCTATTTCTTCAGCTATAAAAAGATCTGACAGTAAAGAAAATGGCAGTTCTTATTAATTATCATACCGGGGTACTGCAATTTTTTTTTTTTTCTATGATATTAATGAAATACAATTCCCCCAAGGAACGCCCCACTAACCTCCTGTCGATTTGCCTTCCCTCTATTACTGCTTTATCGGCTCACTGGCTGAAGTGACAGATAGAAGAGGTCTGTGATTTACAGTATACTGTACGGTATGCTTTCGCTAAGCGATTGTTTTTTTTCCTGGATTATTCATTTAGTGTAGAGTACTTAATAATACTGTTCTGTACATCAAATTAATTTGTCCAAAGAATAATTTAAACGTCGCTAACATACAGGTGCCATTCTTATAGCGGCCGGCTCCTGTGCAGTGTCGGCATGTGCCCCGACTGCTGAGGATAATTATGGGCTGTTGGGGAGCCGATTCTGCCTGTTTGATCTACAGTACCCCCCTCCCTGTGGGATTTGTGGGCACATGCTTTATGCAGGGGAGAACTACAGTAACAGTATACTGTCGGATTTACCGGCACATACTGTACTGTATGTACTCTACCTCATTCTCGGGCTCCACGCTTCACTCTGCAGAT
Organism: Bufotes viridis; assembly: GCA_033119425.1. Classification (NCBI taxonomy): domain Eukaryota; kingdom Metazoa; phylum Chordata; class Amphibia; order Anura; family Bufonidae; genus Bufotes; species Bufotes viridis. The sequence continues at coordinate 95,496,882 of CM065596.1, read as the reverse complement.
TTGGCTATGTGCAGAGCAGTTGTTACTGTTTGGTAGTGTTATTATTGTACACTACAGTTGTCGCAGCTCACCCTCCCTCTCCCCCCGACCCTGGTGTGTTCGGCTGCTGATAGTATCCACATAAACATACAGTACAGCATGTACTGTACTGTATATTCACATTGATATTGCTGCTACACAGTTTACTGTAATTGCCGCCTCTTTGCTGCTTCTGGTTAAAAAAACGCCGGTAATTACAGTAAGCTGCATAGCAGCGATAACTACTGTACAGGAATATACTGTACAGTACAGTATTTTTTTTCCATCTTTTTTCCACACTTTCTACACTATATACAGTACAGCACATGTACCGTATACAGTACCATAAGAGGAGGGGGATGCAGTCGGGTACAGTACGTGCGGCTCCCCACTGCCGCCGGTTCACTCTGTGCACTGGCATCATACAGTAGAACACATGTTCCATGCACCCACAAATCCCACAGGGAGGGGGGTACTGTAGGTCAAACAGGCAGCTCCGGCTCCCCAAAAGCCCATAATTATCCTCAGCAGTTGGGGCACATGCCGACACTGCACAGCAGCCGGCCGCTATAAGAATGGCACCTGTATGTTATGAGGTCAGGACAAAGCCACGTTTAAATAATTTATTTCCCAAATGAAAAGTAAAGGAATTACAGTAGGGCAGTGAAGACCCTCTCCCCTCTGTTAGCCGATACAGTTCCCTATAGTGCAAAAATCGACAGTACTTTCGTATTATAACACAGTACTAATATCCACTGCAGTTCCAAGCGCCATCTGGTGTTCACAAACCAAAATTGCACCTTTAGTTTTCTCAATAGTCTATTACGCGCTTCGGGTTTACAAGGGAAATTGGATATCGTTACGCGCTGCCGTGAGTCTGCTGGGAGCGCTAACGATGATACAACTGTACGCCTTCACTCGGTCAGCATTTGCTCAATAATCCATCAGTATTGCTAATGCCAAAAAAAACAGGAGTGGATCTAAAACAGAGATGACAGGTGAATGGAATATTTGCATGTATTCTGTGTTTTGTACCCACTCCTGCTTTTGGCTACCAAATCGTAAGCCATTTCTGATGGGACCATACAGGCCTTTGAGCTGCTACACAGAAAGGATCCGTTGTGCGTCTCATTTTACCTTGCTTCTGACCGATCAGAAGAAAGGTCAAATAAATGATGATGTCAGCCAGGCCGATAGCCAAAATAGTGGACCAGTCATCAAGTGGGCAGGGTGGGAACAGCATGAGAAGTTCACAGAGTGGACCTATGACATAGTGGTGAGATGGAAGCAGCATGAGGAGACCACAGAGTGGCACAATTACAGAGTCTGGAGGTGGCAGCAGCATCAGGATTACACAGAGTGGCAAGGTGACATAGCCTGGAGATGGCAGCAGCAGCATCAGGATACCACAGAGTGGGGCGGTGGGTGGCATTACTAGTACCCACTGACGATGGTGGGTGAAAGAAGGAGCACTTGGCATCAGATGTGTGGCATCAGGCAGGTGGCAGCATCAAAGTAGTAGCTGAGGCAGGTAGCCAGAAGAAACCTGGTCTTGTTTGTCAAGGATTGTGTGAGGTAGCATGGATGATCTAATCAGATGCATCAGGAATTGGTGGGTGGAAATCCTGTCTGATCCACACCTGATTCATCTTGACAAAGGTCAGTCTCCACATTTTGGGTGGACAGGCGAGTTCTCCTTGGGGTCACTATGGCCCCCGCCGCACTAAACACCCGCTCTGATGCCACACTACTGGCTGAGCAGGACAGCTTTTCCATGGCCATCTCCACTGAATACTGCCACGGTGTGTCTGGGTCCTCTGTCTAGTCTTCCTCATCGCCCTGTAGCTCTTCTGGCTGCTCCTCCACTCCTGTCCGCTGAGTAGAAAAACCACCCATTTCACTACACATTGACTGTGCTCCAATGTCCACCTCCTCTTCCAGTTCAGCCCCCACAGGGCTCATGTGACCATGAGATCTAGGTGCCACGTCTCCAGTCCCCTGACCAGCCTGTGTTACCACCATCTCTTCCAGGACATGAAGCAGTGCAATGACATTGTTCATCCCGTAATCCTGGCAACTGACAAATAACATTGCGTCTACAAAGGGCCCGAGCAAAGGGCAGGTGTAACACATGAGCTGCCACTGGCAGTACTCACAGGGGAGTACTCCTACCCGCTTGCATCATCAAGAAATCGTTGATGCCCTTTCTCTGTTCATATAGTCGGTCCAACATATGGAGTGTGGAATTCCAACGGGTGGAAACGTCGCATATCAGCCTTTCGTTGGGAGATGCCGTTCTACCGCTGCAACTCAAGGAGGGTGTGCTTTGCGGTGTACGAGTGAAGTGCATGCAAAGTTTTCTGGCCATTTTTAGGATGTCTTGCAGATGGGTGGAAGACTTCAGGAACCGCTTGACAACCAGATTGAACACTTGTGCCATGCAGGGCTCATGGCTCAGCCTTCCTTGATGCAGCGCCGACACAATGTTCTTCCCGTTGTCGGTCACCATGGTTCCGATTTTCAGTTGTCACGGAGAAAGCCAGGATTCAATTTCTTGATGAATCACACGGAGCAGTTCTTCCCCTGTGTGACTCTGTTCGCCCAGGGAAACGAGGTGCAGAACAGCGTGACAGCACTGTGCCCTGCACATGTGGTATGCTGGTAGAGCACTGTGACTTGTCCCTCAAGTGGAGGCTGAGGACATGGTGGAGGATGAGGAGGCAGAGGCTGACATTGTCACTAGACCAACGACGTGAGAACGTGGAGGCAGAAGCGGCTTGGCTTAGCCAAGTTGCTGGTGGGGCACTGCAGGAACCACATTAAACCAGTGGGCCATAAAGGACGTGTACTGTCCCTGACCATAGTTAAAGCTCCACACGTCAGCGCTGCTATGCACTTTGGTAAACACAGACAGGCTCAAGGACTGGCCCACCTTCTATTCTACATATTTGTGCAGGGCTGGTACTGCCTTTTTTGCAAAGAAATTACTGCTTCCGACTCCACCTCGTCTAGGCACAAGCCGTCAGTTCTCTGAAAGGTGCAGAGTCCACCACTTGGTAAGGGAGGGACTGCAGTACCAGCAACTTGGACAGGAGCACATTTATCTTCTGCTCCGTTGGATGCGTGCACGCATACTGCTCTCTCTTGGCAATCGTTTCTGTGATCGATTGCTGATGGACGGACTGACGAGGAGGAGCAGGAGCATCTGGACTGATAGGGATGATAATAAAAGATGACTGGTGGCAGGAGAGTGAATATGACCATATCAGACACGACACATATGATGATCAAAATCACCCTGTTTATTGATAAGGTTACAGCTTATATAGGACATTATACGCCCTTTCATTATTCAATCATTTTTTTCCAAGCAATATAGCCTCCAATCATAATGAGACATATACAACATACTGTCCCCAGTTACATCCTGGCCTTCATGCTCCACGTACCAGCTGACATGGACAAGATAAGTAATTCCTGTTAGATACTCGGCTGCCCAAAACATTCTGGTTATGACAGAATGTTCTTACACAAAGTTCAAGACAGCACATTCCTTCAATCCCCTCTTAGAACCTTATATTCATATTATATGGTTCTCCGTGCCCCTCTTTTGCCTATAAGTTTTTAAGTATTCCATATAAGCCTCTGGGGTATATTCTTCAGGTCTTGGTGGGGTAGTGTTCATCTCACCTGTGAGCACTGGAGTGTAATAAGACGTCGAGCACACCCTCTTTTCAGTGAAACTTTGACATGTGGAAAGAAGCGAGGGTACGCATTGTACACAGCAACATAAGCATATCATTATAGCAATGATAGCAAATACCACTCCTAATACATATCGGATTTGACCAAAGTCAGGTATCCAGCTAAAAAGCCAATCCCACCATCCTTGATTAGCATCTTGTTTTATGTGTTTTATCATTTTTTCTAATTGGCCTATCTTATCCTTTATCCCTTGGGAATGATCTGACAAATTAAAACAGCACATACCTGAAAAAGCAGAGCACCCTATACCATGTTGTAATAGCAGATAATCAATGGTTGCCCTATTCTGCAGAATTGCCTTCTTATATGACTGTATATCTAGCAATATGTCCTGCAAGATTGCGCTAGTGACATTTATTTGTTTTAACATAAAGCAAGCAAGCCTTGAGATTGTCTTGTGGTTATATGCAGCTAACCCTGGTACTCCTACCATTGATATTGCCAGGCTTAAGTACTCTGTTTCTGAGAGAAGGTTCACATTATAATTACATTCTTCCGGTCACTGCACAGAAGATTCTCGTGTATAACGTGTTCGTGTTGCAGGAAGTAATGGTATCATTACTAATGTTAAGCTAGCTCTTGTGCAGGGTCCATCTGTAATGTTTGCTGGTATGTACGTGTAACTAAAGTTTCTGCATGCTAACACCCATCCTGTTGGAAGGGGGACATGTTTATCTAAGGATAGCACTATCTTTGTGATATTACATTGCATATTTCTTCCTGATATCCTCTTTTTGCAACTACTTACACCCCGTTGGCAAATATCTTGTTTGGTCTTATTTTGTTGCTTTGCTTGTATGCAAGAAAGTAGTAATTTTTCATCACAAGTGAAATTATAGCATACTTCTGCAGCTGTGACTAGACCTGTAATTATTCTGATCATATTACCGTGATTACTGTGTCATCTCGTTGGGAGTCAAGGCTGTCTGCCTCCGTTAGTACCCCTTCTTGTCGTTCCTTCTCGGTTGCCTTGTTCCTCTCTACCAATTTTATTCACGTAGCACTGCTGTCCTGGTTACTGCCACGACGGTGGTGGGGGCGCTGTAGGCAAATTCACCCGGTCTTTTCCCCTTTTTCAGTTTCTTCATCAGCACAATATCCCCAGACCTGAAAGGGTGCGTGGGTTCCTGTGTAAGAGAGGGAGATTTACAAGCAACTTGTTCCTCAGTTTTGCTAAGGATTTGGATAAGATTACTAATGTATTCCTCCCTAATCTGGTCAATGTCTCCTTTCTCTGAAGGCTCAATTACCAAGGGGCAACCCCACCTAGGGATAATTTGTTGGGTGAGTATTTTTGCTGTTGTTTTTGCATCCTCTGCCCTGGTGGGGAATACTTCTGGACATCTTGAGAACATGTCTACTATTACCAATGCATATTCTTGTTTACCCTTTGTTTTGGGGATATGTGTATAGTCTACCTGCAGATGGGTAAAAGGTGTAGTAGGGTAGTCCAGGCACTGATGTGGGATTTTAAGAGGGTTGTTTGGATTGTTTCTCAAACATGTAAGACATCTCCCTACATCATCAGCTACCAGTCTATTCATGTTGGTGATGTAAAAGTTTTGACCAAGGAGTAAACTTGTAGTTTGTATGCTATTGTGTCCCACACCATGAAAATGAGCAATGAAGAGGGCAGCACTATGTTGCGGTATACAGGGTTTCCCCTCTTTGCAGATCAATCCAGTTTGTGGAATTTTCAGCAACACAGGTACCACCCAATCTTTCTCTTCTTCCTGTGATGCATATCGTTGCAGGTCAGTGATCATTTAGACCGTGTTCAAAGAGGGTGGTTTGAGGCATGCCATTTCCCATGAATCTTTGTGAATCCTAGTGGGGTTTTCTTTAGCAACTTGTTTTGCTATCTTGTCAGCTAAAGCATTTCCCTGGGACACACTATTCTTGCCCTTTATGTGTGTGCCTTGCAATGTACTATGGCCAGGCTAGAGGGTAGTTTAAGGGCAGCTAAAAGATCATCAATGAGGAGTGAATGAGAGGTCTTCTTCCCATCTGCAGCAGTGAACCCCCGCCTTTGCCATATTACTCCATGATCCCACACTACCCCATGTGCATATCTACTGTCTGTGTAGATTGTGACTGGTTTGTCTGTATGTAGGATACATGCTCTGGTGAGTGCAATTAGTTCGGCAGCCTGGGCTGATTGGACATGTATTGGTCCTGCTTCTAACCATGTCGGGTAACATGACTATGGCATAGGCTGCGCAGAAGACAGTATCGAGTGGGCGTGATCATGAGCTGTCAACAAATACTTCAGGTGCCCCTGTCACAGGCATCGCTGACAAATCCATTCTGGGGGAAGTCTCATACTCTAACACTACGAGGCAGTCATGTGCGTCGGGCAGGGTGTCTTCTTCTCTTTTTAGCCCTATGAGTGCATTAAATATCGGTGGTGGCCCTGCCGAATGTGGGGAATATTTGATTTGTAAGGAAGGGTCACTTAACAAGAGTATCTCATATCCTGACAGTCGCTGGGCTGACATGTGTTAGGTGTGTATGCCTCGTAGTAACCCCACTACATCATGAGCTGTGTGTAGGATGGTGGGGTACCCCAGTGTTAGGGGGTCGCGAGCTCCACCATCATAGCACAAGCCGCAAGAGTACGCAGACATGCCGGCATGCCTTGTACGGATACCGGCATTATCTTTGAGAAAAAAGCACAAGGACGCAACTTGCCTCCATGTTCTTGTGTTAGCACCCCCGCCATTGTTTTACAATTTTGGCACGCAAACATGTGGAACGGCAACTTATAGTCAGGGAGGCCCAATCCTGGGCTACACATCAGAGAACATTTTAACATATCAAAAGCATTCAACATTTCCTCAGACCATCTTATGAGCTCTGGTTTGTCTTCCAGAGTGGCTTGCCTCAGGATATGATCATAGTAGGAAGAGTCAGGGATCCATTGTCTGCAATAATTTATCATACCAAGGAAGGTCAGCATTTCCTTCTTGGTGTGCGGGGTGACCAGTCCCTCTACAGACTGGACTCGCTCCGGACTGATCCGCCTTTCGCCTTCTGTGAGGACAAAGCCCAAGTACTCAACTTGCTTTTTACTCCATTGCATTTTCTTGCGTGACACCTTGTGTCCACATTCTGATAACCATTTTAACAAAGATACACCATCAGTAACATTGGCCTCCTCTGACATACTGCACAATAACAAATCATCCACATATTGTATCAGCACCGAGAAGGCATTCTTCAAATCAATAACACTAAACCAGGCGGCTTCTGCAGGGATGGAGGATAAGAGGGTGGTGATGTCTGGAACTATGAGTGCAATGGGTACAATGAGATTGTTGATTGCCCTCAAATCCTGTAGAGGGGTCCGACTCTCTCAAAGGTCCCTTGTACAAATCTTTGTTTAACACACTAGAGGTGGCACTGCTGTCTACCATAAACCCTGTTTTTCTTCCTGCTACTTTAAGTAAGATGATAGGCGTGTCTTTCCAGTGTGATGTGACCTTTGTGAAAGTTGGGGTGACTCCCTCCGGGCCCCCGTCAGTAGGGAGCAGGCTTGCTGATTGTTCCAGTCAATAGGGAATCTGGGCTGGTTCTGTGTGTTCTGTTGGTTCCTGTTCTGTCCTGTCTGTGTCAGCTGTTGTTGGTTATGTGCTACCTGCACTTAAGTGTTTCTACGTGGTGCCGTGCACTGCCTTGCCCAGTGTCCTTCCTGCCTCAGTTATAACAGCTGGTGTTTGAATATGGGTTTGTGATCTGTTCTCTGTCTCCTTGTCTGTAGTAACCACCTCTCCCCCTGCGTCTGCCTCTACCCCTCCCCCTTGTGCCTGCATACAAGCGAGTTGCTGGGGCTGGGAGTTTCCTCACATCAAAATATCCTGCAGCTTCCTTTTCATAACGATGTTTCTCAAAGTCCTTCATGTTATCAGATGTCCATGATGAAACATTTTGTTTAACAGTGAGGATCAGTTTATCAGACAGGTTGTTAATGAATGTGGAAACGATTAAGCTGTCTTTCTGTTGCATGGGTAAACCGGCCTCCAGCTTCCAGCAATCCATGAATCGTTTCCAGAATTCAGTAACAGTCTCAGCAGGTTTTTGTTTACATGCCACTGCTACAGGAAGTGATGACTTCTGTTTGAATACTTCACTCATGTGTTTCTGTACCTGTGTCCATATCTCTTTTATGCCATCGGGCGTGTTACAGATGTAATTATCTGTATCTGAGTTTGGTTGGATTTTTTAGATGGTTTTCCCCTTTTTCCAATCCCAATCTGTGTGTGTACCTATAATTCCATCAGCAGCCTCCATTGTCTCAGTCCACCCTGCTAAGTTGCCTACCCATGGGTTTACTAAATAGTAGTTCATAGGACTAACTTTTGACACATAAATTTTACATGTTTCACCTGGTTCAGGTTTGGGGTAATCAGTCTTGGATCCCCACTCTCCCATTGTTGTATTCAGAGAATATTTGGAACAATATCTGCCCAGGGCTGGCTGTGCTGAATATGAGGGATATTCCTCTGAATCCCTAACGACTAGCGCTGTTTTGAATCACCACTTGCCTTCGGTATTTCTGGGTTATAACGGATTTCTCCTCGCCAGAGTAATGGGGCGTCTAACGATTCTCACAACGCATACAAGTTTACTCAACACAATTTCACAGAGTATTAATAACAATGAAGAGTGACTGTGCACTTACCAACCAGTCTGCAGTTCATACATACAGATAATCTTATACTTCTACAAGATCTTATAACATCTATGCATATTTGACATGTAAAAGTTAATCCAAGCTTTGACTTCCCTGTTCCCTGAACAGCGGTATTTTGGAGTGCACTGCCCTCTTTGTCTTTGTATCTATGCACAACTCCCTGAGTTGTGATACGTGTGACCCTGACACAGCTTCTGTAGCTCTCTAGTCTAATTTAGGGTTCATCCGTACTTACTATTGTAGATCGAGACGTGGCCGGTGCCCTCGGATCGGGCAGGGGACAAAAATCTATGTCACTTCTCACCAGACCCGAGGACAACCTCTTGATCCCGGACATGAGCCCCCAAATTGATAAGATGATAATAAAAGATGACTAGATGCATCAGCTTGGATCAAGTCTTTTCTGGCGCCAGGAGAGTGAATATGACCATATCAGACACATATGATGATCAAAATCACTCTGTTTATTGATAATAAGGTTCCAGCTTATATAGGACATTATACGCCCTTTCATTATTCAATCATTTTTTTCCAAGCAATATAGCCTCCAATCATAATGAGACACATACCGTTATACAACATACTTTCCCCAGTTACATCCTGGCCTTCATGCTCCATGTACTAGCTGACACGGACAAGATAAGGAATTACTGTTAGATACTCGGCTGCCCAAAACATTCTGGTTATGACAGAATGTTTTTACACAAAGTTGCAGCAGAACATGGGAATGACTGACAGCTCCCTTCAGCTGAGGTGGTGGAGCCTTGACTGCCTGAAACCCGGTTCGTGCCACTGGGTTATGCAGCGGTTGCTGTGGCAGGCTGAACCACCACATCGGAGCCACAGTACTCCAAGGCTGCTGTATGGCGACGCTGCATGAGTTGATGCAGGGCTGTAGTGCCAACATTGGCACCCTGGCCACTCTTCACCTTCTGCCCACAGATTCGACACATGGCCATGTTCACCTCCTCTGGCGCTTTAAAAAAAAAAAACTGCCACACCGCCGAGTAGGTGATTTTCCCCCCAACAGTCCACACTGACTGACTGCTACCGCCGCTGCCTCCGTGGACCCCTGCACCACTACTTCCCCGGCAGTTGGGCTGCTGTGAAGCAGGTGGTCTACCCCGGGCACGTTTGGCTCCTAATCTCCCACTGCTGCCATCCTGCTGACTCCCAGCCATGCTATCACCTCGCTGGCTCCGCCGCTGCCTCAAGGGCAAGCTGCCACCCTCTTTCCCCTGATGATGATGTCCCTTCTGCACCCGGGTGCCAAGTGCGATCGGCTTTATCAGCGTCGAGTAGTGTCTGCACGTCACTGATGTCCTCCTCAACGGCCTCTGGGTCAGGAGCCTGCCCGCTCGCAACACCACCACCCATGTCACTCTCTTCATAATTACTTGCCAGCCTAGCGGAGGAAGTGGCGGATGTCTGCTCCACATCTTGGCTGGGCAGTATCTGCTGACTGTCCTCTAGTAGCTACTCCTTGCTGAAAAATGTACTGTAGCTGAGCCTACAGCATATACTAATTCTCGCGGTGAGGGGACAGAAAAGGACAGAGGCAGGTTGAGGAAAGGTGAGGGGACAAGGCTTGTTCCCGGGCCATGCCAACTTAGGGTTGTGTCTGACGAACCCACCAACTGTTGGCTGGGGGTATCTGATGTCACTTGGGATCAAGAACAGCTGGGTTGCTGGTCAAGACACAACTGCTAGAAGACACCGCGAGCTCAAGCCTCGTGCTGTGACTCCTGCTGCCATGCCCTCTTACTCTGCTGCGACCTCTGCCTGCGCCAGAAACATTTAGGCCTCTGTGCATGGCCTGGCACTTCTCTGTCAGACATACTTTTAGCTGAACAAAATAAATTAAAAGCAAATTAAAACACCCCTAAAAGCAACGCAACGAATATATATATATTTTTGTACTGAAATAGGTCACTAAACGCTTTTACTACAAATAACGTCAACAGTGAACTGTATGTATATTTTTCTTGTAGTACAGAAATATGTCAGTAAACGCTTTTAACCCCAAATAACTGCAGAAGTGAACTGCGTATATATTTTTCTTTTTGTAATGAAATAGGCCACTAAACGCTTTTACCACAAATAACGGCAACAGTGAACTGCGTATATATTTTTCTTGTAGCACACAAATACCTCACTAAACGCACTCAGCACATATAAGATGCAGAAGTGAACTGCGTATATACTTTTCGTTTTCCACAGATATAAGCCACTAAAGGCTTTTCAACATAGCACTTGGGGCCCCAAGAACAAATTGCTGGAATGACAGAACAGTATAATGGCTATTTGGATCATCTAATTATCTTTCCCTCTACTTGTGAATCGCTTTTTTAGCACTGTCCCTAGCGCCTTCTGACGTCTCTCCCTGCACTAAGATGCCTTTGAAAAGATTCCTCGCTATCCTTTGCCTGCACTTATAAATCGTTTTTTCAGTTTATTTTTTCACAATTAGCTTTTTCCAATTGCTGTCCCTAGCACCTTCTCACGTCTGTCCCTGCACTCAGAACGCTGGAAAATGGCAGAATCTAAAATGGCTGCTGTTTTTAAAGAGCTGTGACATCACAGGTCTGGCTGGCTGCTGATTGGCTGCATGCATGCATGGGAAACTTGTTGATCCCGCCTTCTCAGAGTTCCTTGCCCCATGTCCTCACATGTGTGGCCGCCATTTTAGCAAAAATTGTGATTCGTTACCACGAAGCGTGAGGAAATTCGCTTTCGCTGCGAAACGAATTTTTCCTGAAATTCGGATCGATCTCTAATACTTATATACATATACTAAAGATGGGTCGTTGATCCAGGGAGTTATTCTGACTGCCTGATTGGAGTCGGGAAGGAATTTTTTCCCCTTAAGTGGAGAAAATTGGCTCTACCTCACAGGGGTTTTTTGCCTTCCTCTGGATCAACTTGCAGGAAACAGGTCGAACTGGATGGACAAATGTCTTTTTTTGGCCTTATATACTATGTTACTATGTTACTATGTTACAGAATGCATATACATAAAATTCAAAATATTGCTAAAGTTTTTTGTAAAGCCTTAAAGTCCGTGGGAGCAGCACCGCAATACTGGGCTCAGACCACTACAAAGTAGACAGTGCTGTCTGCTTTCTGCACCAGAGCTGTTGACAAACAGGTCACTGGCAGGGGTGCTGGACCTGCCTGATCAGCCCATGATGGCCTTTTCAGAGGTAGACAACCCCTTTAAGTAAGGCTGGGTGATTTTGCCAAAACAACACTATGGTAGATTTTCAATTTGAATCTCATTTTTTCTTATTTTTGTTAATTAAACTGGAAAAATACTAAGACTGTATAGACTTGCAGTGCATGGGAGATATATATATATATATATATATATTTGTAGTAACCTCTGCACTGCCAGTCTATATTGAGTTCTGCATTTCGGAACTTCCATAGACTTTCAGCTAACATGTAAATGCAGTCTGCCCTGTGGCTGTGGGGAGGATTAGAACAGCAGCTCTGGAAGGAGAGGGGGAAAATAGATGATGGTGGCATTGGGCTTAGTGGTGGGCGGGCAAATCAATTTGAGGATTCTGATAAAAAACAGTATCCTCAAAGGCAAATTAATTGAATTAATTTGATTAATCGCCCATCGCTACCTTTTAAGTTTAAAAGAATGTTCAAGGTCCTGCAAGTTATTTCCTATCCACCATATCGGAGATAACTGACTGAACAGTGGGGTTTTGACCTTTGAGACCCTGAAGATCTTGAGAATTGGGTCCCTTTCCATCATCCAAATGGAGCAGCAGGTCAAGCCAGTGTGCTTCTGTTCTATTCATTCGCATGATCAGTGGAGGTTCCAGTAGATAGGGGATAACTTGTAATAAGTGGAATACACTATTAATTTAAAAACAAGTTCCCCCCAACCCTTTTTTTCCTAAAAGATTGTTTTTTGTTTATTTTCTTTCTTCTAATCCTAGTAATGTATTCACTAGCACAGTGCAGTTTGTTTTTCTGATTAGTAAAAAATAAATCAAAAAGTTCTAACATTCTTGTTTTCTTTTCTTTCAGCATGAACATACTGTTATAATTCTGCTACAGCATCCAGTTCTACAATTATGAAACCTTGGACAATCGATGTTAACGCATTGAGCCTCACTTCAGTTTGAGTTTGTATCTTATTCCAACCAGAAATAAATACATTAAATTTGATGGTACTTGCCATACCACTAAAAAAATAATTATACTTTCCTATCTTCAGAAGAACGCAATACTTTTTAAAACATTTAAGTCTCTATAAAGGAATCTTTCAATTTCTGCTCACTGTAACATAAATAATACCATTTTTTTCTGCCATGTCTTTGTGGTTTGGTAAACAACTCATTAAGCCAACAGTTATCTTCTTAAGGACGGAGTTGTCCTTTGCCCTTGTGAATAGGAAACCAGTGGTACCAGGACATGTGCTAGTTTGTCCTATAAGGCCTCTGCAACGTTTTAAAGACCTGATGCCTGAAGAAATAAATGACCTCTTTATCACAGTACAGAGAGTATCCAGCATAGTAGAGAAACACTTTGGAGGCACTTCTCTAACCATCTCAATCCAGGATGGTCCAGAGGCAGGACAAACTGTTCCTCATCTTCATGTGCACATTTTACCCAGGACAACAGGGGATTTTGAAAAAAATGACACGGTGTATGAAGTTTTGCATAACCATGACAAAGAAGAACTGTCAGCTTCAAAAAAGTGGAGGTCTGAGGAGGAGATGAAAGCAGAGGCTGATGAACTCAGAAAGTATTTCTAATACTGAAATGTCTACTGATTCAAATTTTTCATTTCACCTTTTTATTTGCACATATTCACGATGTTATTAAACTGACATTAGCAACTACTGTATACCTGTATATCAATGATATTTACCCTTTAGTGACTTACCTGTTTTGGGCCTTAGTTACCAAGCATTATTTATTATTTTTTAATTTTTCCATTTTCTCATTCCAGGTGCTATAACGTTTTTTATTTTTCCACCAACTTAACTTTATTCGTTTTTCACAGGACAAGTTGTCATTTTTAATGGCAATTAGTGATGAGCGAGCATCAAAGTATTCGGGTGTTCGGCCCAAAAACATTGCTCTATTTGTGTGCTCAGCCGAGTATAATGGAAGTCAACGGGAGACAACCAGGCACCCCCTGCTCTGAAGAGGGGAGGGTGCCTAGTCCATTGGAAAAGGTCAGAAGTGACAGAAACGCCACCGAAATGGATCGGGATCTAGATGTATCTTGGACTCCCAGGAACCATGTTGTTCGAGTTTTACGCCACTTTTACAGACTGACAAAAATACACACAAAACCCCCCAAAACAAAATCTATTTCACAGAACAATTGTTAGGAAACATTCTTTCCTGTATATTCAATTGTATATAAAGTGCAAGTGCTGCAAAAAAGTTCAAGCAAGAGGGACTCCGAAACAGCCTGTATGTCCCTAAAGAAGGCTCTCATTCACATTGTTCAGGTAGTGGGAGTCCTACACTCATAAAGCATTTGCACTAAGTGAAAGGGCTGCCAAAAATTACAAGGAACCACCACTGCAATACACCTTTTGTTGTACATAAAGAAGGGCATCATACACACCCTTGAAAAATTATAATTGATGGCCTGCTGGTGACCCTCCAAAACATTAGGAGCAAGGTCCTGCTGTTGACCCTCTAAAACATTAGGGGCAAGGGCCTGCTGCTGAGCGTTGCAAAAAATGATGGGCGAGTGCCTGCTGCTTAGCTGACCAATGAAAAAATGGAGGGGCGAGTGCCTGCTGCTGAGCTTACCCTGTAAAATATTGTACATGAGAGCCTGCAGGTGAGCTGACCCTGTAAAATATTGTAGTTGAGGGCCTGTAGGTGAGCTGACCCTCTAAAATATTGTAGGTTAGGGCCTGCAGGTGAGCTGACCCTCTCAACTATTGTAGGTGAGGTCCTGCAGGTGAGCTGACCCTCTCAACTATTGTAGGTGAGGGCCTACAGGTGAGCTGACCCTCTCAACTATTGTAGATGAGGGCCTGCAGGTGAGCTGACCCGCCCTGAAAAGGGACATGAGGAGATCTTGTGCACTGATTCCCAAACTCTTCAGCATCCACAGTCAGAAGAAGATGACGGTGGGGAATCGCAATTGGTGTTTTATGAAGTGGATGATGCAGATGAGACACAGTTGTCAATAAGTGGGGGTCTTATTAGGTCAACAACACAAGTCAGGAGGATGACCCGAGTGAGGAAGTGGAAGAGGGCGTGGTGGACGATGACATCACTGACCCAACCTGGGAAGGTGGCAAGCCAAGCGAGGACAGCAGTACAGAAGGGGAGGGAACCACAGCACCGCAACAGGCTGGAAGAGGATGTGGGATGGCAAAAGGGAGAAGGCGGGCCACACCAAATAGGCCTGCGTACAGATGTCCTTAACCCAGGCCTTTAAACGTAAGCGCAAATATCAAGCCACCCACCCACAAGCCATAGCACTAAATGCACACCTTTAAAAATTGCTGGCCCTGGAAATGTTCACCATGTTTGTAAACACACCAGTAAATGTCTGTAAGGAGCTGAGTATCACAGTCATTTTAAATCTGCCTAATTGGTGCTTATTATGCTGGATTGCTGCTCCTTGACATCCACAGGTGTTTTAAATACCTGATCGAAAAACACTTGAATGAACCTCTGTTCTTAAGAGTGGTAGTCTTTAAGGGGTTAAATGTGTCAATGAAGAAATCACACAAAAAACATTTAATACTGTATTACAAAAACAATTGATGTCATTTTAGTTGCATTTGGTTCTTTAAAAAGTCCTTGTAAGATTTCATTCTGAACGCAATTACAAATGTACACTAAATTCCCTAAAACCCTTTACAGCATTGAGGGTTGAATAATTTTGAACACAACTGTATATCCCATGCACAACAAACATCCCAAACTTATACATTAATATAACTAAAAACATAACACACGAGAGTGGAGGTAAACCAATGGCATGGTCTGTTAATTATCTCATCAATAACCAAATAACAATATATTTTACAACTATAAACCATAATAACAATAATAATACCAACAATAATACAACCACAAACCATAATAATAATAGAACAGAATGTCATTGCGGATAAATTTATAACTGACAATGCTGGCGGCAGAGTATGTAGTTCCTTGTGCAACCCAGGAGGGGAACACACAGCATTTCCAACAGAGGCAGGACAACACTCTCCAAGGCCTGGAACAGTTTCACGACACCCCGCCAGATGCGTGGTCTAGTGTAACAAGGCGGAAAATTTTTTGGAACATGGTGAAAGAGTATATAGCAGACCGTGTCAGTGTCCTCAGTGATCCCTCTGTGCCTTACAACTATTGGGTGTCCAAGCTGGACACGTGGCACAAACTGCCACTCTACGCAGAGGTGCTGGCCTGCCCTGCCGCCAGTGTTTTGTCAGAGCGGGTATTTAGTGTTGCTGGGGGCATAATAACTGATCTGCGTATCCGTCTGTCAACTGAAAATGAGCAAGGCCTGGATTTTCCCTGACTTCTCTACTCCTCCTCCATCATATCAACATGCTTTTTAGGCTGCCCTCGCTCATAATGATTTAGAGGGTCAGCTCACGTGCAGGCCCTCACATATAATCCTTTATAGGGTCAACTCAGCTGCTGCCCCACACATATAATGTTTAACAGGGTCAGCTCACCTGTAGGCCCTCGCAATTTATGTTTTTTAAGGTCGGCTCACCAGCAGGCCCTCACATATAATGTTTTAGAGGGTCAGCTCACCTGCAGGCCCTAATATATAATGTTTTACAGGGTCAGCTCACCTGCAGTCTCTCACATATAATGTTTTAGAGGGTCAGCTCACCTGCAGGCCCCCACTAATTATGTTTTACAGGGTCAGCTTACCTGAAGGCACTCGCAAATGATGTTTTAGAGAGTTAGCGCACCTGGAGGCCCTCAGCTACATTCTTTTATTCAGTTTTATTGCGCCCAGGGCCACGGCCTCTGCGTGCACCATCAGCATCCAGGCCATTTCCACAGCCCTTACTGGCCGCCTTCTTAATATTAAATGTTATAAAAGTATGTCACACGTACAATAGCGTAGGATTTGTAAGTGTATGCGGCAATAAATTAAAATGGGCATTTGGGATGCACACACTTTACATAGGAGATGTAGCCCTGATAATGTCACAGACTAGCATACACCGTCTGTGTATAAAGTACAGGATATGTCAGTGATATGCATGAAATGAACACAGTAGATGTTGCACAAATAATTTACATTTCCCCAAAATACACTGTTTTTACATGTGGTACAGTATTTGACACAGAGAGCCACACACTATGGAGACTAGATGTGACACAAATTATTTCAATTTCCCAAAAAAACAGAGTTTGCGGATGGAGTACAGTATATGTCACGGATGTGGATTAAACGCACACACAGATGTGGCACGTATTATTTCAATTTCCCCCAAAAACATAGTTTGCAGGTGGAGTACAATATATGTTACGAATTTGGATTAAACGCACACACAGATGTGGCACAAATTATTTAAATTTCCCCAAAAAACTGAGTTTGTGGATGGAGTACAGTATATGTCCCGGATGTGGATTCAACGCACACAAAGATGTGGCACAAATTAATTCAATTTCCCCCAAAAACATAGTTTATGGATGGAGTACAGTATATGTCACGAATGTGGATTAAACGCCCACACACATGTGGCACAAATTATTTCAATTTCACCAAAAAAATTAGTTTGCGGATGGAGTACAGTATATGTCACGGATGTGGATTAAACACACACACAGATGTGGCACAAGTTATTTCAATTTCCCCCAAAAACATAGTTTGCGGATGAAGTACAGTATATGTCACGAATGTGGATTCAACGCTCACAAAGATGTGGCACCAATTAATTCAATTTCCCCCAAAAACATAGTTTACGGATGGAATACTATATTTGTGGTCGGGGCTACATGACACGTAACCGTCTACATGCCTAACTACCTAAACTAAGCGGCTTGAATTGTGCCATAACCGCTGCGTAGGAGGAATGCCTGAAAGGGGGCATACCCTGCAAGGTGTTTATGAAAAAGAAGGGCGGGTTGGGAGGGTACGCAGCACCGTCGACCCACCCAGGGGAGGCGCCTGCCTGGTATAAATGTGCTACTTACGCCCCTCCCACAAATACAGGCCAATAAATTGACTTTCACACTTGTGGTCGGGGCTACATGACATGTAACCGTCTACCTGCCTAACTACCTAAACTAAGCGGCTTGAATTATGCCATAACCGCTGTGTAGGAGGAATGCCTGAAAGGGGGCAAAAACCCACACCTAAATGATATACACAATAGTTTATACCAACAACACTAACATGACCAACCTCTGGGATGCGAGAACCAGTTTGAGGTATGAACCTATTGAACATGCAGAGCGCCTAATTTCCAGATAACATGGGCCAGAACTTTGTTCCCAGAGGCAGCACATGCTGCGCCTGACCTGAAGGAAAGGCCCAGTAGCTGTCGGTGTCACACCTAAAATTGGACAACGGCATACGGACATGCCGCACAACTGAGAGGTGGTGAGTGGTGCTGTGAGGACCGCAACAGAGTACTTTCAAGATCTTGGTCTGTTACTGCTGCCATTAATTGCCGAAAGACACGAACTGGGCACCCTGAAAGGAATGTCGGAGAGAGAATGATTATATTGGGGGCCAAAAAACGGCAACAAAACCCTGTGCCAACAACAACACTAACATGACCAACCTCTGGAATGCAAGAACATCTCTCAACTAGATTGAGGTATGAACCTATAGAACATGCAGAGCGCCACTGACCTAGCTACCGGATAATATGGGCCAGAACTTTCGTACCTAGAGGCAGCATATGCCGCACCTCACCTGAAGGAAAGGCCCGATAGCTGTCGGTTTCAACCCTAAATTGGACACCGGCATACGGACATGCCGCATGACTGAGAGGTGTTGAGTAGTGATGAGCGCAAAGACCCACACTCGACTTCGCGACATTTGACAAGCAACCCGCATCACATTCGTCACACTTTCACAATTCTGCAATATTCATTATTTCGCATTCAATATCATGACTTGCGATTAATATTTAAGTTATATTCGCTGCGCATGGAACCTGTACGTTATTAATAACGTTTAAACAGCTTTACATGTAATTGAGAGCTTGAAATGGCGGGAGTCGTTTGAGCGAATGGAAGGGCGCGAAAAGACATACGAATTATCCCAATACATGCAGCGTACTGGAGTCTGACACAACCTGTTAACACTAGGTAGGTAAGGAAATACCGACCGCGAATAGAATAATGCGAATATTCAAGTGACAAACATTCGCAGGACAGTCAACCTATTAAATATTTACTTTGACAGGAACAGTGGAAATTGTTAAAGAAGCAACTAAGGTTGGGGAAATTATGTCTAAAATTATTATTTATTTATTTTTTAATTTTTTTTTCCATTTTTTTTCTTCTTTAAGATACAGTTTCCCTATCACTCACTATCCACCTTAAGAGCGAATATACGTAATTGCGAATATGGGGTCATTTATTCGACATATTCGCAAAATCTCGAAATCACCACACTCAAGACCAAACTTGCCCTGCGAATACTCGCGCCCAACACCAGAGGTGAGTGGTGTCGTGGGAACCGCAACAGAGTACTCTCAAGGCCTTGGTCTGTTACTGATGCCAGTAATTGCTGAAAGACAAGAACCGGGCACCCTGAATGGAAAGTCGGAAAGAAAATTATATTGGGGTCCAAGAAATGGCAACAAACCAGTGCCGGCGGAAGCACCAGAAAACCAAATAGTTGATACTGCTGTGACCTGAGCGACGTGTTTGGTTTGACGTTGTGATACCACAAACTGATGAAAACGTGACTTACCCAAGACTCTGAACCTAAAGCAACGTATGAAGAAACATCAAGTAGCGAGTTTGTAAGCTAATAAAGTTTAATATATATTTTGTTTTTTTCTTCCTCTTTTCCTCCTACATGAGCAAAAGATGTAATAGAGCACACTAACGGAGAATGGAGAGCTGTGACAGGACCCGAACAGCAAAGATTAGATGCAATGATGAACCTGGCTGTCGTAGTACGCTGACACTGACATGAGGCATACACGCATCAGAATACCAACCAAATGGTTAAAACCGCCAAAGCCTGAGTGAGGGGTCAGGTCTGATGTTGTGACATCGCAAACTGATGAAAACACGACTTACCCAACACTCAGAACCTATAACAACCTAAAAATAAAAACATCAAGTAGCAAAGCCTGTAACCTAACGGGAAATTCACCCGTAATGTGACTTTCTTTTTTTTTTCCTTTTCTACCACTTTAGCAAAAGATGTGATTGACCACATCAACTGAGAATGACGAGCTGTGACAGGACCTGAAAAGCAAAAATGACATGTAAAGACAAACCTGAGTGTGGAAGTATGCCGACACTAACACAAGGCACACAGTAATAAAAACCACCTGCACCACATCACGCCGCTATAGGTGAGTGAATAGAAACGATGCCACCATCTGCACGTACACCCTGTGAGATGTGGGTGTAGATGTCGTAAAACAAACTAAACTCAGTTCTTGGCGAACGCCAAGCTCCCATCTATTTTAGAACAAATAAAGCAACAAAACGAGGCAAAATAACAAAATGAAAGGCCCTCTTGGGTCTCTTCACTTACCTTTGTAGCAAGCAGCTCCCCCAGTGTCCAGCTAACACTCTGAACTGAAGATGGATCCCCAACACAGGTGGGTTTTTTTTTTTCCCACAAACTCAGGTTCACCACCTTAAAGTGGCACACACACATTTTATATTTCCAAAACGAATTAAACAAGACAAAGAAAGATACCTCAACACAGAGGAGCTTACCGTCTATTCAATTCAAAATAGCATCTATACTAAAGAAACAATACCAGCAATCAGCTGCCTCACCCTCTATAATGCAAATAAGGGGATAATGCTGTGTGTCAGTGTGAACAAGGCTTTAGTCTGTCTCCAGAAATAATAGCAGATAGCGAGAGAGGTTTGCTGGCAAGAAGTGAAGTGAAAGCAAACAAGAAATACATACAGATATACACAGACAAACTGAGCAAGGTGGCCTGTGCAAGACATAGAAAAAGTGCTAGAAAACAAGACGGAGTCACGCTGACCCCTGCTGCCTAACCGTACTGCCGCGTGGGCGCCATGCGTGGGCTGCCAGGCAGAATCGCTCCGGAGCATTGCTGCTCCTTCTCACTAAAGGAGCCAACACACCGCTGGCCGGACAAACCATGCTGCCACGTGGGCGCCAAACTTGGGCTGCCAGGCAGAATCGCTCCAGTGCAGTGCTGCTCCTACTCACCAAAGGAGCCGACACACCGCCGGCCGGACAAACCATGCTGCCGCGTGGGTGCCAAATGTGGGCTGACAGGCAGAGTTGCTCCAGTGCAGTGCTGCTCCTAAGGAGCCGACACACCGCCGGCGGACTAACCATGCTGCCACGTGGGCGCCATATGTGGGCTGACAGGCAGAATCGCTCCGGTGCAGTGCTGCTCCTACTCACCAAAGGAGCCAACACACTGCCGGCCGGACTAACCATGCTGCCGCGTGTGCGCCAAATGTGGGCTGCCAGGAAGAATCGCTCCGGTGCAATGCTGCTCCTCCTCACCAAAGGAGCTGGCACATCGCCGGCCGGACTGTAACGGGATGATGCTGCACGAGCTAGCAGCAAACCCTCACCCGACCGGAACAACCTCAACTGGGATCCTGAAAGCCGACTGGGTATGGGAGCTGCAGATTCAGCCCATGTGCTGCAACAAATGGCTCAGACTGCACACAACTACGCAGCACCGTCGACACACCCAGGGGAGGCGCCTGCCTGGTATAAAATGTGCTACTTACGCCCCTCCCACAAATACAGGCCAATAAATTGGCCTTCACACATGTCACGGGTGTGGATTAAACGCATACACAGATGTGGCACAAATTAGTTAAATTTCCCCCAAAAATATAGTTTGCGGATTGAGTAGAGTATATGTCATGGATGTGGATTAAACGCACACAAAGATGTCGCACAAATTATTTCAATTTCCCCAAAAAACATAGTTTGCGGATGGAATACAGTGTATGTCATGGATGTGGATTAAACGCACACACAGATGTGGCACAAATTAGTTAAATTTCACCCAAAAACAAAGTTTGCGGATGGAGAACAGTATATGTCACGGATGTGTATTAAACACATACACAGATGTGACACAAATTATTTCAATTTCCCTAAAAACCAGAGTTTGTGGATGGAGTACAGTATATGTCATGGATGTGGATTAACCGCCTGCCGACCGCCTAACGCAGTGATGCATCCAGGCTGCAAAAAAGTGTCACACGTCGTATCGCCGTACTCAGGAGAAGTAGTAGTAGTGTTTTGGGGTGTATTTTTACATATACCCATGCTGGGTGTGAGAAATATCTCTGTAAATGACAACTTTAACATTTTTTTTTATACAGTCAGTTTACAGAGATATTTCTCTGACCCAACATGGGTATATGTAAAAATACACCCCAAAACACATTGCCCTACTTCTCCTGAGTACGGCGATACCACATGAGTGACACTTTTTTGCAGCCTGGGTGCGCAAAGGGGCCCAAATTCCGAGTACCTTTAGGTTTTACAAGGTTGCTCACAATTTAGCCCCGCCCAAAATGCCAGAACAGTAAACACACCCCACAAATGACCCCATTTCGGAAAGTAGACACCCCAATGTATTCACTGAGGGGCATAGTGAGTCCGTGGGAGATTTTTATTTTTTTTGCCAGAAGTTAGCAGAAATGGAAACTTTAATATTTTTTCTTTTTCCTCAGAAAGTGTCATTTTCCGCTAACTTGTGAAAAAAAATGAAAGTTTCATCATGCCCCTCTGTGAATACTTTGGGGTGTTTTCTTTCTAAAATTGTGTCATTTGGGGGGGTATTTATACTATCCTGGCATTCTAGCACCTGAAGAAACATGACAGGTGCTCAGAAAGTCAGAGCTGCTTCAAAATGCGGAAATTCACTTTTTTGCACCATAGTTTGTAAACGCTATAACTTTTACCCAAACCAATAAATATACACTATTTGTATTTTTTTTTTTATCAAAGACATGAAGAACAATAGA
The DNA here is from genome assembly GCA_033119425.1 of Bufotes viridis. Taxonomy (NCBI): domain Eukaryota; kingdom Metazoa; phylum Chordata; class Amphibia; order Anura; family Bufonidae; genus Bufotes; species Bufotes viridis. Next base: position 95,474,249 of record CM065596.1, on the reverse strand, counting down.
TTTAGAGAAAAATTTATATAGAAATGTAGTTTAAAAAAAAAAAAATTACAACAGAAAGTGAAAAATGTCATTTTTTTGCAAAAATTTAGGTCATTTTTGATTAATAGCAAAAAAAAGTTAAAATGTCAGCAGCAATAAAATAGCACCAAATGAAAGCTCTATTAGTGAGAAGAAAAGGAGGTAAAATTAATTTGGGTGGTAAGTTGTATGATGGAGCAATAAACGGTGAAAGTAGCGTAGTGCAGAATTGTAAAAAGTGGCCTGGTCATTAAGGGTGTTTAAGCTAGGGGGGCTGAAGTGGTTAAACACACACACAGATGTGGCTCAAATTATTTCAATTTCCCCCAAAAACATATTTTGCGGATGGAGTACTGTATATGTCACGGATGTGGATTAAACGCACACATAGATGTGGCCCAAATTATTTCAATTTCCCCCAAAAATATAGTTTGCGAATTGAGTAAAGTATATGTCACGGATTTGGATTAAACGCACACAAAAATGTTGCACAAATTATTTCAATTTCTCCAAAAAACATAGTTTGCGGATGGAATACAGTATATGTCACGGATGTGGATTAAATGCACACACAGATGTGGCACAAATTAGTTAAATTTCCCCCAAAAACATAGTTTGCCCATTGAGTACAGTATATTTCACGGATGTGGATTAAATGCACACACAGGTGTGGCACAAATTATTTCAATTTCCCTAAAATCCAGAGTTTGCGGATGGAGTACAGTATATGTCACGGATGTGGCACAAATTATTTCAATTTCCCCCAAAAACATAGTTTGCGGATGGAGTACAGTATATGGGACAGCAAGCGATACAATTTTTTATTGGAGCAAGTTAAGATCCGTGTGGAACTTTACAATTGAACAGAGGACTGCCCCATAAAATCTCTTATCCGGCAGAAGGGCCTGAAGAGTTGCTCTCATCATAGCCAAGCTATTTTTTTCGAACAGAGAGCGGAGTTTAGTCACGTGAGACGCCCGGCTTTGGAGAAACAAACGTTGGGTCACGTGAGACGCCAGACCCTAGTGACGTAGAACAGAATCGAGTCACGTGTGACGCCGCAAACTCTAGCGAGGGATTACACGGGATGCCGTGGTGAGTCCAGCTAGTGACAATACGGGATCAAGACTGGTAAAGTAACCCAGTTTATTTTAAGTAATAACTTTTACTCTGGCGGGACTGTGTTCTCCTTGGTGCGGACCCACTATACCATTGGAGCTAACCGCATTACCAACGCACATTTGATTCGCTCTCACGTAGGACATGGTGCTAAGAATATATCTAAAGACAAGATTAATAAGCAGAGTCCAATATCAATGCTGGCACAATATCCACGTTTGTATAGTATCTACACTTGATAGTGAGCCTTTGAATCAAGGGGCTAGTGATTCACTATTGTGCATTTTTATGGGAACATTTTTTATGTTTTCTTATGTGAAATAAATGTTGATTGATGTGAATACAGCATCCCTTGATCTCAGATATTGGAGTGCCCCTCTATATACATTATTTACGGAACACAGTATATGTCACGGGTGTGGATTAAACGCACACATAGATGTGGCACAAATTAGTTAAATTTCCCCATAAATCTGAGTTTGCGGATGGAGTACAGTATATGTCACGGATGTGAATTAAGCGCACACACAGATGTGGCACAAATTAGTTAAATTTCCCCCAAAAACATAGTTTGCGGATGGAGTGCAGTATATGTCATGGATGTGGATTAAGCACACACATAGATGTGGCACAAAGTATTTCAATTTCCCCAAAAACCAGAGTTTGTGGATGGAGTACAGTATATGTCACGGATGTGGATTAAACGCACACACAGATGTGGCACAAATTATTTCAATTTCCCCCAAAACATAGTGTGCCCATGGAGTACAGTATATGTCACAGATGTGGATTAAACGCACACACAGATGTGGCACAAATTATTTCAATTTCCCTAAAAAACAGAGTTTGCGGATTGGATTAAAGTATATGTCACGGATGTGGATTAAACACACACACAGATGTGGCACAAATTATTTCAATTTCCCCCAAAAAACATAGTTTGTGGATGGAGTACAGTATAGGTCACGGATGTGGATTTAAAGCACACACAGATGTGGCACAAATTAGTTAAATTTCCCCAAAAAATATAGTTTGTGGATGGAGTACAGTATATGTCATGGATGTGGATTAAGCGCATACATAGATGTGGCACAAATTATTTCAATTTCCCCAAAAACCAGAGTTTGCGGATGGAGTACAATATATGTCACGGATGTGGATTAAACGCACACACAGATGTGGCAAAAATTATTTCAATTTTTCCAAAAATCAGAGTTTGCGGATGGAGTACAGTATATGTCACGGATGTGGATTAAACGCACACACAGATGTGGCACAAATTAGTTAAATTTCCCCCTAAAAATTTTTTTTTTGCGGATGGAGGACGGTATATGTCACGGATGTGGATTAAACAGCACACTATTGACAATAAATGTGGCGCTGATTAGTTGAATTTACGTGAAAATACATAGTCTGCGGATGATGTACAGTATATGTCACTAATACATATTAAAGAAAAATATATTTCTGTTGTCAAACACACACACTAGCCCTTAAAAGGATTATTGGTTGCATAAAAAGCTTTAGGTAGTTGTTAAAACAGCGATTTTTCTCCCTGCACTGTCTGTTCCTCAGCACGGTTGTCCCCGAGACTGATCAAGTGAGCGCAGGTACTAAAAATATAATACTGCTCTCAAACACATACACACACACTGTAATAATAAACTCTGTTAAATTTCGCTTCACACACTATCTTTCCCTGCCTAGACTCTGCTCTCCCTGATGCTGACTGAGCCGAACACGTGTCATCGGGTGATATATATAGCACCCGATGACGCATTCCGGTCAGCCAATCAGTGTAATGCCAGTAGCTAACATGGCTACAGCATTACACTGAAGGGCATTACTTACCTGCTCGTTGATTGGCTGCTTAGAAGGCGCCAAACGTGCGGGAGGAGACTCGAGCATTTCACTCAAGCACATGTGGTACTTGGCTGAGTACCGCCATAGGCCGAGCATAGCGATGCTCGAACCTACTTCGCCGAGCATGTTCGCTCATCCCTAATGGCAATGTTTTGGGATGCACGGAACTTGCTGACTAAATTTTATTAACTCTTTGTGGGGGGTGGGAAAAACATCAACATTACCACTCGGTTTTTTCATTTTATAAAATTTGCGTAGTTTATTTTTCTGCATAAATAATATGTTAACTTCACTCTCAGGGTCAGTATAATTATAGTGATATGAAATACATATACTTTTAATTTTGAAGAATAAAAATTATAAAACCGGGCACACTCAAAATATTAGGACCATGTAGAATTTATTCAAAAATTATAGATATAATATACCACTAACATATACGGTGATATACAACAATTGACAAACTATCCTAAAATACCAGGTAAAATCGGCCTAAAAAATGGAAATACAATGTGAATAAATACAATAATAAGCAACAATGGGCAAAAATACTAGGTATGGTCAACCTAAAAATAGAAATGCAGTGTGAGTAAAACAAATTGAATAAATATTAATAGGAATGGGATGATACCGTAGTCCTATTGCTTGTGTGTATGCAATAGAGAAACTGCGCTAATAGTGGTACTTGCGAAGTCCCACTGAGGAAGGGGTGATTTAAACCCCAAAACGTGTTTGGTCAAGGAGGAGGGGGGGGGGGGGGGGTTTGGCGGCAGATGCAAACTGCCGGAGCTTCTCCCTCCCCGTTCACAGCCCACATCTTTTGCCCGGAGCAGGAGCCCAGCAGGACCCCAGGAGCCCAGCAGAACCGGAGATGAATAGGAGAGACTTTTTTATAACAGCAAAAGAACAAAAACACGAAGAGACCCTACGGATTATCTTACCTTTCCACTCCCAATATAAATCTGTTTGCCTCTTAGGGGACAAAACCATAGGGCCATTACTTACCAAGACCCCTCAAATAACTTAGACCAAGGCAGCCAATCTAGATCTGAAAGAAGCCCCCACATCAAAAGAAAAGCCTAAAACTACTTCATCAACTTGGCTGTCCATGAAAGGCTTTTTTAGATGTGGAAGCTGCCAAAACTGTAAAATGACATCCTTTCCAAAAAAGACCATAATGGTCCAATCCACACAAAATACTTTCCAGTATGAAATAAAGCAAAGTCTTACTTGCGACACAACTGATGTTATCTATATTTTAGAGTGCCCATGCCATAAACAATACATTGGCAGGACAAAAAGAACATTTAAGAAAAGGGTGGCAGAACATATGACCAATATCAAGAAAGGTTATGAGCTACATTGAGTCTCTAAACACTATAAAGACCGCCATAATTGTGACCCTTCTGTTCTAAAATATGTAGCTGTAGAAAAGATCGCCAAACCATGGAGAGGAGGGAATCACATTTCAAATATGTAAAGAGCAGGATCCAAGAAAATATTTGAGTTCAATACCTTGATTCCGGCGGGTCTTAATGCTGATATGGAAATCTTTGGGTTCCTTGAGATTTGGGATGGGGGCCAGCTTGGTACAGGACATCGGTGTTCTTTATGATACCTCGATTTCCTCTCCCTGGAGGGCCCCACCCCTGTCCCTTCTTTCTCTTTTATTGAATGTATAATTCTCTTTTTTCTTATTGAATGTATATTCCTTATTTAACATATATATATATATATATCCAAAATAGATGATGGCACCATCCGTTGTGTAAGTGCGGGGTGCAAAGTCCTTAGAATTTTTTGGTTTTATATATATATATATATATATATATATATATATATATTTATTTCCAGCCATTGAATATATACTCTATTTACTATACTCTATTTTTTGCCCTATAAGACGCACCGGCCCATAAGAAGCACCTAGGTTTTTGGGGAGGAAAATAAGAAGAAAAAATTTTTTACCAAAAGGTGCGCTTTTGGTAGGTTTTGAACTAATGGTGGTCTATGGATGGCACTATTATGGGGGATCTGTGGATGACGCACTGTTATGGGGGATCTGTGGATGACACACTGTTATGGGGGGATCTGTGACTGACACTGTTATTGGGGATCTGGGGATTTGTGGATGACACACTGTTATGGGGGGATCTGTGACAGACACTGTTATGGGGGATCTGTGGATGACACACTGTTTTGGGGGGGGGAGATCTGTGAAAGACACTGTTATGGGAGATCTGGGGATGGCACTGTTATGGGGGATCTGGGGATCTGTGGATGACCCACTGTTATGGGGGGATCTGTGACAGACACTGTTATGGGGGTTCTGGGGGTGGCAGTGTTATGGGGGATCTGGGGATGGCACTGTTAAGGGGGATCTGGGGATCTGTGGATGACACACTGTTTTGGGGGGGAGATCTGTGAAAGACACTGTTATGGGAGATCTGGGGATGGCACTGTTATGGGGGATCTGGGGATCTGTGGATGACCCACTGTTATGGGGGGATCTGTGACAGACACTGTTATGGGGGTTCTGGGGGTGGCAGTGTTATGGGGGATCTGGGGATGGCACTGTTATGGGGGGGGATCTGTGAAGGAGACTGTTATGGGGGATCTGTGACTGACACACTGTTATGGGGGATCTGTGGATGACACACTGTTATGCGGGATCTGTGGATGACACTGTTATGGAGGATCTGTGGATGACGCAATGTTATGGGGGATCTGTGGATGACACACTGTTATGAGGGGATCTGGGGATCTGGGGATGACGCACTGTTATGAGGGGATCTGTGACGGACACTGTTATGGGGGATCTGGGGGTGGCAGTGTTATGGGGATCTGGGGATGGCACTGTTATGGGGGGGGGATCTGTGAAGGACACTGTTATGGGGGATCTGTGAATGACACACTCTTATGGGGAATCTGTGGATGACACACTGTTATGGGGGATCTGTAGATGACACTGTTATGGAGGATCTGTGGATGACGCACTGTTATGGGGGATCTGTGGATGACACACTGTTATGGGGGATCTGTGATGGACACTGTTATGGGGGATCTGGGGATCTGTGGATGACACTGTTATTGGGGATCTGTGGATGGCATCCACAGATCCCCCACCCCATAACAGTGCCATCTACAAATCCTCCATAACAGTTTCATCCACAGATCCCCACCCCATAACAGTGCCATCCACAGACCCCCCACCCCTTAACAATGCCATTCACAGATCCCCCACCCCATAACAGTGCCATCCACAGATGTCCCCAATAAAAATGTCATCCACAGATTCCCCCCCCCCCCCTGTGCTGCACTATAGAAATATAGAAATATAAAATGTCTAATTCAAATCAAGTTCATTAAAGCTCACAACAGCTTTTTTTAGAACGCAGGCAGGCTCACTGATGTCACGTGCCTGCGCCGCCTGCTTCATTCATAAAGTAGGCGGCGCAGGCACGTGACATCAGTGAGTTACGCTGCCGCCCACCCGACCTGCCTGCGTTCTACAAAAAGCGGTTGTGAGTAGATATATAAGTTATATACAAGTGAGGGGGCAGCTTTAATGAACTTGATTTGAATGAGTCATTTTATATTTGTATAGTGCAGCACTGGAGCGGCAGGGCTGGAGTTAAGTGAACGCACCGCAATTGCCGGCCCCCAGCTCCTCCTCCCAGTCCCACCCCGCTCATACATCGCAGCCTGCAATGTAAAAATGCCAGCATTCACCAAATAAGACGCAGGGCCATTTTCCCCCCATTTCTGGGAGGAAAAAAGTGCGTCTTATGGGGCGAAAAATACGGTATGTTTATCTCCAGTTTTTTGAACATCAATTCCCAAATATTTGATATCCGAAAAATGCATGGTAAACACTAGAATTATATATGTTTCATACCATCTATATTTTTATCACTAATATTGCTATTGTAAATATTTTGATAACACTTTTCATAATCTGATACTTATTATCTGCTATAGATATAGCTGTCTTATTATCTATGTGTCACTGTCGATCCATAAGAATGTAATCCGGTCCATGTTTTCAAATCAATTACTCCCAGCATGCACCATTATACTGGACATCTATAAAAGGAGACACATAATGAATCATTGCTGTCCACTGAGGAATGGGTGTTTGGTGAATAGCAGTGTATTCTGAACCATCAAATATCTACAGACTACAATATAAATTGTAGGAAAATGGAATCGGCACTCAAGACAGTTGGAAATTATGCAGAAAGTGTGAATTTATTGTTGACACGAATAAGTCAAAATATCATTTAGAACACAAACTATGAATATAAAATTAAATAAAATAGAATGATTAAAAAATGGAATAGTTAAAAGGGTAACATATAGTCTGCCTAGAACTTCAGATTAGCAGTTATATACAAGAGTCCACTGAGGAAGAGATAAGTCATCTCGAAATGCGTCTGAGCAGATAACCTGTATACCGAGGAGTCTCACAAGATACATGGCCATGTATTGAAACACATTGCAAAGAAGCAAAATATCTTTTGACTTACGAAAGTAACACACGGACCAAGTCTCACGAGAACTGGGACGAGATCCCAAGAGACGCTGCAAACCGAAACCAAAAAACACCGGAGTGTGGCGAGGCCGAGGTCTGGAGTTGTGGGACGCCACAGGATCTCTGCATACCAACAGGTTTGGAACAGCGTGACTCACCGTGAGTACAAAGTGTGAACATTGTATGCTCTCTATATATGAGCGAACTACTTTACTTTGAAGAATCATGATTCGAAAAATTGGGACTATAAAAAAGTGATGTCTCTTATATAAAAAAATATAAAAATTATAAGCTTTACATCTATGGACTGACGATAATACATTTGCTATTGGGATCCTATCCATATAGTGTATGATCACCTACACAGTGAATCAAAGACCACCAACTCCATCTAAGGTGGAACTTCACCTGTGCACCTGTGAGAAGAGTTCATGATTCGATCCATCTTATAAACGGAACCTGTATATTGCATGGGACAAGACAATTCATTCATTTAATTACAAGTCTAATCACTAGCCTAATATCTATTACAGATTGGGATATCTGCTAGTTGTTTTGCATTATTATATACACTATACAGAATCCTTCTAGATAACAGTGAATTGGATACAGCTACCAGATGCAGTGCACTATGTGTGCAACTCTTGTATATTACTGCTAATCTGTAAAATGAAAAAACAAGGTGTTTATTTACCCATAGGTGTACAAACGACGTTTCGGTCCCAACTGGAACCTTTCTCAAGCAGTGCATGAAGGACACAAAGCAAACTTATATAGTGCAAAGCCACTCCTTAATGAGTGTCACATGATCAGTGAAATTAACCCATACAATGTCTGATAGTTTAATAAAAAACACAATTGTGTGATAAATGTGAATAAAAATACAGTGTGTTAATATATTTCCGGATAGTGATCATTTATAATATGTGAATATAACTCAAAGTGATTAAAAATCAAGTTTTTTTACATAAAGTATATTCCAAAGAAGGTGGAGTTATTCAAAGTGCCATCCCGTCACCCCTGTTGAACAGACATATCATCAGACAAAGAGCAACAAACTAACCTGATCGCGGGAAAACCGCATGTTGTTCCGGCGTGTATGTCGAACCAGTGCGCATGTCCGCACATATATATATTGTAGGGGATTAGATCGGTTTCGGGGGTCACTTTCACAAGTATCTTCAGGCCACACGGTATCAATGTCCAAACAGTGCATTTATTAGTGGCTCATCACACAAAAGAATAACGCAATACAAAATAAACACCGGCCCGGCTGGGCTCTCACTAAACAGAGGTATTCCTTATCTCACCTCTATAGCGCCGTTCACACCTGGAACCAGATGAGCCTTGTAGTCCTCCAGCCCCTAGGCTGTGCAGCAATAAAGTCCCATGGGGAATTTGGGCTCACTAGTCTGCCTGACTAGGACCCATGCAACCCACTACTAGGCGTTACTTCGTCCCCCAAGACCAGGCTCAGAGTCTCCCTGACTCTCCTTCACACACTTTCCCCCTGACACACACAGAGAGGGTTGATTTATCCCTCCCTGATTAACCCTGCTGGCCTCACCTGAGGCCAGGGAACCGTAATGGATTAGGGGTGTGGACTGAGAGACTCCCACTACCAACCTGACTCCCAGTCCAAAGAAATCCAACCCATACAACTTTAACCAAACAATCTCCAGCAAGCTATGCCTTACTGAAGCAGCACTTTTCTGGATTTCAGCTACCTCACCCAGTGAACCTGAACCACCCGGTGAGATACACACCCCCACCATATGACTACCGCTTACTTTACTGTTCACATCATCACAATAAATATTTATAATTCCTGCAAGTATTGTTTTATTGTTTTTAATAGTTTTATTTTTACTTTTATCTTTACCATATATATTTTCTGATTATTAGAATACTGGGTCGACCTAGTGATATTGCACATTTTGTTTATATGTATGGTGTGTTGTTTCAATAAATTTTATATTGTCATACCTTTGCCCATTTGCATCCAGATAGTGGAATGCCCCCCTGTCTTTATTAATTTCTTTTTCCAATATTTATGATATTGGGGTGTGTCAAGGGGGGAGCACTGTTCCATTATTTATCAGTCTTATGAGCCACTATATATTTCTTAAGACACAGCTTGCGGTGACCCGACTGCCACCCAACAAGTAAAGACTTCAACCACCAGTCTGCCATTCTGAACAAGGCCTTGCTGCTCATACTATCCAGTGGTGGACCTCAAAGGTAATCGTCTGCCCAAGACTTCCTGACCAACCAGCAGGACTGATACAATGACCTGCAGACCAGTGAGGAGAGGAAGTTCCCCTGTCAAAGCATCTCCCACATACAAGACTATGAACTGGCTTACAACCACTAAGGCTCTAAAACCTGCACTAAGAATTGTGATTATACCTACAATCCCCTCTTACATCAACACAGAGAAAGGAGGGGTAAGAAACAACTTAGTAAAGAGCTGGAAACAACATATGTGTTATGGCACAAAGAGGGCCATGCAGTTCAGTGCACAGAACACCAAAGAATGGAGAATGGACTTTGCACCAGAAACTTTGTAAGTTTAGGATACAAGAACACCAGAAGTGAAGACCTCAGTGAAAGGCACTTCTTGCTATTCCAACAATATTTTTTTTTAGAAAAATAGTTTCAAAGTGGTTTTCTGTCAAATGACTAAGCTATATTTCTAGAATAGTTCCTGATGTTGGTTGTTTGAAAATGAATTAAAGTGGAAAAACCAGGGGTGGAATGTATTGTAATATTTATTTTTATTATGTTTAATGTTCTTTGTAATAAAGTCTCCCTTGCAATGTAGTGGGTTAGGGATAGTTATATCATACCCATCCCCCATTGTGCTGATGACACATTCCTGAGAGGTGGTTATCTCAGAGACATGCGTGCTGCACACTGCAGGAAGGGGCTAAAAGGTAAAAACTCTGTTACACACATACATTAGTTGGCACTCTATTGAACACTAATATGGGTGTCTAACCATGAAAATGAAATAACACTGGGTGCTACACAGCTATATATGACATAATATAAACAAAGAACAAGAGAAAGTGGTGTGCCAACAACAGTGAGCACACCTAGCATGTGATACAAAGTAATCCTTTATTAAATCACAAGAAATGATTGGTTCTGTCCCCTTTAATTCTGTCTCATTTATATTATCTTTAACCCTTTAAGGACTCGGGGTTTTTTCATTTTTTCATTTTCATTTTGCGCTCCATGCCTTCCGAGAGCCATAACTTTTTTATTTTTACGTTCACATGGCCATATGAGGGCTTTATTTTTGCGGGACAAGTTGTACTTTCCAACGCCACCATTTAATATTGCATACGATGTAGTGGGAAGCGGGAAAAAAATTCCAAATGGGGTGAAATTGCAAAAAAAAAACAATTCTACCACAATTTTACGGGTTTTTAAATTACGACGTTTGATGTGTGATAAAACTGACCATTTAGTTTTATTCTACAGGTCAGTACGAATCCGGCGATACCCAATATGTATAGTTTTTCTTGCGTTTTGATAGTGAAAAAAAATTCAAAAGTGGGAAATTTTTTATTTTTATTTTTGTCAGCCATATTTTGACCCCTATAACTTTTTTGTAATTAAGTGTATGGCATTGTATGGGGGCTTATTTTTGCGGGGCGATCTGAAGTTTTAGTTGATACCATTATGGGGTGTGTAGGACTTTTTGATCACTTTTTATTTAATTTTTTTGAGGAAATGAAGCGTTCAAAAATGGCGAATCCGCCATTTGGGCGCTTTTCCGTTTTTCTGTTTACCGTATGGGGAATATATTTTTATATTTTTATACCACGGGCGTTTTCGCACATTATGACACCCATGATGTGTATTTTTAAAAAAATTATTATTTTATTTTAATTTTGGGGAAAGGGGTGATTTGAATTTTTAGGTTTTTTTATTTATTTTTTATTTTTTTATTTCTTTTATTTTTCTTTTACACTGTTATATAGGTCCCATAGGGACCTATATAAATCAGTCATCTGATTGCTTCTAACATAAACTCCAATACACTTGTATTGGAGTTTATGAGACTTTACTACTTTCCTATGAAGCCCTATTGCTAACAAGGGCTCCATAGGAAATAGTAAGTGATAGCCTCATGCTGAATGAAAGGCTTGAGGCTATCCCCTACAGCGCTCCGATTCTCCCGATCACCACTAGGGGGAGCCGGAGAGCTGCCGAAAGTTTTACTTTCGGTTTTAGCGCGCGCAGATGCCGTGGTCAGGATTGACCACGGCATCTGCGGGGTTAAATGATTGCGATCGGCATCGCTGCCGGCCGCGATCATTAGCCGCGGGGGTCAGCTACAGGAAACAGCCGGACCCCCGCAGCGATCGCGCCCACAGAGGGCAGGAGCGGGCGCCATACTTAGGGATCGGACCCATGACGTACCCATACGTCATGGGTCCTTAAGGGGTTAATACTCTGTGTAATAAAGTTTTTCTTGTAATGTAGTGGGTTAGGGATAGTTAGATCATACCCATCCCCCATTATGCTGTGGCTACATTCCTGAGAGATGGTTATCTCAGAATCATGAGTGCTGCACACTGCAGGAGAGACTACAAAGGTAAAAACCCACTAATGTGGGTGCGCAACCATGAAAGTGAAAGCACACTGGCTGTTACATGGCCATACCTGACGTAATTTGAACCAAGAACAAGAGAAAGTGGTGTGAGCACACCCACCCCCTTTTGAGCATGTCAGAAAAAAAGTTTAGAAACTAGAATCTCTAGCTCTGCCAAATTTTACACATATTTTTGGTGTGTTGCAGGCACATTAATAAATCTGGGCAAATATACATTAGGATAGGCACATAACTCATCATCCAGTATAACGTTAGGTAAGGACATGACTTTAATACAATGAGTTTTTGGCAGACAAGTTTCATCAATTTTTTTAGAAAAAGAAATGCACTTGGACAGTCAAATAAAATATTGTTCAGCAGTCTGGAGACAACTTACCATATGGACCACATAACCGTTCCCAGCACCCAAGCTTGCCGTAGGTCTGACACAGTATTTCAGCCTGCACCAACAGACCAATAGGTCAGGTTAGGCACACTAGTCTGTGCTAAATTGTTTTGAAAAAAGACATTATTGAACAGTCTGTCGTGAAACTATGTGCTGTTGGTGATGCTGGAAAATATGCTCATTTGTACACTTATAAACAGGAGAAAATCACAAACTAGAAAATCAATTGGTACGGCGTCGCCAAAGGGTAGGGTTGGTAATAACTAATATAATGGAGATATTTTTGAAATCTCTGCCACCAACTAAAACAAGAAATGGCAAAAAAAAAAACAGCAGGTAGCAGAGGGAATAGAGTATACTGCCCTATTAACAACTGAGCCAACTCAAGTGGAACAGATAGTAGTGGAGCCCACTGGAAACAATGGAAGGAGAGGAAAAAAGAAAATAATACTATAAATGACAAGCTAGAGGAGATTCTCTAAGCAATTAATAAAACTAATCATTCTCTGGCAGAACGTTTCACTCTAATGGGCACAGTTCAAACAGATATAACATTGATCAAAGATGACATGAATAAAATATGTGATAAAATGAAGTGGAAGGGATAATATTCATGAGGCTATTAGCCACTTGGAAATGGAAAATAGTGTGTTGAAGATTAAAATCACTGATTTTGAACATACAGTGGTGATCAAAATTAGAGAACACCACACAATTTCCGAAATGTCAAGGTCATTGTGTAGTCCTATGTGAATATATCCTAATATGAGTAAAATAGCAGTATTTTAATATTATTTCATAAATTGTATTTATTCTAAAGCACAGAAAAAAAATATAAATGAGATAATTGAAAAACAACACTGATCAAAATGAGAGAACACTTTCAGATACCTGCAAGTTATTGGTGTTAATCTAGCAACTGGTGCTAGTTTCCTTAATGATCTGACAAACCCTATTTAACTGGCAGCCTAATTTTCCAGTTTTCACTGACTTTGCCAAAATGGTGTGCCGTTCCAAAGTGACTGAAACCCTCTGGCAGCAGGTTGTCCAGATGAAGGGCAAATGGGTGACCCTATTAGCCATAGCAAGAGAAGTTGGTCGTTCCAAGTCTGTGATTTCTAGAATATTGCATCTTTATAACATCACAAACTCATTCAAGTCCCACAAGAAGGCTGGTCGCCCTCGAAAGACAAATGCAAGAGAGGACAGGATAATGTGGAGAATCTCCATGGGTAATTGTTTCAACACTGCAGCTGGAATTGCTTGCCAGTTCAGGACTGAACAGGGTAAGGATCTGTCTCGTCATACAGTGTCTCGACGTTTAAGAGCATTTGGACTGAAAGCTCACTCTGCAGTGACCAAACCTCTCATTAGAAGAAAGAATCAAAAGGCTAGACTCACCTTTGCTGAGGAGCATGTTGTGTTGACAGAGGATAAGTGCTCCAGAGTTCATTTTAGTGATGAAAGCAAGTTTTATTTATTTGGGTCTGATGGGAAACATTATGTTCGTCGACAACCTGGGGAAAGACTGAAACCCAAAGTATGTAAAGAAGTCAGTGAAAGGTAGAGGATAAAGTGTCATGGTTTGGGGAATGTTTTCTGCAGCAGGAGTTGGACCTCTCATACAGCTACATGGCAGAGTGAATGCAAGTTTGTATCAGAGCCGTCTTCAACAAAACATGGTTCCTTCCTTGTGTTCATCACTCAATCAGCCAGCAATTTTCATGCAGGACAATGCCCCCTGTCACACAGCAAAACGGGAAAAGCAGTTCCTTGAAACTGAAAACATTAAAACAATGAAATGGCCAGCCCAGAGTCCAGATCTAATCCTTGGTGACAAAGTTATGGTCAAGAAACCCAAAACAGTCACAGAACTGTTGAAGAGACTGGAAGAAGAGTGAACTAAAATCACACCAGAGCAGTGTGAGAGACTAGTGATGTCCTGTGGCCGCAGATGTGCGGAAGTCATTCAAAGCAAAGGCCGGTACACTTCCTACTGATTGGTGACTATTGTAACCTTTTGTAATTTAGTTTTAATCTTTCTCTGTGGTACAGTCATTGCTGTTCTCTAATTATGATCATCAGTTTTTTTGTTTTTAAATAAAGGTTTCACAGTGGATATAAAAAGTCTACACACCCCTGGTAAAATGTCAGGTTTCTGTGCTATAAAAAAAATGAGACAAAGATAAATCATTTCAGAACTTTTTCCACCTTTAATGTGACCTATAAACTGTACAATTCAATTGAAAAAAAACTGAAATCTTTTAGGTAGAGGGAAGAAAAAATATAAAAATAAAATATGGTTGAATAAGTGTGCACACCCTTAAACTAATACTTTGTTAAAGCACCTTTTGATTTTATTACAGCATTCAGTCTTTTTGGGTATGAGTCTATTAGCATGGCACATTTTGACTTGGCAAGATTTGCGCACTCTTCTTTGCAAAAACACTCCAAATCTGTCAGATTGCGAGGGCATCTCCTGTACACAGCCCTCTTCAGATCACCCCACAGATTTTCATTTGGATTCAGGTCTGGACTCTGGCTGGGCTCTTCCAAAACTTTAATCTCCTTCTGGTAAAGCCATTCCTTTGTTCATTTGGATGTATGCTTTGGGTCATTGTCATGCTGAAAGATGAAGTTCCTATTCATGTTAAGCTTTCTAGCAGAAGCCTGAAGGTTTTGTGCCAATATTGGTATTTGGAACTGTTCATAATTCCCTCTATCTTAACTAAAGCAACAGCCCCAGTATGGTGTTCTTTTGGTGATGTGCAGTGTTGTTTTTGCGCCAAACATATCTTTTGGAATTATGGCCAAAAAGTTCAACCTTGGTTTCATCAGACCATAACACCTTTTCCCACATGCTTTTGGGAGACTTTAGAGGTGTTTTTGCAAAATGTAGCCTGGCTTGGATGTTTTTCTTCATAAAAAAAAGCTTTCGTCTTGCCACTCTACCCCAAAGCCTAGACATATGAAGAATACGGGAGATTGTTGTCACATGTACCACACAGCCGGTACTTTCCAAATATTCCTGCGGCTCCTTTAATGTTGCTGTAGGCTTCTTGGTAGCCTCCCAGACCAGTTTTCTTCTCGTCTTTTCATGAATTTTGGAGGGACGTCCAGTTCTTGGTAATGTCACTGTTGTGCCATATTTTCTCCACTTGATGATGACTGTCTTCACTGTGTTCCATGGTATATCTAATGCCTTGGAAATTCTTTTGTACCCTGCTCCTGACTGGTACCTTTTAACAATGAGATCCCTCTGATGCGTTGGAAGCTCTCTGTGGACCATGGCTTTTGCTGTGGAATGCGACTAAGAACATTTTTAGGAAAGACCAACTAGAGCAGCTGAACTTTATTTGGGGTTAATCAGAGGCACTTTAAATGATGGCATGTGTATGCTGACTCCTATTTAAAATGATCTTGAATATGATTACTTAATTCTAAACACAGCTACATCCCCAGTTATAAGTTATGCAACCACATAATTTCAGTTTTTTTTGTTTTCTTCCATCCACCTAAAGGATTTCAGTTTGTTTTTCAATTGAGTGGTTTATAGGTCACATTAAGGGTGGAAAATGTTCTGAAATGATTTATCTTTGTCTCATTTTTTTATAGCACAGAAACTTGACATTTTACCAGGGGTGTGTAGACTTTTTATATCCACTGTATGTTGATATACTTTGGTTATTTTGGAAAACACTGTTCTAATGGCATGGTGTACCCCTTACAAAAAATCCTTCAAAAGATGATCAACGATGATTATAAATATATAATATTTAGTTGAAGGAGCCCACTGAGTCCCTAATAAATAAATAAACCACCACCAGGACATTGCCTGCGTGGTCCCTGTCTTTGGATCACTGCGATACAGATTTTACTAGCCAATCTGAGCAATCAGCAGCGCAGCTCCGATCTCCTCAGTGAGTGTTGAGG
Source organism: Bufotes viridis (assembly GCA_033119425.1). NCBI lineage: Eukaryota > Metazoa > Chordata > Amphibia > Anura > Bufonidae > Bufotes > Bufotes viridis. The sequence continues at coordinate 95,457,770 of CM065596.1, read as the reverse complement.
AGATCCGGGCTGCACTGTTGTGTTTATAATGCCTGATTCCCCCCCCCCCCATTTAGGATGGCAAGTGGAACCCCCCCCCCCATAATCATCAGGGCTCACCCCCGCAATTATTCAGGATTGCCAAGCAGTAGCAGAGTGTCAGCAGCTGTAACAGCCAACTTCGCTACTGACACCAATGGCGGCTGTTTTTTCCCTTCCATGCTGCATTCTGTAGGGACCGTTGTATGGAAGGGGTTAACATGGATGGAGCTCCCTCCCGCCATCGGGCCGCTTTGCTGTGAAGGTTACTATGGGAACCGGACACCTTACACAAGCATTAAGGTTTGTCATGGTATTTAAGCCAGACAGGTAGTGTACTGCAGTGTATGGTAGAGGCATACAAACCACAGTGTCTGTAACAACCTGATCTATAACATGATCATGTTACTTTTACCGCACGGTGAATGCCATTTAGAAAAAAAAAAACTATGATGGAATTGCAATTTTGCCAACTTCGCTTCCCAAAATTCTTTATAAAAAGTGAACAAAAAAGGTATATCCCAAATTAGTCCCGGTCAAACTGTCAACTTATCCTGCAAAAAATGAGGCCCTACATGTGCCAATTGCCCAAAAAATATAAAAAAATATGGATTTCAGAAAATGGAGACACAAAAATATGATTTGAAAAAATAAAATAAATGCTTTTATTGTGTGAAACCGAAATAAAACAAGAAAAGTAAACTTAATAGTTATCTCCGCGTCCGTACCAACCTGCTCTATAAAAATATCACATGATCTACCCCCTAAGGTGAATGCCATAAAAAAAACTGCTAAAAAGCCATTTTTTGTCACCTTACATACAAAAAGTGTAATGCCAAGTGATCAAAAAGTCCTATATAGACCAAAATAACACCAATCAAACCGTCTTCTCATTCCGTAAAAAATGAGTCCCTACATAAGACAATCGCCCAAAAAATAAAAATAATTTGGCTTTCAGAAAATGGAGACACAAAACACGATTTCATTATTTCAAAAATGCTTTATTATGTAAACTAAAACAAAAAAAAATTAGGTATCGCCGCGTCCATAACAATCTGCTTCATAAAAATATCATATGATCTAACCTGTCAGATGAACATCGTAGAAACAAAATAAAAACTGTGTCAGAACAGCCATTATTTGGTTACAGTACCTTGCCTCACAAAAAGCGTAAAATCGAGCGATCAAAAATCATATGTATCCCAAAATAGTACCAATACAACTGTCATTTTATCCCGTAGTTTCCAAAATGGGATCACTTTTTGGGGAGTTTCTACTGTAGGGTGCATCAGAGGGGCTTCAAATGTGGCATGGTGCCTAAAATCCAGTCCAGCAAAATCTGCCTTCCAAAAACCAAATGGCACTCCTTTACTTCTGAGCTCTGCTGTGTGCCTATGTGTTTATATAAACTGCTAAATCAGGGTAATAGATATTGATTTTATTTTGGCTGTTAAAGATTTCTGTGTTACAGGAAAAGATTTATTCAAATTGAATATCTGCCAAAAAAGTGAAATTTAGAAATTTTATCTCCTTTTTTCTTTAATTCTTGTGGAAAGGATTAACAAAGTTTGTAAAATCAATGGTCCTTAAAAAAGTAGGTTTGGGGAATTTTCTTAAAAATTTTAAGAATCACTTCTAAAATTCGAAGCCTTCTGATGTCTTTAAAAAAAAAAATGACATTTACAAAATGATGCAAACATAAAGTAGACATATGGGAAATGTAAAGTAATAACTATTTTGTGAGGTATCACTATCTGGCCTTAAAAGTAGAGAAATTAACATTTTAAAAATTACACATTTTTCAAAATTTTGGGCAGTTTTAGGATGTTTTTATAAATCAAATTATTTACCACTAACATGAAGTACAATGTGTCACAAGAAAACATTCTCAATATGGCTTGGATAAGTAAAAGCGATCCAAAGTTATTACCACATAAAGTGAAACGTCAGATTTTTAAAAATCTGAATGGTCATTAAGGGGTTAAAGGGGTTATCCCACCTTTGAATTAGAAGGCCGTCGCAGTGCTTTCCTGCTCTGCAACCCGCTCAGTCATTGGTGTTGTCCTGTGTATTGACTGACAGCGGGATGAGCGCTCTGCAGCTCCACTGACTCTGCCTACCCTGACTGCGTGCGCGCTCACTTGTCAGCCGTACCTTCTGCCAGCAAGCACCTCACATTCTCTTCCCTTCATGCTCTTACACTGCTCCAGGACTTACTGGCTCGAATCTAGGTTTGCTCTAGTGGCGCGCAACAAACAGAGCATGCGTGGCTACGATTCAGAAGCAGGACAATATAATGAAAAAACGCGCATGCGCGGGCCGTTGAGCGCCGTGCGCGTTCATGGAAGAAAGGCATCCACAGTCTATTTCGAGGTAGTTCGCGGCCATTGCTTTGGGCCGGTGAAGGGTGGCCGTAACCAAGGGAGGACACGGTACAACAGTGAGATAACTGGGGGAGGATTATATCGAATACGGTGCAAATTAGCTAAATGATTATATTTGGGAAAATTAAACAGGATCGCAGAGTGGACAGATTTATCCCTTGTGGTAAGGTGCAAGGTGTCATATGCGATGGCAGGTACGTGTCACCGAGGTTGCTGGCCTCGGTGAGGTGAGAGCCGGGTTTTTTTGTCTGCAGCAGCTAGTGCTGTTTGACTCTGTTAAATAGCATGGCTGCAAAGCCGATCCGGGCCGGCTCTTACTGGGAGCAGCTAAAGAGTAGGGTGGGTGGCTGCTCCCCACGGTCCAGTCCGAGTTTTGGGCTGGGTATAAAACACAGCAGCAGCTGTGTCTGAGTGTGATTATCCTGGAGCCTGCTAACAGGGCTGAGGAGTTCTCTGTGCCGGAGGACGGAGCTCAGCAAGGTGGTGTTTCCCTGCAACCTGAAGGAGGAATCGCCTGCGGCTGAGCCGACTGCTAGGTGTGAACCGCACCTAAACCACCCAAGGTGACTGGACCCTGTGTTGGCCTGTTTTTGGTTTTGCCACATGATTTCTGTTGTGTGTGAACTGTCACCAAGAGACTGTTTTCATTTATGGTGTGCAAGTGTGAATAAAACACTGTTTGATGCACAATCTGGACTCCTTGTTTTGCCTCTAAACTGCACCCGCACCGCTGTCTACCAGAGCGACTCCCCACATTTGGTGTCGGATGCGGGCATGCGCAGTGAGGCTGGCGTGAACGCCGAACTTTGTTTTTGCTGAGCAAAAGTGAATGTCCTATATTAAGCCGGCAAAGTTGCAGCCTGTGATCCCCGACAAAATGGAGGCGGCTGTGAAAGCCCTCATAGAGGCTAACGTGCAGCAGCGGGAGACCAACCAGCTACTGCTACAGCACGTGATGGCGTTGCAAGCGGCAGGAGCGTCCCACCGCGTCCATGATGCCCGGAAAGCTGTCCGTGCCGCGATCCCTAAGATGACCCCCTCGGATGATGTTGAGACCTATCTGGCGGTGTTCGAGAAGGTGGCCGTGAGGAGAAATTACCCGAGAACAGTGGGCAGAGGTCGTCGCTCCGTTCCTGGCGTCTGGACCCCAGCAAGTATTTTTGACCTCCCAGGTGACCAAGCAGCTGACTACCCGACTGTGAAAGGTGAGATCCTGGCAAGACTGGGGGTGAATGTTTTGGTCCGGGCCCAGCGGGTGCATCAGTGGGAGTTTAACCCGGCTGAACCCGCCAGGCCACAATACTATGACTTGCTACAACGGTTGCAAAAATGGCTGCAGCCAGACATACTGACTCCCACTGCTATGCTCGACCGTCTGTTAGCCGATGTCTTCTGGAGGGCTTTGCCCTACCTTCTCCAGCACTGGATCGGCCAGGTATCGCCCACCAATGCCCTGGAGATGGTCGACCTGGTGGAGCGTTACGAGGCCACCAGAAACCTGCAGGGGAGTCTTGCTGGGAAGGGGTCAGTCAAACCCCGGAGGCCTCTGCCCCAGTTCCGACGTCCGGCGACAGAGCGGCCTGCACGGAATATACCCCCTGCGAGTCCGCTTCCCGTGGTATGCTGGAGGTGTCAGGAGCCAGGCCACATCAGGGCCGACTGTCCGCATCGGGAGGAGCCGATGGATATGAACTACGGGGGTCGTCACTCCCTGTATGCACGGAAGCTGTGCGCAACTGGCACCCGTGAGGTGCAGGACCATAACCACCTGTGTCAGGTAGAGGTGGGAGACTCTCTGGCGGTGGCTCTGCTGGACTCCGGGAGTTTAGTCTCCCTGGTAAGGGCTGCCCTTGTACGGCCTGCGGAGTATACTGGCCGTAAAGTCGGGGTCCTGTGCATCCACGGAGACCTGAAAGACTACCCCACTGCACTAGTGACTTTGTCCACCGCGGCTGGCAGGTGGACCCACGAGGTGGCTGTCGCTACTAAACTCCCACACGAACTGATACTTGGGAGGGACTTCCCGGTTTTCCGGCGCTGTGGCCGGTAATAAAGGTATCTGAGGGACCCGAGACAGGGGTGACCCTAGTAGAGTGGCCTGATACCCCTGGAAGGCCAGAACCCTGGGAGCCCGAGTCTGAAGGGCCGGCGGTAGGGGTGACCACTGCTCCAGCGGTAGAGGGGAGACAACCCCACTGAGTGTAATGGTGGGAGACACGGAGGACTTGCCACCGGGACCTGAGTTGGCAGACCTCAATGTCTCCGGGGAAAATTTTGGGACCGCACAACACCGGGACCAAACCCTAACCAGGGCCTGGGAGAATGTGCTGGAAATTGATGGTAAACCCCAGAAACCAGGGGCTGAGTTAATGTTCCCACGATTTATTGTTCTGCAGGATATGTTGTATCGGGTGAACCAAATCCGAGGTGAACCTGTTGAACAGTTGGTGGTGCCCACAGCGTATCGCAAGCTTGTCATGGAGCTTGCCCACCAACATGTTCTTGGGGACACCTGGGGTGGCAGAAAACCCAGGACCGCATACTGCAGCGGTTTTATTGGCCCAGTGTGTTCAAGGAGGTAGAAAATTATTGTAAGTCCTGTCCAACCTGTCAGATAACTAGCCCCCAGCCTCATTTCCGTAGTCCTCTGGTACCTCTACCAATTATTGAAGTGCCGTTTGAGCGAATCGCTATGGATTTAATTGGGCCTGTACCAAAGTCTGCCAGGGGCCACCAACACATTCTGGTAGTTCTCGACTATGCCACTCGGTATCCGGAGGCGGTGCCTCTGCGACATACCTCAGCTAGGCTCATTGCCAAAGAGTTAATGGAGATGTTTTCCCGTGTGGGCCTGCCAAAAGAGGTTCTGACAGACCAAGGGACCCCTTTTATGTCCAAAGTAATGAAGGAACTGTGTAAGTTGTTGCGTATAAAGCAGTTACGGACGTCCGTTTACCATCCGCAAACAGACGGTCTTGTTGAGAGGTTTAACCAAACTCAAAAAAAAATGTTAAAAAGGGTGGTGTCTAGAGATGGGAAGGACTGGGACCTGCTTCTGCCCTATCTCATGTTCGCAGTGCGAGAGGTACCCCAGGCCTCTACTGGGTTCTCGCCCTTCGAACTGCTTTATGGCAGACACCCTCGGGGCCTGTTGGATATCGCCAAGGAAGCATGGGAACAACAGCCTGTCCCCCACAAAAGTGTCATTGAGTATGTCACCCAGATGCAGGAACGGATAGAAAGGGTGTTGCCGCTGGTCCGGGAGCATATGGAGGCAGCGCAACAAGCCCAGAGTAGGGTGTATAATCGTCAGGCTCGGTGCGAGGCTTCCATCCGGGAGATCGGGTTTTGGTTCTGGTACCCACCCTTGACAGCAAGTTCCTAGCTAGGTGGCAGGGCCCCTATGGGCCCCTATGATCGAGAAGGTAGGGAAGTAAATTACAAAGTACACCAGCCAGGCGGCGCAAGCCGGAGCAGGTGTACCACGTGAATTTACTTAAGCCGTGGAAAGATAGGGACACGGCCGACGACCACAGCCCCGGCCAGGGCTTCTAGGTGAAAAGGGTCCAGCCCCACAGTTCGAGGCCTGTGAAGCAGTAACCACGGTAAAATTGCAGACAGCCTGTCTTCCAAACAAGTTCAGGAAGTCAGGGAGTTCATCAGTCGGAACACGGATGTGTTCTCGGACCTCCCTGGCCGCACGTCTCTCATCCAACATGACATCGTCACTGAGCCTCAGGCCAAGATCCGGTTAAAACCATACCGGGTACCCGAGGCTCGGCGACGGGCCATCGCGGAGGAAGTACAGTTAATGTTGAAGCTCGATGTCATTGAGGAGTCGAAAAGTGAGTGGGCCAGTCCCATAGTCCTAATACCCAAGCCGGATGGGACGTTGCGGTTCTGCAACGACTTTCGAAAGTTAAATGAAGTATCCAAGTTTGACGCGTATCCCATGCCCTGAGTAGACGAGCTTGTTGAAAGTTTAGGACAAGCCCGTTATTTTTCTGTGCTGGACCTCACTAAAGGGTACTGGCAGGTACCCTTAACGAGTCGGCTAAGGAAAAACCGAATTTGTTACCCGCAGGGCCTGTATCACTACAAGGTGTTACCCTTTGGCCTGCATGGCGCCCCGCCACTTTCCAAAGGTTAATGGACATAGTGCTGCGACCACATCGTCGGTGCGCCTCGGCCTACTTAGATGATGTAGTCATCCACAGCACCGACTGGGAAAGCCATTTACCCAAGGTGCAGGCGGTAGTGGATGCCCTGAGGAAAGCCGGACTGACCGCTAACCCAAAGAAGTGCTCCATAGGGTTAGAGGAGACAAAATATCTGGGATATGTAATTGGGCGGGAGTCATCAAACCTCAGGTAACTAAGGTAGAGGCCATTCAGTAACTGGCCCCGACCGGTCACCACCAGGCAGGTAAAGTCGTTCCTGGGAATTGTAGGTTACTACATGAGGTTTGTGCCCCACTTTGCCACAATAGCAGCGCCATTGACAGACCTGTTGAAGGGGCGAAAGTCTGGGAGGGTTAGCTGGAGTGAGAAGGCGGAGGAGGCTTTCTCCGCGTTGAAGTCGGCCCTGTGTGGGTCCCCGGTTTTGGTGACACCCGACTTCAACAAGGAATTTGTCGTACAGACCGACGCCTCGGAGGTAGGCCTCGGTGCGGTACTGTCGCAGGAGGTCAACGGGGAAGAACATCCCGTTGTCTTCCTGAGCCGTAAGCTCAGTCCCGCCGAGTCCAGATATAGTATAGTGGAGAGGGAATGCCTGGCTATCAAGTGGGCACTCGAATCTCTCCGCTACTACCTGTTAGGGAGGAGGTTCCGTCTGGTGACCGACCATTCCCCCCTCAAATGGATGAGTCAGGCCAAGGAGAGGAATGCTCGAGTCACCAGGTGGTTCCTATCTCTTCAAAATTTCAAGTTCTCCGTGGAACACAGGGCAGGCCGCTTGCAGGGCAACGCAGATGCCCTGTCCCGCGTCCACTCCCTCACGTGTGTTCACCCCCTCAGGGTTGAACAAAGGGGGGGGGGTATGTGGTAAGGTGCAAGGTGTCATATGCGATGGCAGGTACGTGTCACCGAGGTTGCTGGCCTCGGTGAGGTGAGAGCCGGGTTTTTGTCTGCAGCAGCTAGTGCTGTTTGACTCTGTTAAATAGCATGGCTGCAAAGCCGATCCGGGCCGGCTCTTACTGGGAGCAGCTAAAGAGTAGGGTGGGTGGCTGCTCCCCACGGTCCAGTCCGAGTTTTGGGCTGGGTATAAAACACAGCAGCAGCTGTGTCTGAGTGTGATTATCCTGGAGCCTGCTAACAGGGCTGAGGAGTTCTCTGTGCCGGAGGACGGAGCTCAGCAAGGTGGTGTTTTCCTGCAACCTGAAGGAGGAATCGCCTGCGGCTGAGCCGACTGCTAGGTGTGAACCGCACCTAAACCACCCAAGGTGACTGGACCCTGTGTTGGCCTGTTTTTGGTTTTGCCACATGATTTCTGTTATGGTGTGAACTGTCACCAAGAGACTGTTTTCATTTATGGTGTGCAAGTGTGAATAAAATACTGTTTGATGCACAATCTGGACTCCTTGTTTTGCCTCTAAACTGCACCCGCACCGCTGTCTATCAGAGCGACTCCCCACACCCTATTCATTTTGATGGGATAACCCCTTTAAGCTTAAGAGACAGGGATGTGATATTGAGCCTCAGCAGGAGTATCAATGACATTTTATTATAATGGCCAAAAAATTGCAATATATCCAGATTTTTGCCAAAGAGACACAAAATAAAAGAAAGGATTTTAGGAATATATAAAGAAGATTGAAGATAGCCAACATTAATTACTCTATGATATTTCCTGCAAAACTACGAGTTGTATACAAGGATCAATCCCTCTTTTTTATCAAAGCAGAGGAGGTTGAGAAATGGCTGGACTTAAAAGGACTATAAGTAACTACGGAGGGGGGTACAACGGGAGAGGGTGGGGAAAATTGGACCCCCCTATTACTTTGGTAGAACTTAAACACTGTATAGTATTAAAGGAAATACAACTCCAGGCTTAGATGGACTTCCTTTCAAGGTACGATATATAGAAAATATGAAGACACGTTACTGCCCCTTCTATTTGAAAGTATTAATGAATTGTGTAAACGTGGCTCCTTGCCACTATCCCAAACAGAAGCATTAATAACCCTATTGTTAAAAAAGGGAATGATTGTTCAGAAGTAGAATCTTACAGACCCATTTCACTACTAATTACGGACTGCAAGATTTTAGCAAAACTGCTTGCAAATAGATTAAAAGGGTTATTATTGAATTGATTCTTCCGGATCAATGCAGATATATTCCCAAAAGGAGCAATAAGATAAATATATGCAGAGCGTTATTGAATGTTTCAAAAGGGGAAGGGATAGACTCTGCGATCCTGTTGCTGGATCCCGCTAATGCCATTGAGAGGGTGGCGTGGTCCTACCTCTGGAAGATAATGGATAAAATGAAATTAATAGGGAACAAACTGTTAGCTTTGATATAGGTCGAGGTACCAGACAAGAATGCCCAATATCACTGATGCAATTTTAATAATTTTTTTAGAACCGCTTGCCTGTAAAATTTGAGATGATGAAAAAATATGTGGTTTTGGGGTAGAAGAGGAGAAGAGAAAGATTAGTTTATATGCAAACGACATGTTAATATTTTTAAAAGATACCCATCAAACACTTTCTAAGCTATTTAAGGTAAATTAAGGTTTCAGTCAGGATTCGAGATCAATCGGAGTAAATCAACATTATTCCCATTGGATAGTGATAGAACAATATCAATGGAAGGTTTAAAAGTACTATGTAAAACAGATGGCCTTGAGTATGTAGGCGTTAAAATATTGGCTAGAATTAAAGAATACCCATGATGAAATATCTCCCCAATCCTCAGTAAGATAAAAAGTTAGGTGAGTGTAGTAGAACGGATACACCCATTAGTAGAACGGATACAGTTAGATTAATTAAGATGATAATTCTTCGATAAATACTATATGTTTTAGCCCCTTGTATGATCTGGATAGAGGATATTTTTTTTAGATTGAAAGAACAATTAACGAACATATATCGGGACTGAAAGGGTCAGAATAAAGCAGGGTTGATTACCTGAGGAAATGGGAGGCTTAGCACTTCGATCTTTCCAGGGTTATTTTGTTGCTTCACAAATACAATGGATCACGTCTGAAGGTACTAAAAGCTCTTTTGTTGCAGGTATAGTAAATAAAATGGAAGGTAAATTTTCAAAGATATTTGAGCTTCTGGAATCAGGGACGTTGAAATATATATCATATAGAAAATGCGAGGTTTGTCATACGTTGCAACAATCATGGATATGGCTTAAAAGAATATTGGGTATTCAACATTCCTTTGCCTTTACCCCGCTATGGCACAATATTCACACACAAATTCCAGATTGTAAATATTGGAAAGATAAGGGTGTTTATTTAGTTTCACACTCATTCGCTGCCCATTTACCCCTGAAGAAGCAAGAAGTCTGGTGAAACATGTTGGGGGGCAGTGTTCGTTTTTAAACGCAGCATTTCACTCCACTAAGAATTTAATACTAGAAGTCCGGATGGACTCTGTTTAGTACCTCGATCTGCAGTGTTCCTTGGGTAGCCGCGGTATTAAGCTGCGGCCATCCCTGTTTGCAGGGCTAAACGCCATTAGGCCTAACAATAGCCTGACGGCATAAAGCAGGCATCCTCAAACTGCGGCCCTCCAGCTGTTGCAAAACTACGACTCCCAGCATGCCTGAACAGCCTACAGGTATCAGCCTACAGCAGGGCATTCTGGGAGTTGTAGTTTTACAACATCTGGAGGGCCGCAGTTTGAGGATGCCTGGCATAAAGCAATTGATAGCCGGGTAGCCACGATATTAAGCTGCGGCCATCCCTGTTTGCAGGGCTAAACGCCACTAGGCCTAACAATAGCCTGACGGCATAAAGCAATTTCTAGTCGTGCTAGCCTGCTAGTGGTCGAACATATATTAGTTCCCACTACACATTGAGACTGTGAGCAGCTCCATGTAGGTGGCAATAGCTCTACAAACAGTAACACAGCAGCACTTTGCATTTAAAGTGAGAGAGTGGGGGTTAGTGCACACCTCCCAACTCTGCACACTGAATAACATCTTCATTCATTAATGGAGTGATGACTGTATTTTTAAACCAGTTTGTTTTGGTTCATTAAAATTGCACCTATTCACATTGATTTTTTATTTTATGGAATAATAAAAGTGAAGTTTTAGTTTTACCTGGGTCAAGATAGGTTTCACCGCCTGTTTAGGCATTTGCTAAATTATATTTATATTAAGTAACCTTACCCAGGTTAGGTCCTATTTATGAATATAGTATTTTGATAGGCTCAACAGCCTTCTTTGGTTGGACCCATTTGAACCAGCCGACATATCCTCTCCTCATAGCTTCACTTTGTAAGCGATAGCTGCCATATGGCAGGTTTCCTCTCTAATGTACCGTCCTCCAATATTAATACTGCTGAGGCAGCACAAGTTTTTTCTACTGGCAGTCTCCCTATTAACACCACTGATATACAAGTGGCATTTAGAGAAATATATAAGACCTATAAGCAGTATGTGAGGGCCCAGTGGGAAGTTGCTAGTCTGGATACCTACCAATAACAAGGCCTTGTGTTCAGAGGTATGAGAATTAATATTGTCCCACATTCACACCAGGATGATGTAGCCTTTATCAAAGGTTGGCAGCAACAATTGACAGAGAATTCTCTACGGATGCAACAGTATCTGCTGAAATATGAGAAACAATCACTGATTACAAAAGCTAAACAACTGGAGTTAGAAATTACTCAGATCCAGAATCTAAGGTCTAATTCAGACTTTGCATCACAGGAACTGCGTTTACAGTCCTTCCAAACTGAAATTAAAGAAAGAAAGCACAACAAATATATCAGAGATAAAAGGGACTTTGATACTGGTCAGATTTACCCACATAAGCTTAATGCTGCTAACCCACAAATAAAAAGGCAAAATGCAAACAGGCCACATACTTCCCAGTCTGATTTTTCAGAGTCAGATAGGTCTGGATCAGAGAATCGACCGGCCACTAACCCCGCTGGGACTAAAAGCAAATATAGACCTCGCGGACCACTTGGTCAAAGGAGGGCACCTGCTCCCCAGTCTGGAACAGTAACACAGACTGGTCCAAAATGGCAAGGCATTCAGGCACCCATCCCTGTACTAAATACAGCCTCCACGCCTTCTAGCTTTGCTCCAACAGTCAACTCACAACTATGTGTTCCTGGCCCTGGTGGTTTACTGCCATCCTCTGTACCATCTGGCACCTATGGTGTCCCATCTCTGACAACGGCTTCTGCAACAGTACCCCTGAGAGACAGGGAGAAGTGGGCTTACAATGTAAGGACATAGATGACCCACTGAGAATCATAAATCTTTCCAGTTTTCAGCTAGAAACAAGGCATTGTCAAATATTGAGTAGGGGCCTATCATTCACACCTACACCGTCCTTTGATTGTTTTAACTGGGTCAAAGACATCAACCTCTTTGCAAGAAAACTTGCCCTTTATAAATCCTTCAACCAGCAATCCAGTTACTTCCAGCGAACACAGGCCAGAGAAAAAGAAGCTCTGGCCATCCTGGAGTCACTAGACACTCTTGAGGAAAGTGCCCAGGATCTAATAGAGGCACCTCTATCCTCACTTAAACCACAATCGAAAGACACGCCCTCATTCGCTCAGTTTGGCAACATAGACACCTTTGTCCAACTAATGACAAGAGATCTCAAAACTCTAAACACCGCACGCCTCAATTTGGAGGCAGGGAAACAACAAGCATTGGATGAACTGAGCAAGAATGATGGTTTGGTAATAAAACCTTCAGATAAAGGTGGTAATGTTGTACTTCTGGATAAGCTGGATTATAAAAAGATGGTTGAGGATCTTGTTAAGCAAACAGACACCTATCAGAGATTAGACCATAACCCCATGGATAGGTTTTTGGGTGAACTGAAAACGATACTGACCACAGCAAGGGATGATAAACTCATCTCAAAAGATGAATTTAAATTCCTCTTTAAGACGCACCCGACGATTGCTACCATATATGCCATCCCCAAGGTGCATAAGCAGAGGCGACCGGTGCCAGGCAGACCTATAGTGTCGGGTAATAATAGCCTGACTGAGAACATCAGCCAATATGTTGACGAGTTTATTGCACCGTTTGTTCCCAGTTTGCCATCATACATCAAGGATACCAAGGATGTGGTCATCAGGCTCCAGGATATACAAGTCACCCCACAGACTAAACTTGCAAGCCTGGACATTGAGGTCTTATATACAAATATAAGACATGACTTGGGGATTAAGGCAGTTTCTACTTTACTTTCCACTAAGAGCACACTATTTCGAGCACACAATGAGTTCCTCTTGACTCTTCTCAAATTTTTACTCACACACAATTTTTTTTTTTTGATAGACAGTATTATTTACAGTTAATTGGTACCACTATGGGAAGTAAGTGTGCACCTAATTATGCTAATCTCTTTTTGGGGTGGTGGAAGGACACTATTGTTTTCACACAGGATCTCTTTTGTTTCACTCAGCACATTCTTTTTTGGGGACGATACATCGATGATGTATTAATCCTTTGGGAAGGCACCACTGACAAGTTTCACCAATTTGTTTTGGCATTTAATACCAACACTATAGGCATGACATTCACCTCTGAGATCCATGAGAACATTATCACATTCCTGGATCTCAAACTTGTCCTGGACCCTGATGGCCACATCCAGACAGAAATCCACCGGAAACCTACATCGACGAATAACCTCCTGCAGTGGAATAGCTATCATCCCAGACCACTTAGAAATGGAATACCAGTGGGCCAATATATCAGAGCCCGTAGGAACTGCTCCGATGAGGCTAGTTTTGTTAAAGAGAGCAAGACACTATATTATCGTTTCCGTGCAAGGGGATACCCCAAAAAGGTTTTACATCATGCATATGCCAGGGCGAGCAATAACAATTGTATGGAATTGCTAAAGCCCACACATAAAGACACTAAGACACATGTTGTAAGATGCATTGGCACCTATGATGCCCAAAACAATTGCATCTTTGAAATTCTGAAGAAGCATTGGCATGTCTTATGGGCAGATAATGACCTAAGGACAGCTATTACGCAGAATCCGAGTGTGACCTACCGACGAAAACGAAGAAAATGTCCAGCTTCATACACCAACTCGTTCTTTATTTCAAAGCGATAAAAACAGCGGGATACATGTCACGTCTACGTGTTTCGGATCTCGGATAATCCGGATAATCCAGCTGGTGTATTTGCTTATATATGTGTGGCTTTGCCAATGTTGCTTTGTCATGATTAAGGATCGGTATTTGTAACAGAGATCCGAAACGCGTAGACGTGACATGTATCCCGCTGTTTTTATCGCTTTGAAATAAAGAACGAGTTGGTGTATGAAGCTGGACATTTTCTTAGTTTTCCTAAAGTATTTTGGTGCGTCCTGGATCCGGACGCTGTCCGTGCTGCACCTTCCACGGAGAGCGCACCACATCTCCTGATTCTACTTGACCTACCGACGAGGTAGGAATTTAAAGGACACTCTGGTCCACAGTTTTTACCGCCCTGACCACCCTAAATCCACTTGGTTAACATCAAATGTGGTGGGCATGTACCCATGTGGTGACTGCGTGTACTGCCCCCTTGTGAAGAGATGTCAAGCTTTTGTGAATCCAGTGGACAACAGAGAATATGAAATAAGACAATATATCAACTGTAAGACCAAGGGCATAGTGGTATGCCATTTAATGCCCATGCCCCAAGATCTACGTTGGTAAGACGTCTCAAGAGTTTAGAAGAAGAATTAGCCAGCATGTCAGCAGCATCAACACAAAGGTGGACACATCCATATCAAGGCATGTTAGGGCCTATCATGGTGGTAACCACAAGGAACTTAAGTTCTGGGGTATATGCAAAAAAACCTTAGGTGCAAGAAAGGGTGACCTGGATGCTATTCTACTGCGGGAGGAGACTAGGTGGATTTACCTCCTTGAGAGCCTAAGTCCCAAAGGGCTAAATTAAGGCTTTGCCTTCACTGCTTTTCTATAAGTATGAGGAAGAGGATTTGTCTGTTTGTTTGTTTTTTGTTTTTCGATCTTTCAACGTCTCTGTCGTTTAGGGATCAGTGATACTTCCAAATGTTTATGCAATGAACCGGAACCTAGTGTGCCCCTATTGTTGAGTGTACTAGTATGACTAAAAGTAGGCATCACTGCCAAGCTTATCTCTATGGCCATCCCGGCGAATAATCTGCTGGAGTGGCCTTATGTCCATTGTCAGCTGTTATTCTGGATGAGACGTTATTATAACAACATTGTGCCTTGGTAAACCCTAAACCCTATGTAGGTAATGCCGTGCACAGGTGCCGTGAGTTCTATGCGCAGCTGCCTCTTGCGCATAAAAATAAATAATAATGCTTCCACCCAGTGTGTGTTGGCTAAAGTTTTGTACGCGATAATATTTTCTTAACATCTTTATTAGTATGAGCTAGTGTGCACTGTGACTGACGCAGTATATACGCCGACCTATCCATCACAAATAGCTATATTCAGCACTACATAGTTTTGGGTTAAAGTCTATGTGCGCATTGTTCTGCGCATTCCAAATAACCATCTCTGTGCAACACACATTCCCCTTTTCTGAGCTAAGTTCATGCGCAACATAATATTGCGCAGCGCATGTGCTATCCGAGTAATACTGATCTTTTAGTCTGATATCTATGGCACAGTCTGTGTCAATACAATATGGGATATAAGTGTATGCGCATCTCTGTTGTGAGCAACGCATGCGCAGATCTCACAGAAACAGCTCTTCTGATCTAAGTTCTAGAGCAGGTCTAATGCGCAGCACATCAGTGATGACGATCTAAGAGACACTGGTGATTGGCCGGATGGTCTAGCACCTGCCCAACTGTGATCTAATACAATTGGCTGACTGTCCCGTTCATTCCGAACGGGATTGGACGATAACGTTGCCAATCTATACACTGACTATTTATACCTCCAATCTGATGGGGACACTCATTCGCTGCCCATTTACCCCTGAAGAAGCCAGAAGTCTGGTGAAACATGTTGGGGGGCAGTGTTAGTTTTTAAATGCAGCATTTCACTCCACTAAGAATTTAATACTAGAAGTCCGGATGGACTCTGTTTAGTACCCTGATCTGCAGTGTTCCTTGGGTAGCCACGGTATTAAGCTGCGGCCATCCCTGTTTGCAGGACTAAACGCCATTATGCCTAACAATAGCCTGACGGAATAAAGCAATTGATAGCCGGGTAGCCGCGGTATCAAGCTGCAGCCATCCCTGTTTGCAGGGCTAAACGCCACTAGGCCTAACAATAGCCTGACGGCATAAAGCAATTGCTAGTCGTGCAAGCCTGCTAGTGGTCGAACATATATTAGTTCCCACTACACATTGAGACTGTGAGCAGCTCCATGTAGGTGGCAATAGATCTACAAACAGTAACACAGCAGCACTTTGCATTTAAAGTGACAGAGTGGGGGTTAGTGCACACCTCCCAACTCTGCACACTGAATAATATCTTCATTCATTAATGGAGTGATGACTGTATTTTTAAACCAGTTTGTTTTGGTTCATTAAAATTGCACTTATTCACATTCATTTTTTATTTTATGGAATAATAAAAGTGAAGTTTTAGTTTTACCTGGGTCAAGATAGGTTTCACTGCCTGTTTAGGCATTTGCTAAATGATATTTAAATATATAAATGGTGTACAAAAAGCGTTTTTTTGTTACCTTACATCACAAAAACTGTAATACCAAGCGATCAAAAAGTCATATGCACCCCTAATTCGTACCAATCAGTCATCTCATCCCACAAAAAATGAGACCCTACCTAAGACAATCGCCCAAAAAATATAAAACTATGGCTCTCAGAATATGCAGACACTAAAACATGATTTTTTTGTTTCAAAAATGATATCATTGTGTAAAACTTACATAAACAAAAAAAGTATACATATTATGTATCACCGCGTCCGTAAGAACCTGCTGTATAAAAATATCACATGATCTAACCCCTCATGTGAGCACCGTAAAAAAATAAAAAGTGAGTCAAAAAAAGGCATTTTTTGTCAACTTACATCACAAAAAGTGTAATACCAATGCGATCAAAAAGTCATATGCAAACTAAAATAGTACCAATCAAACCGTCATCTCATATCACAATAAATGAGACCCTACCTAAGACAATCGCCCCCCCCCAAAAAAAACAAAACAAAACTATGGCTCTCAGAATATGCAGACACTAAAACATGATTTTTTTTCAAAAATGCTTTATTATAGTAACATAGTACAGTCGTGGCCAAAAGTTTTGAGAATTACATAAATATTGGAAATTGGAAAAGTTGCTGCTTAAGTTTTTATAATAGCAATTTGTATATACTCCAGAATGTTATGAACAGTGATCAGATGAATTGCATAGTCCTTCTTTGCCATGAAAATTAACTTAATCCCCAAAAAAACTTTCCACTGCATTTCATTGCTGTCATTAAAGGACCTGCTAAGATCATTTCAGTAATCGTCTTGTTAACTCAGGTGAGAATGTTGACGAGCACAAAGCTGGAGATCATTATGTCAGGCTGATTGGGTTAAAATGGCAGACTTGACATGTTAAAAGGAGGGTGATGCTTGAAATCATTGTTTTTGCATTGTTAACCATGGTGACCTGCAAAGAAACGCATGCAGTCATCATTGCATTGCATAAAAATGGCTTCACAGGCAAGGATATTGTGGCTACTAAGATTGCATCTCAATCAACAATTTATAGGATCATCAAGAACTTCAAGGAAAGAGCTTCAATTCTTGTTAAGAAGGCTTCAGGGCGCCCAAGAAAGTCCAGCAAGCGCCAGGATCGTCTGCTAAAGAGGATTCAGCTTCGGTATCGGAGTGCCATCAGTGCAGAGCTTGCTCAGGAATGGCAGCAGGCAGGTGTGAGGGCATCTGCACGCACAGTGAGGCGAAGACTTTTGGAAGATGGCCTGGTGTCAAGAAGGGCAGCAAAGAAGCCACTTCTCTCCAAAAAAAACCCATCAGGGACAGATTGATCTTCTGCAGAAAGTATGGTGAATGGACTGCTGAGGACTGGGGCAAAGTCATGTTCTCCGTTGAAGCCTCTTTCCGATTGTTTGGGGAAAAAGGCTTGTCCGGAGAAGAAACGGTGAGCACTACCATCAGTCCTGTGTCATGCCAACAGTAAAGCATCCTGAGACCATTCATGTGTGGGGTTGCTTCTCATCCAAGGGAGTGGGCTCACTCACAATTTTGCCCAAAAACACAGCCATGGATACAGAACGATACCAAAACACCCTCCAACAGCAACTTCTTCCAACAATCCAACAACAGTTTGGTGAAGAACAATGCATTTTCCAGCACGATGGAGCCCTGTGCCATAAGGAAAAATTGATAACTAAGTGGCTTGGGGACCAAAACATTGATATTTTGGGTCCATGGCCTGGAAACTACCTAGATCTTAATCCCATTGAGAACTTGTTGTCAATCCTCAAGAGGCGGGTGGACAAACAAAAACCCACTAATTATAACAAACTTCAAGAAGTGATTATGAAAGAATGGGTTGCTATCAGTCAGGAATAGGCCCAGAAGTTGATTGAGAGCATGCCCAGTCGAATTTCAGAGGTCCTGAAAAAGAAGGGCCAACACTGCAATCACTGACTCTTTGCATAAATGTCATGTGCTTGTCGATAAAAGCCTTTGAAACGTATGAAGTGCGTGCAATTATATTTCACTACATCACAGAAACAACTGAAACAAAGATCTAAATGCAGTTTAGCAGCAAACTTTGTGAAAACTACTATTTGTGTCATTCTCAAAACTTTTGGCCAAGACTGTACATAAGGCGGAAAAAAGACATTTGTCCATCCAGTTCGGCCTGTCATCCTGCAAGTTAAACCAGAGGAAGGCAAAAAAAAAAAACTGTGTGGTAGAAGCCAATTTCCCCTACTTAAGGGGAATAAAAAATTCCTTCTCGACTCCAATCAGGCAATCAGAATAACTCCCTGGATGAACGACCCATCTCTAGTAGCGATAACCTGTAATATTATTATACTCCAGAAATACATCCAGACCCCTCTTGAATTCCCTTATTGTACTCACCATCACCACTAGTGTTGAGCGCGAATATTCGAATTTCGAATTTTTATCGCGAATATCGCAACTTCGATAATTCGCGAATATTGCGAATATATCGCTATATATTCGCAATTTCGAATATTCGTTTTTTTTTTTTTTTTTTTTTAGTTGTTAATTCTAGTTGCTCTCTGGTTGTCTTCGCAGTTCCCACTTCCCAAAAGCTGTTCTTACCTGTCCGGAGGATTCCTGGCTCCCTGCCCGCTTCAGTCATTGCCCGTTGCCGCTTCTGCTGACTTCCCATGTGCATGGGAATGCCTCCATGCTAAAATGTACTGTCGGATGTGAGAATCACGATCTCACAAATTTGACTAAGTTGTAATCGCAATGCGATTAATATAGCCTGAATTATTCGCATTGCAATATTCATTCTATTCTAGCAATACAACCATTAGGAACTTAGCTCTAAGATCAATTCGCAACGCGAGTATATGTTCGCCTCGCGAATGAAACTTAGAGCTAGCTGAGTTCCTAATAGTGGTATTGCTAGAATATAACGAAGATTGAGAATATAGTGCTATATTCGTGAATTCGAGATATTCTCAATCTTCGTTCTATTCTAGCAATACATCCATTAGGAACTTAGCTTTAAGATCAATTCGCAATGAGAGTATATGTTCGCCTCGCGAATAAAACTTAGAGCTGAGTTCCTAATGGTTGTATTGCTGGAATAGAACGAAGATTGAGAATATCTCGAATTCACGAATATAGCACTATATTCTCAATCTTCGTTCTATTCCAGCAATACAACCATTAGGAACTCAGATCTAAGTTGTAATCGCAATGCGATTAATACAGGTTATATTAATCGCATTGCGAATGAAACTTAGAGCTGGGTTCCTAATGGTTGTATATATTGCTAGAATAGAACGAAGGTTGAGAATATCTCGAATTCACGAATATAGCACTATATTCTCAATCTTCGTTATATTCCAGCAATACAACCATTAGGAACTCGGTCAGCTCTAAGTTTCATTCGCGAGGCGAACATATACTCGCATTGCGAATTGATCTTAGAGCTAAGTTCCTAATGGATGTATTGCTAGAATAGAACGAAGATTGAGAATATCTCGAATTCACGAATATAGCACTATATTCTCAATCTTCGTTATATTCTAGCAATACAACCATTAGGAACTCAGATCTAAGTTGTAATCGCAATGCGATTAATACAGGTTATATTAATCGCATTGCGAATGAAACTTAGAGCTGGGTTCCTAATGGTTGTATATATTGCTAGAATAGAACGAAGGTTGAGAATATCTCGAATTCACGAATATAGCACTATATTCTCAATCTTCGTTATATTCCAGCAATACAACCATTAGGAACTCGGTCAGCTCTAAGTTTCATTCGCGAGGCGAACATATACTCGCATTGCGAATTGATCTTAGAGCTAAGTTCCTAATGGTTGTATTGCTAGAATATAACGAAGATTGAGAATATAGTGCTATATTAGTGTGATATTCGTTATCTTTGTCAATTCTAGCAATACAAGTTAACCATTAGGAACTCAGATCTAAGTTTTATTCGCGATGCGAATATATATTCGCGTAAAATTCGCAATATATAAAATCATGACGAATATTTGATTTCGACGAATATATGACGAATATTCAATCGAATATTCGCGAAATATCGCGAAATCGAATATGGCACCTCCCGCTCATCACTAATCACCACCTCCTCAGGCAGAGAGTTCCATAGTCTCACTGCTCTTACCATAAAGAATCCCCTTCTATGTTTGTGTACAAACCTTCTTTCCTCCAGACGCAGAGGATGTCCCCTCGTCACAGTCACAGTCCTGGGGATAAATAAATGATGGGATAGATCCCTGTTCTGTCCCCTGATATATTTATACATAGTAATTAGATCTCCCCTCAGTTGTCTTCTAAAGTGAATAACTTTACTGTACTGTAGTTGCCCCATTCCAGTTATTACTTTAGTTTCCCTCCTATGAACCCATTCAAGCTCTGCTATGTCTGCCTTGTTCACAGGAGCCCAGAACTGTACACAGTACTCGATGGTCTGCTTAGTGATTTGTAAAGTGGTAGGACTATGTTCTCATCATGGGCGTATATGCCCCTTTTGATGCAACCCATTATCTTATTGGCCTTGGCGGCAGCTGCCTGACACTGGTTTTTGCAGCTTAGTTTGCTGTTTATTAAAATTCCTAGATCCTTTTCCATGTCAGTGTTACCGAGTGTTTTACCATTTAGTATGTACGGGTGACTTGCATTATTCTTTCCCATGTGCATAACTTTACATTTGTTAGTGTTAAACCTCATTATGTAAAACTGAAACAAACAACCAAAAAAAGTCTACATATTTGGTATTGACCGGCTCTATAAAAATACGACATTATCGAACCTGTCAGATGAACATTGTAAATAACAAAAAATAAACACGGTGCCAAAACAGCTATTTTTTGTTACCTTGCCTCACAAAAAGTGTAATATAGATCAACCAAAAATCATATCTACCCTAAAATAGTACCAACAAAACTGCCACCTTATCCCGTAGTTTCTAAAATAGGGTCTTTCTTTGGAGTTTCTACTCTAGGAAAGCATCAGGTGATATTCAAATGTGACATGGGAGCTTAAAATTATCTGCCTTCCAAAAACCATATGGCGTTCCTTTCCTTCTGCGCCCTGCCGTGTGCCCGTGCGGCACTTTACAACCACATATTAGGTATTTCTGTAAACTACAGAATCAGGGTAATAAATATTGAGTTTTGTTTGTCTGTTGACCCTTACTTTGTTAGCGTAAAAACATTTTTTTAAATGGAAAATCTGACAAAAAAAGTAAAATTCTGAAATTTCATCTTCATTTTCCATTAATTCTTGTGGAACAACTAAAGGGTTAACAACGTTTGTAAAATCAGTTTTGAATACCTTCAGTGGTGTAGTTTCTAAAATGTCACCATTTATGGGTGGTTTCTATTATGTAAGCCTTACAAAGTCACTTCAGACCTGAACTGCTCCTTATAAAGTGGGTTTTGGAAATTTTCTGAAACATTTCAAGATTTGCTACTAAACTTCTAAGCCTTCTAACGTCCCCAAAACTTTAAATGGCATTCACAAAATGATCCAAACATGAAGTAGACATATGGAGAATGTAAAGTTATAACTAACTATTTTTGCAGTTATTTCTATCTATTATAAAAGCAGAGAAATCGAAATTTGGAAATTTGCAAATTTTTCAATATTTTTGGTAAATTTGGTATTTTTTAATAAATAAAAATGTCAATTTTATCACTGTTATGAAGTACAATATGTGACGAGAAAACAATCTCAGAATGACCTGGATAAGTAAAAGCATTTTAAAGTTATTACCACATAAAGTGACACGTCAGATTTGCTAAAAATGGCCTGGGCAGAAAGGTGAAAAATGGCCCGGTCCTGAAAGGGTTAATATCTTATATAGATTGTATTACACCCTCAAATTACTGTATATGAGTAATTTCATGAATAACTCTAAATGTTGGAGCTGTCAAAAAGGAGAGGCGGATTTCCTGCATCTAATATGGGCTTGCCCTTAAAAAAGAGACTATTGGAACCAGATCTTTCAGATTGTGGAGAAAAAAATAGTGTTCCATAGCAGTGCAGGAGGCCGGCTGAGCAGGCAGGAGGCGGCAGCGTAACTAACTACGTCACGTGCCTGCGCCGCCTGCTTCATTCGTAAAGTGGGAGGAGCAGGCGCGTGACGTAGTGAGTTTCGCTGCCGCCTCCCACCCGCTCGGCCGGCCTCCTGCACTGCTATGGAAGTTTGTAGTAAGTACTACAGCCTAGATTTGGTGCGGAATTCTACAGTTTAACATTGCCTATATGATTACTACAGTGAGCGGGGCCTGGTGTAGTAGAATACAGTGACTGCACCAGGCCCCGTTCCCATTACAAAACAAGATGCCAGCCCCCAGCCCCTCCTCCCTCCCCGCTGATACACACACCGGACGCGCTGTGCAGCAGTGCGGCGGTGGTGTATCAGTGTAAATTATAGCATTCGCCCGATAAGACGCAGTGCTCTTTTTCCCCCACTTTTGGGGGGGAAAAGTGCGTCGTACATTGCGAAAAATACGGTGCTATCAGAGCATTAACCAAGAAATCAAATAGAATAAAGTCTGGTCTTTGTGGACGGGTTGTGGATAAGAGCTAGAATGGCATAAAAGGAGGAAAGGTAAATGTTTTTTTTTTTTCTTTTTCCAGTTGGCGTCTATGGGTTGTGGGAGGGTGTTGGGTGGGTGGTGTACAATTTTTTTTGCTTTAAAAGATGCACCCGATGATAGGACGCACCTAGGTTTTAGAGGAGGACAATAAGAAAAAAATATTTTTCATTAGACCTCAGATCAGACCCGCAATGTTAATAAGACCCCAGTAAGACCTCGGATCAGCCTTCCATGCCTTAGATAAGCCCCCCATGCCATTTATCAGCCTTTCATGCCATTTATCAGCCCGCATTATGAGCCCCCAATGCCATCTATTAGCCCCAGTGCCATTTATGAGTCTCCATTATGAGCCCCCATGCCATGCCCTTCCCCGCTACAAATACACAAACTGGTATTGACACACTAAAATGTGAAGGTAATTTTTTTTGGGTAAGGAATAGAAGCCTAATTAAATCCATCCGCCTTCTGCTACGAACTCACTTATTTGCACCTATATTGTAGAAAAATTGCAGCAGATTTTTGGAAAGAAAGGGAGGCTGAATGCAGGCCTCTACAAGAAGTGCAATGAGGAGTTACTCACTGATTCCTCTACATATAGGATGTTGAAAGTACATCCTACTAGGGAGTTTAGTTTAGCCCTGGGTAAAATATTGGATGAAAGAGTTTCTATGGGAGTGCTGGATGTAAAAACCAGGGATTACCTCATGGTGGAAAGACCTGTGGTCCCAATTAGAAATCAGTGAATCGAAGCTGACAAAATGGAATTTGATCCAAAATTTCAGGAAAAATTCAATTCGCACCAAAGCCGAATTTCCCCACACTTCGTGGTAACGAATTGCATTTTTTCCTAAAATAGCTGCTGCAAGTGTGAGGACATGGAGCAAGGAACTCTGGGAAGGCATGATCACCCATAATGCCATGCATGCAGACAATCAGCAGCCAGCCAGCCCTGTAATGTCACAGCCCTATAAATAGCCTCAGCCATCTTGGATTCTGCCATTTACCAGTGTACTTAGTGCAGAGAGAGACGTCAGCAGGCTCTAGGGACAGTGTTAGAAAAAACTTCATTGTCCTTAAAAAAAGATTTACATGTGTAGGTAAAGATTATTCAAGGTGTAGGGAAAGGATAGGGAGGAATCATTCCACAGCATTTATGTTGAACAGGGTTCAGTAGGGGAGGTTACAGCCTGGGTAATAGGAACAATCCTATTACTCCTTGCTGCACTGACTGGGCACCCAAATTGCCAGCAAACCGTTCTTGTTATTGGTGTGTTACAGCCATTAATAGGGTTTATTACAAGGAAATATTTCTATGTCTTATTTGCTCTTGTGAGGTGCAGTTATATGTTCTAAAGCATTTTTTGGCTTGTATTAGTGGGAAAAAAGGGTTTATTAGCCGTTGTGTGGTGAAGTGCTAAAATTACACCCCTTTTTGTTGTGCAATAGTGGCAAAAGTAAAATATATTTGCCGTTCAGCGGTGCAGTTATATGTTCCAAAACCTTTTGTGGCATTTATTAGTGGAAAAATAAAAAATAAATTTGCCGTTCAGCGGTGCAGTTATATGTTCTAAAGCCTTTTGTGGCGTGTATTAGTGGCAAAATAAAAATATATTTGCCGTTCAGCGGTGCAGTTATATGTTCTTAAGCCCTTTTTGTCTTGTAATAGTGGCAAAAGAGAAATATATTTGCTGTTCAGTAGTGCAGTTTTATGTTCTAAAGCCCTTTTTGTCGTGTAATAGTGGCAAAAGAAAAACATATTTGCCGTTCAGCGGTTCAGTGATATGTTCTAAAGCCTTTTGTGGCGTGTATTAGTGGAAAAAGAAAAAAATATATTTGCCGTTCCGCGGTGCAGTTACAGTATATATTCTAAAGCCCTTTTTGGCGTGTATTAGTGGGGAAAAAGAAGAAGGGATTATTAGCTGTTGTGTAGTGAAGTGAGAAAATGACAGCCCTTGGTGTGTATTAGTGGCAAAAAAATAAATAAATTGACGTTCAGCTGTGAAGTTCCATTGTACTACAGCCATTTACAGGGTGTATTGATAGGATAGATACGTACGTCCTATTAGCCGTTCTGCGGTGAATTGTGATTGTTATATTTATTTTTTAGGGGACAATTAATAGGAAAAAGAATACGTCTTATTAGCTGGTCTGCAGTGAACCGACATTGGTATACTGCCATTGTTGGGGTGTATTAACCTCTGATGCGTCCGGCGGGCGGTCGTGTTGTTCTGGCCGGACACATCCGTGCGTCATCTAGCGAGACGCGAGATTTGCTGTGAACGCGCGTGTGCGTTCACAGCAGCGCACAGCTCGGCAGTTACACTGCAGCCTGCCAGCGATGATCAGTCGCTGGCATGGTGTAGAAGTAAAATAAATGAAATCAAGCAGGTATATCAGACGCTGTTTTGTTAACAGCGTCTGATATACCTGCTACCTGGTCCTCTGGTGGTCCCATTTGCTGGGATCGACCACCAGAGGACCAGGTAGCTCTGTAAAGTAGCACCAAGCACCACACTACACCCCCCGTCACTTATTAACCCCTTATTAACCCCTGATCACCCCATATAGACTCCCTGATCACCCCCCTGTCATTGATCAGCCCCCTGTAAGGCTCCATTCAGACGTCCATATGTGTTTTGCGGATCCGCGAATCCGCAAAACACGGACACCGGCAATGTGCTTTCCGCATTTTGCAGATCCGCACATTGCCAGAACTATATAGAAAATGCCTTTTCTTGTCCGCAATTGCGGACAAGAATAGGACATGTTCTATATTTTTGCGGAACGGAAGTGTAGACCCGTCTGTCCCTATAGAAATGAATGGATCCGCAATTCCGTTCCGCAAACAGAATTGGGGACATGTGAATGGGGCCTAAGGGTCCCTTATCACCGCCAGTTAGTTAGCTACTTGTTAGGTTAGCCCAGCCCACCGCACCGCAGTCACTGATTTTGGCAAAGATTTTTTCATCCATATTGATCGATGCGAATAAAGAAATCTGTGCCGTTCATTTTTTCATTTCAGCCCTGAAGGGTTAACACTGTAAGCTATGCGTCTGAGGCCTTGAGCTGTGGATATTCTGGCTACATCCCGTTATTTTCATCTTGTTCCTCACTTCTAAGAAATGTAGCAAAGGTTAATTTCTTTGTAACAGTAACTTTTCATATAGTACGTGCGTCTTCATCTTATTGGTTGTTGATTCCCCCCCTCCCCCTTGCTATATATATGTTACCCCACCCTCAATAAAGTTAGAGTATTTCTCATTGATACCTGTGTGTGTGTCTGTCATTTATTTGCTGCTGAGAAATATCTCTCCTGGTACCAGTAAGACTTAACCCAAGCTGACCACTGGAGTCCGGTACCAGGGGTACCTAGCGAAGGGTCTAATTTCCTTACAGTTTTGGGGGCTCACGTCCAGGATCAAGAGGGTCATCCTCGGGTCCGGTGAGAAAGACATCGATTTTGTCCTCCGTCTGATCTGAGGGCACTGGACACGTCTTGACCCAAGTAAGTTGAACCATTTACTTAAAGACTTCAGGAGGTCGCTGTGTCAGGGACACAGGAGATACAGCTCAGGGAGCCTTATAAAGTGGCTGTACGGACTCCGGGAGTCCAAGCAGAAAGAACCACTAGAGATAAAAGTGCACCTAAAACTAAAAGATACTGTTCAGGGAACAGAAGGTTACAAGCTTGGATTAACTCTTATTTATCATATGGATATGGTCAAAGGACTATGTCTAGATGATAAGACAGCCTGGCCGCATTTTGATGCGGATCCTTCCTGGGACATGGATTACATGTCCAGGGGAGGTGAACAGTGGCTAGAAATAGCCCCCCATTGATATGATGCAGGTAATAAGAAAAGGAACAAGAATCCAAAAGGTCTCAAAGATGATAGGACTCTACATGAAATAGAACAGGAGGTGGGAACAAAGAAAAGAAGTCAGAAACCCCCTCCATCCTACAATAATTCTACCCCCACATAGTCCACCTAGGGTCGCAGCTGCAACAAGCCCACCAACAGAGTCACCCACTTCTACCTCAGTGCAGGGCGAAGATTCGGGAGCTGAGGGAGGAGAGTGTTAGTTTTGCAAGTCCTCCCATCTCACAATGTTTGAGGAGTAATGTCCGTGAGGAGACATTCCCCTTCATGACAATAGGGGATCAGTTAATGAAGAAACCCATAGAGATAGAGGACATAAACAGAATTATCAACATTGCCCTAAGCCAAACTCTGCACCATTAGGCACAATCACATATCTCAGGAGAGCCTGTAAGGGAAGAAATTATACACAGGAGGATATGAAATTAGTAATTGATGGTTTTATAGACTCACACTCTGGGTGGGATTGGACAAAGGTCCCCACAATGAATAACATTCAGGGACAAGTCAGTGCTGACACTTACAGATTAAACACAGCACAGGGTAGGACTGATACCGGATGTGACACAGGACACAGTTGCTTTCAGCCATCGCTGCAGATGCTGTTTCAGCGTGATAGATTTGAAGAATGCTTTCTTCTCTATTGACAAGCAGACTAGGCTCCTTTTTGATTTTTCCTTTGAGGGTCGTCAACTCACCTGGGGCAGGATGCCCCAGGAATATGCTAATTCACCTGTAGTGTACAGCATTGTTCTCTAAGCCAGTTTAAAACCATGCCCCCCCCCCCCCCCCGGGTTCTGTGCTCTTGCAGTACGTGGATGATTTGTTATTGTGTAGTATGTCAGAGGAGGCCAATGTTACTGATGGTGTATCTTTGTTAAAATGGTTATTAGAATGTGGACACAAGGTGTCACGCAAGAAAATGCAATGGTGTAAAAAGCAAGTTGAGTACTTGGGCTTTGTCCTCACAGAGAGGGAAAGGAGAATCAGCACAGAAAGAGTCCAGTCTGTTGCTGGCCTGGTCACCCCACACACCAGGAAAGACATGCTATCTTTCCTTGGTATGATAAACCAGTAGATTCCTGATTGCTCCTACTATGACAATGTTCTGAGGCAAGCCACACTGAGCGAACAGCCAGACTTAATTAAATGGTCAAAGGAAATGTTAAATGCATTTGATTACTTGAAATGTCAATGACAAGTCAATGATTACTTGAAATATTTAATGACAAGTCCAGGTTTGGGCCTCCCTGACTACAACCTCACATTCTACGTATATGCTCGACAAAATTGTAAAACCATGGCGGGTGTGCTGACCCAGAATCACAGAGGCAAGTTGTGTCCTTGTGCATTTTTCTCAAAGGTAATGCTGGCTTCTGTCCAAGGAATGCCAGCATATCTTAGATCTCTTGCAGCCTGTGCAATGATGGTTGAACTTTCAACCCCACTGACAATGGGACATGATACAATCCTGTACACCACACATGATGTTGTAGGACTTCTTAAAGGCATACACACACAGCACATGTCAGCCCAAAGGTTGTCTGGGTATGAGATCCTGCTCCTCAGCAACCCCTCCCTACAGATCAAGTATGCCGCACACACCTCAGGCCCAGCACCCATACTCAATGCACTGCTTGGACTCAAGGGACCTGAGGACCACCTGGTAGAGACACATGATTGCATACATGCCATACAACATGACACCTCGCCCTGTTCTGATTTATTATCGATCAAGCCAGAAAAACAGTCATGAATAAGAACTCTGTTCGAAACGCGTTGACGTTGTGAATCCTGTTGTGAATACTGCGCTGCCTTTTGTAAGAATTTCACCTTAATAAAGAAGACACAGCTACATACATTTCTGCTGGACTACTTCAATGTTTCTCTCTGACAACCTTGGGCTACTTACCACAAAGTCCGTGCAGGAGGGATCCCAGAAGGGAACAGATCAAGCAGGTGAGCTGGACATCACATTTTTCTATATTATTATCGATACCAATTGAAGGTGCACCTAAAGTTTTTGTAGATGGATCTTGCAGCAGACTAAATGACAATTCTTACCACGCAGGGAACGCAGTAGTCATGTTACCTGACATTGTCCTCGAGGCTAGACCAATCACTTACCAGTCTGCACAAGCTGCTGAAATGATTGAACTCACCAGAGCATGCATATTACACGAAGGTAAGCCAGTTACCATTTACACTGACAGCAGGTATGCTCATGACGTGGTCTGGGACCACGGTGTTATCTGGCAGAGAAGAGGATTTGTTGCAGCTGACGGTAGTAAGCATTTGTCACACTCACAACTTGTCACACAACTTCTGTAAGCCATCAGGTTACCCTCACAACTCACAATTGTACACTGCAGAGCACATACCGGAGGTAAGGATCCTGTGTCACAGGGGAATGCCTTAGCTGACAGAGGCCAAGAAAGCTGCATTACTTTCCTCAGCCACTGAAGGTGAAAAGGCTGATTGGTGTTATACAATTTAGCAGAAGAATCCTAAGACTGGATTAATCTGCAAAGAGGGGAAACCATGCATACCACAACACAGCGCTCCTCTGTTCATTGCACATTTCCACGGAGTAGGACATAACAGCATTCATACAACATACATGCTGCTAACACAAAACTTTTATATTACGGGTATCAAAGAGTTAGTTTCAGACAATGTAAGGAGATGCATCACATGTTTGAGGAACAATCCAAACAACAATGTCAAAGTCCCACACCAACATCTTGACTACCCCACCACTCCTTTCACACATTTGCAGGTAGATTTTACACACATACCTAGGCAGAAAGGGAAACAGCAATACGCCTTGGTCATAGTTGACATGTTTTCAAGATGGCCAGAGGTCTACCCTACAAAATCAGAAGATGCAAAAACAGTAGCAAGGATACTCACACAGAACATGATTCCAAGATGGGGCTGCCCACTGGTGATGAAATCTGACCAGGGGCCGGCCTTCACCACAAAGATAAATTGAGAAAAGCAACAGGTGGCACATTTAAAAAATGGAAAGAAGTATTACCAATAGTGCTAGCTGAGATAAGGTCGACACCTAATAAGAAACTAGGGATGTCACCATTTGAGATACTCATGGGTAGGCCATCCCCCACCCCTTGGGCTAAGCACCCACTGGTAGTGCAGGAAGGGGATATGGATCTCATCAGAGAAGAGTATGTTACCAAACTAATAAAGGTCCTAAGTGAAACTGAAGAAAAAGTTGCTTGTAAGTCTCCTTGTCTTCCACAGGAACCAACTCACCCTTTTCAAGTTGGAGACAGAGTTCTAGTGAAAAACCTAAAGAAAGGAAAAGCTCCAACTATGGACCTCCCACCACCGTGGTAGCTGTGACCCATACAGCAGTTCTCACAGAGGAAACAGCTACCTGGATACAGGCCACCAGAGTGAAGTTGTTAAAAGAGGCGCCCCAAAAGGAGGTAATAACGGGGGCAGACAGCCCTGACCTCGAAAATGGACAAAGTGAGGTACTAACGGGAGCAGACAGCTCTGACCTCCACCAGGACTCCCTCAATTCTGGGAAATGGCACAGGTGGTCCATTCTGACTATGAGGCCACTAATGATCTTATTAAAAACAGAAATACCCTCTTGTAGCAAAGACTCCTCACCCTGGGGCTGGTATACACATATATCCTAGAAATTACACATGGTACACAGGTGGAAACACAGGTAGACAGCTGGAAGATTTTATTAAAGGGTATTGTGCTAATTATAGTACTACCAATCAATCACTAACTCAAAATCAGGTATGTACTGATATGTGGAGATAGAAAGATAAGATCCAGATTAGAATGAAATTGGCAAGGGGAATGTGTCTTAGCCAAAGCTATCATGAACACGCATATCTTTGAAGAGTCGGAACTCCTCAAGGAAAAGGTAAACTTAAGGGCAAAACGGACACTTAAATCGAGCTTTGACCCACATGTGTACATAGACGCTATAGAGTCCCAAGAGGGGTCCCCGATAAATTCAAGGCCAGGGATCAAGTAGCCGCTGGTTTTGAATCCATCATTTCTATTATCACTGTAAATAAAAATGTAGATTGGATTAATTATATCTACTATAATCAACAAAGGTTTGTTAACTATACAAGAGATGCTTTACAAGGGGTAGCGGATCAATTGCAGGCTGATTCTATTATGACATTCCAGAATAGGATGGTGCTAGACATAATACTGGCAGAAAAAGGTGGTGTGTGTAAGGTGCTGGTTGATCCCACCTCATGTTGCACTTTCATCCCCAATAATACTGGTCCAAATGGTAAGGTGACAGTAGCCATACAAAAATTAGAAGACTTGTCAGGTGAATGAAAACAAAATTTAGGATTAAACAATCCATGGGACCAGTACTTTGGATGGTTTAGTAACTGGAGACGGGCAATTGTGCAAATAGGCCTCATGATTCCTATTGCTATTATAGTGATAGCTGTAGTTGCATTGTGTGTCATACCCTGTGTAAAGAAAATGCTTATTAAAGGCATGACCAATATGTCCTTTTATGAGGCCTCCGATTCAGATGCCCATTCCCCAGAGGCAGGGCCGGCGCGTCCTATAAGCGGACTAGGCCGCCGCGTAGAGCGCCGGCCCTGCCTCATGCTGCAGCCGCCCGAGCGCTCTGAATTGAGCCTCTGGCGGCTGCAGCACTGCCCGGGCTGGCGCGTCCATGAGGGCGCAACGCCCGGGCTCAGCAAGAGGAGAGGAGCTGACAGGAGGGAAGTCCATTGTAGCGCGGCCGAGCTCTTTATGGCCGCGGGTACAGGAGCATCTGTCTCCTGTACCCGGCCGGACTGACATGAAGTGCGCACACAGTGTACACTTCCTGTCAGTCCGTCAGGGTACAGGAAACTAAAGCTCCTGTACCCCTGGACCATAAAAAGCTCGGCCGCGCTACACTGGAGGAGGGGGGAGAATGACAAGAGTGGGGGGAAGAAGAATGACAAAGGGGGGAGAAGAAGAATGACAAAGGGGGGAGAATGACAAGAGGGGGAGAAGAAGAATGACAAAGGGGGAGAAGAAGAATGACAAAGGGGAGAGAGAATGACAAGAGGGGGAGAAGAAGAATGACAAGAGTGGGGGGAAGAAGAATGACAAAGGGGGGAAGAAGAATGACAAAGGGGGAGAGAGAATGACAAGAGGGGGAGAGGAAGAATGACAAGAGTGGGGGAAGAAGAATGACAAAGGGGGAGAAGAAGAATGACAAAGGGGGGAGAGAATGACAAGAGGGGGAGAAGAAGAATGACAAAGGGGGAGAAGAAGAATGACAAAGGGGGAGAGAGAATGACAAGAGGGGAGAAGAAGAATGACAAGGGGAGGAGAAGAAGAATGACAAAGGGGGGAAGAAGAATGACAAAGGGGGAGAGAGAATGACAAGAGGGGGAAGAAGAAGAATGACAAGGGGGAGGAGAAGAAGAATGACAAAGGGGGGAGAATGACAAGAGTGGGGGAAGAAGAATGACAAAGGGGGAGAAGAAGAATGACAAAGGGGGGAGAGAATGACAAGAGGGGGAGAAGAAGAATGACAAAGGGGGAGAAGAAGAATGACAAAGGGGGAGAGAGAATGACAAGAGGGGGGGAGAAGAAGAATGACAAGGGGGAGGAGAAGAAGAATGACAAAGGGGGGGGGGGAGAATGACAAGAGGGGGGGAGGAGAAGAATGACAAAGGGGGGGAGAAGAAGAATGACAAAGGGGGGGGAGAGAATGACAAGAGGGGGAGAGAATGACAAGGAGGGGAGGAACTGGCATTAGTTAAAGGGGTTCTGCAGTTTATTTAAACTGATGATCTATCCTATGTATGCAGTAGCGCCTCGGCCTTCTTGCTGTTTACCGCAGGCGCGGTGACGTCACGACTAGTATCACTGGCCTTGGCGGAGTTAAGCTCTGCTCACTTGAATTAAGCTTAGCCCCGCCCAGGCCAATGAAACTAGTCGAGACGTCACTGCGAGAAGGCTGAGGCGCTACTGCCAGCGCCGCTGCCTTCTGAAACAGCTGATTGGCGGGGGACCCCTGCCGATCAGTTTAAATAAACTGCAGAACCCCTTTAATATGGCAGATCATATGGGTGGGGCGTTGTGGTGTCACATGGGGGGGGGGGGGCGGCAAACTTTTCTTTTGCCTAGGGCGGCAAAAATCCTTGCACCGGCCCTGCCCAGAGGGGTATCAGGAGTACTTGGCGGTGTATAGAGAAAAGAAGAAAATGAACCATATTATATGAAAATTAAATGGTTCTAAGAGGGAATTAAAGGGTTAACACTGTAAGCTATGCGTCTGAGGCCTTGAGCTGTGGATGTTTTGGCTACATCCCGTTATTTTCATCCTGTTCCTCACTTCTAAGAAATGTAGCAAAGGTCAATTTCTTTGTAACGGTAACTTTTCATATAGTACGTGCGTCTTCATCTTATTGGTTGTTGATTCCCCCCCTCCCCCTTGCTATATATATGTTACCCCACCCTCAATAAAGTTAGAGTATTTCTCATTGATACCTGTGTGTGTGTCTGTCATTTATTTGCTGCTGAGAAATATCTCTCCTGGTACCAGTAAGACTTAACCCAAGCTGACCACTGGAGGGTACCTAGCGAAGGGTCTAATTTCCTTACAGTTTTGGGGGCTCACTCCAGGATCAAGAGGGTCATCCTCGGGTCCGGTGAGAAAGACATCGATTTTGTCCTCCGTCTGATCTGAGGGCACTGGACACGTCTTGACCCAAGTAAGTTGAACCATTTACTTAAAGACTTCAGGAGGTCGCTGTGTCAGGGACACAGGAGATACAGCTCAGGGAGCCTAATAAAGTGGCTGTACGGACTCCGGGAGTCCAAGCAGAAAGAACCACTAGAGATAAAAGTGTGTGTGTGTCTGTCATTTATTTGCTGCTGAGAAATATCTCTCCTGGTACCAGTAAGACTTAACCCAAGCTGACCACCGGAGTCCGGTACCAGGGGTACCTAGCGAAGGGTGCAATTTCCTTACAAGCCCAGAGGCTGAACGGGAAAAAAAAATCTCATTACCCGTATGCTCAATATAAGGAGAATAGCAGAAACTCCTAATGCTGACCATACACGTAATGATTGCGGAGACCCTCAAATGCCAGGGCAGTACAAACACCCCATAAGTGACCCCATTTTGGAAAGAAAACACCCCCAGGTATTCTGTGAGGGGTATGGTGAGTTCATCTAAAATTTTATTTTTTGTCATAAGTTAGTGCAATATGAGACTTTGTAAAAGAAAAAAAATATATATAAATTTCCGCTAACTTGTGCCCAAAAAGTTTTTTTTCTGTGAACTCGCCATGCCCCTCACGGAATACCTTGGGATGTCTTCTTTCTAAAATGGGGTCACATGTGGGGTATTTATACTGCCCTGGCATTTTAGGGGCCCTAAAGCTTGAGAATCCAAATGCGTAAAAATGCCCTGTGAAATCCTAAAGGTACTCATTGGAATTTGGGCCCCTTTGCGCATCTTGGCTGCAAAAAAGTGTCACAGATGTGGTATCGCCGTACTCAGGAGAAGTAGGGCAATGTGTGAGAAATATTGCTGTAAACAACAACTTTTTAATTTTTTTTATACAAAGTTGTCAATTTACAGAGATATTTCTCTTACCCAGCATGGTTATATGTAAAAATACACCACAAAACATATTGCCCTACTTCTTCTGAGTTCTTCTGAGTACAGGGTTGCTCACAATTTAGCCCCGCCCAAAATGCCAGAACAGTAATCACACCCCACAAATGACCCCATTTTGGAAAATAGACAGCCCAAGGTATTCGCTGAGGGGCATATTCAGTCCATGAAAAATTTAACTTTTTGTCACAAGTTAGCGGAAAGGGAGACTTTGTGAGAAAAAAAAAAAAGTAAATTTCGGCTAACTTGTGCCAAAAATACAAGATTACACTCACCGGTAATCACTTTTCCATAAGACCATGACAGCACCCTTGCGAGACCGCCTCCATCCGGGACAGGAAACAGGAAACTTCGTGGAGAGTTCAAAAGGAAGGTCTCATCCCCCAACTCATCAGTTTATAGCGAGAACATGTCCTGAAAAATACTCCAACAAATACATATTCTCTTTTTATATATATATATATATATAATGTAGAAAATGATGAGAGCACCAACCAAAAACAAAACAAAAGTGGGGTGCAAGGTCCAATCAGGGAATAGGCTTACCCAATATAGAAAAATAAAAATATGGACAGCACTCCAGAAGTATAAATCAATCGTGAGGTTTATTCACCCAGGTGGTGAGGAGCGACGTTTCGGCTCACATGAGCCTTTCTCAAGCATTGAAACAAGTGAAAATGCATGCCATATATACGTGATTCTGTTACAATCAATTAAACAAATCAATCATTAGTGATAATCAATCAATACAGTGATAGTACAGAAAATTCAACAGAAAAATTAATTCACATGATTAAAATACAGTGTACATAGGTATGTATAACATAATTTGCCTCATGAATAAAAAATAGTGCAATTACATAGTGTAAAAACAGTGTAGATTTCTATCCTGTTAATTAATATCCAGGTGTACATACTTGTGCTGATTAATAACAGTTGTGGTGATCATCCAAAACCAATAATTGGGAAGAAGGATCAGTCCGCATGGATAATGGCGTCCACCATATACAAACTTGTCGTCATACACATAAAAGACGAGCGAATCGAACGGTGCATACATCATCAAGGGGCGCTATGCGCCACTCGCGCTTGCGCACTGTGTTATTGCGGCCCCGTCCGCCATATTGGATAAGGGTATGAGGTCTCAAATATCCGCGCATGCGCGGACACAACTTGTGGCGCGATCGCCATCTTGAATACTGGAAAAGAAACTGCAAGTGCCCATAATTATAAATATCAAGTACACAGGTATTGTTTTATAAAGCCAGTGGAGGAATGCCACTATTGGGTCCGGCAGGTAGGTGGGAGGCTCTCCCCTGCCGAGGCAAGCGACCCTACCAGGGAGAGGTTACCGGAGGCGGAGGCACGCCAGTGTCACCACGCCCGGTCACCTCAATATCTGCCATATATGGACCATTTAGCATATGAGGGTTCTCCTCATTCTGTGTAAAGATAGAAAAAGGCACCTCATAGTTTGCAAGTAGTTATAGTAAATCACACCTATATGATTCGCTGTCTAAAAAATCAAATAGATTAATTGATAAGTTAATGGTGGGGGTCATTCTTCATGCCAGGGACGATCCATTACTTCTCCAATGTGTAAAGTGATTATCTAAGAAAAAGAGAGAAAAAATTGCTTAATATAACATCTTTTCACTTTTCCAATCCAACACATCTTTTAACAATCGGATGCATAACCCCAATATATACCGGGAGGAGGGTGAGCCAGAGATTAATCACCTATACCTTTATCTATATTCGATGTTCAACCCATTAGGGTGTAAGCTATTGAGGGTATATATCCAGTATAACTCTCTTTTTTAAGGAGAGATATCCTGTCACCACCTCTTCTAGGCATGCTTACTTGTTCTATAATCCAACATTTTAATTGATTTTCCTTATGTTTTTGTCGCACAAAATGTCTGGGTACCGGTAAATCTGTCCGGCTTTTCCTAATAGTATTGCGATGATTGTTTAATCTTGTCTTTAAATCGGTTGATGTCTCCCCGACGTAAAGTAGATTGCATGGGCACGACAGGACATAGATGACAAAAGAAGAATTGCATGTTAGATGGAATTTAATAGGGAAACTACATCCTGTGGTAGGGTGTATGAATGCACGAGCTCTGCAAATATAGCGACAGTTCACACACGACAGGCAGGAAAACAGCCCGTACCTGTCTGTGTAAGCTTTGTTTGTAACAGTGTTTTCTTAGGGCCCACATCTGCTCTTACTAACTGGTCCCGAATATTCCTATTTTTACGGTATGAGAAAAGAGGTGGATTCTTGAACTCAGGTACATTTTTGATGCACCCACCCAGAATACCCCAATGTCTACGGAGGATCTTGTTAATCTCAGTACTATAATCTGAAAATGTCGTTATAAACGGGATCCTCTTTTGAAAACTCTTCTGTCCCCGTCTCTCAAACAGAGAGTCACGTTGCAATTGTAAAACCTTGTGTTTCTGTTCATTAAGCAAACTTAAGGGATATCCTCGTTGCTGAAATTTAGTCGCCATATTGTTGAGGGTTCCTGTTATATTTGATTCATCAGAAACTATCCTCCTAGCCCTTAGGAATTGTGAAAAAGGTAAATGTTTAATAGTATTACGTGGGTGACAGCTCTCATATCGTACCAAAGTGTTCCTATCAGTAGGTTTAGTGTACAGCTGGGTTTGCAATGAACCATCTTTCAATAAAACCAGTGTGTCCAAAAATGTATCTCAGTATTAGAGAATGTCAAAGTGAACTGTAAGTCCCTGTCGAAACTATTAAGGTATTCATGGAATTGGTGTAATTGCTGTTCACTACCTGTCCAAATGAGGAAGATGTCGTCGATGTAGCGCCACCATCCCAGTAAATACTGGAGATGGTGGCCCACATAGACGACATCGTCCTCAAACAGCGCATATGTATATTTGCGTAAGTTGGGGCCACATGTGACCCCATTGCTACGCCTCGTTTTTGTATATAATATGTATCCTGAAACAAAAAATAATTATGCTCAAGCACTATTTGTAACAAAGATAGTATAAAAACACAAGTTTCAGATGTCATGGAGGATAGATCTAACATCCTACTAACAGAGTTCAGACCTTTCTGATGATTGATAGAGGTGTAGAGGGATATTACATCAAAGGAGGCTAAAATAATTTGTGGCTGGTTGTCTAACCGTATTTGTTGTAATTTCAATAGAAAGTCAGATGTGTCTCTAATATATGAGCGACCCCCTGTGGAAAACACCCTCAACACTTTATCCAGAAAAATTGCAACACGACTGAATATTGACCCTGTACCAGAAACAATGGGGCGACCAGGAGGGTCCACTAAGGTCTTGTGAACCTTAGGGAGAATGTATATAACGGGAGTAATTGGAAAGGTACAACCAAATACTCCCTAAGATCTTTGTCAATAATACCCGCATCCACAGCTTCTGTAAGACATCGATCAATAATTCTAGCAATATTAAATTTTGGATCATACTGCAAAACATCATAAACCTCAGAATCATTCAATTGTCTCATTATTTCACCAATATACTTTGACGTATCCATTATAACCACGGCTCCACCCTTATCCGCTGGCTTTATGGTAAGGGTGGAGTCAACTTCTCAATTGAGAAAGAGCCGCTGCTTCCTCAATGGTCAAATTTGGGTGTTTGAAAAAACCGGTTGAATGGTTAGATTTCAAAGCCTCAATCTCAGTTTTAACTGCCGAGATATATGCGTCTACGGCAGGTTCATTAATTACAGGATTGAATTCACTTACATTAGACAGTTCAAACATATTCAAAGAGAGTTCACTAGTTCTAGGTACATTGCTAAACTTCTTATCTTTAAACCATACTTTTAACTTGATGGAACGAAAAAAACTACATAAGTCCAAATCAATATTAAACCAGTTTACCTGTGCATTAGGGCAGAAAGTAAGTCCTTTAGACAAAAGCGGCATGTTGGGCTGGTGTCAATATTTTTGAAGAAATGTTGATCACAATTGTCTCTTCTTGACCATAAGTGCCTTGGAATTTTGCGACCGTGTCTTGGGATTGTTTCCTCTGGGTGTGTTTGCGGTACTTGCGACCTCCTCTCCTAGTTCGTTTTCTTTTTGTTTTTTGGAATCCGGATTGCTCCCTAAAAAAACTTTACTCTCATCTGTAGATATCTGTGTGTTTCTTCTTTTCTTCTTATTATCTTTACTGTAAATGTTAGAAAGGCGATCTGACTGCCATGTGTATATTTCACCTCTCCTATAATCTTCAGAATCGCGTACCCATTTAGCTCTTTTCCCCTCTTCCAATTCACACTGGAGATTGTGTAGCGTGTGGACATGTCTCCTTTAAATTCAGCATAAAGATCATCAGACATATGAGACCGCAAAAAAAACATCTATCTCGGATAATTCCAACTTTAGACTTGTCACCTCTTGTTGTAAAAATTCAATGTTTAGTAACAAAAAGTCCAATGAATATTTATTGGATAAGGCTTCAAAACGTTTACAAAAAATCAAATTACCGAAGAACAAGTTGGGGCGCAGATGAGACCGCATCCCCCTAGGTATTCGTTGTTCTCTATAATAATGTCCAAGTGTGGTCATATGTAGTTGCAATGTTACAAGGCGTTTGGAAATACCTTCATACTTCCTTTTAAGCTCCTTTAGAGTTGGCGTGGTGAGAAATCAGCGTCTCCCTCTATTCCCAGTATTATGCGGTCTGCATCCTCCTGCGTAAAGATGTGGCCACCGGGTGTTTCCAAGTTAGTCATTATAAAGTCCAAGTAAGGCCGCCAGGCAAGAAACAAAAAAAGGGGGGTGTGCTACTCAAAACAGCCGATATACAATGTAGAAAATGATGAGAGCACCAACCAAAAAACAAAACAAAAGTAGGGTGCAAGGTCCAATCAGGGAATAGGCTTACCCAATATAGAAAAATAAAAATATGGACAGCACTCCAGAAGTATAAATCAATCGTGAGGTTTATTCACCCAGGTGGTGAGGAGCGACGTTTCGGCACACATGAGCCTTTCTCAAGCATTGAAACAAGTGAAAATGCATGCCATATATACGTGATTCTGTTACAATCAATTAAACAAATCAATCATTAGTGATAATCAATCAATACAGTGATAGTACAGAAAATTCAACAGAAAAATTAATTCACATGATTAAAATACAGTGTACATAGGTATGTATAACATAATTTGCCTCATGAATAAAAAAATAGTGCAATTACATAGTGTAAAAACAGTGTAGATTTCTATCCTGTTAATTAATATCAGGTGTACATACTTGTGCTGATTAATAACAGTTGTGGTGATCATCCAAAACCAATAATTGGGAAGAAGGATCAGTCCGCATGGATAATGGCGTCCACCATACCACAAACTTGTCGTCATACACATAAAAGACGAGCGAATCAGCGGTGCATACATCATCAAGGGCGCTATGCGCCACTCGCGCTTGCGCACTGTGTTATTGCGGCCCCGTCCGCCATATTGGATAGGGGTATGAGGTCTCAAATATCCGCGCATGCGCGGACCACAACTTGTGGCGCGATCGCCATCTTGAATACTGGAAAAGAAACTGCAAGTGCCCATAATTATAAATATCAAGTACACAGGTATTGTTTTATAAAGCCAGTGGAGGGAATGCCACTATGTGGGTCCGGCAGGTAGGTGGGAGGCTCTCCCCTGCCGAGGCAAGCGACCCTACCAGGGAGAGGTTACCGGAGGCGGAGGCACGCCAGTGTCACTCACGCCCGGTCACCTCAATATCTGCCATATATGGACCATTTAGCATATGAGGTTCTCCTCATTCTGTGTAAAGATAGGAAAAAGGCACCTCATAGTTTGCAAGTAGTTATAGTAAATCACACCTATATGATTCGCTGTCTAAAAAATCAAATAGATTAATTGATAAGTTAATGGTGGGGGTCATTCTTCATGCCATCACTTTACACATTGGAGAAGTAATGGATGGGTCCACAGCGTGAAGAATGACCACAAATTAATCTATTTGATTTTTGGGCAGCCGAATCATATGGGTGTATTTATTGCAAGCTATGAACACTGTCTTTACAGAGTATTTCATATATGTGTGTGTTGACGAAGTATTCACTGGTGCTGCTCCTCTGGCTGGCCCGGCCTCGCCAGGACAACCTCGGCGTTCGCCTCACTGGCAGCTGACGCGATATTGTGAGCTCGCTGCTATTCTCATCTGCCTCCCATGTGGCGACGAACCTGCCTCTTCAGTGGGCCAGCCGCAGTGGCATGGCGCCCCTTGTGTGCATGCACCTTTAGACAGTCCTGACAATTTAGCGCATGGTGGTGCCATCAGGACTGCTAACTGTGTGTTTTGAATGATCTCACAGCTGTATAGCACCTGGACTATTAATTAGCAGGATGAAAGCTCCCCACTGTTTACCTGTAATACTATTTTATTCATGAGCAGCCTCTTCACTCCGCTATTTTCTCGTGACTGCTGTTGAGCGTGATGATAACTCACCTTATTGTTTGTTTAGTGTGAAAACTCACGCCTGCGGCATGCGGCTGGGCTCCATGCCCAGTACAGCCTGAGTGGCAAGCCTCACCGATGGTGCTGACTCCCTGTACTGGTGGCTTAGCGAACCTCACCACTTTTTGTTTTGATTGTATCTGTCGGCTTTGTTCTGGCATTAGCCCGCAGTATAGCATGAAGAACTTAGTATTTCCAAGCACATATGATCGTAGAAGAGGCACGGGCGTGCGTCACTTCATCTGCTCTTTGCCTTCATTTTTGCATTTGGCTGAAACTAATTGTTTCGACACTAAGCTGACAGGCACACAGCAAACTCACAAAGTGATCCCATCGACATGACAGCGTTCTCCTGATGATGGGCTATCTGCGCGCCTTAAGCTAGCCTGTGCGCGACTCTGATCGCCTTTAACAAGAAAGAAAGCCACACAATCCCAGGCTGGTAAAGACAGGAAGCTGTCGAATTTAAGCAAAAGCGAGGCTTTGGAAGAGGAGGTGTGTGTGGCCACCCAGTACTAGCTCAGGCGCTGTGTGTCAGCTATTTCTTCAAGTAACCAGGCACCAGTGGCAGACACTACTACAGGTAAACTGATTTTGGCTCTGAACAGCTGGATTCCATCAGCTGTGGTTTAAAGACCAAAGAGACCCAGCAATGTGACTCCTGTCTGTTTTGAGCTCCAATATTCAGGCAGTGTCTGAAATCGCATATAAAAAACGGGCCAGGCTGGCATTTCAACGCAAGCCGTGCTCAGATCTGAGGTGACGATACATTACGAAAGCTGTGGTCTTGATGTGTGACAGATCTTAGGGAGTATTTGTTGTACTTCCAGTACTCCGGTTATTCTCTAAGGTTCTGAATTATTTCTGTTACAGGCTCAGCCTATTCAGTAAGATGTTACAATTTTCTGGTAAAGCGGTGAGTGTTTTCCACGGGGCAGCTCACAGAAGACGCATCTGTTTCTATTGAAACCCATGTCGATTGGGCAACAAGTAACTGGCCTCGCGTGTGACTATCTCTGCACTCTATCTGTCATCGAAAGGTCTGAACCTGTTGGCAAATGTTATATCTCATGACATCTGAAACTGTCATTTTCTATCTTTGTTACAAATGAATGGCGAGCATAATTATTTTGTTTCAGGTCTGTCATATACAAGCGGCGCCAACTGGGGTGCATGTGACTGGCACCATAGCGCTGCCGTGTTTTGAGGGCGGTGTGAATCTATGTGGTACCGCTCCGGTATTTACGGGATGACGGCATTATCTCGACGCGGTTCAGGCAGTGAGCAACGGTACCATTCCATGGTCTGTAATGATTTGATTCGCACGACATCTCTAGCATGCGGACCTTTTTGGCGCACTGGTTTTGACCGAAGATGATTCATTGGCTAACTGTACACTACTTCTACTGATACTGGTGCGTTATGAGAAGCTGTGCCCATACTATTAAACGCATTTACCTTTCACAATTCTAAGGGTGACTGGTTTCTGATGAATCCAAATATAACAGGAACCCTCAGCAATATGGCGACTAAACAGCAGTATCCTGGCACAATTACTAGCGTGATCTGTTTGAAGGCGAGGACAGAAATTTTCAAGAGGGTCCCGTTTATAGCATTTTCGAACAGTAGCCGGCAGGCGACGGTATTCTGGTGGTGCATCAAGCTGGACCAGAATCACGCTTTCTCGCTACCGTCATCAGGACCATTAGC